>OX596199.1:1345017-2570655 GCA_951394215.1 Glyphodes perspectalis
AAGGAGTGCTTCTAATAACACCTACTTCGCATATTATCGTATTTAATATTTAAGATACAGAATAGAATTCAGATATATAGAATAGTGCTCGCATTGCCTTACTATCCTGCTACTAATTAGACATGGGTAACTCGCTAACTCCTGCGTCGGCTGAGTAATTCAGAACGCTGGGTTATCTTATTAAACGTAGCTAAATAAACGTATTATCTACGCTGTTGTCGAGCTATCTACGCTGTGCTTAAAATTCAGATACGTATAAAAATCAATTGTCATGACAATGACGTAAACTTTTGCATTGTCGGCTATATGTCGGCCATATTTTTATAATTCAAGAGTCAGAAGTTGGTGAATTTTATCGACCGCACAAAACTCGGCGTATTGTTGAGTGGACATTAATAAATGGAATGATTGTGTTCTATTTATTGCATGTACATATACTATACTATATGTCGTATGGATATGTAATATTGTCATGTCTGTAGTTTTCGATCGAAAATCTATATAAATAAAACAAAGTCGTGTTTGTTACACCACTTATAAATCGATAACGGCTGAACCGATTTACGTTGTTTTTGATTTGGTGGATTTGTCTTCGTCCAGAATAACAGAATAACTATTGAAAACATTGAAAAATTGACGATAAAACAAAATAAAAGCAAAAGTATTTTCTCATATAAAACGGATTCGTATCTGTCAATGTTAAATGTCAATCGACAAATCAATGTCAATTTTCATTTACTGGGCGATACGAAGTTCGCCGGGACAGCTAGTTATAGATATAATAACACATATGTAATAAATAGTAGGACGCTAATGTATATTGATAAGTTTGAGCAAAAGTATATTTTATTTGGTCCGTCAGTTAGTCTATTGAAAATATTTTCTACATATTTGAGCGGTGTTCGCTCATGGCAAGGACACACGCCCTAATTCCTAGTGCTGCTGAATCAAACCAGGGCATATTCTAGATTTTTCCAATCTATGTTCGTATTTATACCACAAGCTTGGCTTGTGAGTGAAAATATCGTCGAAAAGTATCGAAGCCTGCACATTAGTGTAGCCGAAAAGTCGATAGTTTTGCAATTGATAGTAACGTTAGGATCGATGTCTGTGTTAGTGCAATACTATCAAAATATTATTTTAGTATTTAGAGATAGACCATCGATACTATCGATTTTCTTCAACTATCGATAGGCTAACGATAGACAACCGATATTGACCTATCGAGCGACAATACTACTGCGGTTTCAAACAAAAGATATGTAACCATGGTCCAATGTGTGGTTCCCTTACTAGGGTTACAAATGTCAGACCAGCAGTCGCTTCAATGTGTACCAGACTCGTATAACCCTGGGAAGATGGTGTTTGATGTACAGAAAAGGAAGTATACAATATTTTGTAGTAATATAACTGATAGACTAAATATATATATTTTTTGTCATTACCCTACTGCGTGGCGCAGTGCTGTGTTACCCATGTCTGTCGACTACATTATATACATTATATATATATATATATATATATATATATATATATATATATATATATATAAATATATATAAATATATATATACTCTAAGCACGAAAGTCTGTGGGGATGCATGAATCTTTGTATTTCTTTTATGTAAAAATAACAGGATACATTTTGTTCATTAGTAATGTTTGAGACGTTTGAAGCCTCATCTTCAATTGTTTCTAAAGTTAGCTTTAAAAATATTTTTAAATTAATAATTGGGTGTTTAATAACATTTTTAACCATTAATTTTTACAGTCCAATGTTGGTTCGGGACTCGAAAGCAATTATCCGATTTTCGCCTAGCCTTATGGGTTTGTTACTATGAGGTGACAAGCAGACCACTTGTCACTACTTTTTCATAAAAATCCATGTATAGTAACTATTTTATTGTTGCTTATATGTGTTTTAAGCAGCTGATTGCTCACCCTTTCGGGGGTTGAGGGCGTGATGATAATATAATTCAGTAAATTAAGTCAATTGACTAAACAATGAAATACCTAATTATTACATTTACTAAGAAATTATTTCGAAACAGACTATGTCAAGAAAAGTACATAAACCGTTTGATGATGCCAGATAATTACTAATGTAACGAATCCTGTAGTGAAACGTCAATAGTAATCGATGAAAAACCTCCAAATATAGAACGTGAAGGAGCCACCGCAAGACGAGGTGGACGACTGGGCCGTGCCGGCCAGCCAGCCAGTGGTGATGCTGCCTCGCATCGACACCAGCTTCACCCTCACGCCGGCGTTAGTCGACCCCGCCACGCTCATCGCCCACTGGACCACCGAAGATACATCGCCGGCCCAGCCGCTTCACGCCCCCATGCCGCATGGACACGACGCCACCGTCCCGCCCTCGGAGAAGCACCCGACGCCCGCCGAGCCAGTTGCCGCTACACCGTATGCGATCACACCGATGAAAGTAAGCATCGGCTGCAACACGGACCACTACCCTGAACAGAACCCGCTGATCGAAACTTTGAAGATGGATATAAAGTATTCGCAGGAGGAGACTATAATTATTGAGAGCGACGAGTCCCAGCCGGCGCAGGAGGACGCTAGGCCGCCGCAGGGGCCGGCGCAGCAAGCGGGCCACGAGAAGAAGAAAGCCGCCCCGCAGAAGAGGAGCCTGCGCCCGGCCGAGCAGCGGATCGCCGTCCGCGAAGACGACGAGCCGCCGGTGACTAAACGCATAGCCACCAGGAGCGTTGCTGAAGCTTCCAACGCTCAGGTAAACTATGTCGCGTTTAAGCTTTATTTCATCCAGAAGAAAAAAGATCAATCATTAAATCAACCAAGACTGAAATAATTTAAGTTTTTTTTTTATGGTAGCTGTTGTGCTAAGTATAAAATGTACATACATATATAAGCTTAGTGTGTTTAGTGTTAATCTAAGCCTTTTAATTTTGAGTTGTAACAGACTGCGCCAAAAAAAAGAAATATTTAAAAATTTTTTAGCACCGCTGGTACTGGTCTAGTGCCGGCTCGGTCAGCGGGATGCTGTTAATATTGTTACTTGGACCTTAGTCGCAGCCCGGTCACTGCGACGCTGCTTCGCAAAGCAAAAAAAAGCAGCGGAAAACGCGCGACCCACCACTGCCTCGCAAGTCGGCCCGCGGCCCTACGCCCTCCGACAAAAAGACCAATGGCCCCTCCGGCAAGAGGCCCGACGGCCCTCCCACCAGGAGGCTCAATGGCCCTTCCAGCAGGAGGCCCAGCGGCACGCCCGCCAAGAAGGTGCCCAAAAGAGGCGTCGTGGGCCCCGCCAACCAGGTCCCTCGGCCCAGAAGCATGCACTTCAAGATCTTCAATGATTGCTTTAGAACAGCTCCAGTTTTCCATCCGACTGCAGAAGAATTTAAGGTTAGTACTGTTAGTAGTATAGTCAATTAGTTTTATAAGATACATAAGACACAAGAAAATCATTGGCACAGTATAGTGTTTTTGTCTAAATCCAGGTTTAAGGAACGCTTTCAGAGAACTATATTTGATGAATTTTCTAATTTGAAAGGAATAAATTAGCCCCAACTTAATATATTTTCGTGTATCTCATCAATCATGAGTGGCTCGATGGCGCATTCGGTAGTGACCCTGCCCCATGCGCCAAGAGTTGTGGGTTCGATTCCCACCCAGGACAAACATTTGTATGATGAATACTTGTGTTTGTTCTGTGTCTGGGTGTTAATATCCAATATTTAAGTATATATTTGTAATACCACTGTTGTTTCTGATATCCGTAACACAAGTGCTTAAGCTACTTACCTCAGAGTCAGATCAATGTATGTGATGTAGTCGGGTATTTATTTATTTATTTAATGTATACATGACAAATGTTTTTTTGGATATTTTGACGGACTACATGTAAATACAGGGTCATTTGTAAAATATCAATAACCTCGCAGAAGATTACTACTGGCATTATAAACAACATCGTTTGTGCTACGATTTTTCGAAAACAAAAAAAACGGCTTTCCATTCTAAATGACCAAACAGCTAATGTAGTTTGTATGAAAATTGTTTTTTTTTTGTTCATTTAAGAAAAGTCGTAGAACAAACGTTGTTGTTTATAATGTCAGTAATCTACTCCTGCGAGGTGGTTGATGTTTACAAATGACCCTAGCCACTTGTTAGTACTTTTTGTAAATTTTCCATCTAACCTAGCCCAGTTTTATTTTTGGTTAAATATGGTTTGGTGGGGGTATAGTTACCCCTTTGACTCTGACTACCCCTTCGGGGATTACGGGCGTGATGTTATGCATGTAAAGTATAGAGTGATTCCTCATTACGCATGACCTCTAACACGATCTATCATTCAGGATCCGTTGGCGTACATCGTGAGTATCATGCCGAAGGCACTGGAGTTCGGGCTATGCAAGGTGGTGTCGCCGTTCAAGTTTGAGCCGTCGTCGATGCCGGCCGACGACGAGCGATTCAGCGTGGTGAACCAGTATCTGGCGCGTCTGTTCTGCCGCTGGGGGCCCGCGTCGCGTGAAATGTGCGCTATCAAGGCGTACCTCGCTGAGCAGAAGGTGTTCTTCACGCGTCCGCCTCTGGTGAGTGATCGCTTTGCAGGTTCACTGTAAAGGGACTGTAGACTGTAGCGGCTGGAGGTAGTTGTTGTTTTAACTGGATGTTTAAACTGAGTAAGTTATGGTTACATTATATTTATGATATTGGTATGGAGTGATACCAGTATCATTAATATCAACTTGGTGTGTGTATATCAGGGCAACGAGGTGAAGGATACTAGTTGTTCTATGTTTAAACTTTCTCATTTGATTAGGCTTGATGACTAACATTTAGGTTCTTCTATATTGAGAACACGCATACAAAATCGGGCGTTACCTGCCCGGTATTGACCATATACACAAAAGCTCAATATATGTGTTAAAGATTGAAAACGACCTACATTAATTTGTCTGTAACGAGTCAAGAATATCACAAAAAACGTAAAAATATACTTTATTTATTTATTTAATACACCATATAGTACAGTTTCAATGTAGCCCTGACTCCCAAGATAGTAATAAACTATATTAGGATACTTTATTTCTGAAAAAAAATTTTAATGGCGTACTCGCATATCTGCGCTCATGCATCCAGTGCGTTCAGACTTTGACTAGTACATACTTGTATACAGATCGACGGAATCGAGCTGAATCTGCCGAAACTGTACCGTATCGTGCAGCGGCACGGCGGGCTAAAGAAGGTAATCGAGAAAAAGCGCTGGGGTCGCGTCGCCGAGGAGATGCGCTTCCCGCGCGGGCCGCGCTCCGCGCAGCGCATCGACCTGCTCTACGTGAAGCATCTGCTGCCCTACGACACGCTGCTCAGCGGTGAGCGCTGACTGACTGAACTGAACGACTGAACTGATTGAACCGACTGATTGAAGTCACTGACTGAACTGACGGACTAAACTGACGGACTGAACTGATTGATTGAACTGACTGACTACGGAACTGACAAACTGAACTGACTGATTGACAAAACCGACTGACTGAACTGACCTTCTGAATTGGCTGACTAAACTGACAACGATCAGATAAATTCCAAGCTTAATTAATGTCCCGTGCTTAATCAAGGTTTGCTTTGATCAAGATTTAGCTTGTCAGCGACCGCTTATATAACCTTCGTAACCCTAAAGAATCTAGATGTTGTTCGAATATGTAAAAAAAAATCACCAACTTTAGTTTCACTAAAATTGAAACCTGGGCTAGTATTTTGAGTTTGAGCATCCCTCGCACAAGAGGCACATGTTACTATTGAACTATAATTTTTCCACTACAAACGTAATCAAAGAACCAACAACCGTTTTCAAATGTTTTACATCTCCCCGTATCACTACAGAGGAGCGGAAGGCCCTCCTGGAGAAGGTGGAGCGCACGTGGAACCGCAACTACGCGCGGATGGTCCGCCGCGCCGCGAACCCGCTGCGCCGGCAGCGGCGGCTGTTGAACGAGTCGCCGTCCGACGAGGACTCGAGCGACGCCGAGGCCGGCGAGGAGGAGGACGCTAATCTGGCTGTGGCGCTCGCCGAGGCGGAGGATTGCGTCGTCTCTGGCAGGAATATGAAGCTGTCTGTCTTCAGGAAGGTGGGTTTTACCCTATTGTTACTTTTCTCCTTCGACTTTAGGTCCTTCAAGGCCTCTACAAATATGTTCTTCCGCAGCTAACTGCATTTTTACTTTCTCCGTCTGACTTCTAGTTGTCCGCCTTCAGCAAAGTAGGTTTGTTCCGTTCTAGTTCTTTCGCATTTGACCCAAGTTTTATTTTTTCCCTACGAGTCTTCTTCTAGAAGTGGACCTTGGAAAGTAGTTCTTCCCCATCGAGCTACATTTTTACTTTTACTGTCTGATTTATAATGATTTATCCAGGGCCTCTAGATGTTGACCATGCCTCTGGAACCTTCCCGTCTCTCTAAGTGTGTCCCGTGCGAATGTGATAAAAACATTCTTACAATTCACAATTTGGATCACGCTTACATAAATCCAAAGTTTTTTGACTGTGCAGGTTTCATCATGATTTTTGCCCTCACTGCCTATATACAAGTACAAATAGAATAATTTACAAATTTTCCTCTGAACAGATCGCGGAGAACCTCAAATGCAACCTGTTCACCCAACGGCACCCGAACACACAGGACGTCGAGGAGAAGTACTGGGACCTGGTGGGTAGCGCGGCGGAGCACGTGTGCGTCAACGCCGCCTCCATCGACACCGGCGACGACGGCTACGGCGTCAAGCGCACCGCCGAGCAGGACGCCAAGGAGGCGCCGTGGACCCTCAAGGTGAGCCGCGCGGTCGAGTGCTGGCACCTGGTGGTAGCGCGTGTGCGTCAACGCCGCCTCCATCGACACCGGCGACGACGGCTACGGCGTCAAGCGCACCGCCGAGCAGGACGCCAAGGAGGCGCCGTGGACCCTCAAGGTGAGCCGCGCGGTCGAGTGCTGGCACCTGGTGGTAGCGCGTGTGCGTCAACGCCGCCTCCGTCGATTATTATTATTATTATTATTATTACATAATCTATGTTTTATCGAAGGAGCAGAAGCGTGGGAAGAGATTTGTAGTTTCATAAATGTGTGTTTAACGCGTCTCAGAGAATCGCTAACGTGTAACATGTTTGTACAGCAACTGTTGAGCCGCAGCCGCGACAACTGCCTGCGCACGCTCGGCCCGGTGCTGGGCGTGACGGTGCCCACGCTCCACCTGGGCATGGTGCTCTCCACCAGCTGCTGGCACCGCGACCCGCACGGCCTGCCCTGGGTCGAGTTCATGCATAAGGGGCCGGCGAAGATCTGGTTAGTTTTCGATAGCCTTTTTGTTTTTTATTTTTTGGCTGAATATGGTTAAGCGGGCTAGCTGCCCCTTTGAATAGCTGCCCCTTTGACTAGACAAAGTCAAAGGGGCAGCTAGCCCTCTTCGGGGGGTATGTATGTGTTGGTTAGCATACAAACACGCCCGCTAGCCAAAAATAAAACTGAGTTGGTATAGATGGATAATTGTTAGGTGGGGACGACTTGCTGTTCCTTTTCTCTGTTTCCCCCTTCAGGGATTAATTGTCACGACACGTCATGAGAAATTTAAATAGATAATTTAGCAATTAGCAAAAACATATAACAATTGTGTGTTAAACACCAAAAAGGAAGCAACAGGTTGGGAAATCCCGCTTTAGAGAATAAAAGGACCCTTTTAACGACACCACTGTTCACAGGTACGGCATCCCGGACTCGAACAGTGCCAGGTTCCGAGCGGCGGTCGAGCAGCTCTGCCCGACAGCGTGTCAAAACAAAAAGATCTGGCTGCCGTCGGACATCACGATGATACCGCCGCCCATGCTGGCGGAGCGCGGCGTGCCGCTCGCGCGCACCGTGCAGCGGCCCGGCGAGTTCGTGATCGTGCTGCCGCGGGCGTACTCCTCGTCGATATCCACCGGGTACACGGAGACGGAGAGCGTGTACTTTGCGACGCAGCCGTGGCTGAAGGACGTGGCGAGCGTCTCGCAGGTGAGAGGAATTGACTTTCGACTTGCAGTTGTAGTTGAGGTCCGTTTGATAGATTTGAGCTCGTCCTCCACGGACACAGAGAGCGCGTACTTTGTGACGCAGGATCGTGGCTGGAGGACGTGGCGAGCGTCTCGCAGGTAAGAGGGATTGGCTTACGACGTGCAGTTGTAGTTGAGGTCCGTTTGATAGATTTTAACTCGTCCTCCACGGAGACGGTGAGCGCGTACTTTGTGACGCAGGATCGTGGCTGGAGGACGTGGCGAGCGTCTCGCAGGTTTGAGGGATTAGCGTTTAATTGTTTGATCTTCGATATTCACTGGATACACGGAGACGGGATAGCTTGTACTTCGCGACGCAGAATTATGGAGGATGCGGCGAATGTCTTCCAGAAGTCTGTTGCTAACTTTAGGGTGATTGAGTGTCTACCCCGAGTTTAAAGGGAAAGGTAGATTAGAATGCTTTTTTATATTTGAATAATCATAATATATGCTTCTGTATTTGTTACATAAAACCATTCTTGAGCACACTTAGAAAAAAAAATCTGTTATCCAATAGGTAGGCAATATAAGCGTGTAATCACATGCAATTCTTTTTTTTTTATATATGAGGAGACAAATATATTCATAAAAGCTAATCAAATCCTGGGTTAGACGCGGTATTTGTTTAATGTTTTATTATATTTTACACATGTATACACTGTTGCTGTGCGATTCTACACCTTCGAATCGTGAGTCTGCGAAAATTAGTAAATAGGTATTTTAGCGCGCGAAGCGAATAAATAAACGGAACATTCGTATTGTTTTGCTAGAATATCCTTGTACGGAGGAGATTGCATGAAATCCTTTTTGTGTGTCGTGTTTCTTTTTACAAGCAAAAGCGCTTGCAAAATTATAAAGTCTTCTTAATTATTTATTTATTTATTTGCACAAAATCCACAGCTCTTAATTAATTTTACAAAAAACTTTAATTCTAATCTTAAAGCTAATGATGTTTATTACCCTTTTACAATTTAAAAATAAATGTATGAGCTAAGCACGTATCGTTTTGCGCAGGAGCTCCGTGACAGCTGTGAGCCGACGACGTTCTCCCTGGACCAGCTGCTGCTGTCGGTCGCGATGGGTGGCACGTCGCACCTGGGCGAGTTGGCCGCGGTGCAGTACACGCTCGCCGACATCGTCGCCAAGGAGATGGACGCGCGCCGCAAGCTGCTCCAGTGGGGCGTCCACTTTGACCACAACGAGGTGAGAGACAGACTGCAGACGGTGTTGGTGCGAGCCGACGTTCTCTCTGGAGCAGCTGCTGCTGTCGGTCGCTGTTGCCGGCACGTCGCACATGGGCGTAGAGTTTAAAAACACCGAAATTATGCACTTACTTCACCCTTGAACTATCATCCTCTTGCCCTTCTCCCAGTTCATTTGGGGTCCCGGTCATCCGTCATCAAGCTATCCACTCCCATTTCACTCATCTTCTTCATCATCTTTCACACAATCCATCCATCTCTTATTTGGCCTTCCTCTTCCTCTTCATCCACTAACATTCATACTCATACTTGAACCCCCCCTAGTAAAATGGGTGCGAGCTTTCATAATTGGTGACGTAATCATCTCCCGCAGAAACCGGACTCGGCGGTGACCAGCGCGCTAAAGAACCGGCCGGCGGGCGCGTGGAACGTGCGCGACCAGGACGAGTGCGAGGTGTGCCGCACCACGCTTTACATGTCCAAGGTATGTTACTAACCGCCCCGGGATTGGGGGGAAATGAGAATGGACACTCCTTTTAGCCCCCAGTAGAGTTGACTGGCGGGCAAATGGCAGAGCAAATGTTGTTTTCCTGTGGGATTGCATGTGGGGACAATATGATCGATGGCCCATTCGGTAAGGACACTGTCCTGTGCGTCATTTGTTGTGGGTTCGATCCCCACCCCCGACTCGTATTCGAGTGATGAATTCTTGTGTTTGTCTGCCCCGGGATTGCCGCTGGGCAAATGGGAAAACAGCCCCCATTGTGTAAGTGACCCCAGTTGGAATGACTGGTTCGATGGCGCATTCGGTAGTGATCCTGTCCTAAGCGCCATTTGTTCAATCCCAACTCGTTATATTATTACATTATTTAAGTATCCGCCTAGACTATGATCTAGGATGCGATTACATAAGCTAAGAAGACAAAAAAAACTTACCATTATCCCATATCCGTGACGGGACGCCATGCGACACGGTCACTCCTTCCTTTCTTATTCATACAACATCTACAGTAGGAAGCTGATAGTCTTATTATAAGCAACTTTGATACCTATGTCGATATAGCAAGTGTACTAACGTGCGCACACACCCAGGTGACGGGTCTATCGGACAAGCGAACATCGTACTGCACGGAGCATGCGTGCCTGGTGCTGGAGCGGCGCGCGGCGCTGCGCCCCGGCGAGTCGAACGTCGCGGACGGCGCGCTCGGCTTCATCTTCGTGTCCCACGTCGAATTGGAAGCCGCCATCAGCAGGATCGCGAAGCGGCTAGGCAGACAGCCATTACTCCCGGCAGACGTCTACGCCTGGATTAATTAAATCCTTCGACGTTTGCTGAGGCGGGGGTGGCCCGTCGCCGACGTGCTGCGCACGGGACGTTCTCGCGAATACTTAGCCAATGTCTTTTGACTCAAATAGGCTCAAAAGTCGTTTTGTCCTAATTAGGCCAGAAGACGTCTGCTGAAACGGGGCGTGTCCCCGCTGTAGTGCGGCGCTCATTTCTGGCTGCGCAGACGCAGTTCTAGTGTGTGCTAAGTGATTTTGTTTCCAGTGAACAGACATCAGGGTTTTTTCGTGTGTGTTACTAGTATTGCGGTGACTCACACGGAGTCTCGGCTTTGTAAATAGCCATTACTCACAGTTAGCGTCTTCTTGTAACTCACAATAGGTGCAGAAGTAGACGCCTGCTGAGGTGGGTAGGCCCGTCACTTCTGTCTAAGTGATTACTCTCAGCCAACATGTTCTTGTGGCCCAAATAGGGTCACCGGTTGACGCGTGCTAAGGCGCGATAAGCCCGTCGCTTTTGGAACTTTATAGTCAGCTGACTTTATGAGCTGTAAAGTAGATTACCCACCTCGCCTTTAATATATAATTTACCAAAAATTTTATTTAAATTTTCAATCTGAAGGAAGTGACCAAAATTACATTTGTTATTATTTTTCAACGTGTGTGGGGGAAGCATTTTTATACGCGTCAATGTGGTGTAATAATTATCAGAGCCGGTTTTAGCGCTGCCGGCGCCCTGGGTCGCTTCAAACTCAAAGATTGAACGCCCCCTTTGCCTAACGTATCGAACTTATGTATCAAGGAGGGGACGCGTCCTGGGTGGGATAGCGTTTAACCAGACAAGCCTTTAAGTCTTATTGTGTCTGTTTCTTAAAATCTACGACCCTCTAACATCTGTCGTTAGGTAACCGCCCCAGTCCCCTACCCCTAAAATCAGCTCTGGTAATAATAATGTGTGTTGTATTTTGACCTTTTCATAATGTATTTCATAAGTGAATTGTATATTTATCGTGTATTTCAAGTGAGAGGACACTGTTACTATAGACACTTTTTCTATATATTGATATTGAATGAAGTTAAAAACTTTGTTAGATAAGTTAGTTAGGAGACCGATGCAGTTGTATGAGATATGACATGCATCTAGTGGTCATTAAGCCATCCTTTAAATTATTGTGTCGAGGACCAAATAGTGGTTCTTAGTGGTACCGCCACCGGGCCGGTTCAGTCTCTCCGAACCTACGGTGACTGCATGTTAATTGGCTAAGGTCCGGGTTCTGCACTAGCCACAGTTACTACTGAGCTAATGTAATAACAACTACACTACTGAGCTTATATATGATAACAATACTGCGCCTTACAATTATCTGAATGTGTTGGCGCACAGCGTTCTGTACATACTGGGGCAACGAAAAGTGCCACCTTTAGACCTGCTTGCTATCTTGTAGGACGGCAGTTAGCGACTATTAGCTGACTCTAGGCAATATATAAGCGCTGACCTCTCGGTCTCGGTACTAGGCAGTGCACCGTGCGTTTGTACATTTTGAAGTAAGTACACATAAGTTCACTGTGATGCGCTTAACATATACTGACATATTTTGTGGTCTATTCCACCGATATGCTGAATACATATAATGTGATTTTACATAAACTATTCGTTGAAATAAAAAGCTGTGTTGCTCTGAAATTAGAGAAGATTTTATTTAGTTACATTTATAAACCTAAAATAAAAACATGACTTCTATAATTAAACGAGAATAATCAAACTATACCTGAAATTAGAGAAACAAGATTTTACGCTATTATTTCAACGTGAATAAGAAAATTAGATATTTTAAATTAAACTGCAAAAATTGATGTTGTCTAGTCCGACATCTGTCACATCATAAATAAAGATGCTTAAAAAGTTAAGCTGCCAATGAGGCTATATAGCCTCATTTACATCTACATATAGTAACCATCGATTCGAAGTTCGCTTAGATTCATTTGGCACTGTACTTTACATTCCAAATTGTCAACAATTTTATCAATTTCTAGTATACAACCTGGATCCTAGCCAAAACAATAGATTTCGATCAATAGGGGTTTTTGAATTAAAACATCAGATAGATGGCGTTACTGTGACGTACGGGCTTATCACCCTCCTCATTGGTAGGTTTTCAGAACAAACGGACATGCTGTCAACAAAGAGCCAATAGTGACAGTGATAAGACCACGAGACTCCCTCGTGCCATCTGGCGGTTTTTGTATTTGTGAAAACCCTCATTGAAGGACTGCTGTAGTAGATAGTATGCAAGCTTATGTAAACCATACACATTTGACAATACTTCTGTACAGCTGATTACAAAGTCTCGGATTGAATGCGCGTCACACGTTCATTTCGGCGATTTTGTTTTTCCTACGACCATCTCACGTTTGGATCGGCATTTGATCTCCGATTTAATAACTATTACTAGATTCGTTTTTCCTTTTGGAACTGGTTATCCGAAACTTTGTAAGTGCTAGGATTCTATTGTAGCTTGCGGGTTTTAGCCAAAGATTAGACTGTCGTTGCTAGGGGAGCGAGAGGGAAGAGGCGCGGCGGTGATTGTAAGGGGAACGTATGGCGCCCGAGCCGCGGGCCTCCTCTGCTCAACTCGTTCAAAATTGTGTTCGTATTAGGGTAATACGTTTGTGTTGAAGTTTTTAACTCTAGAGCACAATACATTTGATAAAAATTTGGGCTTCAAAATTACAATAGGATACAAGAAAAATGAGCAATACGTTTGGGATTCTAGGTTCAATCAATTATGTATCAAACGTTTCTAGTTGAAAGACGACGTTTCGTCTCCGTTAAATATTGTAGGTGTTTGACTAAGCTATGGGATTTCAATGCAAATGTAGTGTGTGCTAGAGGCACTCGCTAGGAGCGCCTGCGGGCCCGCTAATTGTACGTTTCTCGACCGCAGTCTGGGCCAAACTACGCCGCACGGATACCATCACAGCGGTATACACTTCCTCTTGTTTCGACCGAGGAATAGTTTCAGCATATTAAAGATAAAGATAAAGATAAAGATATTTTTATTTGTGAAAACATGAGTAACAAAATGATGTACAAAAATTGTGTAAGTCCTGCATGTTTTTGCCAATAGTGGCGTGCAAAATTTTGGATTCTTAAATAGGGTTTATCATTAAATTATACAATAATCGATTAAGTTATTGTCAAAAACTTAGTCTAAACTTCAAAATAATAAATAAGTACATAATTATAATTCATACCCTAAAAATGTATCAAATTAAGCATTAGTCAAATAATCATTTAAATTGTAATATATATATATAATAATAACATTTTTCATATAGGAAATGTTTTAATTTATTTTTGAATTCAATGATGTCAAGATTTTTAAGTTTGAGTTTAAAGAGTTGTAATAATTTTCTGTTCAGACATTAATTTGTATCCTCTTTCGTTGAGTTACATTACTGCTGTCGTTAGGCGATGGTAATGACATCGTGTGGCGATATTTTGTATTATTGTTATTTTTTATAACGATATTGATTTAATTGTATTGTCACAAATAAACCAAAAACTGCAAAACGTTATTTAATGATCACAGCTGGATTCGTTCCGCCGCCCTGCGGGTACTAAGCGGCGTAGTTTACCACTATACCAGTAAGCATAGGTTATGGCAGGTGAAATATAATATACTATGATCTATTCTTCGTAAAAAAAAAACGTCAATTGTGTTTGGGCAGTTTCGGAATGACACGGCACAGCTGATTGAACAGCTGACCAAAGGCCAACACACTTTGTTCAAAACACAGTCATAATGAAATAATAATTTAGCACAAATGGACTTCACCGCACTGTTTTTTCTGTAGATTGTTCATTTTAATAGCTTTATTATAATTTTAACAACACATTGATTAAAAGTTCGCACTCGAATATATGATTGTGACACTATATTGATTTTTTTTAGACGGAGTACTGTTAACGCACAGCCGCTCGGGGCGCGGGGCGCGCGGGGTATATATTAAAAAAAAATATTCCAAATTAGCTGCGCGAAATTTATATAAATAAAATTGGCTTGTTTACCCATTTGCGATATCATTCGAAGAATATTTTTTCTATACCTTTACTATTTATTAATGAGTAAGACTGAAACGAATTCTTGCGGATTCATATATTTTAGAGCTGTATTGTTCAAAGGGACGATTGATGCGCGTGCGCAAGGCTTGGGCCGGCGTTCGTGTTAGTGATCTATGTACCCTGTATTTGATGTCTATGGAATACCGATCGTATTCTGAGCGTATACAGGAATAAGTTTGACCATGAATGAAATTATACCTTACTTTGTTTTTGTGTAAGGCAACATGATGCCAAGGCGACATTATTTTTTGTTTTATGAATACATTATTACTTATTTTTTTTCTTAGGTAAGTCTTATAATACTTAGTATTATTTCCTAAGAGCTCACTGTATTTTCATTAATAAATTGGTTAAAAAATTCTTCTTATTACGGGAACCGAATGGTGATTATGTGATCTCCAGAAAGTGCCAATATGTCCTTAAGGTAAGTAGTGTCTGGCGGTAGTAGTGGCGTTATCTGTGTCTTGCCTTCCAGACAACCCAGGCACCAATTTCATTAGCCCATATAAAGTATAAAATAAATTCTTAAACAAAATTTGCTGTAACTGGAGTATATCCCATTTCTTTTTTATATGGCCTCTGGCCTACAATAGTCAGCCAATCCAGATAGCGAAGAGCTGCGGACAAAAGCCACCGCACTACCACCGGTCTGAAGTAACGTTTGTAACTAATAAAGCACCAAAAATTACAATAGATTCGTCCGAGTCACGCACAAGAGTATGGGTTCAGTCAAGTCATACACGCCACGCCCGCTGTAGTCAGAGATCAAGGAGTGACAAACATCTTAAACCACAATGGGCCGTTAATAAAAATGAGTTTAATTTAATTTCGATAATAAAATACCTGTTAATGCACCGTACATCTGGCTGGCTTACTTATATAAAATCAAGATAAAATTTATTTAAATTAATGAATATCAAAATTTGGTGCTATGAATAGCGGTGTGAAAATAAACATTGTTATCTTATTTTGGCACTTAAAGAGTTATTACAAATATTTGAGACGTATACATCATTAGCAAACAACACGTAAATAATACTTACGGTATAAATTATATTAAAATTGATTATAAGTAGTAACAGTGAAAAGATGTGGATATTAGTGTTGAAATATTAATTGTACTGACATGGGAGATTGTACTGTACGTCAGTATTGCATAAGGCACAAAATTAAGTATTTTGTGGGACGTTGGCACGTTAAACATCACCGTTCTGTATGATTAGTTATTCTATAATATTTTTTTGTGTTTTATTTATCTTTGACCGGCAAACAGGTTTTATGTGACAATAGGTATTTCAGAGTATCAAACGATACCCTGAATGATCTCAATAAAATAGACTGAAAGTTATACCTACTCCCAGTATATTGAAGGGATGTGGTTTAACTGTGTACTAGATTATAAGAATTCGGCGAATAGCGCATAATGTAAGTTCACTTTATATCAGCAAAATTGTCAAAATCCAAGATCAAAATTGAAAAAGCGCGTTAATGCCAAAAGTTAATTCTCCACAATGCAAAACATTCCATAAATGAAAGTTAATTCGTCACAATTAGTACCCACACGGTATTGTAAATTCGCCACAATTCTAAAGACGAGTGCGGTAAATTTAGTAGGTATACAAAAATAAAATTATGACGAATTTACACATGCATTTTTTTGTGACTAATTAACTTTGTGGCAAATGTACAATAACCCGTTAATGCATTACCGTTTCCAAATGTGCGGAATAGTGACCTCACTGGGAGACCTTTAGTTTATCCAGATATTGGTTATTGTTGAGACTTGTTGTAGTCTGCGAGTACCAGGCCGTAATATGAGATTTCGAGTGATAGTTTACTTACATTAAATAATACAGTACCTATATAATAAGAATCTAGTAGTACTGCTTAAAAATCACAAAGTAAATTCTAAATTTCAGAATTTATATCCAAAACAAAAAGAAACGTGCGATCCGTCATCGGAAACATCGTATTGCGGCCTATTTGGTGCGCGGGAGTGTGTGAGACTCCACTTGCGCCGAACTATGGGTGCGTTGTATGTCTTGTAGTTTGTGGCTCGTACATAAACAGCTGTTATAATGTTTGGTAGAAGCCGGATTGTAAGAAGCATATCTATGTGCTGGCACACTCCTGTGGGTTAACAATAACCTGTGCGTTCGCGCAATACCGTCTCATAGATTGTATTTGTTGTATTTGAATTTAACGACACGCGTTATAATTATAAATTTATTAAACTCTATAGGGTCTTCTCGTGTTTTTAAATTATTTTGACTTTTTAATCAAAAAATTAAATTATTTTGTGCTGCATTTGGTACCGGCGACAGTTATCTGGTTATATGGGCTATTTGAAAACCAAAAATGTATCCGCATTGTTTGACATGACTTTGGCGAATGTTTCCGGAATTTTGTTATCTTACTCAATTATAATATTAATGATTGTAATGTTTCGAGTTTTATTATGTACCCATCCTGTTTTACCCAAATACTCACGATTTTCTTAATACATCTACACAACATTTTGATATCTAATAAGTCTAATATAGTTGCGAGTTGGGACTTATGGACTACGGACCTTTTTATTTTCATTTCATGTACAAAACTGCAGAAATTTATTAAGTTTTCCTAGCGTCGAGGTAAAACATTAGTTCCAACTGCTTTTCAGGATATAATTACTTAGCGGTCTATCAATTGTCATCGGCGTCAGCCCTTTTAGATAAAATTTTTTAGCCCTTTAGATACAATTTTTCAAGCCCTGTTTTGACCCCAATTGTACTCACACGTAGGGAAATTGCATCAGAGATTTGACACTCGGAATGACAGATACAGGACATTTACAAATAATAGAGATACAGTTTGCAATAACTCGCAGCTACATAATTAGTTTGTTTCAAATTAATATCGGGTTACGGTACGAAAACCGTTTCACGTGTCAAATATTTTCATTAAGAGAAACAGTATAACAAAAAAATTATAATGGTAATTTGCGCGCTTGCGCTTATCATAAATAATATTAACGAGACTAAACGACCTTGTGATCTGGTGACAAGCGATGTGTATGCGCCATATAGTTTTTAGGTAGGGTAAAACTTTATTTGAGGTTTTGTAAATATTTTTTGGTCTAAATATAACATGGTATACAAACTATCGATTCTAACAACGATTCTGTATTGTAGTTTTCAGGTTTCGCATCTACTAAAATAAGGTTGTATATTTCCCGTAACGTCCATGACATAACTATCGGCGCCCTGCTAATATTTATATTAATTTAATTCTAAGGCCAATTAAGATTAAAGTTAACTAAGAATTTAGACACTTTTGACCCCCTAGAATATTTTACTTTTTCTTTCTTCAAAACATAATATGACAAATGACTGCCTACCCCTTCGGGGATTATGGGCGTGATGTTATATCATATAAAAATCGGTATAATTGTTTACTGCCATTTCGTTTAAAGTGTACCGTTTAAAATACCAGCATACATAAATATATACATTTTAGAAACTACTAGTTACACATTCGACATTTTATTCTAGTGAAAAATGGAATCTGACATGAGCAAAACAGCTCTAACCCTATTCCCGATAGGCCTTCTGCACCTTGTTAGAATAACTAGCCCCATCTAGCTGGTGCGACTTAAAAGTTTCAGGAGACACAAAGGGTAAATCATTTACGCGACTCCTATTTGTTGTTTTGCTATTTTTTGAGTGGGCACCATTGCCCGCGCTTCCCCTACACCATTAGTATGTTTTTATGACATGCAAGACGACGAAAATAGTACATTATTCTTCGAGTCTCAGACCAACATGGGACATTATGGGAATGATGTACCAAATTCAGAAATCAAATGTGGTATTCTTGTACTGAACATGGGTCTTTGGTATATTTGGATAATAAAATAAAAGCCCAAATAAGTGAAAAGAAACGTTTATTTATCAAATCACAAGATAAAATCGTTGGCAAGGACAGTTATTAAGACAATTAATATAATTTTTGTACCCGTTATGTTAAAAATATCCATCCCGAGCTTGAGATTTATACCTCTGAGAATTAATATTACATAATTTACCTACGAACCACTTAAAAATACTGGCGACATGTGTTCATAGTTTCGTTATTGTGGGTATAATAAACATTAAAAATCAGTCTCAAGCGACCTGCGGCGCCTGACTACAGGGAATGTTTGCTCTTACTCTACGTCTACGTACATTTAAATAAAGTTAACACGATGAGTACTTACGACAATTGATACACGTTCACCGCACACGCACCGTTGGCCACTAGCAGTACACCACCATTATTGAAAGTTTATTTTTAATTTATACTGACTGATAGAATCTTCCACGTAATCAAGGTCACGATCCTAAATAAACACATTTTTTAAAGGCATACTTGAATCCCCACAAAAAAAAAACTATTTATAAGTTAAATATATTTATATGTATATTACTGTCCAACTGTTGTGTACGGTAATAAAAAATTTAGTAATTTAGTAAAATTTGGTAATCCTTTTTTCTGTTTAAATTTACTATTTATAAGTGCTTTTTGGAAGCCTATATAAATAAAGAGATTTTGAATTTGAATTTGAATTAGAGTGGTTAAGAAATGCAGGCAAACCATATACCATGTCCGCAGAGATGGCATCTGGTAAAACTGAACCACAGAGATGCATAGACGCTCTGTCATTGGTAATCACGGTTAGGGTTCCGTTAGAGCCGGCAGTGGCCAATGGTGCGAAGGCTTATAACAAAGAAAAATATACAATCACTATCCGGATTGTCTCGATGAAGTTTAAAACTCTATATCAACGTTTTTAAGGTCTAATATCGTATACTAACACTTCGAACGGAGGTGGGTCGTTGGTTTTTAACAGGCTTTGGGCTTATTTATTAAATGTTACACATACAGGTTGCCTGCTGTTACAATTATTATAGTACAAAATATGCCAGTAACTGGCTCGACGCGCATTAAGTATCGTTAAAAAATCAAATCAATAAAAAAAATTATAGAGAAGTACGAACATTTGTATTATTGGACTCCACAATAAAGAAAACAGCCAAGTATAAATGTACCTAGTTAATTTTACAGGATCAAATTAAAATGGCTTTTCGAATCAGATTGCTTTTTAATTTAATAATGTTTATAGTTAACGAGCGAAATAATGTTCAGTCCTTATTTTTTTTCTGACAATTCAAAAATTACCAACTTATAACTTACGTAGTCTCGTTATTTTGATATATTTAGTCCAATAATTAAAGTTATCGTATCTCTTTAATCTCACATAGCTTGTTCAATACTCTTGACATACGGTCTACGCTCGAGCTCGTTTTGAAACAAAAACAAAACAAAAAAAAAACAGTTGAATTGGGAACCTCCTTTTTTTTAAAGTCGGTTAAATAATACGAACGGTTCAATATTAAAAAAAAAAGGGTATGAAAGTTTGTACGGAAGTAAAGTGAATATATTATTACTAAAACTATTACTTTTGTTATAATAATTAGTGGCAAGTTTTGGCGTAATAAATATATTCTGAATTTAATGTATTTCGTTGAAAGCAAAGCGTCATATGTATAATTGTACACTATTTTTCGTTATTGATTCACTAACCGCACAAACTGTCATTGTACTACAAATTGGAGAAACAGATAGCAATTGACATTAAAAACCTCGTACTTAGCAGTGAGACTGCCATTTATCGGCGGCGGATAGCTTTAATATTTATATAGAAATTTATTAAGGCCCCAATCTTTAGACGTACGCTTTCCTCTGGCGTAGAACAAGCGATAATTCACGCAACACTATGCGCATAGACGCTCTATTATTGGCACGATACTTGAATTTTCCTCATTGTATATGACTCACGGGACCTGATCTCATTTGTAGTAATGACTGCACGAGCATGCGCGTTCATACTAAAAGTGGCAACAGTTTCCGAACTACGTGTGCTAGGGGACCAAGGCCCGACTATCCGTTTTGGTTTGTTAAATACATGTATAGTTGGCAGCAAGAATATCATTCTCAGCGCCCTGTTGGCATGTTTATTGAAACTCTTTTTAATCTAGGCTGTTTTGTAGAGTAGCAGACATATGTAAACCAAGGACTAGTGAAAAAAGAAGGACTCCACGCTGTCATACTATAGCGTGAAGTAACGTTTATGCATGTGCGAGTGATACTTATGGATACCATATATTGGATATCTGTCAATTGGAGCACTTATTACGTCAATGTGTTACGTAAGTTGCGTGTCAAGTTGAAGCACATGAGGAGCTTCAACGTCTAGTTAGTGGCGCGGAGTCCTTCTTTTTTTACTAGTCCTTGATGTAAATATAGATATACGAGCAACGAAATCAAGTCTTTTTACATTACAATAAGGTTCAGTGTTGAATGGGGAAATGTTACACGTATCGATGTTTGTCCCGCGTATGCATCGCATTTGGCGGAATACGCGGCGTTTATTCTATCCAAACGTCAAAGGAAAACGTCCGCCACAAGAAAACTAGTTTGTTTGAGGCAAGTTTGCAATATCGTACACAAAACGAGCACCCGAACGCATACACTAGTCACCACAAGAACGGATTCCTAAGAAGCGATGCGACGAAATACTGCCCTTAGCTTTGTTACTTAAAACTATATTAAAAAATACAAATTCTTATTACATAATACACTTAACAGTTAAAATAGGTGTTTGTACATAAAATTCAGACACGAACGTCTGCACAAATTAAAACCAGGCGGACACAATATTAACATTCAATTCGGTGTATTAGAACATTGGGAAATATAAAAAAGCGTTGTTAATTATAGCTTAAAGTTATATACCAGTTAAATGTAAGTACCATGCAATATTCCAGTAGGTTACTATAGGCTGCTCCGGACAGTACAGCAGGAGCGATCGTTCTCAGCCACACATCTACTCGTAACACCTTTGTAAATCATATTCTATTCAATCATATTAACATTTTTATCTCGCTGTTGCATACATATTTATATCAAAATAAGCCTGTTGCAAAAACTTAAATTAAAAAAGAAAGCAAAAGTTCTAAACTATAAAAAATATTGTCAATAATGGCTTGATATACTAAAAAAAATATGGTTTGGTTTCAAAATCACATGTCTCTTCATTCTATTGGTACGTCGAAATATAACTACGCGTGTACAACACGGGCACAGAATGAATGATAATAATCAACGATCGCTCCCACTGCGCTAACCATCATTTGTTTACAACAAATTGCTTCTTGAACGTATACAAAAATACCAGTCAAGTACAGACACGGTGACAGTGAGATAGCTTACACATAAACATACATTTCTGAGGTATTCGCGTGGGGATTATTGTTTAGTTTAGTAATATCGACGCTACCAGTGGGCGCACGACGGCTCAGTACGAGCGCGGTAAGACATCGCCATCTCCCTAGCTTCGCCCCGATCCTAATCTACTCCAATTGGAACATAATCTTAGGTGGCCTACCTACAGAAGCCACTGTATTCGTAACTTAGGGGGACCAGACAAATCGAGTCGTATTTATACATTCTTCATATTGTATTTTACAACAATTTTAAACCACTTTCACAACAAAGGTAGGCACAAAATTAACATAAATAAGTCTTTTTTTGTAAGCAAAATAGTTGAATTAAAATATAAAAGGACATTATATACTGAGAGGATAAAATTTCCTGCTTAAACGCTACGAGCTACTATGGTGCCGAAATGATGTCATATTTGGATCGGTTCGGTAGATAAAATTGACATTCTGTCAAACTTAGGAGAGGATTTTGGACAGTAATGACTTAACGGCGTTTTAACTCACTATGTGCTGTAAGTCATATTATTTAAAAATTATCTACTTAGATTGAACATTATTTATATTAAAGCCACTGAATTCAATTATCTTGGTAACCCTTGAACTAGAAACCAGACAAATAAGATCATTGTTGTTAATCTAATATCGTGAGAGATGGAATCATTCAACAGTACAGAAAAAAGTATGGAGTGCTATAATGACGAATATGAAATAATAATTGCAAAACTAATGTAACTAATCACAATTACGTATAAAATTAATCTCCACCACGATATCTCTGACACGACAGCTAGCATAAGATATGGTTGCCAATGTCAGTCTGATTCAGTCTTTTTTATATTGAGCTTAAAAATGATGATGAAAATCTCCAAATTGTCTTACCGCTATCGTAATCACTCGAGACATTTGTCACTGGTAATGTGTATGAAAAGTGGATAACTATAAAGATTATTTATTGAATGTAAGACTATGATAGGCCGGGTCCCGGCGGAAAGCAAGTAGCGACTACCATCAGCAATAGGGATGAGGACTGCATAAAAAACTATAATCTATTTAGTCCGTCAGTTAGATTATACAAAAATACTAGACACATATTTTTCGCTTTATCAAATTAACAAAAAATCACAAAGATAAAGAGCATCAAAGTTTTGGAGTGGCGGCTTGCGATGTCATTATTTAGAAAAAATTGTACGAAAGCGTGACGTCACGCGCAACTTGAATGCATTGTATCTTCGTCAATGTTTGTTTGACAAATTAATAAAAAAATACGTGTTCAATATTTTTTTATAATCTTACTAACATACAGATTTTTTTAGTCACCTTGTCTATTATGTATGTATGTGACCACATACGGCTCTTCATGGCAGATGGTTAACACAAGAATGAAAGTGTATATGTCGCAGGCAATTTGTATGATTTCGCCGTTTACATACGGCGTCGTCAGTTAAAAAACGCTCGCAGTTATGTATTATTCCGTAGGCAAAATGTATATTGCGGTCATTATATAGTATGCCGCAAGTATTTAGTTTAGGTCAGGTTAGGTAGTAGTTAAAATAATAGGTGTGACGACGAGCGAAGCAAGGAGGAGTGTTAGGTACAACTGCGACCCTACGGCCAGAAGCGAAGAAGAACAACCAACGTCGAAATTATAACAATTGAGCGAGTATAGCCTTCGGCATAATACATAACTGCGAGCGTTTTTAAACTGACGACGCCGTATGTAAACGACGGAATCATACAAATTACCTGCGACATATGCAACACTAAAAGACATGATAGATTATAGCAAATTGTCGTTTAACAAACAACACTGCTCAATTTATACTAGCCCACTTTACAGGAGAATAGAAAACCAGATAATATTTTCAAATTAAAGAACTTTTTAACGTTCGGCCTGTAATAACAAAATTTTAAAAATAATCTGTGTTTCTCCTATAAAGTTGGTTAGTATGACATGAGCTGCGTGGTCAGCTTAACGACAATAACCAAGTTTCTGAAGTATAGGAAATCGACAACTTGCGCTGTTTAAGGTAAATTGAAGTTTAGCGCTTTTCGCCAATTGCTTTCAACCGGCACGCGCCCAACTCGCTATTTATAAGAGTGAAAGGTTACCATTTATCCATTAAAATATTGTTCTATATGAGGTTTCTTATTACTTATACATTATTACGTTTAACTCTTACATATTAGTGGGTAATTTTGATCAGCCTCTACTTTAAAACCCAATCGTTCGTTAATAATGCGCCAGAATTTCGAAAATTAACAAACAGATTTGAATCTAAATTACAAGAAAAATAAGTCTTGGAATAAATTACATACAAACATTGAACTATTATTACTAGCGTATGGAACCGACGCAGCGAACAAGTTTTTTGCGCCGTGCGTTGTTGCCGATCGGCAACAACTCGTTCAGTCACGCGCCTACGTTCACGCGTAAGCGCCATGAAATTTACGGCGTTTACGACGTTTTGGTCGCGAGAAAAATGTACTCTATGAGCGATCTAGCGCTGCGAGTTTTAATAGCTTAATTAGACGACAATTGTTAGTTTTAGCGCTGCAAATGCTGAAACACGCTCAGTCCATGCTTCGTGATAATATTTTTGTTTGACATAGCTTCTCTATACGTAGTAATAATAGCTCAATGCATACAAATAGATTCATAACATCTCGCTCTTAACCCCCGATGGATCTTTGAGGGCAGAGTCAAAGGGACGGCAAGTCTATTTAACCACTTTCAGCCAAATCAAACAACAGTTCGAATAAATGACTTTTAAAGTAGATGGGCATATTTAGGTTGCAAATTCTTGCATGTTTTAAAGATTCATAAAGGAAAAGTACATACGCTAAACTTGGGAATGATGTGGTATATGATGAACATGTTGACATTAAACAATGTTGGCTGCATGATCGAGAGGGTCAAGTAGAGGCTTCACAGATCAAACTATACAAACAAGTCGATTTACCTAATAGTTAAGAAAAATAGTGTTACACTTTTAGTGGCAGAGTGGAAATTCGACGATTAATTGTGATATATAAGTCTTAAGATTTACTTCACTAATTCGATAATTTTATGAGTCGGTTGTGGGAATTAACATATTATGAAGGATGTGAACCCGTACGTCACAATCGGATAGCAGAAATATATACACTTTTGTTATATATATATTATTTGAAGTATATTATACATGCTCGCAGCTTGTACATGCAAAAATAAGTCTATTGAATCGTAACAAAAATAAAGTAATGATGGAATATACTTATAAACTGTCATGCTGCTAAGATTGATTCAGAGATTTAGCAGATGTATGTATAAAATATGCATATTGTCAAACAGTTCTTATTATATTTTAATTTTCAGATATAATTGGTCAACAAATGAAATTATCTGCATCATCTATCGCGTACGACTTGGCATTTTTAATTGTTCGAAAGATTGAAATCTAAATACACGATAGGATCATATAATCTGCGACCTGATTGTGACCTGCGAGTCATTGAGCACTTGTCTACAGTCTTTCTATATAAGCAACGGAGTCGCTTCAAATAATAATCATAGAATATGCATTCGTAATATGAATTCAGGCTATCAGCATACTTGCAAAGGATCCATAATTAAAGTGCCTTCACAAATCAATAGCGACACTTATTTTCTGACAAAACCGTTTCCCTTTAGAACATCTAAAGATATCCTATTGCCAGAACAACTACACAACAGTAATCTCTGAAAAATTAAACGACCTGACTACACATATTTGCTGGTGTCCCACGGATACTGCATGGAAGCCGACAAATAGATCGATCATCATATTACGAATTGTCGACGTGGTTATCGACAGGTGATATTATAAAACGTGACAGTGTCCCATGCATCTGTCACGGGCGCTCCCTACAACCAATGGGTAAATGGGCCCATATCTCCGCATCCCATGCACAAAAATAATATATATTATAATACGGTATCAAACCGGTGGCTACCACAGTTTTATTAAGAATGCCACCTATTAATAGGTCCTACTTTTTTAGATTTTTACTAACAAGACAATATATCGGGTGCCTCGATGCGACGATAAAAAATTGCTTCAGTTGACTTCAGTTTTCGAGACTACGGAGTTAAAATGGGCTGGTCAAGTCTGTTGCGTTTATGATTCTTGGGCTATAGTCACTGGAAGTGAGGACGGACACACAACGGAGGCGAGACGAGCTATCACAGAGATTCGGCCGCATCAGCTGAACACAGAAATACCTATTATACACCAACTGCAGGGCTAATGTAATTCGGCTTTATTACAAAAAAGTATTTGTACAAGTCGAAATAATATCTAAACAGTCGTCGATACGAAAGATTACTAAATAAAATATTAGTATCATACGTAATTTTAATACTTAAGGGTATTTGACATCTTAGTCGATTTACTTTATCTAAGTCGCCAAAATTTTTCAATTCATATAACTTTATGAAGTTACACGCTTTTGACATCACACTTTTAAAGTCACAACACTGTTTGCAGTTTCAAATGAAATTTAAATTCATATACAACACAAAAATTTAATACAAAACTGGTCATATAACATTAATAAATACAAAAATGATCGACATTCCACAATATAAACGTCATTTAAACGTTATTTCGACTAACTTTTCTAGATTTTTGTAATAAAGCCGGCCCAGTTATTGAACTGAACAATCAGTGCCCAGGTTTAGCGTCGGCAAACGGGACACCCAACATACAGAAACATTACAATGTAGTTCCTACTTAGCTTCGCCACAGCATTGTTGTCGGATCTTGAAGGTATCTCTTGCAGACCCTTGGATGAAGCCATGATGAGCAGCGCTGGACTCATTTCGGCTCAGCTTCGGAAACTTGGGGAACTTCGGGATAGGGGACTGGGCGCCGGGCTCAGTGGGGGGTCGGTAGGACGCGGACCGCTTGTGCACCTGTGGTAAGGATTTGGAGTTTTTGATAAGTTGGTTGAGTCCTTTGTGACATTAGTTATTCATGGGCTAATGTGCACAGATAGCGCGCGAGTTGAATGCAGAGCTCAGGTATGTCTCGTTTCAGGCCCCGACTACATTCAACTCGCGCGCTATCTGTATATGTTTATTTGCACTCCATTCATGTTTGCAATAGTATTTAGTTTGTGCTTGCGCCTCGTTGACGGAACGAAGTTCGCCTGGTCAGCCATATATTATAATGGTAGCTCAAAAACTCACGATATGCAAGCACTTTATGTTGCCTCGTAGTCCCCACGCGAGTGCTTCGCGTATATTGCGCGCTTGCGCTTGTTATAAATAATATTTACGGGACTAAACGACCTTGTTACAAGCGCCATACAGTTTTAGTTGCATGTAATTTGATTTAAGGCTTTGTAAATAGTTTTAGTCAAAATATAATATAGTATAAAAACTATTGCAATCGATTCTATTAACGATTCTGTACAACAGTTTCCAGGTTTCGCGTATACTAAAAAAAAAGGTTATATAGATAACTAGTTGAGCCTGCGGTTTCACCCGCGTTTATAGGTGTCGAGGTGCTGGTAGGGTAAAAAAGTGTGACGTGCAAAAGAATTTGTTACAAATCTACTTGCAGAAATAAATAATTTCATTTCATTTCATTTTATTTCATATAGGTAATGTAGCGTGATGTTATAGTCTATCTATAGCCTTCCTCGACAAATTGATTATTCAATATAAAAAACATTTTTCAATTCGGTCCAGTAGTTCCTGAGATTAGTGCGTTCAACGAAACAAACAAACTCTTCAGCTCTATATATATCACTAGCTTCTGCCCGCGGCTTCGCTCGCGTGGTACATCGATGAAACATAGCCTATATGTTATTCGAGTGTATGAGCTATATTATTCTAAAGTCTCATTAAAATCCATTTAGTAGTTTTTTTGTGAAAGAGTAACAAACATCCATCCATCCATCCATCCATACAAACTTTCGCATTTATAATACTAGTAGGATAAATGAGTACGCGTTGTGTAAGAACCGTGCCATATGGCGTTCGGTTCTCCCTACTTTGCTAGGCAAATAGAATCAAGTTAGTTGGAAGGGTGAAACTCACTGTTCTAGGGGTTGAAGACGGGCATATTGGCCAGCTTCTGCTTGACCTCGTCGGAGGAGTCGTCGCACAGCAGCAGCGTGTGCGAGAAGCCCATGGCGACCTGCGTCACGTGCAGCCCGTCCATGCGCGAGACCTCCTTCGGCCGCGCCGTCGACTTGTTGATCTCGCCGGTGCCCTGCAAGTGCACACGTTCACTATAGTACCTATAATATTATTGGATTTTATAGAATTGTTTATTTTTTAGATTCATTTTTATATAACTTGGAGCGGTGGTAGCTCAATGGTAAGGACACGCGTCTCTTAACCGAGGAGTGCGGGTTCAAACCCGGGCACGTGCCTCTGGATTTTTCAAGTCTATGAACGTATTTATACCACTAGCTCGACGGTGAAGGAAAACATCGTGATGAAACCTGCAAATTCAAACAATTTTGGATTTGTAACCATGATCCAAAAATTGTCTGGTCAGATCGGCAGTCGCTTCAATTTAATTACCAGACTTGCTAAATGCTGGATCATGGTCTAAGCGGACTCCGTCTAAGTAAGGGAGATAACGCTAGGAAGATGATGATTGATATATAACTTATGTACTGATTCATAGGTGAATTAATGATATTTTCAGGCAATTTATATAATAATTTTATATTTAACTTTACAAAGGAATGATTTATTTTATTAAGTGTGCGTTCGGAATAGTTTGTATGTTTTTATTTTAATTATTATAAAATGGTTGTTAGATGTTGTATTAGAAATGGTAAGAAATAAATATGTTTAATGTAGGGCTTATATCGGCATTTATGAATAGGTATGATACAGACAAGTGATTATATTGTTAAGTTTGGAATATTAATTTTAGGTGTATAATTACCTAATTTAATATAATTTTGTTTAATATAGTTAAAATATATTATATTAAAGTAAAAGAGTATATTATGTAAGGATTAGGGAATAGACTTTAGATTTTATAACTTGAAAGGTTTTTAATTTGAAATAGTTATTTTTCATAAGGAATGTATATGTGATTTGAATTTATGAAAGTGTATTTCAATTATATTTTTAGTTATTTATTTAGTGTTAAATCCTATAAAAGAATTACTGTTTTTATGATGTTTAAGATGTGGAACGACAAGCTTGTGTTTGTTCCTGGTGTCCAAACTGTGATGGTCAGATTTTTTGGAAAAGAGATTAAAGTTCTTGCGTACATACATAATACAATCAAACATGTATTGCGATGCTACGGTTAATATATTGGCTTCTATAAATACCTCCCTGAGCGAATTCCGTGGTTTAAGGCCATATATGGCGCGGATAGCCCGCTTCTGCAATACAAAGATATTTTGTATGTCAGCAGCAGACCCCCACATCAGAAGGCCGTACGACATTACGCTGTGAAAGTAGCCAAAATAAACCAATCTTGCCGTTCCAACATCAGTCAATTTCCGTATTTTTGTTACGGCATATGCTGCGGAACTAAGTCTTCCCGCTAGAGCAGCAATATGAGGGCCCCATTGCAGTTTAGAATCAATGGTAATGCCCAGAAATATTGTTGAGCTTTAGCCCCATACATACTACCACCACACTTAACAAATATATACCGCAACATTATTACATACATCAACAATATTACGGCATCGGATCTACAGCAACTAGTTACAACATTGAAAGATGATTGCAAGGAGAGAGGCTTACATTTGAATGCGAAGAAAACAAAGATTATGGTGTTTGAAAGAGATGAAACCAGAACGGATACAAGGATAACGGTTGACGATGTAGTGCTGGAAAAGCTGAATGAAATTGTATATCTAGGATCTGCATTTAGTAGAGATGGAAGGTACTCCGCCGATATAGAGAGAAGAGTGAATGCAGGAAAAAGAATAAATCGAGCGTTAGAAAAACTTCTAGACAGCAAAGTCTTAAGCCAGAAGACCCTGATTGCTCTACACAATACAATACTGATCCTTACGCTAACATAATTAAACATAACAAAATAAATACACATATAAAATAAAAGCAATCAATCAATTTCCACTGCCTCAAATAAAAACAAACAACCAATAAAATACAAAATAACAATATCTTTCAACATTTTACTTACAAACAAACACCACTCTTAAACCATCTTTATAATATAATCAATTAAACTATTATCTTTTATCAAATTATCAAAAACCAAAACTGAATACTAATAATTACGTAAAAATAATATAATTTTACCTATACACAAACCTCCTACTTACCCAACACAAAAATCTATTAAATTAACCACATACATTCTACCACACCACTAAACCTATTTTAAAATATCACAAAATAATAAATTAACAATATAACCAACATTCTAATCACTAACTAAAAAAAAAACCTAACATATTTTTATTTATTTTACATACTAACAAAATTGAAAACATTTTAACACCTTCATAAAAAAAAAATCTTATTTTCCCTTCACGTACTTAAAATAATCCTCAATTTATTTATCAAAAATATCAACTTTTATTTAAACATATTTAAAAATACATGATAGAAAAACTTTTGTACCCCATTTGTGAGAACTACGCGGACAGGGAAGTATATAATTTAGCACAGTTAAAATTTATATGAAGAAGAGTGCAGTGAGCTAATATATTAATAAATAATAAAAAAAGTATCGACCAGTGAACGATCACTAGTATTAATAAAATATGTATTATAAATATTCATATGATACTATTCTTTTACTGGTGGTAGCGTCAATATATCAATATATATAAAAATCAATGCCACTTTTCGTTGTAATTTTATAACTCAAAAACAGGATCACCTATCCAAACCGAATGTTTAGGCTTTGTTCGGACTATTTAGTAGATGGTATATGTGAAGTTTGCACAAAATCGGTAGAGCGGTTCTTCATTTATCACATTTTATGTAACAAATTAATTCAATAAATGGCGGATCATAGCGAAGCACGTACCGGGCCGCTAGTAATATATAAAAGTACTTTTTCGGCCGTATTTATTTTGAGGTTTGACTTCAAATATTTCAAAGCATTCGCCGCCTAGCAACATGAAAATGTTTGCTAGAGGAATTCCCACTCGTCACCGGAGTGTCCAACTAAGGGCGACAAGCGGCACCAACCAGTTCGCCGTAGGTGGGGGACACGCCCCACGCGATCAGCGAGTCGTCCGCCGCGATCACGATCGACGTGTTGCTCGTGCCCACGCTGCGGATGTTCCACCCTGCGCACACACACAAATACTTACTAATATTATAAACGCGAAAGCTTGTATGGATGGATGTATATGTAAATGTTTGTTAATATTTCACGCAAAAATTACTGAATGGATTTAAATAAAACTACAGTAATATAAATCACACATACGCTATGTTTTATCGATGTACCACGCAAGCAGAGACGCGGGCAGAAGCTAGTAAAATAAAACATGCTCTAACTAGCCCAATACTTTGTCTATGTGGAAAATGTTTTTATTTTTGCGAGGACTGCCACCTATGGGCAAATGTTTCGTGTGATGAACATGGACATTTGTACTCGAGTCATGGATGTTTATAAACGTATTTAAGTATATCTAACCATTCACCTAGTATCCATAGCTTAGTTTGAAACTAGGGACTTGGTGTGTCAGTCTGGAGAATTTGTTTTTCAAATAAATGTAGCATAAAGTGACTCATAGTAACACCAGCACATTCTAGTGAAAAACCCGCCTAAAAAGGTTCAGCCATTTCGAATATTAGCCAGAACAAACAGACAAACAAGGCGATAAAACGGTTCGTTCGGCGATACGTTTATATATGGATATTACAGACGGATATTCCAAAAATTGTCCGGTCCCCCTATCTTAGGGTTACGAAGGTCGGCAGTCGCTTTAATGTAATTACCAGACTCGCTAAATCCTGGTTCATGGTCTAAGCGGACCCCGTCTAAGCACGGGACATAACGCTAGGAAGATGATGATTACAGACGGATGTTGAGTTGAATTTTAACTCAATTTGAATTTTGCATACATAAATACATCATCATCATACTCTTGCCCTTCTCCCTGGTCTTCTGGGGTAGGCGCATACATAAATACATTTAGATGGGCTTCCTGTTTTTTGAATTTTACTATACCCTTTCGGAATTGCAGGCTACACTGGTATAATAGGCAAGATGACAAAAAAAATCGTCAGTTAGATTATAAAAATTAATGAACACTACACATTTTTTTTTGTTTGTCAAAACATTGACGATGATACAATGCATTCAAGTTGCGCGTGACGTCACGCTTTCGTAAAATTTTTACTAAATAGCGACGTCGCAAGCCCCCACTCCAAAACTTTGATGCTCTTTATATTTGTGATTTATTGTTACTGGTATAATCTAACTGACGGACTTAATAGAATTATAGTTTTTTAATACAATCATCATCCCTATTCTCATTATATTTTCCACCGCAATATACCTATGTAAGTGGTATATGCACATATTTACTTGCCCTTTAAAGACATCTATTTTTTATCGTGTGACTTGCAATAAAGAATTTGAATTTGAATTTAGATTTTTTTATAATCCAACTAGCTGACTCGGCGCACTTCGTAACGCCCCGTTCTCGGATTTCCTCTACCCTTTTTTTATTTACCGCGCAACTTTTTTTTCTTTCATAAGAACCTTCACTTGACAATAACAAACACAACTAAAAATTAATTAGCGAAAAAGGTTCAGCTGTTCTCGAGATTTGAGCTTAGCAACATATTCAGCAATTCATTTTTATATTAATAATAATAAATCATTTATTTCCAGAAACATATTTCACTTAAATCTTATATCTAGCGGAGTCTGCACTTAGCATAATAGGGATGATGACTGCATTAAATTAAAAAACTATAATCTATTTAGTCCGTCAGTTAGATTATACAAAAATACTAGACACATATTTTTCGCTTTATCAAGATAACAAAAAATTACAAAGATAAAGAGCATCAAAGTTTTGGAGTGGGGGCTTGCGACGTCACTTGTAAGTAAATATGGTACCTACGAGTGACGTCACGCGCAACTTGAATGCATTGTAACTTCGTCAATGTTTGTTTGACAAATAAATAAAAAAATACGTGTTCAATATTTTTTTATAATTTAACTGACGGACTAAACAGAATTTTTTAGTCATCTAGCCTATTGCTTGTATATTATAGATATACATACGACTTGAAAGTGACATGTAGATGTAAAACGGTCGTACCTGTAAGATCCTGCACTGGCTTCGGGTACATGTTCGCTTCACCAGTCCTCTTAGTCTGCCCGAACAGGAACAGGGCACCTGGAATGTTGTACAAAACTAATGAATACATATAAACAAAAAACATCACGCCCATAATATCCGAAAAGCCAGAGTCAAAGGGGCAGCAGGCCCCTTGAACCACATTCAGCCAAAAATAAAACGGGGTAGATGGCAAATTGTGAAAAAGTAGTGACAGTGGCTAGCTTGTCGCCTACACAATCACATACCCAAAACTCGTGCGTTGATGCTGAGTGAGCAACGATCACTGCGCGGCGCCGGTGCGGCGCAGGCGCGATATTCATTCGTATACACAAAAATGCGGTCCGGCGCCGGTGCGGTTCCGGCGTCGTGTACTTGAAGCCTAACCGAGCCCGCTAAAGGTTGTCAAAGCACAGATGGAGCTTACAAAATACCGACCAAGCTCAACAGCTCATAACAGATCTCACCGAGCTCGTTGACGGCGAGGCTGTAGGTGGCGCCGCAGTGCACAGAGCGTACGCCGCGCGCCTGCGTGTCGAAGTACTTGATCAGCCGCGGCACGCTCTCGTCCTTCTGCTCGGCGTGCCCCAGCCGCCCGAACCCGCCGAAGCCCCAGCTGAACGCGCGCTTCTTCGAGTCTATCGCCACCTGTGTGCAGACGTTTGTCAATGATACGCTTGGCTGGTGGCGGTACAGATAGCAAATAAATAAATTTGAATATAAGCGCTCGCACTAAAATTGGAAGTACATCGTCGCGAGAATAACTTCGTCAGCGCAATGCAGGAATGTATAGCGTTTCTGCATGTTCGATGAACGTCATCGGTTGACATATTATTGGAGCTATCTATATAATCTTCACTATCTTGTAGCGAGGTCGCCACAAAATAAATATCAAACTACATCACATACTATTGATGTGTATGTATAAATAATAATAGATAGATAGATAAATCGTTTATTTTACTACATCACACACATACATGAAAAATACAGTCCTATGAATAAGCTAATTAGCTGATATAAAAAACAAAAAACAAAAAAAAGAGAAAAATAAAAAATAAAAAAATTATGTCTATGTGTGCTGCAGTAAATATTATAAGTAAATAAATTCTCCAGACTGAGTGCTATGGATACTAGGTGAACGGAGACTTACTAAAATACGTTTATAAACATCCATGACTCGAGTACAAATGTCCATGTTCATCACACGAAACTTTTGTCCCTAGCGGGATTCGTGGCCAGGGCTTTGACCACTCGATCAACGGAGCTGTCAATGTGTAATAACTATTAATGGATGTGATCGTGCGTATGTAACTAATTAACTAACTAAACATCACTCCACTTCCCTAGCGGGGTAGGCAGAGAGAACCGAATATGGCACCGTCCTTACAAACCTCACTTGCTTCATCTGTATGTATGTGATGGTACGTAAATATGTTTAACATATTTCGACGCTCACCGTGTGATTATTCCCACAGGAGAAGTCGACGATGTCGACGTCCCTCACGGGGGACACGTGGCCGTCCTTGGACTTCTCGAAGAACAGCGCGATGTGCTTCGGCGCCGTCTCGAAGTGGAACGACAGCTTCGTCGAAGTGACGAAGTACTTGCCGTCCGTGTTGTGGCCTGCGAGTTAATTTAATCAATCAACAATAAATTCTCCACACTGACACCAATTCCGTAGTTCCAAACTAAGCTTACAAGTTTGTACTGTAGATACTAAGTGAACGGATAGATATACCTGTTATTTATTTATTAAGTCTGACTAACTAATTAACTAACTAACTAAACTTCACGCCACTTCCCTAGCGGGGTAGGCAGAGAGAACCGAACGCCATATGGCACGATCCTTACACAATATTAAGTCTGACTAATAACACAATATTAAGCATTACATATTGTATATTTTTCTGATGTACCTGTCAATTATTATAAGCGAGCACAACATCGGTTACATACGGTTAAAGTTAAATACGTTTATAAACATCCATGATTCGACTACAAAATATACATGTTCATCACACGAGACATTTAACCCTAACGAGATTCGAAGCCCGACTCTCGGTTTCAAGGCCAGGGTCTCTGACGACTCGACCAACGAGCCTGTCAAATTGGTTAGTAAAGTGAGCTTGTATCCATTCAGCCGTTTTCACGTGATGTGCGCATAAGTGTACATATTAATACACACATACATAATGTCACGCCTTTTTCTTTTTTTTTTGTTCACGCAAGAGCGGTGGTAGCTCAATGGTAAGGACACGCGCCTCTTAACCGAGGAGTGCGGGTTCAAACCCGGGCATGTACTTCTAGATTTAAAAAAATCTATGTACATATTTATACCACTAGCTCGAAAGTGAGGGAAAACATCGTGATGAAACCTGCAAATTCAAACAACTTTGAATTTGTAACCATGATCCAAAAATTGTCTGGTTCCCCTATCTTAGGGTTACGAAGGTCAGATCGGCAGTCGCTTCAATGCAATTACCAGACTCGCTAAATCCCGGATCATGGTCTAAGCGGATCCCGTCTAAGCACGGGACATAACGCTAGGAAGATGATGATAATGTCACGCCTTTTTCCCATGAGGGTAGGCAGGGATCCCATACTTCCATTTGCTACGATCCTGACACACGTCTTTTCATACATGTTACATGATAATTTGTGAAGCAAAAACTTTGTACCACTTTTTACGAAAATAAAATTTAATTTACGAAATACAATTTGGGACATAAATCATAAGAAATATTCCATCAAGTTAGTTAGTTATTTTAATATGTCTCTTATCAGGCTAAGACTGATAGTACAAAACAAATGCAATAGAAGCTACTCATTGTTTAATTGTACGTTTCTTGAGGATTCTTCGCGATATTTCCTCACCGCCCAGTTAGTAATACAACAGATTAAAAAAATAACCCCGATTTCGCATATTGCCTGGCTGTAGATTCAAGTATATTGAGGACGTGTACATATAAGACTGAGCGAGGATCGCTCTTACCGAAAAGCGGTCTGAATAAGCTATCACATTTCTTGCTATAAGCAACATTGTTGAACTCACCAAGCTGCCCGTACTCCGGCAGGCCGAACGAATGCAGCGCCCCGTTGCAGTCCAGGATCATTGAGAACTCCGCGCCGCACCCCACCTTCACGATCGGCGCCCCGCTGAATATTAGAACGGCTTCGTTAATGAGTGATTCAATCCAAGAGTACTAGGTGATTCAATCCAATGCAATAAGTTTTTTTTAAATTAAAACATTTAAAAGATGGCGTAACTGTGACTTGCGGTCTTGTCACCCTTATTGGTTAGTTGTCAGAACAAACTGACATATGTGTCACATTATGAAGGGTGCTGTCAACAAAGAGCCAATAGTGACAGTGATAAGACCACGAAACTCCCTCGCGCCATCTGGCGGATTTTCTTTTTTGAAAACTCTCATAGGTAGATGTCATCGTTAATCAATGGACAAATATTAAACAAAATCATCATCTTCCTAGCGTTATGTCCCGTGCTTGACCATGATCCAGGATTTAGCGAGTCTGGTAATTACACTGACTGTGTCTGCTGACTGCCGGTCGGTCACACATAAATAGTGAATTCATCGTATCATCAATTTTTATTTGTCAAATAAATAAAAAACGGGACCTCTTGGTCCCCAGGCGGCGCATGCTACCACTAGACCAGCGAGGCAGTCAATGCATATTATGTATATAAATAAAATGCAGTTTTCGACTAAATTTTCACTATTATCACTATTTTATTCAGTATAAATAAGACCACCAACATGCACATTATGATACAGGATTCAAAAGGGCAGAATGTTGCCATTTCATAAAATAAAAATACACCAATTATTAGTGTTGCTATGATAATAATAAAATATAATGCAATGTCTACGTTAACAACTAAACTGTTAATGCTACGTATAAATATTATTTGAACATTATGCAGTAGCGCGAAGCTCACCTGTATCTGATGCGCGTGGGCTTCAGCACCTGCGGCGTGGTGTTGCCGAGTCCGCACTGCCCGCTCTTGTTGTCGCCGCACGCGTACACCGCGCCCGTGTCTGACAGATTCAAAACATTTATTAACCGACTTCAAAAAAAAGGAGGAGGTTCTCAATTCGACTAATTTTTTTTTTTGCACATCATGATGGAGTGCAGTTGGAGTAATAAGTTAAACATAAGTACATCACGTTGCCCATTTAGGCTTAGCAATTTTTTTTATCACAATGACCATCCATGTAACAGATTACTTGAGCTTTTATATGTTATTTTTTTATTTTTGTCTAGCTATTTAAATAATCTTTGAGATCGAAGTAACACTTTGTTATTAATAGCTTTTTTTGTACATACATACATAACATAACATCACGCCCGCAATCCCCGAAGGAGAAGGCAGAGTCAAATGGCCAATAAATAAAAAAAATACGTTTAATATTTTTTTATAATCTAACTGACGGACTAAACAGATTTTTTTAGTCATCTAGCCTATTAATTTGATACCACCATGTTGTCAGTGAAGTGCATCAATTTAAGTACTATCATCTATTGTCAGTCCAAACTGGCCAAATAAGAGATGGATGGATTGTGTGAAAGATGATATGAGTGAAATGGGAGTGGATAGCTTGATGACGGCTGACCGGGACGTATGGAAGAGGAAGACATGCGCCGACCCCAGATGAACTGGGAGAAGGGCAAGAGGATGATGATGATCTATTGTCAGTCCATACTGTACAGTGATAAAAATACATAATCATCTGCCAAAAAATAAATGTTCCATCTAACCCAGCCCATTGTCCCATGATAGTCTGGGACTTAAAAAGAATGTGCCAACTGTGTTTCTTGCTTAGCACGTCGTATAAGACGACTTATGGTATATCGGCTTTTGGGTGTGTGATTGTGTATGCGACGTGCTAGCCACTTGTCACTACTTTTTCACAATTTTCCATCTAACCCAGCCCAGTTTTATTTTTGGCCGAATGTGGTTAAAGGGGCCTGCTTCCCCTTTGACTCTGCCTACCCCTTCGGGGATTATGGGCGTGATAAATAAATAATATAAATATAAATAAATATCCGACGACATCACATACATTGTTCTGACACCGAGGTAAGTAGCTTAAGCACTTGTGTTACGGATATCAGAATCAACAGTGGTATTACAAATATATACTTAAATATTGGATATCAACACCCAGACACAGAACAAACACAAGTATTCATCACACGAATGTTTGTCCTGAGTGGGGATCGAACCCACAACTCTTGGCGCATGGGGCAGGGTCACTACCGAATGCGCCATCGAGCCAGTCATGTTATATATGTATGTATAGTTTTGTAAGAGTGTTGTTTTTTTAGTGTCAGAGCAACGTGTGTGCCGAGCTGTGCTGTACCTGTGACGAAGAGCGTGTGGTGTCGCCCGACGGCGGCGTGGATGATGTTGTGCCCCTTGAGCGCCGGCACCAGCTCCGGCGCGTTGCGCGTCGTCGTGTCGCCGAAGCCCAGCTGCCCGCACGTGTTGCGACCTGTTTTGATATGGTAAAATTAAATACCGATAGTACTATTAAGACTTGGCATTTAAAAGAGTAACTATCGAGTTTCTTGCCGGTGTCTTCTCGGTAGAATCTGCTGTTTGAACCGATTTATATTTATTTTGTTCTGACGATTTATAAGTGCTTTTTGTAAGCCTATATAAATAAAGATCATTTCATTTCATTTCGATATCAATACTAACACTAGCTGACCCGGCGCACTTCGTAACGCCCCGTTCTCGGATTTTCAATAATCATTTTTTTATTTACAGCGCACCTTTTTTAATTTTTTCTTTCATAAGAACCATCAATTGACAATAACACAACTAAAAAAGATTTAGTGGAATTGGTAAAGCCGTTCTCAAGTTATAGCTTTGGGGTGGACACCCTTAACATTTAGGGGTATGAAAAATAGATGTTGGCCGATTCTCAGACCTCTCGATAAGCACACAAAATTTTATCAAAATCGGTTCAGCCGTTTTGGAGGAGTTTGGGAATAAACACCGCGACACGAGAATTAAATATATTAGATATAAAGCCGAAAGTTTGTTTGTTTGGTTGGATGCGCTAAGCTCCGGATTTACTGATCCGAAATGAAAAATCTTTAATATTAATACGCGAAGCAAAAACTTTGTTTTGAGAATTACGCCGACGGTGGAGTATGAGATTTGGCACAATGGAGAAGTAGTGCAGAGAGCTAATATTTCAATAAACAATAATTTTTTTTTTATTAATAATGGTCGAATTTCGACCAGAGGGTGATTACTAGTTTTAATAATGTCCTCATAACCGCAATCGGTCACGGCGGCCAATCTCAACGTGGATTAGCCAACTAAAATTAGAGTACAATTTTTAAATAAACCTTAAATACTTTATTTTTCGAGGATTATTATTCGTGATTAGGAATAGCGTACAATCGGGCTATAGATAAATATAAAAATAAATATCAGACGACATCACATACATTGATCTGACTGCGAGATAAGTAGCTTAACCACTTGTGTTACGAATATCAGAATCAACAGTGGTATTACAAATATATACTTAAATATTGGATATTAACACCCAGACACAGAACAAACACAAGTATTCATCATACGAACATTTGTCCTGGGTGGGGATCGAACAACTTTTGGCGCATGGGGCAGGGTCACTACCGAATGCGCCATCGAGCTTGTCAACAATTGACCTTTTTAATAATAATATTTTTTTATGAATAATTTTCGGGTACGTTTAACTTTGAACTTACCAAACGTATAAGCTTCCCCTTCGTCAGAGACCAGCACCGAGTGGCCAGCGCTGCACCCACTGACGATCAGGCGGTACTGTCATTATAAATTATATACATTTTTAGTCATTCTTTGCCCAAGTGTGGCAACATACTATATTATCACCACCAGAGCTATCTCATGAAAGGTTATGGGTAAACAGTTGACATTTTTACACAATGAGAGTTTTCACAAATACAAAAACCGCCAGGTGGCGCGAGGGAGTCTCGTGGTCATATCACTGTCACTATTGGCTCTTTGTTGACAGCATGTCAGTTTGTTCTGAAAACTTACCAATGAAGAGGGTGACAAGACCGACGTCACATTTACGCCATCTATGTGATGTTTTAACTTAAAAAACCCTCACTAGAATAGAATAGAACTTTATTTGACACACACACAAAGGATACACATGAAAAAAAAACAGAATACATAATACAAAAATAAGGTGTGCCAAAACGACGCTGTAAAACCACCTACTACAGAACAAACACAAGTATTCATCAGACGAATGTTTGTTCTGGGTAGGGACCGAACCCACAACTCATGGCGCATGGGGCCACCGAGCCAGTCTTAAAACATAGCTTACTGATGTATAAAATGTTGTTTTAGCAGCTAAAGTATGATTGCGTAACAACATATATTGATATGAACTAGTCGCCCACCGGTCGAAATTCTACCATAATTTGTTTAATTATTTTATTAATTTAATGTATTTCTAATGGATTAATCATTCAAATATAAGCTTTCTGCAATCCTTCTCTATACAAAAGATATAAATAAGTGTTTCTCACCCGACGGTCAGTAAACTTGTGGAAGGTGAAGAGGTTGGGATGGGTCCGCTTGGTGGGGTTGTTGTCCCTCTTCGCGACCAGGTCCCACGACACCATGCCGGAGATCAACAGCGAGCCCGGGGACTTGTAGAACGTCTTTAGGAGTTCCTGATGGGGAAACATTGTTTAGTAATGATATAGCATATTTTGATGAAGGGCAAATTTTTTTTATTTAGTCAGAGGGCGCTGTATTTAAGTATATGTACCTATTTAAACCAATCTATACTTATAATAAATCTGTAGAGAGGTCAATTCTGTACATGAAATATATTTTCAAAATAACTAGCAGGGGGTGATTAGTGATCGATACTGATGCCAAAAATGCAATCAGTAAAATTTTTGTTTGTCTGTCTGTTAGTCTGTCTGTATGTTCCTTATAGAAACCAAAACTACTCGACGGATTTTAACAAAACTTGGTACAATTATTCTTCATACTCCTGTATACTTTTCATCACGCTACAATCAATAGGAGCAGAGTAGTGAAGGGAAATGTTGGGAAAACGGGGGAAGTTACTCCATTTTTTAAGCTTCCGTCGCGTGTGCAGCCTTAATGGTTAAAGTCACATAGAAATCATGTATGACGGAAATAGTCTTTATAATATTAACCATAAACGCGGGTGACACCGCTGGCACAGCTAGTAAATAAATAAAATACTGTTAATTTTTCTAAAATACTGTTTAATATTCTTCATAGACCTCAATATACTTTATTTATTGTAAAAAAAATCGAGCCACTCAAAGATGTTAGGAAAAGAGGAATAAGATATTATTATTAGGGTTCTCATAGATTACCTCAGGCAGCTTGATCATCGGCTCGTCGATGATGGGCGACGGGCTCCGGGCCACCTCCGGCTGCGGCTGGTCAGACAGCGAGGAGTCGTTGCTGTCCTCGTCCTCGGACACCGGCTTGCGAGGCTTCCGGATCTTGGTGGCACGGCCCGACGCGGGCGCAGCGCGTTTGCGACCGATGCTCGACATGATGGCGCTGGTGGAGAAGAATTAATATATAAAGCGGAATAATCTCAGGTCCGGAATTGAAAAAATATTTTTGTGTTGAATAGTTAATTTATCGAGGAATATAACATCACATTAAGCCATAGCCATTGACCATAAAGGCGGGTGGAACCGCGGGTACAGCTAGTAGTTAGATACTTCAAATGGTGTTTTGGACTTATGATTATGCAGGCAAGGAGTTAGCCTCTTGTCTGTACTTGTACGGTAGAATCAACATCCTAACTTCCTAAACGGGAGAGGGGGGGGGGGGGGGGGGGGCACGCCACCCTAAGGGCGCAGAGAAAGGTCAGAAGGGGAGTAACCTGTTTAACGGTAGGTAAATTAACAACATCCAAATAAGGATGTTTTGTTTTGGTTTGTGTCTTATGGGACACATCTTTGTTGTCACTGGATTCGGAACATTTTTTCGGTTGAAATATGTACGCATAAGAAATATCTTTTGCAAAATATCCTAACTCGATGACAAGATGCCGGCCAAATCGATTAATGATGTGACGTGAATAGTAGTGTCAATCCCTATGAGTAAACTTTCCGATTCCGGTAGATTTACGCGATTCAGACGATATTTTTTCTAAATTTAAATTAGTAGTAAATATATGAAAAAATATATATACCATGTTACATTAATAAATGGAGATTATTAATAATTTTTATAATGATGTTAGCGTATAAAGTCAAATATGTTTAAAACCGAATAATTTGCGTAAAAAGTACTATACATGAAAAGGAGTATTGACACCTGTCACGGAACTCTTCTTAGGTGAAATGGATTATAATATTATTAACAGCAATCTAAACTTCTATCCTGAGTTTGACAGAATGTGAGTGTTATTTACAAAACCGATTCGATTATAACGTCTTAGGGTACGAAAATTAATCAATGCAAATTGAAATGTCAACTCGTAGCGTTTAAGCGGGAAAATTTTAGTTGTTTTAAAAAAATAAAAAGATGTCCTCACTATTTTGCTAACGAAAAAGACTTGTTTTAATTTGTGCCTACCTACAAACCACTTTCACAATATATATTGTGAAAGTGGTTTCAACAAAATTATAAAATACCCTATTCAACATTTATGAGATGTGAGTCTGCTGCGAATATATAAGTGATGCTATCTGAAGGCACCGGAGATTGTCACTCATAATAAATTCACAGGGAATGATTGGTATCAGTCTTCTTATTGTTATTTCTAAACTAAGTCTGCTATCACACAGTGTGATGTGAATCTTAAAAAAGATCATTATATGATTGAACAAGCTGTTCGCGCATTGACGCCACCAACAGCAACGGCAAGACAAAGAAACTTTAAGGGACGTACGCGGGGGCCGGGACGGGAGGCGAGGGCGGCGGCGGGGCGCGCCCGCCGGTGCAGCTGAGATTCGACCTCAAATTCGGAACCGCGACGACGACCATTGTATAGCCTATTGTATATTATCTTTTCTAATTACTCTTACCATTGTAAAATTATAATTAAAATTAATTACCATCAAATAAATGAAAATATTCATTGAAAAGCCTGGCCAACAATTAGAAATTCATCAACAATTATTTTAAACCCTCACTGGTGTCTCACTTTGCCAGGAAGTCGTAGTCAGAAAGCGTTCCAAATCGAGACACTTTTATGTACAAACATACATAGAAAACCAAAAAAGTATGATAAATAAGGCTTAAAAAATATTAGATGATGGCTCACTGTCCTGTAACGCAGTCTAACGTGTATCCACCCAAGATGTCTTACTGAAATGTTCAGTACAAAATTGTACTAGTACATGAAATTTTATTTCTTATTTTAAAAGGATCTTGTTAAAATTCAATTTTGTAACTGACATGCAGTCAAACACCCTTCTAAGACACATGTTCCCTTAAGAGGTATGTACAGGAAAGTAAGCCAAAAAATTTAGTTCTGTGTATTGGACACACAATGGACCAATATACATACATACATGCATAATGTCACGCCTTTTTCCCATGGGGGTAGGCAGAGATCATGTATGGACCAATATGCCTTCTTTAAATATGACTTGAAAATTTTTTGTATTGATTGAAGATCTACGGTCAATAAACTGTTTGATATATTTTTTTTTAATTGAAAACCAGCTTATAAACTTGAATTTATATTTAATTACAAAATACAGCCATCTATTTAACGATTTTCAACAGCTAGTTTTACTTGTTATTGAAATTTAAATATTACTTTATATATGTATTAAAATTCCAGTTATTTATATTGCTAGTTGTAAAAAGTACAAGCTTATTTACAAGAATGGCTTGGCTTACTTGTATAAAGTTACCATTTTCAAAGATATCAATTCGCTTTTCCATAATACAATGCATCAGACAAGCTAAGAAGTATGGATGCCAGCTTTTAATGAGAATGGGCTTACAGCACTATCAAAGTTGAGTCAAACATATTTTGTTTAATAATTAATTAGCATATACTAAGACTATACAGGTATTTTTTACGATACACTATTAAAACTTGAGTCTACCTACTCCTTCGAGAACTGCAGGCGTGATGTGATGTAATTACGTATGTATTAAAATAGGATGAATGCATTAAAGCCAAGTCTGTACTTGCATTCTATAGATATTCAAACCCCACTTTAAAAATGCTATTGGTCTATTGCATGCTGTTGAATACATAACGTTTTGTACATACATGACAACTATGAATATATTGGTTGGTTGACTTGCTCGAAGCCATGTTGAGGAGTCCACACATTTGTGTGGGCTGAGAAATTCAATTAAATTTAAGTAAAAAAATATATATATTTTTTTTTCGTTCCCTTCTGTATCATGCGATCAGTCATGTTGACTATAAGCAGATGCGGTGAAGTCATAAAGGTTTTTAAGGTATTACTCCCAGCAGAGTCACCTCTTCATTTTTATAGTCAGACTTCAGAGTGACTATTATTGGTCAAAGATATCTCGCCGCTTCTTCAGTCGGCGAATAGTTTCCGGAATTGTCAGCTGTCCTGCAAGCCGGCAAGGGTGTCCCTGCAAGCGTGACTTGTACCTGCCAGTGTGGCTGGTAATCACGTCTTTAATCATAGGCAGGTTAAGAATCTCATGGATTTCTTTTGTTTTGATAAACCATGGCGCATTCGAAATTTGTTTAAGGATGTGATTTTGCGCCCTCTGAATCATCATAATATTGGAGTTACATGCTGAGCCCCACAGCTCGATTCCATAGGTCCAAATTGGCTTCAGCATGGTGTTGTATATGAGGATCAAAAAATATTAAAAAAATTAAAGTATTGTAAGTTATGGATCTCTCAATGAATGATTGTGGAATTTGGCATATACTTGTCCTAAGTACAGGACATGGATATAAGTTGCTATTCATCCAGACAATCCTTGAAGTTAATTAAATCTACCTTAATATGGATAATGTTGCAGGGAAACTTATTTAAAAAATTTTACACAGCAAGCGTTGTAATCTGGCACTGAACATACATACTTTTGGTAAATTCAATGCTAATTAATGCAAATGAAAAAAGATTAACTAGATATGTCTTAGTACAGATGAATGCAGATATTAGCTACATATTTTATAGACACAAAGAAAATCACATACAATGGTGCATATTACAAAACTGTTTCCAGTTTGCATCTTAAAACTGATCATCCAAAGGTAAAAAAATAGTCATAAGTACATAATATTGATTAACAACAAAAAAATGAAGCAAACTAAATTATTTAAGTAGGACAATTGTGTCTGTGCAAAATTTACACAATGCGAAACTTGCAGTTTCATCACGGTTGCTATGTAGTAGTTTCAATATGCCACATCTATAATATCAGACAGCAACACATACAATGATCTGATTACAAAGTAAAGCTTAAGTGGCGTGAAGTTTAGTTAGTTAGTTAGCTAAGCACAAGAAGATGCTCAATATTTTAATTTGAAATGATATTTTTTAGAAACAATCTTTTTATAATAATGTTTTCTCACTTCAGTGTACAGAATTTTAAGTACATAACAAAATTGTCTTAATTATATTATTTCTATATGTATCATTCTATATGTTATGGTTTATGATACTGGAATTTTACTATATTAGTTAGTAAAGCATCCAAGCATAGATTACTGTTTAAACATATGAAACTTTTCTAGTAAATGATTTGAATGCCTTTTAAGAAGATGAAACAGTTAAGTAAAGCAATTTAAGTACTTGTCAAGAGAAGCTGAAGGTCATTGATATGATACCAAATTAAACTTACACTTGTGTATGTAGCTAGTTGATTTGTGTGGTGAATTTTAGTGTGAAAATAGATGTCTCTAGCAAGCAGTGGGTAGAAGACTGGAATACAGTTATAGGGCAATCTTACACTCTTGCACATATAATTTTACAATCAAAGAATCACGACAATTTGTAACAAGCACATTCGCAGAGTCAATAGTGTATGCCTAGCTATGAATTGTAACATTATTCAATATCAGGTCAATTGTATCTTGTGCCACACTGACTACAAGAGGTACCAAAGTGAAAATATTGTTGTAAGCAATAAAACTGGCTTGCTTAATCAAATAGAGGCATAGTTGCATGAAATTGAAATGAAAAACTATAAAATATAAGTTAAAAACTAATAATAATAGCCACTTGACACCGATTACTTCAGCGCATCAAGTACAGGACAATAGGGTTCATCTTGGCACTTACAACCTGAGAAACCGTTACAATAAAACAAACAAAAAACACTTCTTCGCAAAAAAAACTCAGTAATAACACTTTTCATAATGCCTAATTAACAATCACGCTAATATTATGAAGAACTTAATCAGAAATCCGCGAAAAAATAAGTTCTACCTACTACAAGCGAACGCCGTTAACGACACGTGCATGTTTTCATGAATACGATGCTTAAACGTAAGATTATTAAATAATACAACCGCAATTTAGTGAAAAAAATACAAAACCACACAGAAAATACTTACCGTTACAAAACAATAACAGAAAGTTACAAAAATATCAAAAAATCACCACACAAGCTTGCGTTTTGGACGATGAATGACAATAGGGATGCCGCGAAAAAAAAAAGACGATTTTTTTACGGCTCTGGGTCCATGTATTGGATGCCAAAGTAGCAATGGATACATATTTTTATTTTATTGGCCATTTCAAATTGGGGTGAATTCTAGAGACAGTTTATTTGTCATTTTAGACAGTGTTGCCAGTTAAAAAATGAAATATGAGACAACGCGAAAATATAATTAAATATTTAAAGAAATGTGTTTATTACTTAACTATGTGTTGTTTAAAAATATATTTAATATTGTTATTTAAATGCGTTAGAAATGATATAAAAAATTTAAATGTTTATTTTCGGACACCTGAAAGATCCATATTTTATTAGTAAGTTGTGTTATATAATACTTATATTCTACAAGTGACATCGTTATTATTACGTTAGAGAATGCTAGGTTATTTTGAATGAAACTCGAATCATAAAAAGGATACTTAATCATCTATGACAGGTTATTATGTACTTAATTATAATGTTCTTAGCCCTTATATTTATTTTGGTTTCAAAATATTGACTTCGTTAATTATTATCTTAACACTAGTGAGTGGTTGTGTTTTAAGCAGACTTGATTCTGTTCGGGACTTTATCAGCCCGAGAACATTATGTTAGGATATTTTTTTTCTATGAGCTGAGCTAAATCAGCTATGATAGAAGCCATAAGGTCGCAATTAGAATTCTTTAAAAGATCCCAATTTGGGGTGCTTTTAAAGTCGACATCCATGCTTGACTGAGTCTGGATGACGCTCTAGTTGTACAGATGTTATATAACGGTATTTTAGTGATTTTAGTGATTCATGCTATCCTTTTTTAAGTTTGTTTAAGTAGTAAAATTTTATTTTAAAATATATAAGGTGTTTATGTTTTGACACTGGGTTCAGCAGCAGCAGTTTAAAAATATGAATGTAGATATAACATATTTTACACTTTTTTTTATTATTATCTAAGATAAAAAAACATTGGTAATCAGTTTCTATGTATGTTGAAAAATTTCCCCACTTTGGAAGTGGTGTGAAGTTTAGCTAGTTAGTTAGTTTTTGAAAAGTTTCTGAAAATCACGTTTATCAGTTAAAAGTACCTCATCTAAGTATAAAATAACTAGTGTCCAACTTTATTTTTAAATATTATATCACGTTATGCAGCAGAAGAAAAACACATTCTGACATTCTGTGGTTTCCAATACTTAAATGAATGAAATTATAGAGAATTTATTCGACAAATACATCTACAAATAAAGTACATTATGTAATAAGTATTTATAGTATTTTTTCGGTTTATATTATATTTAATTGAGAGCGAGCTAATATTATGGCAGCACGTAAAAGATGTACTGTTTCTTTTTAACGTCAGCCGGGCCGGGCGTTAAAATAATAATGAATATTTTGGCGGGAATGCGAATTTACATTTTACTCCCTTTTTCTTTTTAGATTTGCGATATTTTTATCTAACAAGTTATTTTGTAATTTCCATGAATTTAGTCAAATAGTACTTAATGTTTAATAGTATGTGTTAGCTAAGCAGGCATTCATCAAGTCCATACAACCAATATGTAAGTAAGTAGGTAATATTAATTCAATGTAGGTACGTATAAATTGGTCCCTTACGTAGTTTCGAACGCCGCTGTTGCAAATAATTTTTTCACTGCCTCATAGGTTCGAAAGTTCACTGACTTGCATGACGTAGGCGCGACGCAACGACGTTGTTTCGAAAAACGTTTTCACTGCCTCATACCTTCGTATGTTTGTGACTTACATTTATGTAGTCACAATATATTATATCAAAAATATGCATATACTTAGTAATTAAAACAGATAGCGGTGGTGGCTCAGTAGTAACTGCACGCGCCTCAGGTGCGAGGTGTGCAGGTTCACACAGAAATTTTCACAGATGTCGGTATCTCTGTTGCCACTACAACAACAAATAGGTAGGTACCTACTTAAAAGCAGAATAAAATAAATATTTAAGGGGGCATACTACAGACATGTTTTTTGTGCTTCTTCTGTGTCTAATAGAAAACAAATACAAAACGAACGAATTAACGAGGACAGAGGATAAAAATTTCGCAAAGAAATGTTTATTCCTTGATCTTAGTATGAATTATTATATTATTATACTAGCAATGCCCCGCGGTTTCACCCGCGTAGTTCCTACTACCTACTTATGTTATTTGCTGATAAAGTAGCTTTCTATTGATAAAATATTTTTTCGAATCGTCCCAGTAGTTTCAAAGCCATTAGTAAATTAATGTAATAAATTGTAAGTTTGTAAATTTAGATGTCATGTACTCACGCAGAAACGACTGCAGTTTATTAAATGGAATTTAGCATATACTTACCTAGGTAGTTTTAGAACTGATTTAACATTCTTATGGCTGCTTTTAATTTTTTAAAATTATAGTTAGGTAGATACCCACGATATAGGACAAGTGGTTCCTGTGAAATGAAGATCGATCGCTAGACCCGAGGCCGAAGTCGTGTGCACTACCTAATCATTACTAAGTACAAATGGGATTGTATTCTGTCAGTAATCTCATCACGGGTCTCCAACACTGCCGTGATATAACAATAACGCCGTTTTTTTTTTAATGTTATCGCGGGCAGACGAGCAGTCAGTTCACCTGATGGTAAGTGATTAATGTCGCCCATGTACATCTGCAACATTAGATAGATAGATAGATAGATAAATCGTTTATTTTACTACATCACACACATACATGAAAAATTACAGTCCTATGAATGACCTCATTAGCTGATTAAAAAAAAAAAAAGTAATAGAAAACAAAAGTAAGAATTAAAATAAAATAAAAGAAAAAACATAATTATGTCTATGTGTGCTGCAGTAAATAGGGGCCAAGGCTCGGCGTGGTTTTTAACCTTATAAAAGGAAAAAATGCCGATTTTCAGCCATCACCCTGGAGGAGGACCCAAGAAAGAAGATAAAAAGATAACTTACATTGTGCATAGTAAGAAAAAATAGAATAAGTATAAGATGCTTGTGGTATATGTGAGGAAAATACGATAATAAATATAAGGCCAAAAAGAACACAATAACAATATAACATTAGAATATAAATGATAGTATAGGGTGACCGATAGATATATACATAATAATAATAATAGTGACAGCAACCACTATCCAAGATACATGTGTGGAATACCTAGCTTCTGTTTTTCCAGTAAATATATTTTTAATTTATTTTTAAAAGTGGGCTTATAAACCAGGTTTCTCAGTGGAGGAGGTAGGTCATTCCAGCACTTAGTAGCCTGGAAGCGGAAGCTGCCCCTAAATGCAACAGTCCTGTGAAGGCTACCCAGCAAAGGGGCGCGCGCACTTCTTGTGCCATATCTATTATCGTTCAAGGAAAATTTAAATTTTTTGGATAAATATTCTGGTTGTTTAAATTTTATTATATTAAAAACAAGACTGGCCAAATGCAGCTGCCTACGAGAATCCATATTAAGCATGGAGGCCGAATTTATATATGGACTTATATGGCTACGCGGAGGGATGGCAAAACAGAACCTACAGCAAGCATTTTGGACCCGCTGCAATAACCGCTTGGTTTTGGACAACAATTGAGGACCGATCACAGCATCGCCAACATTTAACTTTGAAAGGATCAACGATTCACAGAGTGTAATGCGAGCCCGTTCGCTAAGTAGATTGCGGATTCTGTATAGGACTTTAAGGCGATACATGCAGCTTTTAACAAGACCAAGAACGTGTGCCTCAAATTGTAGATGAGTATCAAATATAACCCCCAAGTTTCTTGCCATTAGGAGTTATGCGCTGCCGGCCTTTAAGATGAAGATGCGCTCTTTTTGAAGATTTGAATGTCGTATTGGTCCGGAAATACTGCTTAGTCGTTAACCAACATCTGACCGATTTTCTTCTTTTGATCGTAGGTATTAATAAGAATAGTTAAAAAGTATTTAACTTGATGTATTTTTTGGCGCTTTCAAAGTCCCAAATTTGTGTTGTCATTGAGGAGTTACGTAGGTTTGAATTTTCACCGCCTTTTTGACGTCAAAACCAGGTTTAGCTAGATAACGGCATTATAGATAGGTCAATCACGGCAGAACAGGACTAGTGCTGAGACAGCAAATTTTGTCGTTAACGTAATATGCATTAACAAGAGCACTGTATTAACTGAAGTGACACCCGACCTGCACTCCACGGGAGGCAGTTAATTAAAATACGCGGAGCAATTAACCAGAGATGGTTTTGTTCATAAAATTCTGCATCTGACGCCACTCGCGAACATGACGTACCTGCTTATTAAACATTGTTGTGCGAATTGCAACCTTGAGACAATAACATTAGGTGCTATAGTCGGGATTAGCACTTGATATAGAACTAGGTTGATACAGTCAAAGATATGTTTCGTTCAGTTTTTGTCTGAAAAAAGTATGTTTAATGTTATATTTACTGTATATTAACGTAGTTGTATCAGATAAAAATATTGATGATCGAATTAAATAAAAACATAATTCAATCACGTCAGTTATATTTCAACTATTTGAGTAATAAAAATATTTGTTATAAGACTTTACAAATAACATTGATAAGCATTAAGTTAGGGACAGTACTCGTAAGTCTTTCTCAAGCAAAATAGTCTTTAAAATGTCTGCAAAGTTGTTGTCAAGGAACAGCTCTTTGAATCCAATACCATTTTATCCATTCAATTACTTGTAAACCTAAAATGTACACCAGTTGAATGTCTGATTCAAAATAACGAAAATATATGTACCTACGTCGATGTTTCGTTCAATGTAAATAAGCTTGTACCTATACGTGATAATAACATCCTATGCCATCTGGTCAGTGTCATCCTGTCTTTTACATTCCATTAAGGTAGTTAACTAAAAAAAAAAATTTTGTCCGTCAGTTCGTTTACTAAAAATACTGTATACTTACGTATTTTTTTTTTTGTTTAACAAACAAAGATGACAAAGATATAGCGCATTAAAATTTTGTATGACATCACTAAACATTACTAATTTCGCGTTCAGTGACCTCAAACCTTCCCAATCCATAACTTTGACGCGCTGTATCTTCGCATTTTTTGTATATTTGATAAAACAAAAAATATGTGTCCAATTATTTTTCTACAATAGCTGACGGACCAATTAATACAATTGATTTTTTTTGCCCAAAAAAAGAAACTCTATTCGGACGAGGTGTTTTCCATTTTATAGTTGTTTAAAAGCATTCAGTAGGTAGAGATAAAATTAAGACCACATGTTAAATTTTATCCTCTACTTCTCATTTATATTAATTATTTTCTTGTTTCTCAATACCTACATCACGCATTTCAATAATACAGTCCCTAATTTTAATACTATTAACTGAGCTATCTAATTAATAAGTCTAAAACTGGTTTTGTTTATTCCTCTCGTAGATACACTATCTTTTGGAATTTAGCTAACTAATCAAATCGTTTGTGAGGAGGATCAAAGTTGTGAGCTTGTTGACAGGCCAGCTTCGAAAACACCGTCGCTTCTTTGTTACTCATGATTTTCTTCAGTAAAGACCTGGAAAAACATATTGCTTGGTGAAAATAAAAATCAAATGAGATAGAGAGAGAGAGAGAGAGAGAGAAAGAGAAAGAGAGAAAACGTTAAATTTTCTTAGCATTTACGCTTAAAAACGATTGAGATAATGCCCACCTGGCATTTTTTAAAAAGACCATCACTCAGTACAAGAAATATACGATTTGTTGAGTCTAATATAAAAATACAATGCAGACAAATAGAAAGTTGAAAACACTCTTCCTCAAGCCCCTCCTGCTGCATGTAGAATCTATAGGGTTATGTTCATCGTTATCTTCTAATCAGAGATCTGGTACAACTAATCGATGATTAAAGGTCATCAGCCAAGATAATGTTACCTTCTAATCCATCGCGCCGAGGCGACGACAGTGAAAGACGCGTGCACAGTCATCCGAGCGAAGATCGTGAGGAACACGACGAAGTTGGCCATGAGGAAGCACAGCAGCATCATCAGATCACGGAGGGTTTCGTTCAGGAAGTTCTTGGTGCACACGCCTCGGAGAGGGCAGTATCTAAAGGGGAAATTGAAAACGTAAACCAATTGAGAGTTGACTGAAATGTTTGTCTAGAAATGTGTTAGGCTTCTTGATACTATGTGGAGAAGCGAGATCATGGTGTGTGAAACTCCAAGTCAGAAAGCCCGTCTCCGGCCAACACAGAAGAGCCTGGAAGTACCTGCATCTATAACGCTCGAGTGGTGATGCTAAGATCATACATGACAGTAAGTAAAAACTAGCAGAAATTCATGCTATTTGGGCTAGAATTTGAGTTTAACTTCATACATAAAAAAATATTTTTTTAAGTGGAAGAAAAGATAATTTTTTTCTTTCGGATTCAGCACTAACACAAAATTGGGAAAAAAGTTATGCCTATCGACTCTCATTATCGATACTTATGTGTCTGCCATACGTCAGATTTTTCAATTAGTCGCGTGATTGGAGCATAGATTTAGAATTTTTCGACTACGCTAAAGATACACAAAGCGTGGGAGCGAGAAATCCTGCTGTAATTCAAACCGCCCGAGAGAAAAAGAGACAGCGAATGAAGTACCTATATGTCAATGTTTTTTCGAGTAAGAGGCCATAGCGTCCCGGTCTATTCTACGTCGCAGTGAAATTTGTGAATTTATGTATTAAACCTTGGATTATAATCGAGAATATTAAATGTGCAATTGAGGTGACTTGTTCTGTACGTGATTGTGAGGTTACACGACGGAATAATCCGAATAAATACGCTTTTTACAGGTAAATACGATTTTAACATTAGATTTTTTCAAACCATATTTTGTCAAACTCTTGCTAGTAATCGGTTTAGAAAAATATGTTTACAATAGTATATTGATTATAATTGATCTTTCTTAGTATACATCGTGATTATAAACAGAATTGGGGCAAATATTGTGTAAAATAGTAAATAGTTCGGTTACGCTAGTGCTTGACAAAGCGGTGACGTCACGAGTATCGATAAAAACTTAATCGTCTTTTAGCGACATCATAACATGAATACAAAGTTATTTAGCTAAGTTATGTTGAAATATAATTGTATTCACATTGGGAACTCATTATCTCCGTAAATTTGTTAGTTAACTAACTGATATTTTTTCTAGGTTTCCAAGCAACCCAGCATTGTGTAAAAAGTCGATGCGGACTATAGGCAGACCAGATTGGACTCCCAGTAAGAACTCCACTATCTGCAGCAAACATTTCGATGGCAAATGAGGGCAACAAAAAATTTGTTGCACTACATATTATTTTTAAATAACTAAATGTTCGAGCTACTACTGATTATGTAGTACTCGTATTTTACCAACAGATGGCGTTGGGTGTAGATTGCCACGCGGTGGCATTTCGTTTTACCGAGCACATATATACCCAACGCCATAGAGTTCAAATGAGACCATAAAAGACCATAAGAGACCATAAGAGACCGTTCAATACAATAAGTAGATCATTAAATTCAGTTCACTAGAAGTTCGGTGTTTCATTCAATCTTCCTGTGACGGTGCTGGGTCCTAGTCTATACAAAATTTGGTCCTTCGAGCCGGATACTGGGGATTTTTTGTGAAGTGCGCGCTTAAAGGGCAGTGGATCGCTGTCAAGAAGCGCTAGTTCGGCAGGAGTCGTGTGCCGATCAGAGCAGCACACGCCCTGGTGGATCCAGCAGAGCGGACCTAGTGCTCCGCCCCCGTTCAGTGAAGACCAGCAGCCAGCAGCAGCTCATGGTGGTGAGCCTCTGCCGCAGTTTAGCCGACCTTCTATTGAAGAGGAGTTCAAGACACACCTACGTAGTGCTTATGTGTGAGTGAAGTGCAATAGTGAGTACAATTTTCAACCTTATTAACAAGACAATTTAGACTTTGAATTATTTTTATCAAAATTGGGACTTAGTAATATTTTAGATTAATTTGTATATTGTAGTTAGGACTTAGAATAATTTGTGAAAAAACGACGGAACGGGGAACCTATGCCCGATTTCAGTCAGAGTCTAAAAGACTTAGCCGATTTTTTGTAAATATTAACTTAGAATAATTTTGGTTTGTATTTTTTATTTGAAATGGAAGGACTTTTAAATGGTCAAAGAGATCTCTCACAGAGAATCACTAAGGCGTACAACAACTTTAAAAAATCGCCCAAAGAACGTATCTCAGAGTCGTATGTAGAAACCAGACTTGATAATCTGGAACAGTTATGGGTTGAGTTCAGGACTAATCATCACAAATTAGTCAAAGAGTTTGATTGGAAAGAATCACAGGAGTCCTCTTATTTCAAAGAAGATGTGTTTGATGTTATTGAAGAAAAGTATGTTGATTTTAAATGTGTACTGAAGCAACATTTAAAAGAATTTAGTGTAAGAACCCAAAGTAATGCTGACAATAATGTACAATATAGGAAAGATCATTGTATCCCGTCTTCATCAGTTCAATTACCTAAGATCACGATTCCAACATTTTCTGGTGTGTATACAGAGTGGGTTAGTTTTAGAGATATGTTTGTGTCGCTTATTCACTCGAACCCATCTCTTGACAATGTACAAAAGCTGCATTACCTGAAAGGTCATCTTAAAGGTGAGGCAGAACAATTAGTCCGATACATACCAATAACAAGTGCAAATTACGATCAGTGTTGGAATAAATTAGAAGACCGATACAATAATAAAAAATATTTGTCTAATTGTATTTTTAAGAAATTATTTACACAGAAGCGCATGTTTGTAGAGTCACCGTCAGCATTAAAAGAACTTTTAGATACCACTTTAGATTGTATAAATGCTTTACAAAATTTAGAAATAGATGTGAGCACTTGGGATCCTATCGTTATTTACATCATAGCGTATAAGCTCGACCCAGAAACCCGTAAACAATGGGAATTGAACATTTCGAGCGATAGTGAGACCGAACTGCCTACACTTCATCAGTTCAGGAGTTTTATTGAGAGTAGGTTTAGGGCATTAGAATGCGTGGAGTCAAAGAAGGCACCAGTACAAAACAACACGCCGCGTCCAAAGGTGATGTTGACACCGCGTAATTTCAGTTCACCTTCTTTAAAATGTGAGTATTGCTCCGACATTCATAAGTTATGTTTTTGTAGAAAATTTATGACGTTAGATATAGAGCAAAGACGTCAGTTTGCAACAAACAACAAGATTTGTTTTAACTGTTTGGGTGGAAATCATACAACTTTACAATGTCAAAAGACCACCAGCTGCCATATCTGTAAAAGGAGACATCACACCCTTTTACATACAAACAGTGCAAGCTCTAATAATTTAGAAACCAGTAGGTTGAGTGTTAAACCGAATAATACTTCCGCTGATAGAAACAGCATAGGTACCAATAATGATCCGATGGTTGCATGTCATTCAACTAGGGAAGTCAGTAATAGTGAACAAGTTCTACTACCCACAGCATTAGTCAAGGTTCAGTCTGTGACTAAAGATCATCAAGTAGTTCGAGCCTTAGTAGATCAGGGCTCCCAGGCTTCTTTTGTTACCGAAGCCACAGTTCAGTTCTTGAAGTTGAAGAAAATACCTATAAGGGAAACGGTATCAGGTGTGGGTAACAATAAAACAATCAGATCAAAGTTCATAGTTTATTTAAAGTTACAATCAATAGTTGATCCTAGTTTTAAGACAATTGTTAAGGCCTATGTTTTAAAAAATATCACGTCTTACATCCCAGAAAGACAGTTCGGGGACATACAATGGGTAGAATTGGAACAGCTCCAGTTAGCAGACCCACAGTACAATCAACCCAGCAAGATAGATGTCTTACTAGGGGCTGATATATATAGTAGAGTATTAAAGGAAGGAGTAAAGCGATCTCCGAATAGGTCTCTTCTAGCTCAATACACGAGTTTGGGCTGGATCCTCTCCGGCCTGATCAATCCTGAAAACAAAGAGAACATTAGTAAAGGATCACATAGGGTTACAGTAATGCATGCACAAGTGAGTGAGAACGATATAATAAAACAGTTCAGGGAGTTTAAGGAACTATCACGTAATAATAAGAAAATACCCACCGTTGAAGAGCAGAGGTGTAAAGCCATTTTTGCGGATACAACAAGCAGGTCAGTAGATGGTCGATATGTTGCCATGTTGCCATTTCGTGATAAAAACTACTAGGTATAGATCAAAGTAAAAGTATAGTGCGAAAGGAAAGGTCGAGATCAAGTTCATTAAAAACATTGTACTTACCTTGACAATATTGATATGATCAGGGTGGGCAATAAGTTCTTCCAGATCAATTCGCAGTTTGCTCGAAATTCAGACCTATGGCAGTTGTCATTACAGTCACTATTTCCAGGGCAGTTCTTGCTAGGTAGGTCATTCATTCATCAGATTTTGTTTCGTTTCGAGGGAAAAGATTTACCTCTTAAGTACTGGATACTTGTTAGTACAAAAACTTGTTTTTAATAAGATTAACAGAGTTAAGTAAGACATTATTTACCGAGAATTCTATATTAAAAGGGCCTACCTTAAAAATTGTTTATGTTGTTTATTGATTTGTTAAGTTTTTACGTTTATTTTAAGGAGTTGTCATTTGATGTTTTATTTTATTATTGTTATTATTTAAGTTAGTTTAAGTGCTTTTAAGATCTACATAGTTCGTAAATATTTTGTTAATACCTCTCAACAAGGAGTTCGTTTAGTTAATTTTGTTTAATTTTATTTTATGTTTGTCAGTTCAAATTAAGGACGCGTCTTCAGTATCGTCCTTGGTGGGCGGTATGTTCGAGCTACTACTGATTATGTAGTACTCGTATTTTACCAACAGATGGCGTTGGGTGTAGATTGCCACGCGGTGGCATTTCGTTTTACCGAGCACATATATACCCAACGCCATAGAGTTCAAATGAGACCATAAAAGACCATAAGAGACCATAAGAGACCGTTCAATACAATAAGTAGATCATTAAATTCAGTTCACTAGAAGTTCGGTGTTTCATTCAATCTTCCTGTGACGGTGCTGGGTCCTAGTCTATACACTAAATGTCACCAAATTAAAAGTTGCTAATATATTATTTGTTTCATTTCATTCCATCAGTCAAAGCAAAAGTCATGTATTTTTGTCTTATAGGTTTATACCTATTGATTTATAATCAAAGAACATATTTCAATTTTTTTTCATTTTTTACACGCTGAATATACAAAGAATACATTTTACTATCTCATTGTTTATAGATCTGCTTAAAATGCGATTTATTACCGACTAATTCCGATTTACCTAATATAAACAACTGCTGATTTCATCAATGCCATAAATAATTAATCAAAAGTATAAAAAAGTGTTTTAAATACCTATAAGTATTATTAGTATACAACTGAATCAGTCGATAATGTGAAAGTGCGTCTTTGACAACACTATTTTTAACTCACACATAGACGTCAACCAACACATGCTTAAATTTATTTTGGTCATGTCTCCGAGCCGTCATTGTGTATCTTGTACATCCTAAATCTATGGATTGGAGTAAAAATTTATTTACTAAACATACTAAATTCACATTACAAAATTTCACATTAAATTACTAGTAAGATTCCGTTCCCATCATTCATCACCTATCACCTACTACTACTGAAACAAGTGGGATAGCACGCGCCGTCCTGGATTCGCGATCAACGCGAATAACTCTGGCAATAATCATCTAGGTACGGGCATTGAGCACAAAACCTTTAGAGCAGCAATATGGGCGATAAATACTGAAAAAATGCGATTGCTCCTTAACTAAATGTCTACTGACCACCAATCGAAACCGAAACTTAACAATCTTCGACAAGCAGAATCTTACTAATAGTAAGTAACTGAGATTACATCGCTGTCTTGGAGAGATTGTTCTAAAACAGAGTTCATCACATTATCGCTCTATTGTTTGAATGCTCGATGTCCATAGGCAACCGAGGTGATTGCGAGGTTGTTCGGGGAGCCGCGAGACATGCACTCATGCGGTTACTCCATAGTTAGTAAGTTGGAAGTCTTAGTGACTAACCAGCTATTAACACCTATACTTGGATGTAAAGTTACAAGTGGCTATAAATTGCACCTAAGTAATAAACATTGACCCTAAGTGTTTTTGAAACTCATTTAAGTATTGATTCTGTTTTTATAAGTTGACTTATATGCTACGAATGACACATGACGACATAATACTATACACTGAGGAGCAAAACAGGCTTTCCATTTATGTGATTGGCACACAGAAAAGCGTTTGGACGTACTTCAATGATTTCGAAGCAACGAGCAAAAAGTGGCGTAAAATACAGCATTTCACATTTACCCAAAACAAGACTTTGTACTTTGATTGGTCTCATCTCGTTCTGGCAACGGAAAAGTTTGTAAAGTAAACGCAACCGGACTCACGTAGCACAACGTAATGCAACAACTCAAAATAGGGAATTAGTACGGCTTACCCGAGAACTTTCGAAACAACTTCCCGCAAAGTGTTAATAATTCTACCAGTTGGAAAATTCGGTATTTACTGGCTGGTTTTAAAATAACTTGCTGACCTAATATATTAGAAGATCTTTAAATGTCGGTCATCAATACATAAACCGTGATGACACAATAACGAGATATGGCATATTTTAATGGTTGCTCACATAAAAACCGGAGACTTTATCTAATTGTGTTATCGCGCTATAAAAAGAAGGACGTAAGTAAAATATGCATTGCTGTGGAAAACTATGATTCTCACATTTGATTTCCCACAATTGATTAGTTGGCGACGCTGTTATTTGTAGGTTACACGCAACCTGGAAGTAAGCTTGCGTGATGATTCTATAATACTACGCAGATGCTACTTCGCTGGTACGTTGAGCTTAATTTGCACGCAAGCGGCAAAGTGCCTACATTGTTACTTACGAGTATGGCACTAAGTATGTAGAATGATGCAAGTGGCTAGCATTTTATAGAAAACCTAGCCTACTTTGTAAATCTTCTTAATCTTTATTATTATTTTCATGTGTCTAAGAAATGTTTTCATTCATTACCCACCACATGTCTACATGCTTATTTATAAGTAAGTACTTAAAAATCATAATAAAAACGAGCTATTGTCCTTTTGCGTGTCAAAGGCTACATGCATACCCAGAGGGGTTGAGACTTAAAGACGTCATGGCACAAAACATTTAAAAAAATACAATATTACGCATAAAAAGAGTCAGAATTACCTCAAGTTGTACCCTGCACATCGTTCATACAAGTTCTCGTAGATCCTGAACCAAATGTTCCTTCCCAGCGGGTGCATGTGACATGCACTCTCCTGCGCAACTATGACGACCCTGTCCTCGCTTCTGGTCTGGTAGTCCTGGTACCTACCGACTACCCTGCAGGCGCACCTATCGTAACGAACCCCGGAACACTTGCAGGGCATGTTTTGCCAGGTTGTGATCACGTTTACCACTCCATTCAGTTAAACGGAGTTCTAGTAAGACGGCGGCTTGAATAGTGTTTTAAAGATTAATCAGGCTGGTTGTTTTGATCAGTTGACATTTCAGAACAATATTTGACAACAGGCATAGAGAAACTGCACAGAAGACAGTATCGAGTCGAGGAATAATGTCTCGAGTTGATGAAGTACATGCATGTATGCATTCAAACAATATTTTACGATATTTCTGTTTGTCTTTGTTCAAAAAAATAATGGAACAATATTAGGCGTTGGCGACCCGCCTAGGAAAGATTGAAGCAGAGTTTCAAAGTCTTGAGAGGAACAATAAACTATATGAGAGTCATAATTACATATGCGCTTTTACAATGTCTTGAAAAGGCGTATTAAGATTTCAATTTGGTGCAGTTTCAACATCAGATAACGATAGGCAAACGTTTCTGGGATCTCGGTGTGGCCTTCCTTTATTTTAGTATTATTAAATTAATAATAGATTTATACTGGTCGTAAAAATCAAAGCAGTCTGTTTAAGAGCATACGATTTCTCATAAAAAAAAATCATCTTTGACAGATGATATGAGAATATAAAAATACAAAAAAGTAAAAAATAATGAATTTTGAGATTCTATAAAATTGTAAAAATATGTAAATAGAGTAAATTTTATGTTTTATATATGAGGAGGGTCTACCTTTCCTCAGCAATTAAGGTAAAGTAAAATATATCAGTATATGTGTGAATAAATCAATAGTAAGTAATTATTCTTACAAATGAATTATTTGTTGCCCATTGTCCCATGTTGGTCTGGGACTTTAAAAAAAATGTGCCAACTGTGGTTCTTGCTGGAATATCGTAAAAGGCGCCTAATAGTACATCGGATTTTGGGTATGTGATTGTGTAGGCGATAAGCTAGCCAGTGGTTACTACTTTTTCACAATTTTCCATCTAACCTAGCCCAGTTATATTTTTGGCTGAATGTGGTTAAAGGGTCTGCCCCTTTGACTCTGCCTACCTCTTCGGGGATTATGGGCGTGATGTTAGGTATGTATGTATTTTTAATTATTATTTTCCCCTTTTTCAGTTTGCTGAATTTTACATCGGGATTGTTAAAATAATATAAAAAATATTAAATATATTATGAAAAATCAATCCTTGTAATGTGGTAAATGTGTAAAACATTATGGCAGACGATAGATGGACTCGTATCTATTCGGAACGTAAACCACGTCCCAGAAAATACAACAGGGCATATCCAAAGGAAGTCTTTAGAGATAAGGAGTTGAAAGTATTATTTTCAAATATTCACAATTTGCACGAATCAAACAACAATGTTGCTAGTCACGAAACAGGGTATTGTATTCCGGAAGAGAGTCCCTGTAATGGCGTAGGGGACATCAGCATAATTGTCAACAAAAAGAAATGCAGCAAACAAAGGAAACGGCGGAAATATAAGGTTTTCAAATATGCAAAACAAGAGCTAATAGATCGCATCGATTCATCGAAAGACTCTAGTGATATTTTCAAACAATATAGTATGCCTGATGTTAAAATACAGAACAATAGAAAAACTCAGCTGATTGTAAAAGGATCTGACATAATTAAGAAAAGGTCACATAATCCATTTAACACTAAATTCATAGTTAATGTTTGTTCAGAGTATAACATCCCACCAGAATGCTTAAATCCTATAAGGCAAGCTAAATTTAGAATATACAGATGTCAATTCGGCGCTCAAGAAGAGAGCTGTTGTTGTTCATGCAATTCTGATGCTATGTTTGAAGTAATGAAAAGTCTTTATGATTGTTACAAGAAAAAAAATTGTGATAACTGTAATTGTATACTCTGTGGTCATTTACCTAAAGAAGAAAGACGTTTAGGTGAGATTAGAAAATCTGCTGCAGCACTAGAAACGGCTAGTGTAAAGGAGAGGAAGAAAGAAATAGCGAAAAAAACAAAAGACGCACTTGCTGCAATGGAAGGAAAATCACCGGCGGAGAAGGAGAAAATTTTGAAAGAGTTGGCTTTGTCTGGAGTACCTTTACCTGAAGCAAGAACACCATCAGAAAAAGAAATAATGAAAAAGGTAAGAACTGAACTTGGCTTACCCCCCGAACCAAAAACCGCCGCAGAAAGAGAAAAAATGAAGAAAGCCGAAGCTGCTGGTGTCTTAGTACCATTAGAAGGGAAGACTGCAGAACAGAAAGAAAAAATTCTAAAGAAACAGGCAGAACTTGGTATTGAATTGCCGGAAGGTCGGACTCCTTCTGAAAAGGCATTAATCCAAAAAGTGAAAACAGCTGTAGGTGTAGCTCCATCAGAGAAAAAAGTACCGTCTGAAAAACTGCGAAAAGCGAAAGCGGCGGGACTTTTGACTCCTCTAGAAGGTAAAACAAAAGAGCAAAAAGAAAAGATTTTAAAAGGTTTGGCAATGGCTGGCATCCCATTACCTGAAGGAAAGACGCCATCTGAAAAAAAATTGATAGAGAAAGTTAGAACGGAAGTAGGTCTTCCACCCGAGCCTAAAACTGCTGCGGAGAAAGAAAAATACAAAAAGGCAACTGCAGCCGGGATTATTACTCCTTTAGAAGGTAAAACACCTGAGCAGAAGGAAAAAATTCTTAAAGCACAACATGAAATGGGCCTTCCGTTGCCAGAAGGTCGAACACCTTCGGAAAAAGCTCTTATAGCAAAAATTAAAACAACCCCCAAGTTTTTACCTTCGGGGGTAATAGTCCCACCTGATAAATTAAAAAAAGCAAAAGCTGCTGGATTACTTACACCGTTAGAAGGAAAAACACCAGAACAAAAAGAAAAAATATTAAAAGGTTTAGCTATGCATGGTATTCCCCTACCTGAAGGCAAGACAGCATCCGAAAAGAAATTAATTAATAAAGTTAGAGATGAACTTGGGCTGCCACCTGAACCAAAAACGGCTGCTGAAAAAGATAAATATAATAAAGCAGTGGCAGCTGGAATTATACAACCGTTAGAAGGAAAATCGGGACCAGAAAAGGAGAAGATTTTGAAAGCTCAACATGACATGGGCATACCACTTCCGGAAGGAAGAACAGCATCAGAAAAAGCATTGATAGCTAAAATAAAAGCTGCACCTAGAAGACCATCCGAAGCACCGGCACTTGTGCCATCAGAAAAGTTACGAAAAGCTAAAGCTGCTGGCCTTATAACACCCCTGGAGGGTAAGACTCCTGAGCAAAAAGAGAAAATTTTAAAAGGCCTTGCCATGAATGGAATCCCTCTCCCCGAAGGGAAAACCCCATCAGAAAAAAAGTTGATTGATAAAGTGAGGGCCGATGTTGGTCTTCCACCGGAACCAAAATCGTCGGCTGATAAGAAGAAGTATAACAAAGCGTTAGCAGCAGGAGGTATAATAACGCCATTAGAAGGAAAAACAAAAGCTCAGAAAGAAAAGATCTTACAAGCACAACATGATATGGGCATTCCATTGCCTGAGGGTAGAACTGCTTCTGAAAAGGCTTTGATAGCAAAGATTAAAGGAACCCCTAGGAAACCTTCAGAAGCAGTAGGAACACCGTCAGAGAAACTAAAGAAAGCAAAGGCAGCTGGTTTATTAACTCCCTTGGAAGGAAAGACGCCTGAGCAAAAAGAAAAGATAATAAGAGGCCTAGCTATGCAAGGGTTGCCATTACCCGAAGGAAAAACGCCTTCTGAAAAGAAATTAATAAATAAAGTAAGGGCTGATCTTGGTCTACCACCAGAACCAAAAACAGCGGCAGAGAAAGAAAAATATAACAAGGCGGTGGCAGCTGGTATCATTCAGCCGCTAGAAGGAAAATCTGCTCCAGAGAAAGAGAAAATCTTAAAAGCTCAACATGACATGGGTATTCCTCTTCCGGAGGGAAGGACAGCATCAGAAAAAGCATTAATAGCCAAAATCAAAGCTTCACCTCCAGGGATTCCTATAGGCATACCGTCAGAAAAGATTCGTAAGGCTAAAGCCGCTGGATTACTTACGCCGCTGGAAGGGAAAACGCCGGAGCAGAAGGAGAAGATCTTGAAGGGCCTTGCAATGCAGGGTCTTCCCCTACCTGAAGGGAAGACACCTTCTGAAAAGAAGTTAATTGATAAAGTGAGGGCTGACCTTGGGCTTCCACCAGAACCAAAATCTGCTGCGGACAGAGACAAATACAACAAAGCAGTCGCAGCAGGCATCATACAACCTTTAGAAGGTAAATCGGGACCAGAGAAAGAAAAAATCCTTAAAGCTCAACATGATATGGGCATACCGTTACCTGAAGGCCGTACTCCTTCAGAAAAAGCTTTGATAGCAAAAGTGAAAGCTATGCCGAAAGCGCCGCCTGGTGCCCCTCCAGGTGTGCCTTCAGAAAAACTACGCAAAGCTAAAGCTGCGGGTCTCTTAACTCCGCTTGAAGGTAAGACTCCACAACAGAAAGAAAAAATCCTTAGAGGTCTCGCGATGCAAGGTCTTCCTCTGCCAGAAGGAAAGACACCGTCTGAAAAGAAGTTGGTTGATAAGGTACGAGCGGATCTTGGTCTACCACCAGAACCGAAAACGGCCGCAGAGAAAGACAAATATAACAAAGCAGTGGCAGCAGGCATCATACAACCTTTAGAAGGAAAATCGGGACCGGAGAAAGAAAAGATTTTAAAAGCTCAACATGATATGGGTATACCATTACCAGAGGGTCGTACTCCATCAGAAAAAGCCTTGATAGCGAAAGTAAAGGCTATGCCCAGAGCGCCACCTGGCGTGCCATCGGGAATACCTTCAGAAAAAATACGGAAAGCCAAAGCTGCAGGTCTCTTAACTCCCTTAGAAGGCAAACCACCGGAACAGAAAGAAAAGATCTTACGGGGCCTTGCAATGCAAGGTCTTCCGCTTCCTGAAGGAAAGACACCATCAGAAAAGAAGTTAATTGATAAAGTAAGGGCCGACCTTGGGCTTCCGCCAGAGCCAAAATCTGCCGCGGACAGAGACAAATACAACAAAGCTGTGGCAGCGGGCATCATACAGCCTTTAGAAGGAAAATCGGGACCAGAGAAAGAGAAAATCCTAAAAGCTCAACATGATATGGGCTTACCGTTACCTGAGGGCCGCACACCATCAGAAAAAGCCTTGATAGCGAAAGTAAAAGCTATGCCAAGAGCACCACCTGGAGCCCCACCTGGTGTTCCTTCTGAAAAATTACGTAAAGCCAAAGCGGCAGGTCTTTTGACTCCTCTGGAAGGAAAAACACCAGAACAAAAGGAGAAGATACTAAGAGGCCTTGCGATGCAAGGTCTTCCTCTTCCGGAGGCAAAAACGCCGTCTGAAAAGAAGTTAGCTGATAAAGTGAGGGCTGATTTAGGTTTACCACCTGAACCGAAGACTGCGGCAGAAAAAGATAAGTACAACAAGGCAGTAGCAGCCGGCATCATTCAGCCCTTGGAAGGCAAATCGGGTCCAGAGAAAGAGAAGATTTTGAAAGCTCAACATGATATGGGCTTACCATTACCAGAGGGGCGTACTCCATCAGAAAAAGCCTTGATAGCGAAAATAAAGGCTATGCCCAGAGCGCCACCTGGCGTGCCTTCGGGTATACCGTCAGAAAAAATAAGAAAGGCCAAAGCTGCAGGTCTTTTAACTCCCTTAGAAGGCAAATCACCGGAACAGAAAGAGAAGATCTTACGGGGCCTTGCAATGCAGGGTCTTCCCCTTCCTGAAGGAAAGACACCGTCAGAAAAAAAGTTGATTGATAAAGTTAGAGCCGACCTTGGGCTTCCACCGGAACCAAAATCTGCAGCGGAGAGAGATAAATACAACAAAGCTGTAGCAGCGGGTGTCATACAGCCTTTAGAGGGAAAATCGGGACCAGAGAAAGAAAAAATCCTTAAAGCTCAACACGATATGGGCATACCTTTACCTGAAGGCCGCACGCCATCAGAAAAAGCCTTGATAGCGAAAGTAAAAGCTATGCCTAGAGCACCACCTGGAGCCCCGCCTGGTGTTCCTTCTGAGAAATTACGTAAAGCCAAAGCGGCAGGTCTGTTGACTCCTCTGGAAGGAAAAACACCAGAACAAAAGGAGAAGATATTAAGAGGCCTTGCGATGCAAGGTCTTCCCCTTCCGGAGGCAAAAACTCCGTCTGAAAAGAAGTTAGCTGATAAAGTAAGGGCTGATTTAGGTTTACCACCTGAACCAAAGACTGCGGCAGAAAAAGATAAGTATAACAAGGCAGTAGCAGCTGGCATTATACAGCCCTTAGAAGGCAAATCGGGACCAGAGAAAGAAAAGATTTTAAAAGCTCAACATGATATGGGTATACCATTACCAGAGGGACGTACTCCATCAGAAAAAGCCTTGATAGCAAAAGTAAAGGCTATGCCCAGAGCGCCACCTGGCGTGCCATCAGGGATACCTTCAGAAAAAATACGAAAAGCCAAAGCTGCAGGTCTCCTAACTCCCTTAGAAGGCAAACCACCGGAACAGAAAGAAAAGATCTTACGGGGCCTTGCAATGCAAGGACTTCCGCTTCCTGAAGGGAAGACACCATCAGAAAAGAAGCTGATTGATAAAGTAAGAGCTGACCTTGGGCTTCCGCCAGAGCCAAAATCTGCCGCGGACAGAGACAAATACAACAAAGCTGTGGCAGCGGGAATCATACAGCCTTTAGAAGGAAAATCGGGACCAGAGAAAGAGAAAATCCTTAAAGCTCAACATGATATGGGTATACCATTACCAGAAGGCCGTACTCCTTCAGAAAAAGCGTTAATAGCAAAAGTAAAAGCTATGCCGAGAGCACCGCCTGGTGCCCCCCCGGGCGTACCTTCAGAAAAATTGCGCAAAGCAAAAGCTGCAGGTCTTTTGACTCCATTAGAAGGAAAGACTCCACAACAGAAAGAAAAAATCCTTAGAGGTCTCGCGATGCAAGGTCTTCCTCTGCCAGAAGGAAAGACCCCGTCTGAAAAGAAGTTGGTTGATAAAGTACGGGCCGATCTTGGTCTACCACCAGAACCGAAAACGGCTGCAGAGAAGGATAAATACAATAAAGCTTTGGCAGCAGGCATCATACAGCCTTTAGAAGGAAAATCGGGTCCAGAGAAAGAGAAGATTTTGAAAGCTCAACATGATATGGGTTTACCATTACCAGAGGGCCGCACTCCATCAGAAAAAGCCTTGATAGCGAAAGTAAAGGCTATGCCCAGAGCACCTCCTGGCGTGCCCTCGGGTATACCGTCAGAAAAAATACGGAAAGCCAAAGCGGCAGGTCTTTTAACTCCCTTAGAAGGCAAACCACCGGAACAGAAAGAGAAGATCTTACGGGGCCTTGCAATGCAGGGTCTTCCCCTTCCTGAAGGAAAGACGCCGTCAGAAAAAAAGTTGATTGATAAAGTTAGAGCCGACCTTGGGCTTCCACCGGAACCAAAATCTGCTGCGGACAGAGACAAATACAACAAAGCAGTCGCAGCAGGCATCATACAACCTTTAGAAGGTAAATCGGGACCAGAGAAAGAAAAAATCCTTAAAGCTCAACATGATATGGGCATACCGTTACCTGAAGGCCGTACTCCTTCAGAAAAAGCTTTGATAGCAAAAGTGAAAGCTATGCCGAAAGCGCCGCCTGGTGCCCCTCCAGGTGTGCCTTCAGAAAAACTACGCAAAGCTAAAGCTGCGGGTCTCTTAACTCCGCTTGAAGGTAAGACTCCACAACAGAAAGAAAAAATCCTTAGAGGTCTCGCGATGCAAGGTCTTCCTCTGCCAGAAGGAAAGACACCGTCTGAAAAGAAGTTGGTTGATAAGGTACGAGCGGATCTTGGTCTACCACCAGAACCGAAAACGGCCGCAGAGAAAGACAAATATAACAAAGCAGTGGCAGCAGGCATCATACAACCTTTAGAAGGAAAATCGGGACCGGAGAAAGAAAAGATTTTAAAAGCTCAACATGATATGGGTATACCATTACCAGAGGGTCGTACTCCATCAGAAAAAGCCTTGATAGCGAAAGTAAAGGCTATGCCCAGAGCGCCACCTGGCGTGCCATCGGGAATACCTTCAGAAAAAATACGGAAAGCCAAAGCTGCAGGTCTCTTAACTCCCTTAGAAGGCAAATCACCGGAACAGAAAGAAAAGATCTTACGAGGCCTTGCAATGCAAGGTCTTCCGCTTCCTGAAGGGAAGACACCATCAGAAAAGAAGTTAATCGATAAAGTAAGGGCCGACCTTGGGCTTCCACTAGAGCCGAAATCTGCCGCGGACAGAGACAAATACAACAAAGCTGTGGCAGCGGGCATCATACAGCCTTTAGAAGGAAAATCGGGACCAGAGAAAGAGAAAATCCTAAAAGCTCAACATGATATGGGCTTACCGTTACCTGAGGGCCGCACACCATCAGAAAAAGCCTTGATAGCGAAAGTAAAAGCTATGCCAAGAGCACCACCTGGAGCCCCACCTGGTGTTCCTTCTGAAAAATTACGTAAAGCCAAAGCGGCAGGTCTTTTGACTCCTCTGGAAGGAAAAACACCAGAACAAAAGGAGAAGATACTAAGAGGCCTTGCGATGCAAGGTCTTCCTCTTCCGGAGGCAAAAACGCCGTCTGAAAAGAAGTTAGCTGATAAAGTGAGGGCTGATTTAGGTTTACCACCTGAACCGAAGACTGCGGCAGAAAAAGATAAGTACAACAAGGCAGTAGCAGCCGGCATCATTCAGCCCTTAGAAGGCAAATCGGGTCCAGAGAAAGAGAAGATTTTGAAAGCTCAACATGATATGGGCTTACCATTACCAGAGGGGCGTACTCCATCAGAAAAAGCCTTGATAGCGAAAATAAAGGCTATGCCCAGAGCGCCACCTGGCGTGCCTTCGGGTATACCGTCAGAAAAAATAAGAAAGGCCAAAGCTGCAGGTCTTTTAACTCCCTTAGAAGGCAAATCACCGGAACAGAAAGAGAAGATCTTACGGGGCCTTGCAATACAGGGTCTTCCCCTTCCTGAAGGAAAGACGCCGTCAGAAAAAAAGTTGATTGATAAAGTTAGAGCCGACCTTGGGCTTCCACCGGAACCAAAATCTGCAGCGGAGAGAGATAAATACAACAAAGCTGTAGCAGCGGGTGTCATACAGCCTTTAGAGGGAAAATCGGGACCAGAGAAAGAGAAAATCCTAAAAGCTCAACACGATATGGGCATACCTTTACCTGAAGGCCGCACGCCATCAGAAAAAGCCTTGATAGCGAAAGTAAAGGCTATGCCTAGAGCACCACCTGGAGCCCCGCCTGGTGTTCCTTCTGAGAAATTACGTAAAGCCAAAGCGGCAGGTCTGTTGACTCCTCTGGAAGGAAAAACACCAGAACAAAAGGAGAAGATACTTAGAGGCCTTGCAATGCAAGGTCTACCCCTTCCTGAGACAAAAACGCCGTCTGAGAAGAAGTTAGCTGATAAAGTAAGGGCTGATCTAGGTTTACCACCTGAACCGAAAACTGCGGCTGAGAAAGACAAATACAATAAAGCTGTGGCAGCAGGTATAATACAGCCTTTAGAAGGAAAATCGGGACCAGAGAAAGAAAAGATTCTTAAAGCTCAACATGATATGGGCATACCGCTACCAGAAGGTCGTACTCCGTCGGAAAAAGCATTAATAGCTAAAATTAAGGCAAGTCCAAGAGCACCGCCTGGTGTACCTTCAGAGAAATTGCGAAAAGCTAAGGCAGCAGGTCTTTTGACTCCACTGGAAGGTAAAACACCAGAACAAAAAGAGAAGATCTTACGAGGCCTTGCAATGCAAGGTCTTCCGCTCCCTGAAGGAAAAACACCGTCTGAAAAAAAGTTAGTCGATAAAGTTAGAGCTGACCTTGGCCTTCCGCCAGAACCAAAAACTGCGGCGGACAGAGATAAATACAACAAAGCAGTGGCAGCTGGTATAATACAACCTTTAGAAGGAAAATCAGGACCAGAGAAGGAGAAAATTCTAAAAGCTCAACACGATATGGGTTTACCGTTACCAGAAGGACGTACACCGTCAGAAAAGGCATTAATAGCGAAAGTAAAAGCCATGCCAAGAGCACCACCTGGGGTACCATCAGGCATACCTTCAGAGAAATTGCGTAAAGCCAAAGCAGCAGGCTTAATAACACCTCTGGAAGGAAAATCACCAGAACAGAAAGAAAAAATTCTTAAAGGACTTGCAATGCACGGCATTCCTTTGCCCGAAGGAAAGACAAAATCTGAAAAGAAGTTAATAGATAAAGTGCGAGCTGATCTCGGTCTTCCACCAGAACCAAAAACTCCCGCGGAAAGAGACAAATACAACAAAGCTGTAGCAGCAGGTATAATACAACCGTTAGAAGGAAAATCGGGTCCAGAAAAAGAAAAAATACTTAAAGCACAACACGACATGGGAATACCATTGCCAGAAGGACGGACACCGTCAGAAAAGGCCCTCATAGCAAAAGTAAAGGGAATGCCACGAGCTCCACCTGGTGTTCCTTCAGCCATTCCTTCAGAAAAGTTACGTAAAGCCAAGGCTGCTGGACTCTTAACTCCTCTGGAGGGGAAAACACCAGAACAGAAAGAAAAAATTATAAAAGGATTAGCCATGCAAGGTCTGCCTTTACCTGAAGGGAAAACGCCATCTGAAAAGAAATTGATCGACAAAGTTAGAGCCGATTTAGGGCTTCCGCCGGAGCCAAAAACCGCAGCAGAAAAAGATAAATATAATAAAGCACTGAAAGCTGGCATAATACAACCGTTAGAAGGAAAATCTGGACCAGAGAAAGAGAAAATTTTAAAAGCTCAGCATGACATGGGCATACCATTACCTGAGGGTCGTACTCCATCAGAAAAAGCCTTGATAGCAAAAGTAAAGGCTATGCCAAGAGCACCATCGGGTGTCCCCTTAGGCATACCTTCCGAAAAATTACGGAAAGCTAAAGCTGCAGGCCTTTTAACTCCCTTGGAAGGTAAAACACCGGAACAGAAAGAAAAAATACTAAAGGGCCTTGCTATGCAGGGTCTTCCTCTACCCGAAGGAAAAACTCCGTCTGAAAAGAAGTTAGTTGATAAAGTTAGAGCCGATCTTGGTCTGCCACCCGAACCAAAGACTGCAGCGGAGAGGGACAAATATAACAAAGCGGTAGCAGCAGGAGTAATTCAGCCATTGGAAGGAAAATCAGGACCCGAGAAAGAAAAGATATTGAAAGCTCAGCACGATATGGGCATACCGTTACCAGAAGGCCGAACCCCATCAGAAAAGGCTTTGATAGCGAAAGTAAAAGCTATGCCAAGAGCGCCACCTGGTGTGCCTTCAGAAAAATTGCGCAAAGCTAAAGCTGCAGGTCTCTTAACTCCCCTCGAAGGGAAAACACCAGAACAAAAGGAGAAGATACTAAGAGGCCTTGCAATGCAAGGTCTTCCCCTTCCTGAGGCAAAAACGCCGTCTGAGAAGAAGTTAGCTGATAAAGTAAGGGCTGATCTAGGTTTACCTCCTGAACCAAAGACTGCAGCAGAAAAAGATAAGTACAACAAGGCAGTAGCAGCCGGCATCATTCAGCCCTTGGAAGGAAAATCGGGACCAGAGAAAGAGAAGATACTTAAAGCTCAACATGATATGGGCATACCTTTACCGGAAGGTCGTACTCCATCAGAAAAATCTTTAATAGCGAAAGTAAAAGCCATGCCGAGAGCTCCACCTGGTGCCCCCCCAGTAGTGCCTTCCGAAAAATTACGAAAAGCCAAAGCAGCCGGTTTACTTACTCCTCTAGAAGGAAAGACACCGGAACAGAAAGAAAAGATTCTAAAAGGCCTGGCGATGCAAGGTATTCCTCTTCCCGAAGGAAAGTCACCATCTGAAAAAAAATTAATTGATAAAGTAAGAGCAGATCTTGGTTTGCCGCCTGAACCAAAAACCGCTGCTGAAAGGGACAAATATAACAAAGCAGTGGCAGCGGGTGTAATTCAGCCTTTAGAAGGCAAAACGGGGCCAGAAAAAGAGAAAATCTTGAAAGCCCAACATGAGATGGGATTACCCCTACCAGAAGGGCGTACTCCGTCAGAGAAATCCTTAATAGCGAAAATAAAAGCAACACCTAGGCGACCGTCTGTACCAATAGCACCATCGGAAAAACTTAGAAAAGCTAAAGCAGCAGGTTTGCTTACGCCCTTAGAAGGAAAAACTCCGGAGCAAAAAGAAAAGATACTGAGAGGCTTGGCCAAGTCTGGCTTGCCCCTTCCAGAAGGTAAAACTCCATCAGAGAAGGATATGATTAAAAAAATTAAGACCGAATTGGGTCTTCCACCAGAAGGAAGAACGCCATCAGTAAAAGAGAAAATACGCAAAGCACATGCGGCAGGCATAATTACACCATTAGAAGGTAAAACCCCTGCACAAAAAGAAAAAATTCTAAGGGATATGGCCGAAGCAGGAGTACCTTTACCTGAGGGGCGAACTCCATCGGAAAAAGCGTTAATTAGCAAAATAGAAGCAGAAGCGAAAGGAAAACCAAGAAAACCAACAGTTGTTGTAGGTCCGCCATCATTACCTCCTGCCGAGAGACGCGCGTTGGATGAGAAAACTGCCAAAGTCATGAAAGAAGGCAAAGGCCCCAGTGACGAATGTATCTGCCCTCAATTAACACCTGAATCGGAAAGAGGAGAACCTGCTAGAGTATCGCGTCCGTCTGTAAAAGCGATAACATCAGAGAAGTTAAAGAAGGCTAAAGCTGCTGGATTATTAACTCCTTTAGAAGGCAAGACTCCTGCACAGAAAGAAAAAATATTACGAGGACTAGCGGAATCTGGTCTGCCACTTCCAGAAGGAAAAACAGCATCTGAAAAGTCAATGATACGTAAAATTAAAACTGAATTAGGGATTCCCCCTGAAGCAAAAACTCCGTCAGAAAAAGAAGTAATCAGAAAAGCGAAAGCCGAGGGTTTATTAACACCACTTGCTGGGAAGACACCATCGCAAAAGGAAAAAATAATAAAAGGACTAGCCGAAGCTGGGCTACCGATACCGGAGGGTACAACGCCGTCTGAGAAAGCGTTAATAAAAAAAATTCGCACAGAAGCTGGTTTACCGCCAGAAGCAACACCATCGGAAAAAAAGAGAGGTATTCGACCTAGAATATCAAAAAAGCCGGAGTTCGGTGTGGCCCCTGAAGCTGTTACTCCGTCGGAAAAGGAAATGGTAAGAAAGGCAAAAGCAGAGGGCCTGATAACACCACTTAAAGGAAAAACGCCTGAGCAAAAAGAGAAAATAATAAGGGGATTAGTGGCGGCTGGTTTACCTATACCCGAAGGTGCAACACAATCCGAGAAAGACTTGATAAAGAAAATACGAACAGAGGCGGGTCTTCCACCGGAACCTACCCCATCCGAAAAAAGGGGTAAGATACGAAGTAAATCAAAAAAAGTCGGTGTTGGGGCCGTTCGGAAGAGCGTCGCAAAGGGCGTTGCTGCGAAGCCGCCTCCCCCGGGTATCACGGAAGAATTTGAAGACGTAATAAAAACTACTACTTGTGATCGCGGATGCGGATGTGATAAAAAGAAAATAAGATTTAAACACAGCTATGTTAAGATAAAAGTTACCTCCCCAGATATATCTTCATTGTGTCCTTGCCCAGACGAATGTATACCAGGGGTCAAAGGTGGTATTTTTACTGATAATGAGGGGATTAAAGTTACAGTCGGAAGAGCTACAGGTGTCCCATCATTTTCCGCTGATTCGTCACAAAAAGATAGAAGACGTATTCCCCCACGTAACATTAAGCGAGACCAGAGTTCTGATTCAATTAATTTGGCTAAAAAGATGGTGAACAAAAAAGGAACATATACAAAATCCAAAATTAATACTCTGAAACATACTCAAAGCAAAGATAAAATAGAATATCTAATGAAATACAATGCCGATTTCCGAAATACGTCTGAGGATAACTCTACTGAAAGCTCTGAATATTTTTATGAAGACATCGGTTCATATAACAGTTCTTTCTCAATAAATTACTATAAATCATTCGTCGAACTACATAGATTAGAACATGATACTGAATACGGTAGAATATCTCATGAGCGATCTTGCGGTGTGTCTTTACAAGATTTTTTAATGCCATCCATGTCTCACTTTTCAGTAAGCTACTCAGGAAGTACAATCACATCTTCTGATTCAAGTTACGAATCGATTATAATATTGAAAACTGATTCATCTGTAAGCTTGTCAAAGTCCTACATAACAGAAGAAACTATAAGCGTCATTTCATACGTTGGCAGCAGCTTTTCTTCCAACACAAGTCATTACTTATTATCTGAAGATGATACGTATAGTACCTTTTCCCTAAACGGATCACAGTACTTAATTGATACTTCGGATACTCTTAAAAGGTATGATTTATATTTACATATTTGTGCAACTTAATAGGTAGAAAGTTTAGGATAAACTTCAGAATGACCGAGTTTCTTACCTGAACCTGGCGGGAGAATTACTTATTTCTGTTATGACTATTTAAACTGTGTTTGTCAGGCCTACATAAATAAAGATATTTCTATTTCTATATGTATAATAAATATTTCCTTATAATTTCAGTAGCCACATAGCTAGTGTCACCAGGTCAACTTCTACGGAACATATAAGGAATCGACATAGAAATCGCGTTGATAGCTATAGAAGTGGTAATGACGCGTTTATATTCAGATTGTCGCAAACTGGCGCGTCTAAAGACGGGGCCCACAACAGGATGTTTAAAGAAAAAGATTCAATTGTTGTTATAAGTGATTACAGCGACCACAAGATAATGAACGTGGTCCAGGAGTTGTTGAGAAAGAAGTTGTCTGATGAGGGCGATTCGTCAGTATTCTTAGTGGTGCCTACATCAGACGAGTATGATACTGAAAGCTCTGTCGATGGTGCAGACTCCACAATTTGTATACAGATATCTGAGAATATCTGCAAGTGGGAAGGTAGGGATGAAAAGCAACGACGTTACAGCAGTGAGTAATTTATTATACATTTTTGACTACAATTAAATCTTATAGGCACGCGCCTCTTAACCGAGGAGTGCGGGTTCAAACTCAGGCATGTACCTCTAGATTTTTCAAATCTATGTACATATTTATACCACTAGCTCGACGGTGAGGGAAAACATCGTGATGAAACCTGCAAATTCAAACAACTTTGAATTTGTAACCATGATCCAAAAATTGTCTGGTTCCCCTATTTTAGGGTTACGAAGGAGGTTATGAAGGCAGTCGCTTCAATGTAATTACCAGGCTCGTTAAATCCTGGATCATGGTCTAAGCGGACCCCGTCTAAGCACGGGACATAACGCTAGGAAGATGAGATACGTAGATACGTTGCGTAGTAAAATAAATATCGATAAAGACTGCCTGCCTATAATACTAAGTGATGCCTCATCCCTAGAAGACAGCCATCTCGATCTATCACGTACTATAGTATCTGGGAGCACGGTACTGCCCCCGCCAAGACTAACCTAGCGAAGCGCACTACCTCCTTTTTTCGATTTCTTTTTTGTATTTTTTTAAACCTGCTTTTGGAATAATCCAAAAGCAGGTTTAAAAAAATAGCAGGTTTAGCTGGCATAAGCCAGCTAAACAAAATTCTCGGGATATAATTTTAAAACTGGACTTAAACTTTCAATTGCGTACCTTTTAAACTTTAAGAGTTTATTGATATCTAAAAAATAACAATTTGGTACTGACTCTACTCACTGATGATCATACAAACATTTAGGATACATCCTGAAGTGCTGTAAGGCTGAAATTTGTAAGTAAGTATTAATAAAATAATAATTAAAAAAAATCAAACAACTTCACATACATTGACTTGACTCCGAGTGTTACGGATATCAGCATTAACAGTGGGTTTACAAATAGTGCTCAAGGTTAGCTTGAAGTCCACGACTTGTGAAGCAATTACCATAGGGACCTTTATATAGATTTACAAGATATTTAAGAGTCTTAACTGTACGGAAACAATATATCCTGTAATGCCTTAAGCGTTATCATCGAAACACTATTCCTGACCTATGTAGTGACCCTGTAGTGACAAGCGCATCAATGTCCTAAGCTCTCCTTTAAAACTGCTTTGGCCAAAGGTCCTACGATTACAGTGCTCCTAATTTATACAATCGTCTTCTAAAAGATATATCAAAAACAATAAGGCTCAGTAGTCCAGTCAAATAAGTCGAAAAGAGGGAAGTTAAAACTAGTTAGACTTTTATTTTGCCGTTCTATAAGTCCGCGTCTTAAGATATTCATGGTCAAAGGGCCCAAGAATCCTTTTTTTTCTGAGCATATTTCGTTTTCTCTTAGTGCATTAATTACAAATATTGTAACGGATAAAAATTTCTACAAGTTTTGTTTAAAACTTTTTTTATACATCGACCTGTTTTTGATATAAAGGCCGCCAAGTGTAGAGCGCTCGGTGGTAAGGGAGCAATATCGTGATAAAAGCTACACATTCAAAGACCCTGACTGAGCACGGGATATAACCGCACCACATTGAGGCAAAAATTTGAATTGAGTTTGGGTAATTGGAAAATTGTGAAAATAGTCACCCGCTCGTCGCCTACATTAATCACGAACCCAATACACGTATTTTACGACATGCTGGGCAAGAGAAAGAGTTGGCATTTTATTTTTGAGTGTCAAACGAATATGGGACTGTTATATTACGTTACTAGCTGACCCGGCGCACTTCGTAACGCCCCGTTCTCGGATTTTCAAAACCCATTTTAGATTTTTTTTTTCATGGGAACCTTCACTTGACAATAACAAACACACATTAGCGAAATCGGTAAAGCCGTTCTCAAGTTATACCTTCGGTGTGGCACCACCCTTATTACTTAGGGCTAAGAAAAATAGATAACGACCTATTCTCAGACCTAAAAAGTGTAAAGTGTACATAAAATTTCATTAAAATCGGTTAAGCCGTTTCGAAGGAGTATGGCAACTAACACTGTGACACGTAATTTTTATATATATAAAGATATTCTGAGCCAATGCGAAGGAAAATGAACTCGTAGGTATGTTTTCCCGTGAGAAAAAACATAATTTGACTGGCCCGTTGGTCGAGTGGTCAGAGACCCTGGCCACGAAACCAAGGGTCGCGGGTTCGAATCCCGCTAGGGGCAAATGTTTCGTCTGATGAACATGGCCATTTGTACTAGAGTCATGGATGTTTATAAACGTATTTAAGTATGTCTATCCGTTCACCTAGTATCCATAGCACAAGCATAAGCTTAGTTTGGAGCTAGGGAATTGGTGTGAAGAATTTATTTATTTATTATTTATCTGATGTTGAATTCATGTAATTTACTTTAACACTAGGTACTTACACAATTGAGTATATTTTTAAACTGTGCACTATGTATTTTTGAATATTTTGATAGAAAACAGCACTAGCGTGTGGTTTAAGAGGGAAAATTCGCCCGCTTTGTATAAGGTAGGGTGGCGCAGTGAAGCGTATTGGGCATCATCCCAAAGGTCCGTGGTTCAAATCCACGCCCTACCGCAATGAACTCAATCGAGTATCACTGATACGTTTTTTGTTTTTTTAAAACGCTAATATTAGAGTAATATGTTTTCAAGTTTGATGATTTATTGATACAAATACGCGATGAAACGTGTAAAGTTAAGATTTTAAAATTGGAATGATTTAAATTCTATCAAATTTCTTTTTGCGTACATACTACCTCAGTGTTAAAACAACAAATTGCTCATCTGATTATGGATGCAGAGGATAATGGACATCACCGTATCTGGAAAATAAAATATTGCGGTATAGTACGGTTGCAGAATAATATATGAATAAGCTACAAGCCTACAAAATTTTTAGTCCATTCTAAAAGTAATATATATATATATATATATTGTATATCATGTATTTTTTCTTTTGTTCAACGAAACTAAAAGATACGAACATATAGCGACTTCACTAAACTGTAACATAACCCGCACTCCTCGGTTAAGAGGCGCGTGTCCTTACCATTGAGCAACCACCGCTCCGCCTTTTATTATTTTACTAGCTGTGCCAGCGGTGTCACCCGCGTTTATGGTTAATATTATAAAAACTATTTCCGTCATACATGATTTCTATGTAACTTTAACCATTAAGGCTGCACACGCAACGGAAGCTTAAAAAAACGGATTAACTTCTCCCGTTTTCCCAATATTTCCCTTCACCACTCTGCTCCTATTGATTGTAGCGTAATGAAAAGTATACTATAACCTGCCCAGGAGTATGAAGAATAATTGTACCAAGTTTCGTTAAAATCCGTCAAGTAGTTTTTGTTTCTATAAGGAACATACAGACAGACAGACAGACAAAAAATTTACTGATTGCATTTTTGGCAGTATCGATCACTAATCAGCTCCTGATAGTTATTTTGAAAATATATTTCATGTACAGAATTGACCTCTCTACAGATTTATTATAAGTATAGATTACCTTATATGCTTATGTAGTTTAAGACGAATCTAGTATTACATATCCAATCTATTAATTGCAGAATCACCACGTTTAATACGGGCTCCATCGACGGGGCTCACACTGATATCAAAAGGTAAATTAGAGAGAAGGGAGCGCCCTCTTAAGGGAATATCAAAAACTTTCCACGATAAGGAGACGTCGCGAAGCGTTGAGAAGCAATTGAAGTTTTCTGATTTTAATGATGTTGCTTATGGGAAAGAAACTATTACTTTGAAGGCGGTGAAGGCTTACAGAGCTATCAGTGTGGATACTATAAGAGATAGACCTTGCTGTTGTTCGCCTAAGAAGTGCAGTGCTGAGGAGCTGGCGGCTGAAGATGTTGTGCCGACAATTGCCTCAGAGATATTAACGCCTATGATGGCTTCGCAGGGACAAGCTCAAGGTTTGTTTATTATAAAGTTTCCATTTAACATATGCTACACGAAATTTGGACCTGTAGAGTCTCTTGAAATTTGAATAATTGCAAGCGGTTTATACAAAGATTTTACTTCAATACTTACAATTATGTTTTTGTTTTCAAGTGAACCACTAAGCTATAACAGTATTTTAATTTAAACTAGCTGTGCCAGCGGTGTCACCCGCGTTTATGGTTAATTTTATAAAGACTATTTCCGTCATACATGATTTCTATGTAACTTTAACCATTAAGGCTGCACACGCGACGGAAGCTTAAAAAATGGAGTAACTTTTCCCGTTTTCCCAACATTTTCCTTCACTACTCTGCTCCTATTGATGGTAGCGTGATAAAAAGTATACTATAACCTGCCCAGAAGTATGAAGAATAATTGTACGAAGTTTCGTTAAAATCCGTCGAGTAGGTAGTTTTTGTTTCTATAAGGAACATACAGACAGACAGACATACAGACAATACTGATTGCATTTTTGGCATCAGTATCGATCACTAATCACCCCCTGATAGTTATTTTGAAAATACATTTCATGTACAGAATTGACCTCTCTACAGATTTATTATAAGTATAGATTAAGTACTATAAAAATTCTAAAATTCAACGAAAAATTTAAATTGCAAAAATGTTACAATCGAATCTTCCTGGGCCTTTTAATGTTACGAGTCCTGTGATTGGATCAAACCTAGAACATACCTACTGTGAAGATAAAACGGTATTATAATTTTCCATCTAACTCGCTTCTCTAACCCAGTATCTAACCCAGCCCAGTTTAACTTTTGGCTAAATGAGGTTCAAGGATTTCCTGCCCCTTTGTCTCTGCCAACCTCTTCGGTGATAACGGGCGTGATGTTATGTATGTATGTAAAAACCATATATGTAACTCTCGATCGTTGCTCTTTTTCCAGGACTACATCGAGACGTCTCCGTCCCTATACTGGGGAAGATCAGTTCGCAATACATAACACCATCGCGTGACACCGTGTACAGCCAGCAAACACCCGTGCGGGCCGTGCCGTGCCGATTGCCGCCGTGCAAGGGCCCCACGCGGTTCCAGGAGCCGCCGTGCCCCATAGGAACTCAGGTATCTTAATGATCGACAGACCTGTGTGACCAGCCCCTGTGAGTCGTACCGATTGTCGCCGTGCAGAGGCCCCACGCGGTTCCTGAGCTGCCATGCCCCATAGGAAATCAAGTATCCTAGTGACCTCTAGACCTGTGTGACCAGGACCTGTAAGTCGTACCGGTTGCCGCCATGCAAGGGCCCCACGCGGTTCCAGGAGCCACCGTGCCCTATAGGAACTCAGGTATCCTTGTGATAATGTCATCAGATGTGAGCTGTGCTGATTACTGTCATTGGAGGGTTTCAACTGTTGTTGCTGTTACTGGTACTGCTGTTGTTTGACCCAGTCACATCTATTCATAAGTTCATAATACTCTACTCTGAAGAATTTTATATATTGCCTTCCGGAAGCAAATAATTATTGACAAAATTCATTTCACGGGAATTACTATTTTGAAATCACATCAATGATGCCATTTTTGACTACCTTATTACTGAATTAATGTATTTCACATATAAAGCTTGGTGATCTGTGCCCAGGTGTCTCTAATCAAGTGTGGCGAGGAGACGGAGACCTGTTCCTGTTCTCCAGATAAACTACTGGAGCTGTTCGAGAAGGCGGCCAAGGAAATGGCTTCGGTTGGGGTGGGCGACTCGAAGACGCTGACCAGACAACCTGGGAAGGGCAATTTGCTGACTGACACTTGTTCCACTTCGCCGATAGGTTAGAACATTTGTCTAGTACCCGTGTATCTGACGTATGTGAATAGACTACTATTGCTAAGCCAGTATTTCTCTTGTAATTTTATTAAAAGCATAGGTACTAGGGAGAGAGATGTGAAAGTATTTGGCGAGATAGTTAAGTGTCCCACTGCCGTCTATCTGACAACATACACAAGCGAGAGGTTTGTTTATCAGCTAAGATTTTCAGCTGGATTTAAATAAATAAATTTTCCAGACCGACACCAATTCCTAGTTCTAAACTATGCTTATGCTTTTACTATGGATGGACTAGGTGTACGGATAGATATACTTAAATACGTTTATAAACATCCATGACTCGAGTACAAATGTCCATTACACGAAACATTTTCCCCTAGCATTCAAATTCGGATTCGATCCCGCGACACTTGGTTTTATGGCCAGGGTCTTTCACCACTCGACCAACGGGCCATTTGCTACGCTTTTTTTGCACTGAACAGCTACCCTGCACAGCTTCCTTGCACTTCTCTGGTGGAATCTTAGCCTATACGTATAAAAAGCATTTAAACTCATTCAACATACATAATTCTTAATTCAATAACAACTTGTTTCTAACCATCACAGATATACCAGCGAAACTGCATTGCGCCACTTGCAATAGAGACAAGTGCGTGACGTGCTTACCGGAGCCGAAGCGAGGCAGCTGCCGCTGCGAGGAGAATGACCCCAAGTTCATGAAGAAGAAGCGGAAGAAGCAGTGCCCCTGCCAGCGGGTCAACGACAAACCCGTGTCCAAGGCTTGCCAGTGCTGCATATGTAAAGGCAAGAAGGGGAAACATAAGTGCGACTGTCATGGCAAGAAGAAAAACATATGCGAGTGTCCCCCACCAGAACCGGAACCGAAGGAGCTGGAAGCGGCCATCATAGTCCCAATCAAAGGCCCCCCAGTTGATTTCGACAGCGAAACCATTAAGATGCTCAAAGAAGAATTCAAATACATAGAAATGGCTGAAATGAAGGAGGATTTGAAAATTAAGTCTAATATGACTCAGACGACGTCGGGGTTCCGGTTTAAGTTCCAGAAGAGGCCTCCGAGGTATAGAGAGTCGTTTGAGGAGATGAGCTTTGAGGACGCGTTACAGTATTACGAGGAGCATCCCAATGATGCGCCGCCGCCGATAGGCATTGTGGTTCGGGATGAGATGCCGATTGAGGATGCGTGCAAGTGCGACGGGCCTTTTCAACCTGGTGAGCCAACCGTCAAGATACAGGGAGAGCTTATTTGCGAGTGCCCGGAGGAGGAACCTGAAGAGGCTACTGGAGAAGAATCGGGTGCTGGTGCTAGTGGTAAGCAGGGTGATGAGCATTTGAAAGGTTTTAAGTTCCGCATTGAAGGCAAGGGCTCGGGATCTAAAGGATTGTCTGGAGTTTGTTGCTTTGATAAGTGCATTAAGTGAGAATTGTGAGGAATCGAAGCTTTTAATGAGCTTGTCTGTATTTTTTGATTGATCTTTTAGTAACTTATTCTGAAGTTTGTTTATGCTAGCTATTATGTATTAAGATCAGTGAACAGGTCGTTATCTATCTTTTATAACTTATCTGGACTCTTACCGATATTTTATACGATCTGAAGTAACTTTGCGATGTACATTTCTTTCTTTAATCAGATTACGCGTTAAGGCAGAGAAATTCGACGCTATTTTTGTATCCACCGCAGATCTTACCTCTATTTATACGCAACAAAAAATGTATGTGGGTAACTCGTGGAGCAATTTTAATGAAACAGCTTTTTTATTATTTAATTTTAACATATTTTATTTTTATTTATTTAGATCGTCAACAGATGATACACAAAAAAATACAAGTAATAGCATTATAGTAACATACAATGTGCTCACCCAGTTACACGCAACTACAGCTAACACAGTTATGTTACGAAAAGCAATTTCAAAAGTTAAGTAAATAATTGTGAAAAGCAATAAAATTTAAATTAACTAACTAACTAACTAAACTTCACGCCACTTCCCTAGCGGGGTAGGCAGAGAGAACCGAACGCCATATGGCACGATCCTTACAGAAAAGTAAATTAAAGTAAAGTTTAAGTGCAGTAAAAAAAAACTTGGGTAGCTACGAATTTTCGACATTGCTCGAGATAATTACTTACAAAGAGAGTTATTAATATTAACCATTAAAAATATTTACATTGCTCATCTAAGAAAAGTAACGTTTTCCTTCTAAAACTATTCAAATTGTCATTATAATTATCACTAGTATAAGTAAGTATACCTTTATTAAAGTGTTCATAAATATTAGATTCTTGCTACATAACACATGGGGTGTAGAAATGTCAAATGGATGTGATGATTTTCGCGTGGAAAATCTGTTAACGCGTTTTGACCTCTTTATAAGTTAAAACGTTCAGTGGAGTTATTAATAAAAAATAAGTACTGCGTCTAGTTTGTAAACATTTTGCATTGCATTTGACTGCCATCTCTCGTGTGGAAAGTAAGGTTTAGTAATATGAACAGTCTATAAGCGAGCCCTTACTATCGTCTGTCCATAATCTTTGTTTTGTATATTTTAAAGTTTATATCAAACAATCAAATTTATAACAATTATTTGTAAATAAAATATAATGTTTTATACGCTGTTTTTCTTCGATTAGACTTCTTTAATGTAGTAGTAGTAGCTTTGTCACTTTGAGAATTTTTATACGTTGTCATCAATGTTATTTGGGTACCTACGTATCTACCTACCTCCAATAACAAAACGTCCATATTGGGGTGATTCCAAGTCTTCAAATCGCGCGCGCATAGGACATTTATCTGCATAATAATTAGGTGACAATACCAGTTTATATGATCATAGTTTTAAAAAATTTTCATTTATATCGGGATTCAAAATAAAATTAATAAAAAAGGCTCAGTCGCATAATGTCCCTCTAAATCTCTAATTAACTCATAACCATAGATTTAGGATGTGCGAAGTCAAAAAATTCTAAATCTATGCTAATAACTGCACTAGAACTTTTTTTATAGAATAAAAAAAAATCGAATGGCTGTCATACGCATAAATTAAGAATTCCTAAATCTATGGTCATACGGGCGCATAAATAATAACGTCAAATTTAAAGTGTCACGGAACTCTTCTTAGGTGAAATCTCAGTACTGAAACACATGGAGACGACCTAATGTTGACGTCATAGAAATACCTAAGTGAAGCCGGCTTACCATTTTGGTTCCTCGCTTTAAATTGTCAATGTCAGTGGAATTTGCAGTGTATTGTGCCAATATTGATAAAATTTGTGATTATATCATATAATCTAACTTGTAACATTCAAATACATCGTCATAAATACATTGTTCAGAGACTTATAATCTATACTTATAATAAATCTGTAGAGAGGTCAATAGGGATGATGACTGCATTAAAAAACTATAATTCTATTTAGTCCGTCAGTTAGATTTTACAAAAATACTAGACACATATTTTTCGCTTTATTAAATTAACAAAAGATCACAAAGATAAGGAGCATCAAAGTTTTGGAGTAGGGGCTTGCGACGTCACTATTTAGTACAAATTGTACGAAAGCGTGACGTCACGCGCAACTTGAATGCATTGTATCTTCGTCAATTTTTCTTTGACATATAAATAAAAAAATACGTGTTCAATATTTTTTTATAATCGGACTGACGGACTAAACAGAATTTTTTAGTCATCTAGCCCATTCTGTACATGAAATATATTTTCAAAATAACTATCAGGGGGTGATTAGTGATCGATACTGATGCCAAAAATGCAATCAGTAAAATTTTTGTCTGTCTGTCTGGCACAGCTAGTATGTAAATAAGTAAAGTGGAATCATAATACACAAAGGCGCCATATTTGTTTCTCACTCAAAATTGGGCTTCACTGTTTCGTAGTTATGCCATCTCCATTAGTTTCAGTACTCAGAGGGTGAAATGGACTTTATAAAAAAAAATAGAAGAAAAAGTCGATGCCCTGTTTTTTTTCTCGAATTGAAAAAAAATATTGAATGGGTAGGCTCCGCTAACTCGACTATCGATGATTAATCGATACGCTATCGATAGCCAACCAATCGTGAGACTATCGATCGGCCTATCGATAGCACAGAACTAGGTAATACTGTCTAATGAGTGCAATACTATCGATAGTATTTTAGTTCGCATGGACCTATTTAACCTATTTTATTTTTATTATATCGATAGTATCGATAGGCATATCGATTTTCGATGTAAACTATCGATAGTTCGGCAACACTTTTACGGAACTCATAAGAAATGTCTCTAGTCTGTCTGTATGTATATGATGTACCTAGTCTCGTTACTCTGCGAGGGAGGGTTGTATTGCTTTTTAGTTTTTAATAAATACAAATCAAAGGATGGAATTGAATTGACGATAACAACCAAATTACTAGAATCACTTTCACAATTTATTTGGCATCTACCAAACATACATTATATCAGAATCATTAAAACCATAATTACAATATTTTAGGCCTACGAGAAGTGAAAAATAGTCCTAAAAATAAAACATACAAAGAGTTAAGTTAGTATTCCTCGCCGCCTTCGCCCTCGCCCTCTCCAGAGTCCATCCCCACCTCTTCATAGTCCTTCTCGAGGGCAGCCAGATCCTCTCGGGCCTCGGAAAACTCGCCCTCCTCCATTCCCTCACCGACATACCAGTGGACGAACGCTCGCTTAGCATACATCAAGTCAAATTTGTGGTTCAGTCGCGACCACGCTTCGGCGATAGCCGTGGTGTTAGACAGCATGCACACAGCGCGTTGGACCTTCGCCAAGTCACCACCGGGGACCACGGTGGGCGGCTGATAGTTGATGCCCACCTTGAAGCCCGTGGGGCACCAGTCCACGAACTGGATCGTTCGCTTGGTCTTTATGGTACCGATAGCGGCGTTGACATCCTTTGGTACGACGTCACCGCGGTACAGCATGCAACACGCCATGTACTTCCCGTGGCGTGGATCACACTTCACCATCTGATTCGCCGGTTCGAAACAGGCGTTAGTTATCTCCGCAACAGACAGCTGCTCGTGGTAAGCCTTCTCCGCAGATATCACTGGCGCGTACGTCACCAGTGGGAAGTGAATGCGAGGGTAGGGCACCAAGTTGGTCTGGAACTCCGTCAAGTCCACATTCAGGGCGCCGTCGAATCTTAGAGATGCGGTGATCGAGGACACGATCTGGCCGATCAGCCTGTTCAGGTTAGTATACGTAGGGCGTTCAATATCCAAGTTCCTTCGGCAGATATCGTAGATAGCTTCGTTGTCCACCATGAACGCGGCGTCAGAGTGCTCCAAAGTCGTGTGTGTGGTCAAAATAGAGTTGTAAGGCTCCACCACAGCGGTCGATATTTGAGGGGCTGGGTAGATAGCGAACTCGAGTTTGGACTTCTTCCCGTAGTCGACCGAGAGGCGCTCCATGAGGAGCGAAGCGAAGCCTGACCCGGTGCCGCCTCCGAAGGAGTGGAAGATGAGGAATCCCTGCAGGCCGGTGCATTGGTCGGCGAGTTTGCGTACCCGGTCAAGGACGAGGTCCACGATCTCCTTGCCTATCGTGTAGTGGCCTCGTGCGTAGTTGTTGGCAGCATCCTCCTTGCCGGTGATCAGCTGTTCCGGATGGAATAGCTGCCTATAGGTTCCAGTGCGGACCTCGTCGACTACAGTAGGCTCTAAATCTATGAACACGGCTCTTGGGACGTGTTTGCCGGCGCCTGTCTCGCTGAAGAAGGTGTTGAAGGAGTCGTCGCCTCCCCCCACGGTCTTGTCCGAGGGCATCTGCCCGTCGGGCTGGATGCCATGCTCCAGGCAGTACAGCTCCCAGCACGCGTTCCCGATCTGGACGCCGGCCTGGCCGCCGTGTATTGATATACACTCACGCATAGCTTAACTTGTCTTGAACTTAAAACGAAATATATTATTTAATACAATCCGACCCTCTGGAGTGGCGCAAAACCTCAATCGAACTGAAAATGAAACAAAAGCTTCGAGAATCGCCGGTCTCATTTCAAAATTTTGAAAATTGGTAATTGCTTTTTTATTAGTCTTGAAAAAGGTTTGTTACATAGAAGAGGTTTATAGGTGCAGGGTTAAAACTTTAATGTGCTTTATGTGAGTGCATACATTGAGCTATTATTACTACGTATAGAGAAGCTATGTCAAACAAAAATATTATCACGAAGCATGGACTGAGGGTGTTTCAGCATTTGCAGCGCTAAAACTAACAATTGTCGTCTAATTAAGCTATTAAAACACGCAGCGCTAGATCGCTCATAGAGTATATTTTTCTCGCGACCAAAACGTCGTAAACGCCGTGAATTTAATGGCGCTTACGCGTGAACGTAGGCGAGTGACTAAACGAGTTGTTGCCGATCGGCAACAACACACGGTGCAAAAAACTTGTTCGCTGCGTCGGTTCCATACGCTAGTAATAATACATAGTTCAATGAGTGCATATAAATATTTTGTTTTAATTTAAAAATTCTTGTTAGCAATTTGAACCTTAAACTTTGTTATGGAATTAGCTTACAATAAGTTAATCACTTGTCACAATATTTTCACAATTTTCCAATCAATTTAATTTAATTTTTGGCTTATTCTGGTCTTATTCATTTATTGCCCTTCAAAGTTTTCCTCCCCCTACTGGGATTACCGGGAGTGATAGTATATGTATACCTTTTAATGCCACTGCGGTAGCATAAACCTTATTAAAAGACGTTTATTATAATTAGTCCATTCCCTTTAACCCTAATATAAAATCTAAAGCGCTCAATCCCATAAACATTAACCAAGACAAGACCATAACAAAATTCGACTAGCCCGTTGGTCGAGTGGCCAGAGACCCTGGCCACGAAACCAAGGGTCGCGGGTTCGAATCCCGCTAGGGGGAAAAATTTCGTGTGATGAGCATGGATATTTGTACTCGAGTCATGGATGTTTATAAACGTATTTATGTATGTCTATCCGTTCACCTAGTATCCATAGCACATAGGCAATTGGTGTGCCAGTCTGAAGAATTTATTATTAAATGAAAGTCGTTTAAAGTAAAATGCCGTTAGTTTTACGAACGAGGGCGACCTAAGCCAATACACGGTCTTACAATTTCTCAATATTGCTGTCGGGTTTGCCCATACCAGGAATCGGTGGCGTGCACAATCGACTTCGGGGAACGTACTAGGCATGTTCTGTTACCGCAGACTTGCACGTAAGTTGAAGATAGGTACTTACTAAAGTATAAGTCTCTATCGACTAAAGAACAAAGACTTCATTTGTGGTAATACAGTTGTAATTACGGTCGGTTTAATCGGTATGTTGGTGAGTTAAATTTTTTTGATTGAAAACGTCGCGTTATTTAACTTGAAGTAACCATAAAGAGATTTTATATGTTAGTTTATGATGTTTAAAATACACCTAAATACATTATTTGGACTGCGACTGTACTTCATATTGCATTAATTAAATAGTAGTCCTTAGTTATGGTCAGCTTTAACTATAAATCTATATTAACAAAATAAATCTTTATTAGATACATTGGAGTAATTATAATTTGATACAATTATAACTAAACTTCACGCCACTTCCCTAGCGGGGTAGGCAGAGGGAACCGAACGCCGTAATTTGATACCATTCTGTAATAACCCAGTCCAGTTTTATTTTTTGGCTGAATGTGGTTAGGGGGCTAGTTGCCCCTTTTACTCTGCCTACCCCTTCGGGGATTACGGGCGTGACGATATCTAAGTACCTTTGTATTTTTTTATTCATTAGCCAGATAAAGTAAGATTTACAGGAGATTCTTTTGATATTTCAAAGAAGTCCGTATAAAAATCCATTTAGCCGTATATCACGTAGTAGTAAAATGAGGAGACATGCAAATAGGCAAAACATCCAAAAGCTAGTCCAAACAGTTCTGCAATAGGTTCGAATATTTATCAGATCCATACACTCACTTTATACACTACAGCTTTATAATTTGTGTAGTCAGATAGCCCAGACTCATCCCACGGAGCACGTAGCTATATCGCTGCTTTCATTAAGATGTTAACTTTCAGCGCTTCGTTATTAATTTGTAAACTAACGCTAGCTACCTGTGGTGACCTGGCCACACTGTAAACGGCGACAGCAAGATAACTTCGAGATAACATTTTATTATAAGCAGTAATAGTCACGACATGACGTAATTACAGATTAACATAATTTAATAATTAAAAAAATATTTAAATAACGTGAAAAAATTTCTACTGTCTACCTATTACGGTTTAATAATTAGATACAGTAGGTACCTACTTCTGTTAGACACATGGATGGACGGACATAAAAAACTTAAGTATTTTTGCACCCTATGAATAGCTCTAAAATATTGACCCATCTAAAATATGTACCTATGTACAAAGGTTTGAATAAAGTTGTTCAAATGCCGTTGAATTATTCTACCCACTTCAATATAATTCTTGACTATTTATGGACCGCATTCGCTAAGATTCCTCGTTTTATCAACTCTCTTAAAAGTCCAGCCTAACCATTTATTTGCAATCCTGTTTGCAGACGAATTAACGATATTACCGTACCTAAAGGATTTGTCGTTTCGATTACTCTGAAACGATGGATCGCGAAGACAAATTGTGCCGTTATGAGGCCATTTCGTGACTACCTCGTTATTGATGAGACTTACGACTTTGATATTATGTCCGACAAGTCATAGTTTCTATTGATTTGTAAAACCTGTGAACTGAGTAAATGCCCAATCCTCTGTGATAAAGACACAAGTGTGCTGCAAATATTACCTGTAGCAGTGCCCCGCGGTTTCACCCGCGTAGTTCCCGTGGGAATACGGGGATAAAATATAGCCTATGTTACTCGCTGATAAAGTAGCTTTCTATTGGTGAAAGAATTATTCAAATCGGTCCAGTAGTTTCGGAGTCTATTCGATACAAGCAAACAAACAATAAAATATTTCCTCTTTATAATATTAGTACAGATAATATACATACATATCATAACGCCAATCACTAAGGGGTTGGCAGAGTCTAAGGAGCAATAATGCTCATTAAACCGCATTGAACTAAAAATATGGTCCCATGTTGGGCTGGGACTTGGCCCATGTTGATCTGGTACAAAAAAAAGAATGTGCCAACTGTGGTTCTTGCCTGGCATGTCGTAAAAGGTGACTAATGGTTTACGGGCTTTTGGGTATGTGACTGAGTAGGCGACGAGCTAGCCACTTGTCACTCCTTTTTCACAGCTTTCCATCCAACCCAGCCCACTGTCCCATGTTGGTCTGGGACATAAAAATAATATGCCAACTGTGGTTCTTGCCTAGCATGTCGTAAAAGGCGACTAATGGTATATTGGGTTTTGGGTGTGTGATTGTGTAGGCGACAGGATAGCTGCTTGTCACTGCCTTTTCACAATTTTCCATCTAACCCAGCCCGGCTTTATTATTGGCTGAATGCGGTCGAAGGGGCTTGCTGCCCTTTCGACTCTGCCTACCCCTTTTAGGATTATGGGCGTGATATTATGTAACTAAAAATAAAATTAATTAAAGTTGAAAATTTGTGAAATAGTAATGACAAGAGATCAGCTCAATTACAAACGCATTACCCAATATACTTATACAGTTTATATACAGTTTTGACTGGCTCGAGGGCGCATTTGGAAGGTGACCCTAGCCACACCACACCATTTGTATGGTCGAGCGTCTTGGCGAAAGGTCTTTAGGCTTGCGGATATATTTTGGCAGCGTTGGTTAAAGGAATACCTTCCAACTCTTATTCCACGTCGCTGTAGAAATAATAGCAGTGGCGAGACCCCTCTGGCCTTGGTCGATCTGGTTCTCGTGGTAGATGGCAATTTACCTAGAGGAATGTGGCCACGTGGCCGTCAAATAAAACTGGTTCACCCTATACGCCAAGAATTGTGGGTTCGATCCCCACTCAGGACAAACATTCGTGTGATGAATACTTGTGTTTGTTCTGTGTCTAGGTGTTAATATCCAATATTGAAAACATATATTTGTAATACCACTGTTGTTACTGATATCTGTAACACAAGTGCTTAAGCTACTTACCTCAGAGTCAGATCAATGTATGTGATGTAGTCTTATATTTATTTACAAACAGTGGACACATTTTTTTTGCGTCCCAGACCAACATGGGACAAACGGATATGTATTATTTTTAAACTATTCATTAACTTCACTGTTTAATGCTATGCACTGTGTCTTCGATATTAATAAGACTTAATGCAAAGCCTTGTACAAAGTTTAACTTGGAGTTTTTAAAGTCAAACTTCCGTGGTTCGCGAACAAAAAATTCATCTTCCAGTTCTGTATTAGATGAGCTCATAAAATACACGTCTTCGTAATTATTTACAAATAATGGTATAACTCTTTCGGAAATACTGTAATGTAATATTGATTTATTTGAACCCTCAAGAGCAGGATTGGTTAATGCTCAACGTTCGTCTCTTGAATATTCGCCCTGAACGGGATTTAAAAATGCGGTGACTGGTTGCTAATCACTATAGCAGTTTAATTATTTGGATATGTAGGCAACATAGATAATATTAACGCTTTAAATTTATACTGTTATTGGCTTAAAAATCAGTACCTACTTATTAATTTAATACTTTATTCTTTAAATAGCAGCGCCCCGCGGTTTCACCCGCGTAGTTCCCGTTTCCGTAGGAATACGAGGATAAAATATAGCCTATGTTACTCGCTGATAAAGTAGCTTTCCATTAGTGAAAGTTTTTTTCTAATCGGAGCAGTAGTTTTGGAGCCTATTCAATACAAATAATATTAGTATCGATAAATAACGCAGCAGAAAAATTTGCAAATAAAGACATTTCATGAAATGAATTGTTTTATTAAATAACATGGATTTAAAGTTCTATATAAAAAAAAACCGTTTTCTGCCAAATTGCGCACTGCAACAATGTTTAAAATTAAAAAAGTAAATCGTGAAATTCGCACTCTAACATGCTTGTGTGCGTCAAGCGTACTAAAAAGCAAACTTAGTCCGAGATAACTCAACCGCTGTACCAACCAGAATCTCAATTAAAAGCACTCAACCCCAAAAGCACCCTTATCAGACACGGAGGATGTCTTAGCTCCCGACAGATGGCGCGAGTCATCCGTAGCCTGTGACTGTGAAGCTTCAGAATACATCTCCGTAATGTTTTATTATGTAGGCTGGCGATGAACACGAAAGTCTGCGCTGCCTAACTTTGACATATTTATAGCGAGCAGCGTTTTGACCGTGATCTTGAAAGGCAGGGTTGGTTAAATGTGTTGGAAATTGTATTTTATTGAGACTAATATATCCCATGTTATTAATTTAAAACAATGTGCGACATGTGTTCCTTGCCTAGCATGTCGTAAAAGTCGACTAATGGTATAACGGGTTTTGGGTGTGTAATTGTGGATGCGACGAGCTAGCCACTTGTCACTACACAATTTTCCATCCAGCACATTTTTCGGAATCGTAGCTTTGTAGGTAGAGCACTCGTTAACCGACGAGGGTCTGGGTTTGAGTCTCGGCGCTTCCAACATACACTATTCAACCACAGCTTTTATGTTTTGAATAATTTTTGCTTTAGGTTAGCCTTTTTAGCAGATTTGCTATGAGAAATGAGAATGTAGGGTGCGTATTATAAGTGATTCGAATTGGTACATACTATTTATTCCGCTGAGGGTGGGTTGAGCCCAAAGAAGCACCAGTGAGTTGGCGTGTTTATAAAACATAGCAGCACCCCGCGGTTTCACCCTCGTAGTTCCTGTTCCCGTAGGAATACGGGGATAAAATATAGCCTATGTTACTTGCTGATAAAGTAGCTTTCCATTGGTGAAAGAAGTATTTAAATCGGTCTAGGGGTTTCGGAGCCTATTCGATATGAAAAAACAAACAATCAAATCTTTTCTCTTTATTATATTAGTATAGCTTATAAAACACAAGCTTTGGCTAGCGGCTTCGCTTGTCTGATTGAAGATTATTGGCGGTCGCAAAGAACGTTCTTCAGGTACCTCGGCAAAAGATAGAATAAAATGTTGCGTTGAGTGATTGTGTCGCGACCACTTGGCGTACTGGTTGGATGTGTCGACTCACTTTTCAAATTGTGTTGATCCACAACATCTATACTTATAATAAATCTGTAGAGAGGTCAATTCTGTACATGAAATATATTTTTAAAATAACTATAAGGGGGTGATTAGTGATCGATACTGATGCCAAAAATGCAATCAGTAAAATTTTTGTCTGTCTGTCTGTCTGTTCCTTATAGAAACAAAAACTACTCGACGGATTTTAACGAAACTTGGTACAATTATTCTTCATACTCCTGGGCAGGTTATAGTATACTTTTCATCGCGCTACAATCAATAGGAGCAGAGTAGTGAAGGGAAATGTTGGGAAAACGGGAGAAGTTACTTCATTTTTTAAGCTTCCGTCGCGTGTGCAGCCTTAATGGTTAAAGTTACATAGAAATCATGTATGATGGAAAGAGTCTTTATAATATTAATCATAAACGCGGGTGACACCGCTGGTACAGCTAGTAATATATAACTCAATACTATACCTATTGATAATATTGTATATCAATATTAATTATCATACTAATATTATAAAGCTAAAGAGTTTGTTTGCTTTAATATGCTAATCTCAGGAACTACGGGTCCGATTTGAAAAAATATTTCAGTGTAACATAACCCATTTATCGAGGAGGTATCAAAGGCTACATGGAAATATTCTTCAGCTATGTATCAGTAACGATTGTTAACTATTGCATTATGGTATCACAGATACAGACAAGCTATCTCTTTAGGGCAGTTGCCCCCCCCTTGAACTTGTGTGCCAAGGTACCAGCTCGTCTATTTACTATAAGAATCTATCGAAAATATAGTATTGCATGCAAAGCTGCGTACACCCATGGTTCCCGACTAAATTGACCTTAACCTTCACCCTGATAGTTGGTTACAAACCTAACCTGCCCTGCTCGGAAACTTAATCAACCAACAATACGTCCCGAGATTGCCCCGTGCCCGCTCCAGGTATTACCCTTGACGTGGTCCCGGAAGGCCACAATGGCCCCTCTTAACGAATTTTACTTATATTTACTTGCAGTTTGCCCTGGCATTGCGGAAGTGCAGAAAATACTAAGATTTGCTGTGCTAATTGAGGCAATCTTAACAGATGTTATAAAAGCGGAAGAGTTTGTTTGTAAGAGTTTGTTAAATCACAATCATAGTCATAACTGTTTCACAGCTTTTTATTATATTTCTATTTTATGCTTTGTTTTTTCTTGTTGAATAATACGACTTAAATTAATTTCTCGCGATTACTTTTTTAATTTTGCGATATCTCCTAAGATATTAATTGAAACTGTATGATGTAACGGGCTATTATAATGTGTATGAAATGCTTAATTTGACAAGAATTAATGCTGTATCCGTCTAAATAGCTTCTAAAAATACCATATTACATGTTATAAATAATTTGCCATTCAATTGTAGCCCTCTACAAGTTAAAGTTATCAAAATTGGTTTAGTGGGCGTATCAGGTAACTTGATAGTAAACATTTTTCGTGATAGGGAAATTCTCTACCACGAACAATTTTTTTTTTCTATTTGACAAATCTTTTATTATAACGTTAGTGTTGGTTTTGATTGTCGGATAATTTCAGCCATGGCTGTTTTATTTTAACGAAATCATACGTAATAATAATAAATAAATTCTCCAGACTGACACACCAATTCCCTAATTCCTACTAAACTTAATAGTTTGTGCTATGAATACTAGGAGAACGGATATACATACTTAATAAATTTATAAACATCCATGACTCGAGTACAAATGTCCATGTTCATCACACGAAACATTTGCCTCTAGCTGGATATGAAGCCACGACCCTTAGTTTCGTAGCCAGGGTCTCTGACCCCTCGACCAACGGGCCTGTCAATATGTTAATGATTTAGAAACGATTTTTTTCGATACTTCCTTAACAGTTTCTCTTTATATAGCTCAGCTACTAATACCTCTAATATCAAATAGCAGACTACTATGTTTTTGCACTACTTTACAGGTACAGCCAATTTCATAGAATATTTAAGGACTTGTTGGGAGAACCTTGCAGCATTGACGCGTGTGATAGTCTTTGTATGGTAGGCCATGTTTAATAGTGATTGTTTGTCCGCTGGCGACACCTTGCCAACTATTTATTTTTCTGCATGTATAGAATAGATACATCGCTTTTCATACCCTAAAACAGTTTTACCATAAAACCCTATAATATTCCCTATAGGGTATACTAACCTATAGAAAGATTGCAAACAAGTTACGGCCGAAAGATTGCAAACAAGCTTTGTATTTTAACATACTGGAAAAGCAAACAATAAATGATGGCTTTTCAAACAAAGTCAAACATTAGAAATAATACTGACGGGACTAAAACGCGATGTTCATTATGTAGTACATGAGTACTTAAAATTATATAAAGTTAAACATATTACGAAGAAAGTGAAATAGCCCATGGGATTCTTTGAAATTAGCATATTTTTCCGTGCGAAATATGAAATAGTCAAGCTTATTTTACCAATATGGTGCATTCGGTAGTGACCCTGCTACATGCGCCAAGAGTTGTGTGTTCGATCCCCACCCAGGACAAATATTCGTATGATGAATACTTGTGTTTGTTCTGTGTCTGTGTTAATATCCAATATTTAAGTTTAAATTTGCAATACCACTGTTGTTTCTGATATCCGTAACACAAGTGCTTAAGCTACTTACCTCGGAGTCAGTTCAATGTATGTGATATAGTGTGTGATATTATTAATACCCTCCGCTTCGAACTGCCAATGGCAATCTCGAGTGTAATCGCTCGTCCTTCCATTTAGCAACTAAAGGCGACTAAAAAGTTTGGCAAAAATAACGATGCGCCCAGCCCATACATGAATAAGGTAATATTCATCGCACATACAACGCTTGTAGTATACGCGTAGCGGTATTGTAGGTCAAAGGCAGCCGGAGAATGGTATTGCATTATTAAATGGCTGGAGAATCGCGTACGATGTCAGCTTGCTCATCTGTGGTGTTGCCAGAACGAACAACGTGTTACGCTAGGCTCTCTCTTAGGGTCAGTTATATATCAAAGTCAAAGTCAAAATATTCTTTATTTATATATGTTTCAAAGAAACACTTATAAATCGTCAAAAACAGTTGAAAGAGATATGATTCTACCACCGGTTCGGAATGTTGCATCTACCGAGAAGAATCCGGCAAGAAACTCGGTAGTTACTTTTGAAGAGCAAAATATGTTGATCATCCAAAAGCAGACCAAAAAATGCAATCATAAATACTATTGATCCTAGGCCTAAATATTAGTATGTATGAGGAATATTGACAATGACCTAATAAGACACTAGAAAAAATTCAGCAAACTAAAACTTTCCTACACACATTCTTGATCGCCATTTCATTATGAAATGCTTTACGCTTACCTTTACGCTTACGCTCTACCCAGGGGGGGGGGGGGGGGGGACTCTGTAGGACCCCCCCTATGGTAGAGCGGGGCCTACCTACTAAAACCCAGGGGTGTTTCGCCAAATCGCTCGGAAAGGGGTTCTGGGAACGCTAAGCCAACGAACTCGGACTCGACCCGACGACGTTTTGCTCAAGCATTTCGACTGGGCGCCCCTGAAGCACGGAGATGCTTACATTTCTTTAGTGTCATGTGTCGTGGTAAGTTGAGCCTATTTAGAGGGAATCTTTAGATATGGGGACTGTGCCACATTGCCGCACGTAGTAAAATATAGCACGTATCGCACGTACGAGATATAACATGATCAAGCATTTACTAACAGATAGAGTGATATATAAACTGTAATACAACGTTAAATAAATCATTCATCTTCAGTTACCTACAGATATCTACAAACATTTACAAGACATCTACCAACCTTTGTCTCATTCCACACGAGTCCCAAACGCGGTGATATTTGGCGGCGAACCCAACGTAATGGTAAAGTAGTCGTAAAGCAATAATAATTAAGTTTTAACTACTGTAAATTGGCGCGCGCAGGTCACGTGACGGCGGGAAGAACTGACAAGCGACGACTGCCATTGCGGCGTGCGGATTGTTATGTAAAATATTGTCTGTTTAATGTAGAATACAGTATTTGTTCTGTATTTTATCGTTTTATTGAATACTCTAACACTACTTATAATTACAAAAGCTTATTATATGTATTTTATGTAGGGGACTCTGTCTTTTCCTTTGGAGAACAAGAAGGGAAAAGCTCTTTGAACAGCATTCAACGAAAAATTTAATTAAGGATACAAATGGGTTGCTAGCTCTTTGCCTTATATTAAGGTTTTTAGAGGTTCCATGTTTAAATATCTTGACATTTAAAAATAAATAACTAACAGAGCAGAGAGTACCGAACGCCACACCAAAAATAATGTAAGTAAATTCAAACTGTATTTATATTTTCGTCAATAGATTTGTATATATTGAGGGAAACTTAGATGTCTATAGACCTTTATCTTTAGATGTCTGTCTATTTAGATAGGTGTATAAATTAGATATAAATAGAAAAAAATATATAAATTAGAAGTACAAACTTGTCTTAGACATCTTTCCAAGGAAAGGCAGTATAAGATCCATCAAACTAAGGGAAATATTTTCGCGCCATAATTGTTATTACGTCATTTCCAGTATAACGATATCTACATGTATCTACACAAAAACAGAAAAAAGCGTCTTTATTTATAGACGGAAAACGAAAGATTTTTGTTCGCAGTGCTAACGATAGTAATTAAGAATGTATATGGATCTTATTAAGTTATAATATCCTAATAAGTTTGTATATTTTTCGAGGTTAATCTTCTCAACTATTGAGTCTATTTCAAAAATTATTTTACTATTAAAATTTGAAAGGTATGGCAAATCGACAGATATTTTACGTAAACATACAATTGAGCAACGCCAAGGAAAGCAGCTAGTCTTATTATAACGTCGGCACACGTAACGCGACAGATTGCACAACACGTCGTCACAGACTTGTTATTTATTTAAGTGTTTTTACGGGATGAGACTTGCTCGTATCGAGTATTTTGTGGTCAAAGTGGTTTCGCGGCGAGTGGATGGGATTGCATTATTAAATGGGCTGAAGACTGGCGTTTACGTCGGCGATGGTAGCTGGATGCTGGTTTGAACTGATTGCTAACATTGTTTTGCTATGTTATGCTATTAATAATGTCAACACTGTCAAATAAATTATCTAGACTGCGCACCAGTTCCCTAGTTCCAAACTAAGCTTATGCTTTTACTATGGATTCTAGGTAAACGGATAGACATACTTAAATACGTTAATCCACATCCATGACTCGAGAACAAATGTCAATGTTCAACATACGAAACATTTTCCCCTAGTGGGATTGAACCCGTGACTCTTGGTTTCGTGGTCAGGGTCTGTAACCACTCCACCAACGGGTCAGCCGACATCCATACATACGTGCATAACATCACGCCCATAATCCCTGAAAGGCAGAGTCTAAGTGGCAGCAGGCCCCTTTAACCACATTCAGCCATGGGGGTTAGATGGAAAATTGTGAAAAAGTTGTGATAAGTGGCTTGCTTCTCGCCTACATAATCACATACCCAAAACCCGATATACCATTAGTCGCTTTTTACGACATGCTAGGCAAGAACCACAGTTGGCACATTCTTTTTTTTGTTCCAGATCAACATGGGCCAGGTCCCAGACCAACATGGGACATACGTACATAACATTTCTACGTTTAACATTCGCGATAGATGTTAGCTAGTCAAATAAAAGCGGGGCTAATATCGCGGAAGCACGTTGCACCGATTTGTACAAACTTCAATGGTTTTTAAATCAAAATTCTATAACTCACTTTAAATTTATCGAGTTTTATTAGCGGCCGTTGGAAACTTCTGCTATCCACCTGTTAGCTTTTTATAAGATTAGCTGAATGTAAGATGGTAGTCAGTTGTTGTATCATCATCGGAAATTTTCTACAGACCGAGTTTAGTTTTAAGTGAATACTTTTGTAATATCCCAAATAAAATAAAATAACTGGTTGTATATTTGATTGTTGCACATTCTATTTTTAAATTATTGATCAGATTGTGATTAAACTTTTATGAAGAAATTTCTAGAAGGTATGAAAGAGGTTTTGTTGTTAATTATGCTTAAGACTTCATCCTATTTGCAAATTTCAAAGCAGGCGATTTGTGTGTGACTAGCAGTGCTTTTTTGGACCCTATATAAATAAAAATACTAATGATTACGATTGATTTTGTTTCTGGTTGAATGGTTAAAGGGGCCTGCTGCCTCTTTGACTCTGCCTACCCCTTCGGGTATTATGGGCGTGATATGTATCTAAAAATTCTGTTTAGTCCGTCAGTTAGATTATAAAAAAATATTGAACAAGTATTTTTTTATTTATATGTCAAACAAACATCGACGAAGATACAATGCATTCAAGTTCCGCGTGACGTCACGCTTTAGTACAATTTTTACAAAATAGTGACGTCGCAAGCCTTCACTCCATAAACTTTGATGCTCTTTATCTTTGTGATTTTTTGTTCATTTGATAAAGCGAAAAATATGTGCATTTGTATAATTTAACTGACGAACTAAATAGAATTATAGTTTTTTAATGCAGTCGTCATTCCTTATCATCTTCCTAGCGTTATGTCCCGTGCTAAGACGGGGTCCGCTTAGACCATGATCCAGGATTTAGCGAGTCTGGTAATTACATTGAAGCGACTGCCGATCTGACCTTCGTAACCCTAAGATAGGGGAACCAGTCAATTTTTGGATCATGGTTACAAATTCAAAGGTGTTTGAATTTGCAGGTTTCATCACGATGTTTTCCCTCACCGTTGAGCTAGTGGTATAAATATGTACATAGTTTTTTTTTTTAATCTAGAGGTACATGCCCGGGTTTGAACCCGCACTCCTCGGTTAAGAGGCGCGTGTCCTTACCATTGAGCTACCACCGCTCCTAATGCAGTCGTCATCCCTATTCGTCATTAAAGAATTCATGCAAATAGCATCGTTTGGATGCAAAAAATATTTTTTGCCTACAGACTCTTTTCGATTTGCTTATCTAGTTAGAAGACTGCTCATTTTTTAGTTGGTTAAAGACCGACTAAACTAACTTTCCACTTACTCTCGGCATCGAAGTTAGCACTAGTCCTGTATGCACCTGTGAGCTGCGGATGCAACGGTTATGTCAACAGCGCGCTTGTAAATAGCTGCAGCTGTTTCCAAAGCCTCCAAGTTTCGTAGTAGCCGACAAACGAACAAGTTATTTCCGTTCTTAGGCCGAGACATCTAGTCAAAGTCAAAGTCAAAGTCAAAATACTCTTTATTTATATAGGTTTGAAACAAACACTTATAAATCGTCAATTCAATAGGAAAATCAACTAATAATATGAATCTACCACCGGTTCGGAATGTTGCTTCTACCGAGAAGAAACCGGCAAGAAACTCGGTAGTTACTCTTTTCAACAACATATTTTACAGTGGTGTATAGATCATATTTGCATTTGAACCATGTCGTGAAGTTGGCTTGTCAGACACCAAAATATAAAATAACGATGTTTACAAAATTTAAGCATAAATTAACCAAACCAGAGCAGACCAGTCCCCATAGGTGGCACCTGTGTAGTGGCGGTAATACTAGTTATAGTTATTATAGATACCTGTCATCATGCCTGCAATAAACGTATGCGCAGTCCAAGGTGCAATGAGCTACAAACAGCAAAAAATCGAGTCGAGTTTGATCATACTAGAGATCATTTTCAGGACTACAATGTATAAATCACACTAATATTATAAAGACGAAAGTTTGTGTGTGTGTGTATGTTTGTTACTTATTCACGCAAAAACTGCTGAACGGATATGGATGAAATTTGGCGCAGAGATAGATAACAGTCTGAAATAACATATAGGCTACTTTTTATCCCGGAAAAAATAGTCTACGCGGCCGAAGTCGCGGGAAACAGCTAGTACCAAATATTTTTTGCAAATTTCCTCTTCTTCAACTAATACAATATGCAAACCCTTGTTTTTCAAAGAAAAGAAAGAATTGATTGTTTGTTTGAATTGAATATGTAGTTGTTGGTTTGTTGGTTTAACTGGCTTGATGGCACATTTAGTAGTGACCCTGCTTCATGCGCATAGAGTCGTGGGTTCGATCCTCACCCAGGACAAACATTCGTGTGATGATTACTTGTGTTTTTTCTGTGACTTGGTGTTAATATCCAATATTTATTTAAGTATATATTTGTAATACCACTATTGATTCTGATTACCGTACTACAAGGGCTTAAGTTACTTAACTCGGAGTCAAAGCAATGTATGAGATGTAGTCAAACATTTTAATAGGCTCCGAAACTACTGGACCGATTTGAAAAATTCCTTTACCAATGGAAAGCTATTTTATCAGCGAGTAAAATAGGCAATATTTTGTCCCCGTATTCCCACGGGAACGGGAACTACAGAAACCGCGGGACGTTGCTATCTTTTATAACTTTAACTATGATTTATAATAGGCGGTTTGAATTTTTACCACTTTTTCCTTGATGTCATAACTAACCCAACCTCGCATCATACGTACGTAATGCTCAGTATAATGCAGGACTACTTTTTAGAACTTATTTTCGATTTCAGACAATTCTCAAAGTCCCACGCGTGATACAAGGGCCACACTTCCCAAAGTGTCTACACAAGTGTCTAAGTCCCACGCGCTATACAAAAGCCAGACTGCCCACAGTATCTACCCGTTCGCAGTTCGTGGAAACTCGCCTATATTCGGCGTGTGTTACTGCCCTCCAGTGACACTTCCGAAGCGATCGTATTGCAAATATAGAAGTCTATAATTATCCCCATTGATGCCGGCCGGTAAAAATAACGCATTCACTACGGTAGTACTACACAATAGTCGGTCAAGTTTATCAATCTATTATGGTCGCCTACGTGATTCTACGATGTTTCGATTTCGTTTGTAGAGTTGAAGAGCGGTGGTGGCTCAATGGTAACGTTCTACACGAGCGGTGCGGGTTTATATCTAAGCGCGTACGTCTAGATTTATCAAATCTATGTACGTATTGTATACTTGTATCATCAGCCAGGCAGTGAGACTTAACATCGTGGCAAAACGTTTTAATGTCCTAATTGTCTTGTTTACCAAAGGGCTCGTTCAGGGAGATGCTGGTATATGGTAGATATTTTGAGCGTTTACGGAGAAGCGTTTTTGCACGCGTTTGTTTGAAAGACGCCGCAGTGGACGCCGCGGGTGATGAGACGGGTGAAGCGGCCTGTTGAAGCTAATGAAGCCACGTGCGACGCCGCGTACTCGGCCTTGGCCGTCGCGGCAGGCACCGCGTTGCGCTCGTTCAAGAAGAATACACTAGTTGCCATGTTTATCTGGCGCGTGAAATGTGGCGGGCCGCGTCATGCGCCGTCTATCCATAAACGGAGAAAACGCTCCACGCCCCGAAGGTCATTCGGCAGTCGTTCCAGATCCTGGATCATGGTCTAAGAAGACCTTGACATGATGCTAGTAAGATAATGATGATGAATAGAGTTGGTGACTTAAGTGATCATTGCACATATCTGCTTCGGACTTTCAAAGCGTAATGCTCTTTTTTTTTTATATTAAAGTGTTATGGCTTCGCAAAATCATCAGACCATAGATTTATGGTTCATAAATTTAAGCAACTGACTAACTTTTATTTTATTTTAGAGCAATCATAGACACTTTGAATTATGGCAGCATATTGCTAGTATGAAAGTGGCACCAGTGGTAGATAAGATGAGAGGAAACCGTTTATCTTGGTATGGGCATGTGATGAGAAGAGAGGAAGAACACGTGACAAAGAGAGTGATGAGTATGAATGTTAGTGGATGGAGAGGAAGAGGAAGGCCAAATAAGAGATGGATGGATTGTGTGAAAGATGATATGAGAGAAATGGGAGTGGATAGCTTGATGACGGCTGACCGGGACGTATGGAAAATGAAGACATGCTGCGCCGACCCCAGATGAACTGGGAGAAGGGCAAGAGGATGATGATTGCTAGTCAATTAACCCGTTATGGCTATCATTTCGGCTTATTTTCGCCAACGAGAGCTTGACCAAAGGTTGTATATGGACATAGTTTTTAAAAGTCGGATCAGTCACTGCAGTACTTATAAAATATTATCTAGGGGTTTTCAAACTGCGCGCCACGGCGCCCTGGTGCGCCGTAGAATGGACAAAATCTCCGGCAGCTTTACTTAATTATGGGGGTTAAAAATTCATAGTAAACGCTTAGGTATATGATATGAATAAGGTTTCCGACTCACAAGGCCTACATTTTCAAGGGGGTGTCCCTTGAAATGATGATTCCTTCGATGCTCATTAATTTGGTTTTAAAATACATTGGCATAGAAGACGTTGAAAAGCTCACATTGACTCAAAATCTTTTTGATGCTCAAAATCCACGTAGTATAACACATTTATTTATCTGTTAAAAGCTGGATTAGGGGATTAGGGGGCGCTGGGACAAAATAATAATCCTGTAAGTGCGCTGTGGGCTGATAAAGTTTGGGAACCTCTGCGTTATTCGTTTACTAGCGTTTTATGACCAACATCGGTGACCACTAAACTGGGTAATTCTAGTAATTAAGAATTTATATGGATCTTATTAAATTTTAATATCCTAATGAGTTTGTATATTTTTCGAGGTTAATCTTCTCAACTATTGAGTCAATTTCAAAAATTATTTTACTATTAAAATTTGAAAGGTATGGCAAATCGACACATATTTTACGTAAACATACAATTGAGCAACGCCAAGGAAAGCCGCTAGTCTTATTATAACGTTGGCACACGTAACGCGACAGATTGCACAACACGTCGTCACAGACTTGTTATTTATTTAAGTGTTTTTACGGGATGAGACTTGCTCGTATCGAGTATTTTGTGGTCAAAGTGGTTTCGCGGCGAGTGGATGGGATTGCATTATTAAATGGGCTGAAGACTGGCGTTTACGTCGGCGATGGTAGCTGGATGCTGGTTTGAACTGATTGCTAACATTGTTTTGCTATGTTATGCTATTAATAATGTCAACACTGTCAAATAAATTATCTAGACTGCGCACCAGTTCCCTAGTTCCAAACTAAGCTTATGCTTTTACTATGGATTCTAGGTAAACGGATAGACATACTTAAATACGTTAATCCACATCCATGACTCGAGAACAAATGTCAATGTTCAACATACGAAACATTTTCCCCTAGTGGGATTGAACCCGTGACTCATGGTTTCGTGGTCAGGGTCTGTAACCACTCCACCAACGGGTCAGCCGACATCCATACATACGTGCATAACATCACGCCCATAATCCCTGAAAGGCAGAGTCTAAGTGGCAGCAGGCCCCTTTAACCACATTCAGCCATGGGGGTTAGATGGAAAATTGTGAAAAAGTTGTGATAAGTGGCTTGCTTCTCGCCTACATAATCACATACCCAAAACCCGATATACCATTAGTCGCTTTTTACGACATGCTAGGCAAGAACCACAGTTGGCACATTCTTTTTTTTGTTCCAGATCAACATGGGCCAGGTCCCAGACCAACATGGGACATACGTACATAACATTTCTACGTTTAACATTCGCGATAGATGTTAGCTAGTCAAATAAAAGCGGGGCTAATATCGCGGAAGCACGTTGCACCGATTTGTACAAACTTCAATGGTTTTTAAATCAAAATTCTATAACTCACTTTAAATTTATCGAGTTTTATTAGCGGCCGTTGGAAACTTCTGCTATCCACCTGTTAGCTTTTTATAAGATTAGCTGAATGTAAGATGGTAGTCAGTTGTTGTATCATCATCGGAAATTTTCTACAGACCGAGTTTAGTTTTAAGTGAATACTTTTGTAATATCCCAAATAAAATAAAATAACTGGTTGTATATTTGATTGTTGCACATTCTATTTTTAAATTATTGATCAGATTGTGATTAAACTTTTATGAAGAAATTTCTAGAAGGTATGAAAGAGGTTTTGTTGTTAATTATGCTTAAGACTTCATCCTATTTGCAAATTTCAAAGCAGGCGATTTGTGTGTGACTAGCAGTGCTTTTTTGGACCCTATATAAATAAAAATACTAATGATTACGATTGATTTTGTTTCTGGTTGAATGGTTAAAGGGGCCTGCTGCCTCTTTGACTCTGCCTACCCCTTCGGGTATTATGGGCGTGATATGTATCTAAAAATTCTGTTTAGTCCGTCAGTTAGATTATAAAAAAATATTGAACAAGTATTTTTTTATTTATATGTCAAACAAACATCGACGAAGATACAATGCATTCAAGTTCCGCGTGACGTCACGCTTTAGTACAATTTTTACAAAATAGTGACGTCGCAAGCCTTCACTCCATAAACTTTGATGCTCTTTATCTTTGTGATTTTTTGTTCATTTGATAAAGCGAAAAATATGTGCATTTGTATAATTTAACTGACGAACTAAATAGAATTATAGTTTTTTAATGCAGTCGTCATTCCTTATCATCTTCCTAGCGTTATGTCCCGTGCTAAGACGGGTCCGCTTAGACCATGATCCAGGATTTAGCGAGTCTGGTAATTACATTGAAGCGACTGTCGATCTGACCTTCGTAACCCTAAGATAGGGGAACCAGTAAATTTTTGGATCATGGTTACAAATTCAAAGGTGTTTGAATTTGCAGGTTTCATCACGATGTTTTCCCTCACCGTTGAGCTAGTGGTATGAATATGTACATAGATTTTTTTTTTTAAATCTAAAGGTACATGCCTGGGTTTGAACCCGCACTCCTCGGTTAAGAGGCGCGTGTCCTTATCATTGGGCTACCACCGCTCCTAATGCAGTCGTCATCCCTATTCGTCATTTAAGAATTCATGCAAATAGCATCGTTTGGATGCATAAAATATTTTTTGCCTACAGACTCTTTTCGATCTGCTTATCTAGTTAGAAGACTGCTCATTTTTTAGTTGGTTAAAGACCGACTAAACTAACTTTCCACTTACTCTCGGCATCGAAGTTAACACTAGTCCTGTATGCACCTGTGAGCTGCGGATGCAACGGTTATGTCAACAGCGCGCTTGTAAATAGCTGCAGCTGTTTCCAAAGCCTCCAAGTTTCGTAGTAGCCGACAAACGAACAAGTTATTTCCGTTCTTAGGCCGAGACATCTAGTCAAAGTCAAAGTCAAAGTCAAAATACTCTTTATTTATATAGGTTTGAAACAAACACTTATAAATCGTCAATTCAATAGGAAAATCAACTAATAATGTGAATCTACCACCGGTTCGGAATGTTGCTTCTACCGAGAAGAAACCGGCAAGAAACTCGGTAGTTACTCTTTTCAACAACATATTTTACAGGGGTGTATAGATCATATTTGCATTTGAACCATGTCGTGAAGTTGGCTTGTCAGACACCAAAATATAAAATAACGATGTTTACAAAATTTAAGCATAAATTAACCAAACCAGAGCAGACCAGACCCCATAGGTGGCACCTGTGTAGTGGCGGTAATACTAGTTATAGTTATTATAGATACCTGTCATCACGCCTGCAATAAACGTATGCGCGTCCAAGGTGCAATGAGCTTCTTAAACCATATTCGGCAAAAATTCGAGTCGAGTTTGATCATACTAGAGATCATTTTCAGGACTACAATGTATAAATCAACACTAATATTATAAAGGCGAAAGTTTGTGTGTGTGTATGTTTCTTACTTATTCACGCAAAAACTGCTGAACGGTTATGGATGAAATTTGGCACAGAGATAGATTACAGTCTGAAATAACATATAGGCTACTTTTTATCCCGGAAAAAATAGTCTACGCGGCCGAAGTCGCGGGAAACAGCTAGTACCAAATATTTTTTGCAAATTTCCTCTTCTTTAACTAATACAATATGCAAACCCTTGTTTTTCAAAGAAAAGAAAGAATTGATTGTTTGTTTGAATTGAATATGTAGTTGTTGGTTTGTTGGTTTAACTGGCTTGATGGCACATTTAGTAGTGACCCTGCTTCATGCGCATAGAGTCGTGGGTTCGATCCTCACCCAGGACAAACATTTGTGTGATGATTACTTGTGTTTTTTCTGTGACTTGGTGTTAATATCCAATATTTATTTAAGTATATATTTGTAATACCACTATTGATTCTGATTACCGTACTACAAGGGCTTAAGTTACTTAACTCGGAGTCAAAGCAATGTATGAGATGTAGTCAAACATTTTAATAGGCTCCGAAACTACTGGACCGATTTGAAAAATTCCTTTACCAATGGAAAGCTATTTTATCAGCGAGTAAAATAGGCAATATTTTGTCCCCGTATTCCCACGGGAACGGGAACTACAGAAACCGCGGGACGTTGCTATCTTTTATAACTTTAACTATGATTTATAATAGGCGGTTTGAATTTTTACCACTTTTTCCTTGATGTCATAACTAACCCAACCTCGCATCATACGTACGTAATGCTCAGTATAATGCAGGACTACTTTTTAGAACTTATTTTCGATTTCAGACAATTCTCAAAGTCCCACGCGTGATACAAGGGCCACACTTCCCAAAGTGTCTACACAAGTGTCTAAGTCCCACGCGCTATACAAAAGCCAGACTGCCCACAGTATCTACCCGTTCGCAGTTCGTGGAAACTCGCCTATATTCGGCGTGTGTTACTGCCCTCCAGTGACACTTCCGAAGCGATCGTATTGCAAATATAGAAGTCTATAATTATCCCCATTGATGCCGGCCGGTAAAAATAACGCATTCACTACGGTAGTACTACACAATAGTCGGTCAAGTTTATCAATCTATTATGGTCGCCTACGTGATTCTACGATGTTTCGATTTCATTTGTGGAGTTGAAGAGCGGTGGTGGCTCAATGGTAACGCTCTACGCGAGCGGTGCGGGTTTATATCTAAGCGCGTACGTCTAGATTTATCAAATCTATGTACGTATTGTATACTTGTATCATCAGCCAGGCAGTGAGACTTAACATCGTGGCAAAACGTTTTAATGTCCTAATTGTCTTGATTACCAAAGGGCTCGTTCAGGGAGATGCTGGTATATGGTAGATATTTTGAGCGTTTACGGAGAAGCGTTTTTGCATGCGTTTGTTTGAATGACGCCGCAGTGGACGCCGCGGGTGATGAGACGGGTGAAGCGGCCTGTTGAAGCTAATGAAGCCACGTGCGACGCCGCGTACTCGGCCTTGGCCGTCGCGGCAGGCACCGCGTCGCGCTCGTTCAAGAAGAATACACTAGTTGCCATGTTTATCTGGCGCGTGAAATGTGGCGGGCCGCGTCATGCGCCGTCTATCCATAAACGGAGAAAACGCTCCACGCCCCGAAGGTCATTCGGCAGTCAACACCGTTCCAGATCCTGGATCATAGTCTAAGAAGATCTTGACATGATGCTAGTAAGATAATGATGATGAATAGAGTTGGTGGCTTAAGTGATCATTGCACATATCTGCTTCGGACTTTCAAAGCGTAATGCTCTTTTTTTTATATTAAAGTGTTATGGCTTCGCTTAATCATCTGACCATAGATTTATGGTTTATAAATTTAAGCAACTGACTAACTTTTATTTTATTTTAGAGCAATCATAGACACTTTGAATTATGGCAGCATATTGCTAGTCAATTAACCCGTTATGGCTATCATTTCGGCTTATTTTCGCCAACGAGAGCTTGACCAAAGGTTGTATATGGACATAGTTTTTAAAAGTCGGATCAGTCACTGCAGTACTTATAAAATATTATCTAGGGGTTTTCAAACTGCGCGCCACGGCGCCCTGGTGCGCCGTAGAATGGACAAAATCTCCGGCAGCTTTACTTAATTATGGGGGTTAAAAATTCATAGTAAACGCTTAGGTATATGATATGAATAAGGTTTCCGACTCACAAGGCCTACATTTTCAAGGGGGTGTCCCTTGAAATGATGATTCCTTCGATGCTCATTAATTTGGTTTTAAAATACATTGGCATAGAAGACGTTGAAAAGCTCACATTGACTCAAAATCTTTTTGATGCTCAAAATCCACGTAGTATAACACATTTATTTATCTGTTAAAAGCTGGATTAGGGGGCGCTGGGACAAAATAATAATCCTGTAAGTGCGCTGTGGGCTGATAAAGTTTGGGAACCTCTGCGTTATTCGTTTACTAGCGTTTTATGACCAACATCGGTGACCACTAAACTGGGTAATTCACTTCAATCGGATGAAACTAGTACCAGTAAAACAAGTGGCGATTCGTAGATCCCGGCAAGATGGGGAGTGGGTCGCGAATCTTGGATGAGGTGGTCTCGCCTTGTAAATAGTAATATTATAAATTAATAAGATAGAGTGTCTGTCTGTTACCTCTTCACGCTTAAGCCGCAGAACCGGTTTATATGGAATTTGGTATAAAGATAGTTTGATTCCCGAGGAAGCATATACTTAGGACAGTTTTACCCCAGAAATTATCCTTTTAGGCGATAAAAAGAAGGGTGGAAATTTCTAATAGAAATCAACAAAGATGACTTTTAATCCACGCAGAAGAAGACGCGGGCAGTAGCTAGTTGAGTGTATTTCTGTTTGGGCCGCATAGTTTCAAGGTGGAAAGTAATTAACTAACCAATTAAGTTGGTACAGTAGCCCAGGCAAAAATCCTTACCAGGTACAATCTTGCTAAGGGGAAATGTGCATGTGGTGATTACTTTTCATCATCAAAAGTAAACCAGTAAGTAATAATCGGGACTTCAAATGTTTCATTGACTGAATTGAAAATTTTTAGGCATAGTCAAAGGAGTACCAAGCCCATTTAATTACAGCTTTTGCTTACTTGGCTTGCATGTAGGGTTGCCGACTTTTTTTGCAAGAAATAAAGTATATTCAGGTCTATGAAGAATATTAAACAGTATTTTATAAAAATGAACAGTATTTTATTTATTTATGATTTTAAATACATATTTTTGAGAGATTCTTGCAAAACTTACTAAGTTACAATATTTTTTAAAAACTTCATACGCCTCATCACAATCATAACTGAAAAGTAATGTGATGCTGAAAACAATATTTTGTATACTTTATTTTTGTTCAACAGTAAAAAGTATAATGTAGTGAAAAACAGTATAATACTGTTAAAACAGTATAGTTGGCAACCCTACTTGCATGTCACCTATGCAATCACAGTCCCAATACCCAATGCACCATCAGGTAGTTTTACGATATGCTAGTACAAAGTACACAAAACATCATGGGACAATCAAAAAGAACAATTCCCATTACAACGACTGAAGCTGGCATAGGTGGCACTCTGTATAGATGGAGTGTCTATTCGGGCATCGCCGAGCGAGCAGAGCTTAGGCTGCCTGTCCACCAAAGCGGAGCGAGGCAGCGGGACGGAGAAACGGACAAACATGAACCAATAGGGTTGCACAAAATCTCCGCTCCTCTTTAAACAACGTTTTCTATTGGTGGATTTTCAACTCGCTCACCTCACCGCTCCGGTAGACAGGCAGCCTTATTTACGCGTGGTTGTCCCGCAGCGAGTGCACTCGATTTGCCTTATCGACGGTTCAACTGGTCCCGCTGTTGTAACGGACATCGGTGCCATTTTTAAGCTTGTTTCTCGCAGCAGTTTTCTTATTGCTCAATAACGTTTATGATAGTATATATATTTTTATTTAAAGTGTATTCGGAGGAAATGTTTAGTTTACAATCTAGTAAGCTAAAAATGGACATCCAGGGATTGAATTGAAGACGTAGAGAGTTTTACTTGCCTTTTTCAATAGAAGATAAAACAATAAGCAAAATAGTGAAAATAGGAATATCAACTTATGTTTTTAATTCAATTGGAATTAAATATCAACATATATTTTCTCGTTTCTTATTTCTAGTTGCTTAATTTATGCAATAAAATATCTACATAATCTATTTTATTAACATGTGATTAATTAAAGAACACTGTCTATTACACCGAGCGAAACACTCCATACAGAGTTGGCATTTAATGAAACACGTAGCGATTCGGTCACGCCGCGAGTGTACCGGCTTATTTATTTACGCGGCGTGATTGTCCCGCGGCCGAGTGCACTCGATCTCGTATTGAAGGTTTAACTGGTTGTGCTGGAATAACGGACGCTGATGCGATTTGCAGGTTACAAAAGTCTACTGTTATTCGCTTCAACGTAATTAGTAGATTTGCTAAACCTATAATCACGGTTCAAGCGGCTTCCATTTAGACAGGAAGAACACAAAAAGAAAAAAAAGAAGTGCTTATCTTGTAAGAATAAGAAGTACAAACTATATATTCGTTAGTTATAATTAATATTAACAAACAAACATAACATCACGCCCATTATCCTAAATCAAATGGAACTGCAGGCAAAAATAAAACTGGGCTGGGTTAGATGGAAAATTGTGAAAAAGTAGTAACAAGTCGCTAGCTCGTCGCCTACACAATCACATACTTAAAACCCGATTTACAATTAATCGCCTTTTACGACATGCTAGGTAAGAAACACACTTGAAAAAATATTTTTAAGCCCCAGACCAACACGGGACTAATTAATATAAAACGAGACAAACACCTGTTCCATCAAGCATTATTTGTCACAAGCATCGAACCTGTTCAACTTGCGTACGAGACGATATCTGCATCAGTGCGGCAACTGCCAAGTTGTCAGTAGCGCATACAATACAATGCATCGCGCGTGCATGCACATTTGAATGACAACCGCCATTTTTGCCTGCTTGCCGCTCGATCTGGGTCAGCCAATCAGCTTTAAAGCTCAGTGCACATCAGGCTTTCGGCTCTAATTAGTGCCGATGACATGCTTTTGCAACAATCTCTTAAGAGTGTATCCAAACTTTTATATATAATTAAAATAATTTCTTCAGACTAACACACCAATTCCCTAGTTCCAAACTAAGCTTATGTATATGCTTGTACTATTAAATACGTTTATGAAATATAAATATTAGTATAGATTGACAGGCCCGTTGGTCGAGTGGTCAGAGACCCTGGCCACGAAACTAAGGGTCGTAGGATCGAATCCCGTAAGGGGCAAATGTTTCATGTGATGAACATGGACATTTGTACTCGAGTCATGGATGTTTACAAATGTATTCAAGTATGTCTATCCGTTCACCTAGTATCCATAGCACAAGCAAAAATTTAGGTTGGGACTAGGGAATTGGTGTGTCAGTCTGGAGAATTTGTTTATTTATCTACATAATTTTTTGGTTTTCTAAACAAAAGAAAAATACTTAAGCAATATTTTTGTGTAATCTTTATTAATGGACATATACACATACATAACATCATGCCTATAATCCCCGAAGGGGTAGGCAGAGTCGAAAGGGCAGCAAGCCCCTTCAACCACATTCAGCCAAAAATATAGCCGGGCTGGATTAGATGGAAAATTGTAAAAACGCAGTGACAAGCGGCTAACCTGTCGCCTACACAATCACACACCCAAAACCCGATATACCATTAGTCGCCTTTTATGACATGCTAGGCAATAACCACAGTTGAAATATTCTTTTTAAGTCCCAGACCAACATGGGGCAGTGGGCTGAGTTGGATGGAAAGCTGTCAAAAAGGAGTGACAAGTGGCTAGCTCGTCGCCTACTCAGTCATCTACCCAAAAGCCCGTAAACTATTAGTCGCCTCGTACGACATGCTAGGCAAGAACCACAGTTGGCACATTCTTTATTTTTGTCCCAGAGCAACATGGGCCAAGTCCCAGACCAACATGGGACAAAAATAATAATAATGGACTTTAAATTTTTTTTTCAGTAAAATAGCCCTTTCTCTATTTAACCCAACTTTATTTTATTAATAGCTACCAATAGGCTACACAGACTCTGTCTACCCCTTCTGTGATTGCGGTCATGATAGTTTGTATAAACAGAACATCTTCCATACGCTAAATGTCTTTTGTCATGCGACGAGCAAGGCCATTCGCAAGCTGCATTTGCCAATCGCGACGAAACGGCCCTAATAAAATGGTGATTCTTATGAAAAAAGTGTATAAATAATTTTTATAATAGTTTTTGTCTCACCTATTTTTTGATAAAACTTGCCGTTTAGCTGAAAAATTAAAAAAAAAAAGATTTTGGCCACATTTGACCTTAAGTATTTTTTTTTTCAAACGTCGACTCGATGGGGCCTTTTGACAAGTTGTTTGTAATAGTGTTCCCAACATTCATGCCAATTTTTAGCTTGGTGTCTGTAATTTGATCGGGCTATTATGTGTATAAAACATAGTTCTTAGGAGCCAACGTTACTCGCTGTCTTGTTGATCCAGTCATGCTCAGTGTAAATCATCTCAGCTCTCAGTTGTTTACCAAACCACTTGTGTGTGAAGGAGATCGTATCGATGGAGACAATCGATGGTTATCCGTGGCGAATGTTGACATCTATTTTTACTTTTTTCAACCGACTTCAAAAAAGGAGGAGGTTCTTAATACCTTCTTAAACCGTATATATATTTTCTTACACAATTTACATAATTACGTAACGTATTTTTTATTTATTTGTCAAATAAACATTGACGAAGATACAATGCATTTAAGTTGCTCGTGACGTCACATTTTCGTAAATTAATTACAAAATAGTCAAGTCGCAAGCCCATACTTATGGGGGTATACAATACTTATACCCCATAACTTTGATGCTCTTTATCTTTGTGATTTTTTGTTTATTTGATAAAACGAAAAATATGTGTCCAGTATTTTTGTATAATCTAACTGACGGACTAATTAGAATTATAGTTTTTTAATGCAGTCATCATTCCTATTGTCCCATGTTGGTGCCAACTGTGTTCCTTACCTAGCATGTCGTAAAAGGCGGCTAGTGGTATATCGGGATTTGGGTATGTGACTTTTTCACGATTTTCCATCAAATCCGGCCCAGTTTTATTTTTGCCTGAAGGGGGTAAAGGTACTTGCTCTGACCAATCGGAGTTAAGTGTAACATCAGTTTTGAACATTTACTTTTCCGCCATGTTTAAGTGAGCGCAGGCGTTAACCTAACTAAGTAGGAACTTTAAGATTAAACATTTGAGTTATTTAACTCGGTTTAGCTTAACAGTATTTATAAAGTCTGGAACTAAGCTGTTAACATTAAGCTATTATTACTACGTATAGAGAAGCTATGTCAAACAAAAATATTATCACGAAGCATGGACTGAGCGTGTTTCAGCATTTGCAGCGCTAAAACTAACAATTGTCGTCTAATTAAGCTATTAAAACACGCAGCGCTAGATCGCTCATAGAGTACGTTTTTCTCGCGACCAAAACGTCGTAAACGCCGTGAATTTCATGGCGCTTACGCGTGAACGTAGGCGAGTGACTAAACGAGTTGTTGCCGATCGGCAACAACCCACGGCGCAAAAAAACTTGTTCGCTGCGTCGGTTCCATACGCTAGTAATAATAGTTCAATGGCTGTTAACGCTGTTATAGCACGCAGGAGTCTTTTTACTCAACTGGCGGAGGTAATGTTAAACAAACGTGATTCACTGACGAGGAATTCTGGTTCAAACCCCGGCACGTTGTTCTTGATACCACTTGCTTGGCACCGAAGAAATACATCGTGATGAAAGCTGCATATTCAAACAACCATGGATAAGTAACTATAATGACTGCATCATTTATCACCTTTAGATAAAACTAGACAAATAGTTTCCCGGTTTTCCTATCTAAGGTTAGGTTAGGTTAGGTTAGGCAACAGACTCAATATTATTGGTCTAAAAAAAAAAAAATCTAAACCAGTGTTTTTCAATCTTTTTGGATACCTGACCCTGGCTGAAACATATAACAATTCTAATTTATACTCGAGCCATGGACGTTTAAAAAAACTCGTACATAAATGTGGATGTCAGTTTTTTTGTGACTCTTTCTCGCGCCAACAACTGTACTGATTTAAAAAAAAAAATAAAAAAATTGTTTTCCATTTGGTGAAATTTTTTTTACATTGTATGCGAGTAAAATCATAACTAATATTATACATGCGAATATGACTTAGTTTGTAATGCTCCCACGCCTAAACTACTATGTATGTTTTAAAAAAAATTTCACCAATATAAAGGTAAATTATTATTATTATTTATGCCCGTATTCCCATCAGAACGGGAACTACACGGGCAAATCCGTGGAGTGCTGTTAGTCCTACATAATATTATAAATATTATGTAATAAATGCGATTGTGGATTGGTTGTTTCGTTACGCTTTTACTCCACAACACCGATTGAAAAATTCTTTGATTAACGGAAAGCTACATTAATCAGCAAGTAACATATTTAATATCTCACATATTATGTTATCGGCTTTAACTTTTAGCTTTAACTAAATTGTTGTTCACTTTGTTTACGTGCAATAGTTTCATCATGTTGTGTGTACACGCTTTTGAGTCTCATTCAAGCTCTACTAGTTTTAAAATTGTTCCTTTTTTATAGTAAGTTATGATTGTTACCTGTTGTGTATACTTACCTTAATCATAGTAAATGAATAAAAAAATATACCTTAATCATAATAAATAAATAAAAAACATAGGGTATATTTAATTCCCGTATTCCTACGGGAACGGGAACTACGCGAGTAAAACCGCGGGGCGCTGCTTTTAACAAATACACTACACAGCCACTGGTACACAACAGAGAGGTAACAGGAGCTCAAATGATTCGCTTGCAATCCACATTCGGTACTAGAGGTTGAAGAATGCCTCAACGTAGCCACCCAATTAGTCAATGCAAAATCGCATTATAAACAGCGGTCAACCCCCCACTTCGGGCTGCCCACTCGTCTATAAAAGCTATACATACGTCTCTTGAATTGTGTACGTTAGCCAATCATTCACAGTCATATGTAGGTCAGTTTGAATACCGTTAAAACCTAGACCACACGGCCGCGTACCGCAGTTTTGTCAGTGTAACATCTCCGGACACTAGTGTCGTGTTCTACAGGGCCGGGTTTGCGGTTGTGGGCGCTGGGCGAGATTTAATTGGCGCCCAAATTTGGTGCCGCGTTGACCGGATTAATGAATTAGTTTCGATGATTTGCCGTAATTATATTAAAGAATCAGTTTTGATGCATCGGATATGGAAGTAAGTAAATTTTACTACTAGACTTATTTAAGCATCGTGAATCACGCTTGGTGCCTGTTTCAGTCCGCCTCAGACATCAACCAATCACTCACTGCTACGCTAACTTAACTAACTAACTAAAACTTCACGCCACTACCTAACTTAAACTTAAGTTATAGGCGTGGTAATGTTCACCAGCCCGCCGTGGCTCTAAATTCCCTCGCTGTTAGCATCAGCTTAGATGCTCTTTGTAACCTTGCACCTTAGATATCCAATATAGAACTGTAGACCATATATACTGTCTAATAACATTCATACGGCATTTAACCAAGCAAAAAAATCTGTTTTGCCTTTTATAAGCGTTCACTGGTCCGTTATTATTATTATCCGTGCCCCCGTTTTCACCCTGAGTCCGGCGCTGCGCTAGTGCGCGGTCCGCCGGCGGGTGCAAGCGTCAGCGGCCTGTGCACTGTGACGTCACTGCAGTAAGGGGTGGCGTTCACCAGCTAGCGAGTTTAATTTTATTTATGACTAGTGTGGAACGTTTTTTGGTGGTTTTTTAGAATACGGGATGGTTTTGGAAGGTTGAAAAGTGGTCTTTCAGATGGTGTATTTGTAAGCGGCGTTTTTAGTTAGTTAAAAATAAATAATAATAAATTCTCCAAACTGACACACCAATTCCCTAGTCCCAAACTAAGCTTATGCTTGTGCTATGGATATTAGGTGAACGGATAGACATACTTAAATACGTTTATAAACATCCATGACTCAAGTACAAATGTCCATGTTCATCACACGAAACTATTCGAACCTGGGACCCTTGGTTTTGAGGCTAATATTGTTCTTGCTTTAGGGAAGATACGCTACTGACTTTTCTACGAAAAGAAATAAGGATCATATGCCCTTATTTTATGTAGGGGAGTTAATTCGAAGTCGGTAAGTATTTAAATTAAACCCTTAAAACAATCACAACATTTTATACTATTGATTTTGAGTTTCACAATGTTCTTTTTTTAAATCTCGACATGTACGTTCTTAACCATTTCCAGTGTCATCACACAACTTTCTTAAATGATTAACAAACTGAATTAATTACCAACACCATTAGATCCAATCAAAAATAAAAAATAAACAAACGCCCATCAATAGATTTGAATAAAGATAGTTTCAACCTCTTTTTATTTGACTGTACTTTATGTAGACGCGCGAGTTGACGAAAAAAGTAGGTAAAATCGAAAAGTGCCAACTCGCACGCGCTCGCGAGTTTCGCGCTCGCCAGTTGACGATTAACTCAGATAAACATCACACAATGCATTTAACATCATTAAAACTAACAATATCACAGTTAAAACATAACAATTTTTATCACAGTCAGCCCTAACCTTCACGAAACCTAAACACATTAGGCACGCCTAGACGACTCTATTCGCCCAAGGGCCATGTGACCTTGTGTGCAGCGTGCGGCCCGTGCGGCCTGCAGGGGCCGGTGCGGGCCCGCGCGGGCCGCTGCAGGCCCGTCAGCGCTCAATTTTCATTATGACGATGCAGATAAGGCACAGTGCTCACATGCGAAGCGGAGCGCTTAACGATACTGTAGTAAAAAAAGTTAGATGTAGTTCCCATAGTATGGTTTTTAAAATACGTACATCGTTAATATGATATTTTTATGAATGTAATCTCTGAAGGGGTAGGTAAAGTTTAAGGAAAAGTAAGCGACTTTTAATAATGTATGGTCAAAATCAATATTGCGCTAAATGTGATGAACATTGGGCTTATGATAGCCTTTAATATCATTCAGAATTAATGTACTAATTAGCACTTAATAAGTAATCTAATTGAATATCCTACTAACACTTTCACAAAAAAAACTGCTGAATGGATTTTAATGAAACTTTAGAGTAAGTAGTTCATACGCCCGAAAAACATATAGGCTATGTTTCATCGATGTACCACGCGAGCGAAGCCGCGGGCAGAAGCTAGTATATAGATAAAACGACGTTTTGAGATGAGGTTTCTATCTAGCTGATATCATTTAAAAGTAATATAAAAACCTAAATTTCCATTGACCAATAAATCTAGCCCTATTTGGGTCAACCCTACCGCGCGTATGCCCTAGGCCACACTAGCGCAGCTCAGCGGGCGCTCGTCTGCCCGAGCCCTTACTGCAAGTTGCACGGCGTATGCGCATAGTGCAGTGCGGGCCTCGCGGTGCAAGCCTCAATTTACAATATGACGTCGGTAAACGTCATCATATAAATAAGGGGTGGTACGCAGAGGCAGCGCGCGCCTATCGATCTGGGGCCGGGGCGCGGGCCCAAACCGGGCGGCAGGCAGTCATGCGCGGGGCACCGCTGTAGCCTCACCGCTCCTGCCGCGCCCGCTGCCACCGACCCATGTGAGAGTCCCAGAATGCCCCATTGACCGCAACCAAGGTACGTCGCTTATACACTTACATCCGCGGCACATATCGGCAAGAGTGAGGCGGAAGATCGATATGACATTTTTTTTTTAATGTGTTTCTGTGATTGGGATTATGAAGGCTGGGGTTCGTTCGGACGCCGTCAATTTTTTAATTTTTAATGAACGGACGACGCCGCGTGTCCGCGCTTGTATGAATGGACCATTTACAAAATCTATGAACCTATAGCTCTGCGTTAGCTGGCGTTTCAAATCGATGGCATTTTACTATGGAGCCGACCGTGAACCACAAGACCATAAGAAGACCATTAACAATCCATAGTAGAATTCCATTGGTGGTAGTATTAAGCTGGCGTTATGGTGCGAATGTCCTTTAGCGAACTGTGGTCTGTCAGTTCCGCGTACTAACTGAATCTCATATCACGTAACACCCAGGCCCGGAACTGGGTCAAAGAATATCGCACTGCGAATGCACAATAAAACATTGTTTTATCATTATTGGTTTTTTTCCGTGCTATGTTTGTTTCAAGCTGATTTTTGACGACAAATCGAAAGTTTATTATGGTCTAGTTTTGGTGTTTTAAAAAATAGAGGCTGCAATTTGCTTTGTTATCTTTAATCAGTGTTATATAGCATAATAAACTCAATTATTCATAACTTGTTTAATAATAATCGTAACGAATCGAATTATGTGAAAATACATCGTAAATATCATTGCCACAATTTACATTTGCATCCTTTTCTTTCATTTTCTATTTATAAAGATGTCCTCCATAATACAATAGTGACTATCAAATGATCTTATTAACCTTATAATCTTAATATATAAACAAAAAAGTGTCATTGACATCTTATAAATAAACAAATAACGCTTATTTGTATATTTAGTTATGTAACTAAAGCAAAATGCAGCTTCTATCGATTCAAATTCAAATTCAAAATGTCTATATTTATGTAGGCTTCAAGAAAGCACTTATAAATCGTCAAATTTACATATGTGAGTTTGATAATAGCATTCTCTACAGCAATAAAAATCAATAAATAAAAAATTAAACAAAATATATAGATACAATCTGACAATAGCAATCCAAAGTGATCTGTCACTTTGACATTTGACACAACATATAAGTTGGGTAAACAATAGATCGTCTAAAGTCAGCTTTGCCTCAACTATCATTGTTTATTTCTAGACTATGATTTTTCACTTTCTATGGTTCTTTTGCACTGTCAGAATTTTATTTTTAATCATCATCCTACATTTTTTAAATTCAAGAGAACTTTAACTCGACTTTAACTTAACCTCGGATATCTTAATTTCCACTCAAACCGGTTCCGTTAAACGTTAAACTATCCTGAATACTGTAAAGGTTCGGAATATTAATGGAAACGTCTAGTTCCACTAAATACCACATAATACCTAACGTTAAATATCTAGGTATTCGTTGATTTACATAATAGCTACGCCCTGCCAAACATTCGCGATTGCAAATCGAAACTTGCAGCGAAGCCAAACCACGATTCTAAGTCATGCATAAGAATGAGACGAAACACTAAAAAAGAGCTAGACAACTAGATTACCCCTTGTGGTATCACATTTGTCGAATAGCAATCTATGTTCCGAATAAATTGAAGGCAAATGACTAGAAAATGCCCAATGTGAGGCAATATCATTCATTCTAAACTACGTTGCATTATAGCCGAGTTATTGCATTTGCATTCATTAAAACCTGTAGAAACTTAGTCGCAATTTCCCTGCCTAACCCAGCTTTGAATTGTTACAAATAATAGAAACATGGCATGCATTTGAAAGTGATCAGCCTCGAACAGTAGTTACAATACCGCTTATATAATAACGACGCGTATATAAACGAAAAGCATCAGCAACGGATTTTTCCCCAAACTAATTATTATTAATTATTTTTAAATATTTTTTTATAACTTTTTTATTAATTATATTTTTTTTTTCATTACACACTTAGCATAGCAAATATAATATCATTTGTCATGCCATTGTGAATAGAGATAACATATTCTCCAAATCAATCAAATATAATTAGCCTTATTAATACTGAATAAAATCAATTTAACTTCCCGGGATTATCTATTTCCAGTTTTATATTAACGCCAAAAGAGATAATATCTGTCTGTCTGTCTATATCTACGAATAACGATTAGAAAAAGCAGCGTGTACTTTAAACACATGCTTATACTTAAAAAAAGAAAATAATATTCAGATCGTTGTCAGTCTTAACTCTTTCAATTACTTAAGTAGTTAATAAAAATACTGCTTGTCTACTGCCTAATCTATGAAGCCAGTAATTAGCCCTAATTAAGGGATAATACACCAAATATCTTATATTATATCTCCATTTGTTTCTTACCACTTTTATTTAAGACTTACAACAATCGCCCTATGATTGTTAAACTTGAAAACGAGACGTTTACTGGCTCATTTATGTATAACATCTGTTTGTTGACAGATTTAATTGACATAATATCAGAAAATTGGGAAGGGCCATTTGTAGACGTGACATGCACATTAATGCACAATGATAGTACAAAAGAAGGGAGAAAACATAATATAGCTTAATAACACGCAGAGGAATGCATCATAAGGGTGCGCATGGCAGCTTATGTCATTTAGACCTTCAACGCTAGTTAGCTCGCGTAGGTAATTCCATCTCATTTACACACATGCTTGTCTGTTAAGTTAACAAATACACCCTAATCAGTCGGTTTCTGATTTGAGAATCTCTTTTAAAACTTCTCGAAATGCCACTTCTTACAGGCTAGAGATTTTAAATACAGACACCGATTATGGCTTATTTATTAATTTATCTTATTTGGTAGACAATTACTTTTAAAATCTGGACTGTTTAATTTTCATTGCTATTATCTTTTATTACTACTTACGTGAATACTGAAGTTATTACTTATCTCCTAATTGTGCATTCTTATCTGAATAATGATCTAGGTAATTATTACCACATGTGTTTACACAAAACAAAATGCAATAGAATTGCCTTAATAAGTTACTTTAAATACGACTAATAAGAGTTGATTTTTGAATGACTGATAAAGTATCAAGTCACCAATTTGTAGATGTCATTCAGTACTTTACTTTGCCAACAGGCAATGATATTTTAAAACGATCCGTATTGCAATTTATTCGACTGTTAATCTTTCTTCTAAATTCATCCAAAATTACTTATTTACAAAAACAAGCTCTTAACAAATGTCTGACGTTTCTATCATATTTGATCACTTAAATCAAAAGTATAAAATTCCAAAATATAGTAACTTTAAAACTTCAATCCCAATCATCAATTGTAATTTTATCACACGATTATGAATATAGTGTGAAGTATGATAATTTCAGGTAATTTCGTTACTACAGAGGGCAGTTTAATCAATTTATCTTTATTTTTAACCCACAAAAAAAAAAAAGGAGGTGGTTCTCAATTCGACTGAATTTTTTTTTTAATTTTGTAGTGTCTATAATAATATACAATTAAATAAATTAGTTTTATGATAAGCGAAAATAATATTGGGCAAAACAATTTTACCTTAAGTTATAAGTTAGGCACAGCTTTAATTATAAATTAACAATAAACAGATGTTTATTGCAATGTTCACACAGTAAAATGTATTATTCCGTTCTTAGATACCTCAAATATTATGTACTAGCTTCTGCCCGCGGCTTCGCTCGCGTGGTACATCGATGAAACATAGCCTATATGTTATTCGGCTGTACGAGCTATATTATTCTAAAGTTTCATTAAAATCCAATTAGTAGTTTTTTTGTAAAAGAGTAACAAACATCCATCCATACTTACAAACTTTCGCATTTATAATATTAGTGGGATTTCGTCAATGTTGAGTTTTCTTCTAGTCACAGATTTCCCCATTACTGTTTACGAATGCTTTAAATAGATCTGTCTGTGTATACGTTTTCACGCCTTTACTAAACCGATGAGACAGCTAAGAGTTTGAATTCCAATAAAATTATTATTATTAAAATATATTTTATACCGGGAAGATTGATAATACAGGATCCAGGCAAATACCTCGACATATCATCACTTAAGTACTTCAAATTGCTGCAAGTTAGTCGGAAGTGCTGCGGCGTCGAAGTTTATCGTAGGGTTAAGTTTCTTGCGTGTGCACTTGACTTACTTAAGGGCACTGCATATTCCAGGCCACGATGCATGGGGGACATAAATAAACAATGGTCTGTGAGATGAGCTCTCTACTCGTCTGTTATAAGGACGCAGGGAAGTCCGCGGGATCTAACAATGTCCGCGCGATAAAAAACATTTTCAGTGTACAAAGTTTAGATGCACCAAATTTCATCAAAATCGGTCTAGCCGGTTAGGCTTGGTAACGTAACAGAGTCACTTTCGCAGCTTAATCAATACCCTCGTAATCGGTCAATTAGTTTGAGTTTATTTTCATTACAAACATACAAACACACGGACATACAAACGTTTCCTTTTTAAATATTGGTGAACTGGACCCTTATAAAAGAGGTTTTCATCATTAATAAAATACTAAAGGGGTACCTTTAGTATTTTATTAATGATGAAAACCTCTTTTCGTGGTCCCCCTGAAGGGCTTCGCGGAGCCCCAGGAATTCGCCGAACACACTGGGTATAGCTGGGCTAGCTCATCGTCTCAAAATCACATACTCAGTACTAACTATACTATTAGTCCAAAGCCTCTTAGACGTTATTTGTAAGTCCCAAAACTACCACATAAACATCGCTATAAAAAATAATATCCGATACCCAGCCAAAATATTTTTAATTGATAAAGAAAACTAAATAAAAAATTGTTAATCGGTGTTTCTCTTAAAAGTCTAAAATTAAATTTTTATTTAATTTAATGATGTTAAAAAGTGCTTGTCGCGTCATTATTCCGATGTCATTACACCAACGTACACACAGCCTAACATCCCGACGCACATACCCAAGCCGTAGCCTCGTAGCTCAGACAGCAGGTCTACGGTGCGTGCTACGAGCGTAGCAACTATGGAGTCTATTTATACCTCGTAGTAACCTTACTGCGAGCTTAATAGGGAATTTTCTACATTGTACGTGAGTGGGTGCAGGGCACAATGCAACCCGTATTGTTTGTCCCTTGATGAATAAGCTCGCTTTGAAAGTGAAGGTTGGCCGATGAACTCTTAGTTTCTCTTGTGTTAGGGTCAGTTTTACGTGAGAGTGAAGTTGGATAGACGTATTTTGTCAGATCGATTCTCGACTTTAAAAATAAATCATTGCGACACAAAACAAAACAAATGATGACATATGGTCATCATTTGTTTTGTTTTAAGATTATTTAATTTAGGTATTGATTTCTTTAACTATATACTATATATTGTCTTTTACTATATATTGTCATCATTTGTTTTGTTTTAAGATTATTTAATTTAGGTATTGATTTCTTTAACTATTGTGCTAGTATATTTGTTTTTTTTTTTAGGACAGTTAAGATTATTAATAGTGAAATAGATTTAATTGTGAATTGGCCATTTACACAAAATCATTAGTCAGAGCTTCCTCAGTAGTTTTTAAAGAAACATATGCATAAAGAATATATTATATAATATTAGTATTATCTAGGAATAACACTGGTATGAAATTAATATGAAATTCATAAAAAAAATCATACATTGTTGTCTAATCCGTATATAATATGTAAATTCGTATATAAAATTAATAATTTGTATATGTGTGTATAGAATAGATTTTTTTTACATAGTTCGGTTTGGCCCCCCCAAATCAATTTACGGGGGCAATAACATACTACCCATTATGAACAGCATGTCTGATCCCTAATTAATTCCTTAAAAAGTCCTCACTATCCTCCAAAAAAGAGCTCATCATTTGACATCCAATCTGTTAATCCTACTAATATTATAAATGCGAAAGTTTGTATGTATAGATGGACGTTACTTACTCTTTCACAAAAAAACTACTGAATGTTAATGAAACTTTAGATGAATATAGCTCATACACGAATAACAGGCTATGTTTCATCGATGTACCACGCGAGCGAAGCCGCGGGCAGAAGCTAGTGATAAATAAACTGTGTTACTTACACGGTCAAAGTGAAAACCCTATAATGGTTCTTGAAATGGGTGTTGCTGTTGAGCGATAGTACGAGATAGTGCAATACGACTATAGGGAAGAAGAAAGAGAAAATGATGTGGGCGTTCCTGGATTATACGCTGCTGTGGCTCAATCTGTGTTGGATAGTTAGTGTGGAAAGGTTATGGCTGGGAATATGCTGAATTTGTATCTGGAGCTTATTTGAGATTGATTTAGATTATTCTTCCATGATGGTCTGGGACTTTAAAATAATTTGCTAACTGCGTTTCTTGCCTAGCATGTCGTAAAAGGCTACTAATATACCGGATTTTGGGTATGTGACTGTGTGGGTGACGGGCTAGCCACTTTTTACTACATTTCCACAATTTTCCATCTAACCCAGCCCAGTTTTGTTTTGTCTGAATATGGTTAAGGGCACTTTGTGTCCCTTTGACTCTGCCTACCCTTTCGGGGATTGCGGGCGTGATGTTTTGTATGTATGTAGATATATTGGATATGGCCCATGGCTTCGTTCGCGTGAATGTAGAGTGATTATTTGATTTGTGTTTGTAGGTCGGTTCTCTCTGCCTATCACGTTAGGATTTGGCATGAAGAAAGTTTAGTAGAATTGTTAGATTAGTTGTCTGTTTTAAATATTTGTCTGTAGAAAAGATGGAGATTATTTTGATCCTTATGAACAAAAATAATTATATATGCTTCTTTGTAGGTGTACGATAAATTTAGAATTCATTTTGATAGAGGTCACGTTGATTAAATTATCCTATAGCTTTTTAAAATCCTGAATAAATCGCATTTAAAGTCGAGCGTTCCCATGAATTAAAAGCTCTCATTGGACCGTTACTATCAACGATCAGTGGTCATTGGTGCTATCTAAATGGTCTCGGTAATTGACCAATTAGTGGAGTTGGTTTGTCGGTTCAAATCCTATTGTCTATTTAGGCCTTGTTTTGAACAAGGTTCGACAAGCTCTTTAAGAGATTTCGGTAATGCTTATTTGTTTATTCCACACGGTGGTTAATAAACCTTATTAATCTATTATTATCAGAGTGGCCACATGATAATTAATAATTTATACTGATTTATGACATGCTGTATACAAACAATGAAGAGGGTTGCATATGATATGTTGCATATGCATTTGTTGTTTAATCAATCAATGTAGCATAGCAATCAATGTAGTTGTAGATCAAGATAAATTTTAATAGAAAATGTTCAAAATCATTACATACTATACGGGACGTGCATGAAGAGGTATGCGACTTTGTTTTCAACTCGATGACGTCATTGACCTGCAATTGGAAAAAGTAATAAGTTACAATAATAAAAACTACGTTTTATTGATAACACGTTAATTATCGACTATTGCATACATTATTCATCTATACTTATAATAAATTTGTAGATAAGTCATTTCTGTACATGAAATATATTTTCAAAATAACTATCAGGGGGTGATTAGTGATCGATACCGATGCCTAAAATGCAATCAGTAAAATTTTTGTCTGTCTGTCTGTCTGTCTGTATGTTCCTTATAGAAACAAAAACTACTCGACGGATTTTAACGAAACTTGGTACAATTATTCTTCATACTCCTGGGCAGGTTATAGTATACTTTTCATCACGATACAATCAATAGGAGCAGGGTAGTGAAGGGAAATGTTGGGAAAACGGGAGAAGTTACTGCATTTTTTAAGCTTCCGTCGCGTGTGCAGCCTTAATGGTTAAAGTTACATAGAAATCATGTATGACGGAAATAGTCTTTAGAATATTAACCATAAACGCGGGTGACACCGCTGACACAGCTAGTCTAAAATAAAAATTGTCTTATCTCAAAAATCCACACAGATAAATACAATAAGTGCCTGTTTGTAATTAAATTAACAGATATTTACCGAATGCATACGAATGTGTATACCTGTTTGTTTCGGGTATGAAGAGGATCATGAATGTTGAGGAGTGCCATATGGCGTTCGGTTCTCTCTGCCTATCCCGCTAGGGAGGTGGCGTGAAGTTTAGTTAGTTAGTTAGTTTTTGTTCCGGGTAATCTGCGAAACTGCTGAACCGATTTGGATGGGACTTTACTAGATAGCTCGTATTACAAGGATTAACTTGGGTTGTTTTATGTTTGGTAAAGAATAAGGGCAAAAAAAGTTTATCAAATTCCGCCCGAACGAAATTACGTGCAAAAGCTAGAAGTAATAAAATAAAACACAAAAGTATGTTAAATTCCCGTCCCATCGCTCGACCGGGTTATGACACTGATCTCCACTTAAATAAAAAAAGAAAAAAACAACAAAAAAGAATTACGTCCAGCAATTTCCCCGCTGTGCTTTTCCAAGCCGGCTTTTTCATACTAAGTGAAAGTGAGCATTAATTTCACGACGTCAGCATGTGAATGCTATTGCCAGACCGTAGACAATGCGCAGACAATAGAGCAGTGGTGTTGTGTTGCACTTATGCCATGCATAATTTACGAATAGTTTTATTTCAGGGTTTTTAGGCCCATTAAATATCAGACAATATACAACATAGATCGATCTGATTTGAAGGTCAGCTCAAGCATTTGGGTCTGAGAATATCAAAATCAACTTATGGGACATAATAATTAAATATAAATAAATATCAGACTATATTACATACATTGATCTGACTCAGAGATAAGTAGCTTAAGCACTTTTGTTACAGATATCAGAATCAACAGTAATATTACAAATATATACTTAAATATTCAATATTAACACCCAGACACAGAATAAACACAAATATTCATCAGACTAATGTTTGTTCTGGGTAGGATCGACCCCACAACTCTTGGCGCATGGGGCAGGATATCACTACATCACTACCGAATGCGCCATCGAGCCATCCGACATGCATAAATTATGAATAAATTACATTCCTTTAAATAAATAAATAACCGACAACATCACATAATTCACATACTTAAATTTGATTCGGAGATTAGTTTCAGCACTTGTGTTACGGATATCAGAATAAACAGTGGTATTATAATATACTTACACATACACAGACCAAATACAAGTGTTCATCACACGAATGTTTATCCTGGGGACCTTCAGAACTCTTGGAGTATGCATTTTGAAATGTGACGTCACAGAACTGATGATTTCCTCCCACTTCTTGTTATATATAATATGAAAGGAAGGTGAAGGGCCATTTACATTACATTGAACTTGATTAAAAAATTGTAACTATTATTAGTTATAAGACTTGGCATTTAAAAAGAGTGCTGTGGTGACTCTCGGAATGCTGCAACACATGGTGAGGCTCGCACCTTGTTGGCCATAACTGAATGTATTCGTTTCTTGGTCAATAAATGTTTTCTATTTCTAATTTTATTTCTAACTATCGAGTTTCTTGCCGGTTTCTTCTCGGTAGAAGCTACCTTTTGAACCGGTTGATATTGAATTGTTACGACGATTTATAAGTGCTTTGTTGAAGCCTATATAAATCAAGATACTCACAAGCAAGGCTTACGGCTTACCAAGACGCGCATCATTGATACAGCTGATCTCTCCTTTAACATGTTACGAAATTCATGTATGCGCCTTTAAAACAGACTGCACAGTTTCTGCAGGATCGGGATCTTTTTGCATCGTAAGTGGATGGGTCGCCGCTCAAACAGTTTTAAACCATTATTTTCTTGAAAGTCAATAAAAGTTTACGAGCTTGTTTTTTCTGTCTGCAGGAGAATTATGTTAGAGCTGTGATTTGTCAAGCTAGTTACCAATTTGATTCTTCTTAATATTTCCTTGGCTTTTTAAAATGTAAAGATGTTTTATTGGATGAATTGCATTGCTTGTAGTGTGAGCATTGTTTGATAAACGGGTGAAAATGTTGCCTAACACGTGAGATGCTGATTCGAATCATTGTAGTTAAATTAAATTAAAATTAATTAATTTCGACCAACTAGGATCAGTTTTTTAGTTACAGATTAGACTTAAACTAATGTTAGTAAAACATAAAAAATAAACTAGCTACTAGTTCCTATAAATTATTAGGATTTGAAAACAACTACTTATTATAATAATACTATCAGACTACATCACATACATTGATCTGACTCCGAGATAAGTAGCTTAAGCACTTGTGTTACGGATATCAGAATCAACAGTGGTATTACAAATATATACTTAAATATTGGATATTAACAACCAGACACAGAACAAACACAAGTATTCTTCATACGAATATTTGATCTGGGTGGGGATCGAACCCACAACTCTTGGCGCATGGGGCAGGGTCACTACCGAATGCGCCATCGAGCTTGTCAAATCAGGATTCATAGTAGCTTATGAATATTTGAAACTCCAGTCAACTGAAATGGTCGTCATCATTGGCTCAATGCTGAGCGTTAACCTACCATTCGTCATTGTATTGCGAAGTATCAAAACATCGCACTGACACATTCTTGTAATGTTGGGTGCGCAAAGTATAAGGTATATAATAATATACAAAAATAATTTCAAAACAGAAACAAAGACTAAAAAAACAAGTATACAAGTATAGTAGCAATCATAGTATCCTGTTCATCCCGGAAAAAAATATTGATCGGTAAGACGCTCGGTAACAAGTGTAACTAAACGAATTTTAAGCTGGCGAAGCCACTTGCAGAAGCTAGTCAACCCCACCTCAAAACCATTCTCACAGCACCTCACGAAATGTTCAAGACGTTTTGTTTTCGGTTGTCAGGATCGTGTCATATGGCGTTCGGTTCTCTCTGCCTACCCCGCTAGGGAAGTGGCTAGAAGTTTTAGTTAGCTAATTAGCTTTTTCTAACTAAAATCAGCATTTTCTATCTAAAACGGTATCTAGAACTTGTTTTTAGCTACTAAAATATAATTTTCTAAACATTCCTCTGACAAAAACATTTTTCCAAAACATTTTACCATCCCAAAACACCACGCCAAGGCATTTAACCACCCAAAACTCAACGCGCCCCAGAAGGCATGCAGCACTATTTATCCCACCCTGGCTAAAAAAGTCAGCACAAAATAATGGGAGCGGCTGGGCGGGCGCGCATGCGCGTTGGGCGGGTCATGAAACCTGTTTCAATGTCACTAGACCAGCGTCGCGTTGAGGGCGCCACCGGCGTGATGTTGGCCAGGTTATTTCTCAACCTCGCGATATGAATCTGATATTTCATATCGCGAGGTTGAGAAATAACCTGACTGAAGGCTTGAAGGCTAAGCTTTGTTAACACACAGCGTAGACATTGTTGTTATAAGCTGATTTTGGTGCTGTTTAAGCCTGGATTTAATTAAGATTTTGGATTTTACAGCAATGGAAGGAATGAATGAAATATTTTAAATCAAGCTTTTTCAGCGGCTTTAAAGTATATTCTTATATGAATTGTGTTTGATGTTTTTTGATTAAAGTACCTTATATCCTTTCGTATAGGTTTTAAATAAATAAAATACATAATAATATTTATTTATCAGTTGTGTAGTTAAGACGTCAAAGAGTTACAAACAAACAAAGGCATTGTCGTAGTACATACATACATAACATCACGCCCATAAACCCCCAGCCCATATACCCCGAAGTGGTAGGCAGAGTCAAAGAGACAGCAGTCTCCTTTAACCGCATTCAACCAATAATAAAACCGGGCTGGGTTAGATTGAAAATTACTAGCTAGCTTGTCGCCTACACAATCACATACCCAAAACCCGAGATACCATTAGTCGCCTTTTACGACATGTTTGGCAAGAAACCACTTGGCACATTATTTTTGAGTCTCAGACCAACATAGGACAACTGTCGTAGTTTTGATGGTAATTATTTGGAATTATGATTTAATATACGTCTTAGTAAAGACGTGCATTATCTACTAAAACATATTATTAAGGACAGCCGCGCCCCGCGGTTTCACCCGCGTAGTTCCCGTGGGAATATGGGGATAAAATATACCTTACTTACTTCCGGATAATGTAGCTTTTCAGATGAAAGAATTTTTGAAATCGGCACAGTAGTTTTTGAGTTTATTAATTACAAACATACACACACCCAAAAATACAATCTTTCCTCTTTATAATATTAGTAAAGATTTAGAATAAATTCACCAGACTATTTCACTATTTCTTAACCATCAAAACTAACAATTATAAAATGATATATGTGACTGCGACCATAAATGTATACCTAAGCATATCAAAACGCATTACTTTATGTGAGGGCGAGGCATAAACGTCAGGAGACAAATATAAATTGACGATACTCAAATACAGAAGTATTTGTACAAATAAGTAATTAAAGTGATAAAAAACAATATTTTCATCATCCGTGGATCCATGGACCATCGATCCACTATTAAAGAAAGATTCGTTTAGTCTCCAAGTGGTCGTACCTAATACAACTTATTAATTATTGTCATCGTTTTTAGAAAATACTCTTCGATTGAAACAATTTAACGGCCGGCGTAAAATGAACGCTAAACCATATAATAATAGAGTTCATTTCGAATGTTACATCATAAAACCACCCCACCCGGCATTTCGCGCGCAAATCCCATTTCTAACCTGAAAGAGATTCAGGAACTACTGGGATATGCATAATTGCCTTTTAACACGTGGACGTTGCTCTGGTGAGCCTAACGAGCCCCGCTACGTTTAACCGGTATTCCGGTGCACTCCGCATCTAACCGACGTGAACTGGTTACTCGGTAAGCGGTTACAACCGGTTTACACCGCATTTAACCTTTTTAACAAACCGGGTTTATATTTTACCGGCACTTTAACGAGTATCTTAGACTGCACTTTTTAGTGGCTTGTAACTCTGACGTCACATTTTATAAGATTTAAAAGCTCGTTGGTACATACGAAGACTGGGCTGGGTTAGATGAAAATTGATTTTTTATATAAATACCGTGTATAATTTCATAAGCGTTTAGTAATAAGCTATTATTTACACATCACAAACAGACACTTGAATCCTATTTATCTGTATACATACACAGCATCACGTACATATATATAAGTAATATAACATCTATAAGTATATAGATGTTTTAGTATATATCCATGTGCTGTTTCAAAGCTACGTCATTGGATCGGACCGACGTATGTACGTGATAACAAGCAAAACCACACGCCTTTAATGGTGACGTCACGTGCCCAGGTTCGGGACGACTCGTTAGTTTGCGGGACACCGCGGGACGGGACGGGACAATGACGTCACACACCAACTTGTATAAGCGTGAGAGCTAATACTTGTCAATGTACTGTTCGTAGCTATCTCCATAGTTCCATAAAGTATATTACAGTCCCCAATTTGTAGCTGACATGAGGAATTTTGTTTATGAAATGGGCGATGACATTTTATAAACTGTTTTGTATTTTTTGCGAATGTTTTCCTTTATTCTGAACACATTTGTTACCATTTTACTGGCTCGTTGGTCGAGTGGTCAGAGACTGGCCACGAAACCAAGGGTCGCGGGTTCGAAACCCGCTAGGGGTAAATGAACATGGACATTTGTCTCGAGTCATAGATGTTTATATACGTATTTAAGTATGTCTAACCGTTCGACTAGTATCAGTAGTACAAGCATAAATTTCGTTTGGATGTGTTAGTCTGGGGAATTCATTTTTATTATTTGATTACCTCCTTGGTTAAAATGATAGCCGACTAGACGTGCCCAGGTTTGAACCACTATGCATCGTATATGAGGCAATTCATCGGTAAAAACTCCTTACCATCGCTCCGATCCATTCTATTCGCGAAAATCAATCAATGATGGAACCTGATCGTGCTGGTCAGCCAGCGATGAGGATTATGGTCGAACCTTATAATCCATTTGCTATTTGAACACAGGCCTGTGTACTCTGGTAGAGATTTGAGAATATTGATGAAGAGCTTGCTCGCGTAGAGTGGAGTCTATTTTCTGGGATTAAATGTGGCTTATGACTTTTCTCGGGGTCATATTGGAGGCATAGTGAATTTCATAGGTTATTATATTACTCAAATAGAATGAAGACGTCTTTTATGACATGCTAGGCAAGAACCACAGCTGGTATATTCTTTTTAAGTCCCAGACCAACATGGGATAGTGAGCTGGGTTGGATCCAAAGCTGTGAAAAAGGAGTGACAAGTTTTAGTCAATTTTATTAATGGCCAAATTATATTTGAGAAGCTTAATGCGTCTTGAATTCTGCTTCGGGGATTATGGGAATTTATGTATGTATATGTATTTAAGTATGTATGTCACCATTGAATAGCTAGGAATTGCATAGCCTAAGTACGGTATCGCTAAGCACTGGCCTCAGTATCGCTGGCTCGTTCAAAATTGCCCAGTTTTCCACGCGTAATAATTTCTCGTTGATTATGGTAATATATGCCGCCGGTCTATTCGTCTGTGTGTTGAGGTGATCCACATAACCAGATTACAGATATTGTCAATGATGTGCGCTAATAGTAGACGGTGGTGGGTTAGGCGTAGTGTTGCTGAAAAATCGATAGTTACATAACATAACATCACGAACGGCCCCTTTATCTACATTCAGACAAAAACAAAACTGGGCTAATTGAATGCAATCGATAGTTGAAAGTTAGAATTATCTATGCGATCGATAGGACAATCGATAGTATCGATGTCTCTGTTAGTGCATTACTATCAGTAAACCGCAATACTATTGATAGTATCGATAGTTTCGATCGCCTCCAACCAATGAATTATCGATAGTATCGATACTTTCGATAGTAATGGTCTTCAATATCGGATATACTTTTGTGGATCATGAATGTTGAAGAGGCGAGTGAGGTGTGTAAGGATTGTGTCATATGGCGTTCGGTTCTCTCTGCCTACCCCGCTAGGGAAGTGGCGTGAAGTTTAGTCAGTTCTAACTCATGCCAGTATTAACATTAAAAAATACAAAATCCTACTTTGTCTGGTAAAATTTATCATGACAAGATTGGTTTGAAATCTGAAGCACGAAATATATCACCGTGTAGGTCGATTCTGCATCCTCCGCTTGCAAGTTACACAAGTTTTGGCTTAAGGGCGGTTTTAGCTCCGCACAGCCACCCCCTACCCCCAGAATGCAACAATCCGCAGAGGAGCGAGGGGCGGCTTAGTGTTCCAGTATTCAGTGCACCACTCCAGTGGCTTCCAAACTGTGCAAACCTGTCTGAAGTAGTGTATACTAGGCTGGGCTATCCTAGCGGTGCAGATTTAAATGTAAGGATTGTTCTCAGACACGAATGAACTTTTGCCTCATTAATTGCTTTTCTAATGATTTATCTTGTATGAAATTAGTATTGATTTTCGATTCTATTTTATATCGACTTTTCGATGATTATGATCTCAACAATATTTACAAAACGATTTTTTTCAAACATCATCATTTTTCCCAGCTTATTACTATTTAACCCGATTTTCAATGGCTGCTTTCTTGTATTTAAAGACATTGTTTTGCATATTAAGATCTTTCGACAATTATATACAAATAGCAAAGCCCCGCGGTGTCACCCGCGTAGTTCCCGAGTCCGTGGGAATACGGAGATAAAATAAAGCCTATGTTACTTGCTAATAAAGTAGCTTTCAATTGGTGAAAGAATGATTAAAATATGTCCAGTAGTTTCGGATCCTATTTGATACAAATAAACAAAGAATAAAATATTTTCTCTTTATAATATTAGTAAATAGTAAAAACTTCTTTAAAATCAAATATGGGGATAGTATTAAAAAAATCGTTAATTTTATATATAAAGAGAACCATCTTTTTTGTATACCGTTTAAAAAATCGGGAACACTAGATCACTTATTAATACAGCTCATAGCAGCCGTCCCGTTATATCTAGCCTAATATCTGCACGCCTGATAGCCTAAACTGCTCAAGTCTAATCCCCCTCTGTTTGAATAATGGGCAACAGTAACATACAGGCTTACCATAAAGATACTCCGGCTACTTACCTTATGCTTGTGTACAGATGCCACCTTGCTGGTCCACTCGGGATAAAACTTTACGAACTAGCTATAGCCGGCGCACTTCGTAACTTCGTTTTTTTCCGTGCAGCTTTTTTTTTCTTTCATAAGAACCTTCACCTGATAATGACAAACACAACTAAAAAAGAGTTAGCGAATTGGTTCAGCTGTTCTCGAGATTTGCGCTTAGTATACATATTCAGCGATTCATTTTTATATTATACTTAGATAAATAACCAAGTTCACTAGATTGAGAAACCAATAGGCTAGATGACAAAAACATTTTAATGCGTCAGTTAGATAATAAAAAAATATTGAACACGTATTTTTTTATTTATTTGTCAAACAAAAATTGATGAAGATACAATGCATTCAAGTTGCGCGTGACGTCACACAATCGTAAAATTTTTACAAAAGAGTGAAGTCGCAAGCCCTCACTCCAAAACTTTGATGCTCTTTATCTTTATGATTTTTTTTTATTTGTTAAAGCGAAAAATTTGTGTCTAGTATTTTTTTATAATCTTACTGACAGACTAAATAGAATTATCGTTTTTTAATGTAGTTATCATCCCTATTCCCTAGTTTCAAACTAAGCTTATAAGCTTGTGATATGGATACTACGTGAACGGATAGACATAATTAAATACGTTTATGAACATCCATGACTCGAGTACAAATGTCCATGTTCATTATACGTCGCATTTGCCTCTAGCGGGATTCAAACCCGCAACCGTTTGTTTTCGTGGCTAGGGTCTCTGACTACTCAACTAACGAGCCAGTTATCAAATTGTATGATCTGGTTCATGAAAATCTTTTTAAGTTTGACGATTAATTAGTGCTTTTCTTAATAAATTACAAAAATGACATTTTGTTGCTTACTAAGTTAACTTATACTAATAAACTCAAATTAGATAACAAAAGGCAGATAGACCCGTCACAGGCACGAGAGTGCGGCCGGCAAACCAAATACAAAATCGAAAGCAAATACAAACTCAAGACAGTTCGATACAAAGCGTTGCGTTAAAAGTACGTCACATCTGTGTTTTAAAATTGTAAAAATTGTTCCAAAAACTTAAACGAGAAATCGGAGTACCGTTTCATAGTAAAGTAATAATTATCAAAATATTTTGATATTATATTTCCTTGTTATTTGTTTCTCATTACTTGAAACACAAAACTTCAATGAAATTCGGGTATTGTTGCTAGGTTACATTAAAATATTTTCCTTGAAGTAAGGTAATATGCAAATACTCGTAATCAACACTATTATTATAAAGATAAAATATTATTTGTATGTAAGTAACGAATAAACTACTAGATAATATATATTCTATCCCCTTATACACACGAAAGGGAACTACACGGGTGAAACCGCGGGGTGCTGCTAGTATGAGTCTCATGTATAAATGACAAAAGGCATTATTTCAAGAAATTGGTACAAAATAAAAGCTGCTAAGATTCCTAATTATAATCGACATTCATTGTATGTCGATACTAATACTGCTGGTCGGGTCATATTTTTATTGTTTCTTAGTAATTATAAATTTTTATTATCTTATTTCACTCCAGGCCCACTTAGAAACATGGTTCAAAGTTAAATATGATTCTTATAACTTTGTTAATACTGTTGTTGAAAAAAGTAACTACCTACCGAGTTTCTTGCCGGATTCTTCTCGGTAGATGCAACATTCCGAACCGGTGGTAGAATCATATCACTTTGTACTGTTTTTGACGATTTATAAGTGTTTCTTTGAAACCTATATAAATAAAGAATATTTTGACTTTTTTGACTTTTTGACTTTCGATGATAATTAGGAAGTTTTATATTTTAAAAATAATTTTTAGATGTTTATTTTAATGCGAGATATAAATAATTAAATACATGTTACAATACCAACCTTTATTATAATACTCGACCATTAAACACACAAAACAGTGGTACTTTTTTTCATTACCCTGGCAAACCTACACGCACACTAGGATACAATGTTCCTACAGTGTGTCACGCACTCATAGCTCAATTCTTGCCTCACATCTTTGTTCCGAGCGGTCCATCTGCCTTTTGTTCTCTAATCTGAGTAAAGCTAAAAAAACTAAACTAATAGAATTTAAACGAAATAAAATATTTCTGAAAATAGCTAAATATCTTTGGCTCTATAGCCTAATGGAGTATTTTGATTCTAATATTCACATCGAGCGTGCTTGTAACATATTAGATAAATAAATATCAGACTACATCACATACATTGATCTGACTCCGAAGTAAATAGCTTCAGCACTTTTGTTACGGATAGCAGAATCAACAGTGGTATCACAAATATATATACATATTAGCTATTAACACCCAGACACAGAATAAACATAAGTGTTTATAACACATGTATCAGTTGTCCACATGGGTCAGGGTCACTACCGAATGCGCCACCGAGCCAGTCGTATCTAATTTATATACAACGTGTTATAAAATACCCCGTAAAAAAAAAACCTAACCTAACCTAAACCTAGCCTTTTACCTAATAATAAGTAGACAAACTTTAATAGTTTTTAAATGTTTATTCATAAATGTTTGCTACCTCAATACAAGAATGTCATTATACTCAAGTACTGGCTTGAAAAAATGTCAAGTTGGAAAAAAAAATGTCGTCAATTTCAAATCTTCAAAATTTTTGTCGTTTCGCGAATCTATATAAATAAAACAAAGTCGTGTTTGTTACGCCACTTATAAGTCGAGAACGGCTGAACCGATTTACGTTGTTATTGATTTGGTGGATTTGTCTTCGTCCAGAATAACAGAATAACTATTAAAAACATTGAAAAATTTATGATAAAACAAAATAAAAGCAAAAGTATTTTCTCATATAAAACGGTGGGATTCGTATCTATCAATGTTAAATGTCAATCGACAAATCAATGTCAATTTTCATTTACTGGGCGATACGAAGTTCGCCGGGACAGCTAGTTAGGTATAAATGTAGGTACATTCTGCGTAGTTTACTCATTAATTTTACTAAAATGGGGTTTGCGCAACACCGAAAATTATAATTATTTTTTTATTTTTTTAGGGTATGTTATACAGCGATACTACGGGTCTTAAATATTGTGAATGGACTCGTTATAAGGCCCCATTTAACCGCCTTTCGGCTTTATAGGTAGTTTTGTAACAACCTGTATAGTATTTCTGAAATACTGAAATGGTAAAAAATTTTAACCCTCAAAAACCCGCGGCGTCCCGCATCGTCCCGCGACGGTGGCGCCACGATATTCCCCCGCAGCCCGTCAGATGTCCTGTTGTACGGTAACTGCATCGTAACGCAATTTGCGGCCGCTGTGCGCGCCCATCTAGCCGTTAGCCCGTAAACTGTTTAATAGCCTGATTGGAAACGCCGCATTTTTAAAACACTTTTATGTTTAAACTTTATGAATAGTGATAGGGTAATTTAAGAATGGATTTTATAAAGAGGCTGCCATGCTTGGTAATTGCATTGGGAAGTAATAAACTTTCATTTGTGAAATTTAATGACGTTGGTGGAATTTAAGAGTGGAACTTTAGAATTATTTTTAAAGAGAGAAGAGAGGTTTGGTTAGTCGCACAATAATGTCCTTTTGCCACAAAAGAGTCGCAAATATTTATTTTCTAGATAAAATGTACCCTATGTCCTTCCGTCCTTTTTAGTGCTAAAATATTTGCTAAATTTGCTAAATTTCATCGCAATCGGTTGAGTGTCGAGCTTATTTTCATTTTCATTTTAAATATTTAGGCCTGAATATTTAAAATAAAATTGCGGTCGCCCAACTAACTCGTTAATATTTTACCTGCATTCTATAGCTTCATTAGTAAGTCTACGTTGTTGAAAAACGATACGCGTCCATTTTTATCTTTTTGACACTACGTGCATTGGAATGGGCACCCAGGTTATTTTTTCGAACAGTAGGTCGGCATATTTCATGCAAGACGCATCGTGGTTGTTTGTTGAGATAGGACTTACTGTTTTAGTATCACCTAGAATATTAAAAAACAACTTAAATTTATTTTCGGGTGCCTGCTTCTTGATGGCTCATTCAGTAGTGACCCTGCCCCATGCGCCAAGAGTTGGGTTCGATCCTCACCCAGGAAAAACATTCGTATGATGAATACTTGTGTTTTTTCTGTAACTGAGTTTTAATATCCAATATTTAAGTATATTATACCACTGTTGATTCTGATATCCGTTACACAAGTGCTTAAACTACTTACCTCGGAGTCAGATCAATGTAGGTATGTGATTTGGTCTGATATTTATTATTATTACTCATTATTATTGCAGGGGTATGGCGGCAATTATTACGTAAATAAATAGGCGGGGGTATGCATGTATGTAATAATAGTCTATTTGACAGCATGAAAAATAATTACTTATTTATTTTCATCCGCGTTAATTACGAATTTTAAAAGCAATTTCCATTTATAAATATAAAAAATATTGAATATTTTCTACCCATAATAAAATAAATTTATTTTGAGTAGGAGCCACGTGACCGTAAACGGTTGTGATTGGCTAAATGTATTGTGACGTCGCACGTCTGTAAACAACCACTTCTGCCATTGCTTTACGCTCGAGGTACTTGTTTTCTTACGATTTTTAAGTCTTTCTTCCTACATTACAAAATAAATGTTATTCCTAGAGTCCTTAAACATCATTAAATAAAGTGCGATGGTTTTCAGAAACTGGTCAAATAGCCTATTGCTAGATTTTCCCGCGGTTATGTCAATATGCAATTCTATAATGCTACTAACCGTCTGAATCATCATTAATTATTATGCACTATCATGTTTGGCCATAACAAGAATCTCGGGTTTACCGTCCATCTTACGAGATGGCTATTATAAGTTGTTTAAAGAATAATATTATGCAAGGTGACAAAAAAAATCTCTATAGTCCGTCAGTTAGATTATAAAAAAAATTGAACACTTTTTTTGTTTGTCAAACAAAACAAGATATAATGCATTCAAGTTGCGCATGACGTCACACTTTCGTAAAATTTTTACTTACAAGTGACGTCGCAAGCCCCCACTCCAAAACTTTGATGCTCTTTATCTTTGTGATTTTTTGTTAATTTGATAAAGCGAAATTATGAGTCTGGTATTTTTGTATAATCTAACTGACGGACTAAATAGAATTATAGTTTTCTAATGCAGTCTTAATACTATTCTTATGACTTATCAATTCCTTAGCTTCAAACTAAGAATTTAAGCTTGTACTATGATACTTAGTACTAGTATACATATTTAAGCACGTTCATAATCGACGACTCGAATGCAAATGACCAAGTTCATCACACGAAATATTTGCTCCTAACGATATGGGCCTTTGCTTTCATAGCCACGCTCTCTAACTACTCAACACAGACTATAACGTAGTTTCGCTTATAAACGTGTACCGACTCAACTACCCAATTAAGTGGGTATTTCATCCGATATTTTCCCGCTAACATCGTCGGGGCCGCTCGCCGCGTCCAAACAGAATTAGCCCTAACGCAATCTGCATGTACCTACCACCGACTAACTCAGTTATGTTGCATTCAATATAAGGGTACGGATTAATAACATTTAACGGTATATTTGTTATCAGACAATAAAAGTTTATGACTATATTTGCACTAATTTTTTACAGTTTTTTAACTAACTCAACTGAATTCATTTCTGTGGTCGAAGGCGCTTAATGTATCTTTGGTTGGACCTATGTATACGCATTCAGAAATAAGGCGTGATGATTTTTATACATGTATTATCTGATTTGTCTTCATTATCTCTAAACTAACACTATTCCGCTAGAAACAAAAAATAAAAAGCGCAATATTACCGCTACACGCTACAACGGTTCGCGTCACCCAGCACGGGTTCACGTAGAATCGCGTTCGTCGCTTCACGTGGAAATAGTTCCCGCTATCCTAATATGTCATTAGTCGCACTTTACGACATGCAAGGCAAATAAAACTGTTGGTATCTCTAATATTTATTAAAAAAAACTAGCTGTTGCGGCATACTTTGTACTGCCTCATTTTTTAGATAAAAATGGGGGTAGTAGACTGCTCAGCAAATATACACAAAAAAAAAAACGTTAAAATTGTTACTGTTTCGGAAGAGTGCGACCTTTAATATCGTGACACGTGATATATTTGTGTACTAGATTTTATACCTAACTAAAACGACTGTCTTACAAAGACTACGATTTGAAACAACAATATTTTATTAATTTCTGACGTCAAAACTACCATTCCTACATCATAGAAACACAGAAAAAACGCACGCACAATCTCTCCCATCACACGCAACAACGGTCCACGTGTAATTCCCACGTATTCACGCGGTGTCGCGCTCGTCGCTTCCCGCGCATTCGCGATCCCAGACGCAGAAGCAACTCGCCAATCACCCGCGGCCAATCGAATTACTTCCCATTCGACTCCCGCGCCGGTAATTCGGCCGGCTCGCTGTCGGTGTCGGCGGGCGAATAATTGGGCGCAAGTTGTATCGGAATTAGCCGCTTTGAGGCCGGGTTGGGTTATTATCGGGTCAATGCAAACTGACTATTGACGTGGAGTTTATAAGCGGGAATTTTGGTTTGTCTTTAATGATTGGTTTATTACTCGATTTTGCCCCAACCGCGTGTAATTGAGGTGTTACACATGCTCTGTTATGTTTTTTTTGAGATTGATATTCTTTTTTGGGATAAAAAGTAGCCTGTGTTTATTTAGGCGTGAAGATGTGACAGACAGACATAGTTACTTTTGTTTTTGTTGTTATCTTCTTAATTGAGTTGTGTTGAGCAGCAGTAGACCAATCGAAAAAGATAACTGCCTAAATGAAAAAGTTCGGTACAAACCTGAGTTTTTAAAAGTCTTAATATTTCTAGCTCTCATTTAGAACCTCCGAGCGATTTGCAGATGAAAGATACTCCTAACAAATCAGCGTCTTTTACGGCATTGTTAATAAACCGGGTCTGCAATTTAGATCAGAAAAATAATTACGTCAACAACAATCATCTAAACAAGCTTGTCTATACACCTTGAAAATAGATACTAAAGTAAGCCAAAGTCACCAGCTGATGCAAAAGTGAATGTCAACAACAGGCGGAGGTGCTCATGTTCTTGGAATAGTTCGTAACTGTTAGTTAAGACTTGAGTTTGCACTAGTTATGATGTGCAGTGTTCTACGCAGACAAGCGAGTTTCACTCTCGTTAAGGTCTGTTGTGACGGGCGGTGAAGTAAGGTCATCACGTGGTGTCACGTGGTTACCACGTCTATCACGTGGTTTCGGGTCGAATATGCACGCGGCACTGGATTTACCCGCTGAAAACCAGCGTTGTGACCTACCTGACTGTCAGGTGGCTCAAAGTAAGCTGAGCGGGCGCCGTTTTGGCACACTTTATTTTTGTATGTTATTTTTTTTTTTTTTTTTATTGTTTTTGTTTGCTTTTTGCTTTTATCTGTATTCCTTGTGTGTGTGCCAAATAAAGATTTTTCTATTCTATTCTATTTAAAAAAATATCAGACATTATGATATACTGTCCCATGTTTGGGACTTTAAAAGAATGTACCAAATGAGTTAAAATGTCTAGCGTGTCGTAAAAGGCATCTAATGGAATATCGGGTTTTAGGTGTGTGATTGTGTAGGCGACGAGCTAACCACTAGTCTTTGCTTTTCACAATTTTTTGACAAAATTTGGTTTAAAGAACTCGCTTACCTTGCCCTCTGCCTACCCCTTCGGGGATTGCAGGCGTGATGATATGTATGCACCTAAGTATCATATCCATACATTCCGAGATAAGCGCACTTGTGTTACGCATATAAGAATCAGCTGTATATTAAGTTATATATCATTTGTATGTAAATCGATTTTGAGAGTTGTCAATTTTAAATAATTAGTAAGATTAAAATAAAATAAAATAAAAATGCCCGCTAGGGAAGTGGCGTGAAGTTTAGTTAGTTAGTTAAAATAAAAATCAACAGCGGCCTCACGAATTATCATAATCTAGAGTTTTGTCACCTGCTTATTTCATGTCTGGGTCCATTTAGGCCATGATCTGAGAGTTAGTTAGTCTGAAAGAAAGAAATAAAGAAAGAAATATTTTATTTAGTGACAAATACATTTTAACAAATGTGAATAAATAATGGTAAGTCCCTTTATGTAAGTGACACTAAAAAGACTACTCAGGATGTATCGGGCATCCTAGTGGCGCCACAACGCTGGCCTTCCGTAGATACCCTCACGGAGGAGCACGGCCGTGCGCAGCGGTCTAATTAATCTGGTATTTACTTTGAAGTGACTGCCGATCTGATACGCGTTACCCTTAGGCAACGTTGACGGAAAATGGTTACACATAGTTGTTTGAATGTGCAATCTCTTCACGATATTTTCCCTCACGACTGATCTAGTAGTATAAATACATACATAGATTTGAAAAATCTAGAGGTGGACCTAAGTTCGAAACCGCACTTTACCATTATTCTAATAAATAAATAAATAAATAAATAAATAAATAAATAAATAAATAAATAAATAAATAAATAAATTATGCTACCATAGCTCAGGATTTTTAAATGAATAAATATCTGACATCACAAATAACTTATCTGGAAGGTAGGAATAAATATTTCTCATTCTTTATTTCTAAAACATTAATATTCACCATTGCCAGGCACTTTCTGTTAATAGTAACTTTCAACAAATACTTTAAAGTTATATACTTATAGCGGAACTTTAAGGATATTCTGACTTTTTAATTAAATGTTTTGTTTTATAGACTAGTTTTGGAGGGTAGATGAAAAAAAAATGATAATCAAGTTCACCTTTTTTAATCTAGAATGTTTGTTAATATTTGTGACATCAAGTCAGGTCAAAAAAGTTAGAAACCTGAATAACCTCAATAACCAATTAGCAAACCAAATCTAAACATCCATTTTCATTAATCGCTTCAGGTTATTACACCACGCCATTTAATTTGATTGCTTCCGAACTATATCTAGGCATCACTGGCTAATCCTAACTATATTTAGCCACTGATTACGTTCATCTAAATTGTATGCGTAATTAATTAATTAGCTAATCAATAATACTGTATCTGTGGTGCATTGTCTTTTGTGAGACGTTGCTTATTCGCGGTATAATGGCTGTGTGGGACCTATTCCAAAGGCGTGACATTCTCTTTTAGTCCCTGACTAACATGGGACTGAATTATGTACAGGCGCTATAGGAATCTATAGGTAGTGGTGAAGCCGGCGCTGCATATATCGGCACAGTTAACGTGTTAAACATGTTAATTGCAGCTCGCCAACTAATTACAACAATAATTACTGCATTAGGACTGATTGCTTCGGATAACATTCAATAGCACGTTGTATATATGAAGTTATATATATATAGGAATAGTTATACGATTCTAGTTACTAATTAGCGCTTGGAAAATACGAAAACCCGGGTTGACATTTGCACGTTCGAAATTTAACTACACACGTTGAAAATGAAATACGAGATATTAAATATTTTCTCAAACCTGCAACTTCCCAACATTTCTAAGGACAAAAGTTCTCCCAACTGCGATATCACTAGTTAAATTATAATTACACGAGTTTCACAATAAACCTGCGTCCTCACTTCACAGTGCGAAACGTTACCCGGTCTAGTTCGGAACTTCAAAATTAGGGTGCCTTCAAATTAGGCTCGGAAGCTCTCCAAACAATTCATATTACAAAACGAGGTACCAGGTAAAAGTGGCTGGCTTGCAGCTGCGCTTCTGAAAATTGGATACAATTTTGTAAAGGACCTTTGCGCTTGCTGGAGTTGAAGGCACTAAATTAATTTGAGCATCTTTTAGGGTCGGGCGTTGTGGAAACTGCTCTTTCGCATCAATGACATTTCAAAGTGGAGTTATTCGGAACAGAAAGAGCGTGTAGCTCTCGAATAAAGTTTGAGAACCAGTAGGATTAGCTATATTAAAGTCCAGTGCAATCTCGGCTTCTACATACATTGTATGGACGCTAGAGAGGTGCAATACCGTTGGTGCAACGACTTTTTAAATCCCTCTTTTAAATTTTCCATCTAACCCAGCCCATTGCCCTTGTTCGTCTGGGACTTAAAAAGAGTGTGCTAACTGTGTCTCTTGCTTAGCAGGTCGTAAAAGGCGACTAATGGTATTTCGGGTTTTGGTTATGTACTACTATACTATGACATGCAAAAAATAAATTGTATTTGAATTTGAATTTGACCCCGAGGAGCGATAACATCCTTAAACCATAATCAGTCAAAATTAAATTTGGTTTAGATTGAAAATTGTAAAAAAGTAGTAACAAGTGGCTACCTCTTCGCCCCCCACTTCTCTTAATCTATACTATTATAAAGAGGAAAGATTTGCTTGTTTGTTTGTTTTGAATAGGCTTCGAAACTACTGGAGCTATTTGAAAAATTGTTTTACCAACAACAAACAACTTTACAAGCAAGTAACATAGGCTATATTTTATCCCCATTTTCCCACGGGAACGGGAATTACGCGGGTGAAACTGCGGGGCGCTGCTAGTAATTAATATAATGTACAATTAAAATTGAAAATCATATTTGAAATGTCTTTATTATATAAATCTTTAAAGCAATGTGAATCTACCAGCGGTTCGTAATGTTGATTCTACCGAGAAGAAACCGGCAAGAAACTCAGTAGTTACTCCTTTCAGCGTCAGAATATATGGGTACATATAAATTATACAATTTGAGTTCTAAACCAAATCATACTATCAATGTCTGTGGGAGATGACACAATTAAAAAAATGAAAAGTATAGGCTAAGTACTGATTGGCCCGTTGGTCGAGTGGCCAGAGATCCTGGCCACAAAACCACGGGTAGCCGGTTTGAATCACGCTAGGGGCAAATGTGTGAGAAGCATGGACATTTTTACTCGAGTCATGGATTTTTATAAACGTATTTAAATATATCTATCCGTTTACCTAGTATCCATAGTACAAGCATGAGCTTAATTTGGGACTAGGGAATTGTTGTGTCAGTCTGAATAAAAAAAAATATTAATTATTTATTATTAAAAGTATAAGATTTACCAGAGCGGGCCAGCCCACAAAGGTGGCACCTGTACAAGCATGACGTATGTTGACAGAATGTCTACGATCGAACACCGTTCAAGAGACCACGAATTAGCTTCAAACAAATACATCACGGCAATTATGCAGATGAAAACAGCGAAATATGTCACTGAACGAACAAAGCGGTAATTCACCGTATGAATACCAATCGGCCTACATCGCCAGCAAGACACATGTTTATTGACAGACCACTGATTCGGATGGATTCTAAGCATACGTTAGGGTGATCGGGTTTATAAGGAACATTCAGGTCTTTCTTCTCTTCGGGCCATTACGGAACAGACTAGTCTAGCGCTTATATATATTAGAGGAAACTTTAGGGCAGGCCAAAATTAGGCTCGGGTCCACAATAACTTATTTGCCCTATCGATAAAAGGAAAATTAGTTTCAACATATGATGGATTAAGAGTGGTGGTAGCTCAAAGAGCGGTGGTAGCTCAAAGAGCGGTGGTAGCTCAAAGAGCGGTGGTAGCTCAAAGAGCGGTGGTAGCTCAATGGTAAGGACACGCGCCTCTTAAACGAGGTGTGCGGGTCCAAACCCAGGCACGTACCTCTGGATTTTTCAAATCTATGTACGTATTTATACCACTAGCTCGACGGTGAAGGAAAACATCGTGATGAAACCTGCAAATTCAAACAACTTTGGATTTGTAACTATGATCCAAAAATTGTCTGACTGGTTCCCCTATATTAGTGTTACGAAGGTCAGATCGGCAGTCGCTCCAATGTAGTTACCAGACTCACTAAATCCTGGATGGTCTAAGCGGACCCCGTCTAAACACGGGACATAACGCTAGGAAGATGGTATGATGGATTAGCCATTTCCCGGGAATTCATCTGTGCAGTGTTTAACAAAGAAAAATTTGCTAAACAAAAGTAGCTTAAGTTACTCTTAGTAATACCAGCTTTCTATCAGTGAAAATCCCGTCAAAGTAAAATCATAATCTAAACTATTGAATACGGTTTGTTAGTTCGTAATAGCAGAAATAAATTCAGAGCATTGATTAGCTAAAAAACATTAAGAAACGTCTCAAGACTATAAAATGCAGGTACACAAAGATAGTAGCTTTATATAAGTGAATTCTTGTATTCAATTAACGGGACCAAACTTCCATCGGTGTTCGTCCCTATGACGTTCATCGCACCTAGGCAAAGTGACAGAACCTATTGTGCATTTTTTAAGTAAAAACATATACTACTTACCTATTTTATAAGTCTGTAATGCTAAATTAACTCTCAAATCTTTTCCTAACTTACTGACTTCGTTGATAGAAAGATATATTTATTTACTCACCACTCAAATATACATTGAAAATGTTAAATATTAAAAATGTATTAAAAAAAAAATAACTATATACATATTTGCGAAAAAGGGTAGTTGTTCGCCTTGCCGGTCAAGGTACCCAGAATACTGGCATCGTTGCCCCTTTGGGTTGCCAGGCTGGGGCGTTGGCCGAGGGAGCTTCCAGCATTCTAGGCGCCAGAAACTGGATAGAAATAAAAGTAGAGATAATTTTAGCATTTTAAGTCGTATAGCATTGTAAGGATCGTGCCATATGGCGTTCGGTTTTCTCTGCCTACCCCGGTAGGGAAGTGGCGTGAAGTTTAGTTTAAGTCCGATTCCAGAGAGTGCTTTAAAATACGGAAGGTTTTGATCTCCACCGATTCAGTTGTTAAGAAATACACATTGTAAGATAGCGGTCAAGCGTGGCTACGCTTTGACCGCTATCTTACAATGTGTGTCACGACTAGATCTTTTAACATAGCCTTACAAGATACTCATTAAGTCTTCTTCGTACCATTACGTTTCTAAATCTTAATATATATAACACATATTTGACTGGCTCGATGACGCATTCGGTAGTGACCCTGCCTAAGAGTTGTGGGTACGATCCCCACCCAAGACATTCGTATGATTCTTGTATTTGTTCTGTGTCTGTGTATTAATATCCATTATATATCCAATAAGTATACATTTGTAATACCACTGTTGATTCTGATATCCGTAACACAAGTGCTTAAGCTACTTACTTCGGAGTCAGGTCAATCATGTATGTATGTATGAGACATTTATCGTGGCAAGCTATATAATATTATCCATAAACGCGGGTGAAACCGCAGGCACGTCTAGTTGTATATATGTAAAGAAAACCTCTTTAGTCTTGTTTAGCTTTTCTTTAATGATTTGTCTATTAATGTCATTACTGACATATGTACATATTTTCAATTTAATTATTATAGTTATCGTTTTATTGTATTTCTAAAAGTTATAAATAGAGGCTTTAAATGTTGTTTCTTTTGCAGGTATGCAAATACTTTGTTAATTTATTATTTTTTAAATGAAATGTAATATTGTAGATATTTTGTAAATAAATTATTTTCTTTTGCAGAGAAACGCAATTACGTCTTTATTTAATATTACAAGAATAGAATAACAGTTATTATTATATATATATGTAATAAAAATAAAACTCGGTAATATCGCGGTGCATAAGCCTCTTATGCAAACCACGTTTCCAGTTTGTTTGATCGTTGCTCTTCTTGCAACGGAAAACTGTACGTGAGATTCTAACAGGCTTAATTCATATGGTTGCACAAAGTGCTTCCCTAGCTCGGCATTGGCGATCGAGTTTGTTTGAGGCGCGAATATCGGAAAATTAACCGGTAATATTTGGTTACACATTGGTATGAGATTTAAAAAGAACGTGCCAACTGTGTTTCTTGCCTAGCATGACGTAAAAGGCGACTAATGGTATTTCGGGTTTTGGGTGTGCGATTGTGTAGGAGACGAGCTAGCCACTTGTCACTAACTTTTCACAACTTTCCATCTGACTCAGTTCAGATTTATTTTTTGGCTGAACGTCAAGGGCGCTAGCTTGACTCTGCCAACCAAAGGGGTAGGCAATCACCTTTGTCGCAAAAATAACTCATCTCAACTTCAAGAAAAGAGAAAAGACTTGTATGTATGTATGTAACGAATAAACTCAAAAACTACTGGACATATTTCAAAAATTCTTTCACCATTAGAATGCTACATTATCCTTAAATAATTTAGACTATGGAGTATTAAAAAAAAAAGTTAGGTTAGGTAAGAAAATAAATGTCCACTCGTACGAAGCCGGGGCGGGCCGCTTGTATTAAACATCCAGTACCTTCAGTCACCTGACGCAACGAAATCTAGTTTATTTTGTACAGCTTCCTCGCACAACCGAGTTGTGTTTAAAAATAGATTAACGAGATGTTTCCACCGCGGCTTTTACTAAGAATTCTGATGTATTTCTAACATGATTTCCAAAGCCTTTGTGATATCCCTACTTATTTCTATCTATACTAATGTATAATTTGACTATACTAATATAGATTTTGAGTGGCTTGATGACGCAATCGGTGACGCGCCAAGAGTTGTGGTTTCGATCCACACCCAGGACAAACCTTCGTGTGATGAATACCTACTTGTGTTAGTTGTGTCTGGGTGTTAATATCTAATATATAAGTATATATTGGATATACCACTGTTGATTCTGATATCGGTAACACAAGTGCTTAAGCTACTTTTCTCGGAGTCCGTTCAATGTATGTGATGTAGTCTGATATTTATTTATTTATAAAGCTAAAGAGTTGTTTGTTTGTTAGCTTGAACGCTCTTATCTCAGAAACTATTCGTCCAAATGGAAGGGGTTAAAGGGGTTGAAATGGGGGATGATTTTTTATAGAAAGTTCTTAATTTTTTAGTTCGAGGGATGAAACTATTTTTTTATTATTTGACTTTAATTAACTAAATATTAGATATAAATAAAAATATTGACAACTATGTAACATTCAAAGATTTTGAAAAATTTACCCTCAAAGAGTAAAATAGGAATATTAGTTACAGCGTTTTTGAAAGATCTGAAGGAGGGTTAATGGGAATAAACTTGGGGTGGACAAATGTCTGTGACAGATCAAATTTCACGCGGGCGGTGTTGCGAGCAAAAACTAGTATTTAATAAGTCTGCATTGCCTGTTATGGGTGCACTGCTTCGATTTCTATTTACCTTTTACTTGGTATTTGCTAGAGCGCATCTCGTCTCGAGTATTTCTAAACAGGTAAGATGAAATATCATTGGACGCGATACTTCTCATGTTCAACGAAGAGATGTATTTATTGGAGAATATACTCTCTTTAGTAACGTTTTGTGCGATTTAAACTTTATTGTGCAACTTTTAAAGCTGTCATTCGTTTGATTCTATTGCAGTCTTTTATCGACTGCAGTCTCGTAGAAGTAAAAGTGATCAGCAGCTTAATGTGTTTCTCGAAATGCAGAGGAATTGAATATCGTCGATATTTAGCCTCGGTCGTCGATATATTGAACACTGTAAAAGTTGGGAACTCCATTGTCTTGGGAAATGAGGTTTCTTTACGGAGCACAAACAAGTAAATTATTTACGGAGCTTCCAAACACATATGGATAAAAACCACTAAAATACCTGTTTATCTATAATATAAAAATAAATTCGGTTCCCTCTGCCTACCCCGCTAGGGAAGTGGCGTGAAGTTTAGTTAAGTAGTTATAAAAATGAATCGCTGAATGTGTTAAGCGAAAATCTCGAGAACAGCTGAACCGATTTGGCTAATAAGATAGCCACTTGGCACTTCTTTTTTTTTATTTTTCATCTAACCCAGCCCAGTTTTGGATTTGGCTGAATGTGGTTAAAGGGGCTTGTTGCCTCTTCGACTCTGCCTACCCCTTCGGGGATTATGGACGTGATGTTGTGTATCTATCGTCAAAGCTCTTATTAGAAGGGCGTATTGGGTGTTCGATACGTAGGCGCCATGCAAGCCACTTGTAGTTATTTAAAAAAGAATCCATCAAATCTATGTCTATTTTTAACCGACTTCAAAAAAAAGGAGGAGGTTCTCAATTCGTCTGAATTTTTTTTTTGTTTATATGTTATATGTTTGTCTAAATGTGGTATATAAGCTTTATCGCTTCACTCTGCCCGCTTATGAGGCGTGATGATGTATGTATATATGTATGTAATTATCGTGTTTATTCTCGGATTTTTATAATAGACTCAACTTTCGAGTACTATTGAGTATTATGAGAACACCAATATGCTAGTGGTAGCATGCACCGCCTAAGGACCAAGAGGTCCCGGTTTCAATTCCCGGATCGGGCCAAAATGTGTGGCTGGTTATTTCAATATTGAAATTACTCAGTAACAGTCCTGAGTCAGGAAGTTGGCGGGTTAATCACCCCCGTGCCTCGGAAAGCACGTTAAGCCGTTTGGTCCTGTACCTGACCTCTCTCCAGTCATGTCTAATGGCCGTCTCACCGGACTATGAGAGTGAAGGAATAGAGAGTGCACCTCTGTTTGCGCACACACTTGTGCACTATATCTCCTGCGCAGTTGGCTAATCCTCGTTGAGATTGTTCGCCGTGACAGATATCAGAAAGACATTATTATATCAGTATTAGTTGTTGCTGTGCAACCAACAACTCTATGTAAGCCGTCATTATTTTCCAAGCCCTAACAGGTTTACGGCTGGAAACTTTCTGCGGCGAATACAGTTATTAGAAAACTCTTTTATACCCAGTAATTATTAGTTAGACACCAACTCCACTACATCGGGTTCCTTTTACATAAAATTTGAGCGATGCATAATGCCTAACCACTCCTAACTAGTTGTTCCGCTGGAAACCGCCTAGTTAAAGTATGTTGTGAAAATTACACGTCCATTAAAACTTCGCGCGATGTAACTATCAGAGGAAGTTTCGGAGTAAACATCTTTAAGAGTAGACATATGCAACACTGCGTTATACGATTGCAGTAACTCACTGTGTTAAGGGGTTGCCTTTCGTTTACCTTTTACTTGTAATAATACTCGCCTGAATCATCGACGAACATCAACTGTATGACTTGGCATTAATATTAATATATACATACATAATTTCACGTCCATAATCTCCAAAGGGGTAGGCGGAGTCAAAGAGCTGGATGCCCCCTCAACCACATTCAGCATAAATGTAACTGGGGGTTAGATGAAAAATTGGGTAAAAGTAGTGCCAAGTGGATAACTCGCTTACACAATCACATAACCAAAACCCGATACACCATTAGTCGTCTTTTACGACATGCTAGGCAAGAACCACAGTTGACACATTCTTTTTTTTGTCTCAGATCAACATGGGCCAAGTCCCAGACCAACATGGGATATTAATAATATAATCTGTAAATTTTAATTTTTATATTAAATCTGGCATTGAAAAGAGTAACTACCGAGTTTCTTGCCGGTTTCTTATCGGTAGATGCGACATTCCGAACCGGTGGTAGGTTCAAATTTTCAAAAGTTCTATTTTGTACCTTTTGCTTGACAAATTACTAGTGCTTTTTTTGAGGCCTACGTAAATAAAGATATTTTGAATTTGATTTGAGTTTGAGTTAGCAATCCAGCGGTACTTTTGCTGCATCTAGCACAGCTAAAATTGTGCTGGATTGCTCGATCCAGCATTACAATCCTTAGCTATGATGTCAATTCGCTTGTCTTGTCTTGATCTATCCTCTTACATAGTTAGTTAGTTAGTTAGTTGGGCATTTGTTTTCCGCACTTAGCCACATAAGTGGGCCATTGTGCGTAAATGATCACTGTACCGCTACATATCCATCATAGGTCAATAGTCAAAGATACACTTTTCATATGCAAGTATTAACTCGAACCCGAGTAACTCTGGAATTTTAAAATCTAAGTGCACTATTCAGTAATCTGTGGTCAGTACTACCTCACTCCGACTACTGAAATAAATTGGGAGAAAACTTGCATATTCAAATACGGATGACTAAAATTAGAGGGCAGTTTAATGTAATAAACCGGCTTCACTAAGTCTTGGATGATAAGTCAAACGGAACTATGTGGAAATGGGAAATACTAAAAAAGTTGATTATAATCAACTTTTATATATTATACTTATACTTATACTTTTATATGTATATAATAATTATTATTATTAATATAGTTATACAATAGTGCGTCATTTTATTGCTGCCTTTTATGTACTTTGCACCTTTCGTAATTTGTCTCACTTAGGTTCAAATGGCATCACTTATCTGGTCTAATGATGGTGTCGGAAAATAGCTACAAAACCTCTGCAATATTTATTTATTAGGTTTACCAACGTTTATGTACAATCATGCTTAAAAAAATAAATAAAAAGCATACATAGATTTATTAGCATATAAAATTATAGGCAATATTAAACTACGCGTCCCAAATCCTTTTACAACACGTCCAGTTTTCTGTAAAAAAAAAATTACGAGCTTAATATTTAATAAATAAAAACAATTCTTTCGCACTTTATGTGAAATTCACGGCGTAAACACAGGCTTTCAATCAAAGCCTAGCCACCTACCTAGCAGCGGAAAAAAAATCAATATTTAATATGTTTCTACTACAAAACCAATATTATGTTGATTTAATAATTGCTTGCTTTCATCCACCATGCACGGAAGCAAACCGCTCTGTTTACTGAAAACCTGCAAAAAACTTTTAAATTTTCTTATTGCATTTCACATTGTTACCGGAACTTCGAAATTCACGATTTTTCTGGAGCCCAGAGTCCATAATACGGTATCGCTGATATTTCTGCGCAAATAACAGATATAATATCGGATGAATCGTTTCGTTGCCACGTATTCGCGTCGGGGAGAGACCGAGGAACTTTTTAATACTCGCAGGAATTCATATGTTATTTCGAGCGAGTAAATTTAAACTTATTAGTTTGCTTCTTCAGTTGCAAGTGCGCGTTCTTTGCAGAGATCATTTTAAAACCTTTGCGTTGCCGTTCGCAGTAACGGATACAAAGTATTTTCTTCCAATAAAAGGGAAATAAGTACAGACTCCCTGTTTGCTGTTTTCTAATCTGCTCATTTGCCGGCATCTGATAACGTCGAGTATGTTTTGCCACAAAGTCCTTTGAACGGCTACGAGAGACATGGAAAATATTAAATATCCTAAAGTTTACCCAAGTTATGACATGCTCGTAAGTAAAAAGGAAATGCATCTACGCTCAAAGGCTTATAAAGCATATTGGAGTTATGCATGTGCAAATATATGAAATACACAAGTATTTTATATTTGAAATACACAAATATTTCATATTTGCTGCTACGGATATTGCAACTGGCCTGGAATTTTGAACGTACATTTCATTAACTCTATATTGATGGCTAAATTGGGTTTACAATTTTAATTCAAATACGAAAAACATCAATGTACAGCACAATCAGAATGCACTATGAAAACTTACGTCTGCAATACTTTGTGTAGTGCAGTTAATAAAATTTAGAAACGCTCTGTTGAATTCGTATTTAAAATCAAGTCTCGCCGAGGCAATGAGGTCTCGCTTTAAGTCTTACCGCGAGACGCCGCTGCGCAAACTATGTTTACAATAGAACGCAGAACAATACCCGCATTGTTTACACAATATCAATTGTCACCTTTCATACCTGGAGTGCGCTGCAATGCAAGAAAGTCACTTACTATTGCACACTCATATAACTTACTGATTGCGGGCGTTATGAGTACCTATTTATACTAACATTATAAAGCAGCAATAGTTTGTTTGTCAGCTTCAACGCGCTAATCTCAGGAACTACTGGTCCGATCTGAAAAATTCTTTCAGTATTAGAAAGCCCATTTATCGAGGAAGGCTATAGGCTATAGAACATTCACCATAAACGCGGGTGAAACTGCGGCCACAGCTAGTACTTAATGTTGAAAATTGACATCCGACGGGCATTGGAGCAAAGAATACATTTCTAATCACGCATTGCAGCTTTCACTTTGATTTATTAACTTTGAGACTTAAAACATGAAAAATTAACTTTGAGACTTAGAACATGAAGTTGACATTAGTGACATATCGTTTAATATCATATTGACATAAGTCAAATGTCAGGGTAAAGTGAATTTATTCCGGATTAAGTGGGTTGCAACTCTTAAGATTTCAACTTTAGAAAGCTCTGATAGAGAATGCATGACATACGTGAAATATCTGAAAACTGACACAAAATTGAATTACACGTATGTAAATATCTATAAAAAATATTCTAAATTCGAGACCTCTCAATCTCAGAAGTAGTGTCTCAAAATACCAAACCAATATTAACACATTTTTTTACTATTTTAGTACTTTTGGTGCATTTGATTTATAAATAAATAAATAAATTCTCCGGACTAACACAGCAATTTCCTAGTTCCAAACTAAGCTATATGCTTGTCCTATGGATACTAGGTGAAACGATAGACATACTTAAATACGTTTATAAACAGCCATGACTCGAGTACCAATGTCCATGTTCATCACCCGAAACATTTGCCTCTAGCGAGATTCAAACCCGCGACACTCGGTTTCGTGGCCAGGGTCTCTGACCACTCGACCAACGGGCCTGTCAAAAATTTATTTACAATTTCCACATTTGACAGAACCTGTTATTTGACTAAGTCAAAGTTCAGATAGTATTCGATGGCTCACAGGCAGTAATTAAAAACTTCATTAAGTTGCCGACGAGCGCAACATTCATATTCCTTTGTAAGCGCGAGGTACGGTCTGAACACCCCCCCAGAGGGGGGGCACGCATACAGAGATTGCATTAATGTTAGTACTTCAGGCGGAAGTTTGCAAGTGATATGAAATTTGTCTTTATTTCCAAGTCGTATTATTGAAACATGGGGTGGGAAGTTGTGGAAGTGAAGTGAAGTAATATTCATGTGTCTGCACGGATGATGAGTACTTAAATTTAAATTTGGAATGTGTTAGGTACATTGAACTATTATTACTAGCGTATGGAACCGACGCAGCGAACAAGTTTTTTGCGCCGTGCGTTGTTGCCGATCGGCAACAACTCGTTTATTCACGCGCCTACGTTCACGCGTAAGCGCCATGAAATTCACGGCGTTTACGACGTTTTGGTCGCGAGAAAAATGTACTCTATGAGCGATCTAGCGCTGCGTGTTTTAATAGCTTAATTAGACGACAATTGTTAGTTTTAGCGCTGCAAATGCTGAAACACCCTCAGTCCATGCTTCGTGATAATATTTTTGTTTGACATAGCTTCTCTATACGTAGTAATAATAGCTCAATGGTTAGGTATTGTTCCATGTTGGTCTGGGATTTAAAAATAATGTGCCAACTGTGTTTCTTACCTAGCATGTCGTAAAAGGCGACTAATGGTTTATCGGGTTTTGGGCATGTGATTGTGTAGGCGACGAGTTGGCCACTTGTCACTACTTTTTCACCATTTCTATGCCGACCTCTTTGGAGATTGCGGGCGTGTTATGTGTATGTGTTGTATTTTAGCGGAGAGAAAATTAAGGATATCAGCGTATTTAGTATAAGTAGGTTATAGTATAACGGAGTGAATAGTTATATATATAACATCACGCCCATAATCCCCGAAGGGGTAGAGAGTCAAAGGGCCAGCAGGCTCTAACCACTTCCAGCCAAAAATAAAACTGGGCTGGTTTAGAAGGAAAATTGTGAAAAAGAAGTGACAAGTAGGTTGTCGCCTACACAATTTCATGCCCAAAACCCCAAATACCATTAGTCGCCTTTTACGACATGCCAGGCAAGAAAAACAGTTGGCACATTCTTTTTAAGTCCCATACTACCATGGAACAGGTGTTGACAGACAGACAGACAGTTATTGTATTTTAGTTGATATCATTTAGTATATTGATCGAATGTATTTAAATAGTCAAATTCTGATTTAAGTTTTTATTTATTATACATACAAAACTGTTGACGTTGAAATTAATCGTAAAATATTATAAAAAAATTAAAAATCTAATGAGCATAAGTTCGCACCTTTCATTTAATCTGCGTCGGAGTATTAGATAGTAGCTATCGTAGCAACCGGAAGGATATGATTTCCTCTGCTATGGCAAAATGCATGACGTTATATGAATACATATCTACCTTGTATTTAATATATATTGATCATCAAAAGGACTATTCTATCGGCTAATGTACGCTACATTTCAATACGAATGTGCAATATATTCTAATCGTCATCGTTCTGTTCTCTACGTAATCAAAGTGGCCCGTCTGTATGGAAACCTATCCAACCTGTTGTACGCCTGAAGACAATCTTGTCAGTTATTGAATGGCTTAGTTACAATGCAGTATTGATGTGCATCGCATGGTGACTAGGAGTAGACAGACGACGGAATGTGTATGTTGATGAAACGTGTTAGTGAAACTGTTCACAAGATCCATACATACATCGCATGCTTAATAGTTAGTGAATTAACGAAACTTTTGTTGTATATTTGAATTAATATTACGTGTTTATTTTCTAACAGCAGCATATTTTGAGTAAGGCCAGTTTACGATTAAGCACACAAATATATATGATATACCATAATGACCGCAATCTTATAAGAGGTTTCGAGGAGCAATATATAATATTCAAATTCAACACATCTTTACTTATTTAAGCTTCAACAAGCGCTTTAATACAGTCAATATACAAAAAAAGAAAATAAATAGATAATACTACCAATAAGCAAAACATTATTAATTTGCCTTGTTGAAAAAAATTGTGGAAAAGTGACAGGTGGCTAGTTCGTCCCCTATATAATCATAGACCTCATGATAAATTCACCGTTAATTAGTCTTTACGACATGCTAGGCCTAGAACACGGTTGAAAAACTACTTTTGAGTCCTAGAATAAAATGGGACAAATGTTTAGAAGATACTGTTAAAAGTACGCTTTTGGAAGTTACTTTCTCCGTAAAACGGCGTTGGTTTTAAAGACCAAGTCGGTTTTATTGAGTAAACTGTTTTATTAAGCGCATTTTTTATTTTCCGGGGGTCATATCTAATAATTGAAATAGTGTGCTGAACCGATGACTGATTGATCTGAAATTTGGTACACGCCTTTAGTGTGATGACAATGACGAATGATTATTGATGACAATATTGAATTGAAGATGTTGTGTTTGCTATAGTCTGGAGGAAGCTTGAGTGGCAAGTTTGCACTAAGATATTAATGAATGTACTATATACAATACATTATACTTAATGTCATGTAATCCCCGAAGGAGTAAGCGGAATATAAGGAGCAGTCTTTAAGCACTTTTAACCAAATTAATTTATTATCCCATGTTGGTCTGAGACTTAAAAATAATGTGCCAACTGTGGTCCTTGCCTAGCATGTCGGAAAAGGCGACTAACGGTAAATCGATTTTTGGGTATGTGATTGTAAAGGCGACAAGCTAGCCATTTGTCACTACTTCTTCACAATTTTCCATCTAACCCAGCCCATTGTCCCATGTTGGTGTGGGACTTAAAAATGATGTGGCAACTGTGTTCCTTGCCTAGCATGTCGGAAAAGGCGACTAATGGTATATCGGGTTTTGGGTATGTGATTGAGTAGCAACATACTATAGGGGTAGTTAGCCCCTTGTCACTGCTTTCACAATAATTACCCCTAATAATATTAAACGACCTTCTAAGCCACAAATGCCGAGTATTGTAGTTAGATAGCATTTATATAGTGATAACATCAGCATAGGTACTGTATATAACGTTTTAGGTCAATGCTGTCGGTCAATTAAAAATATTTTTAGTTCATGAAGGTCGTTTTCTAAAACCCTGGCAGGATTTTCAAATCTATTTACGTATTTTAACCAGTATCCGTTAGCTAGCTCGGCAGTGAATAAAAATAGAGTTATACTTATGACTGGCTCGATGGCTCATTCAGTAGTGACCTTGCCCCATGTGCCAAGAGTTGTGGGTTCGATCCCCACCCAGGACAAACATTCGTATGATGAATACTTGTGTTTGTTCTGTGTCTGGGTGTTAATATTGAATATTTAAGTATATATTTGTAATACCACTGTTGTTTCTGATATCCGTAACACTAGTGCTTAAGCTACTTATCTCGGAGTCAGATCAATGTATGTGATGTAGTGTAATATTTATTTATTTATTTATATTTTGTACACTGAGAAAACTATCAGTTAATCGTGGTCAAAATATCTAATTACCTTTTCTGAGGCATTCTTGATTAAACTGTTTGTTTGACTAACTCATTTTACTTAATGTGTTTTTAACACAACATTTATAACTATAATAAAAATTAGAAAAGATGGCATGACGATTTAGATGTCTACGTCCACGATTGGCAGACTCTGGCGACCAATCGAGTGCTGTGGAATAAAATTGGGGAGGCCTTTGCCCTACAGTGGAACAAAACAGGCTAAATAAAAAAAAAATCCAAATTCCAGATAGCACCAGTTTCAATGTATTTTAGTGCCAAATAAACGTTTATATATTCATTCATTCATTCATTCAATGTCATCAGGCTTACGTAATATAGGAACATGACCTCACTTTTAAAATTAGCAGGACATAGCATTACAAAGATGTTGGATGATCCTATTCTATAATTAAAACTAACACAAATACCCTGATTAATACAAACTCAAAAAATTAACTTAAACTGCAAATAGGCCAGGTGTATTCATTAGCACCATCCTCTATTTGCAAGACAAAGCTTAACTGAACAGGCATTCAGTCAATCGTACTTTGTATAATATTGTACGTACCACTGCAGAGTATTATGACGTGAAAATGCAAATGTAAATACGTGTTCGTGGAATATGAAATTGTATAATGCGTCCTGGAATTCGTTTAGGGCTGCATTCGAATGTTTCCAGTTTCATGTGAACGTATTGATGCTCATTCATTCTAAGCTGATTAATGTGTGCAGGTATTGTGAGATGGCAGATTTTGGTTTTGAAAGTAAATGGTTGTAGATATATGTAGACTTGGCTTTAAATTCCGAAAGTAATTAGATTTTTTATTCAATGAGTACATACTGTTGCACCTGCCTTAAGACGTAATAAATGTCGAGCGATGAGCGCCTTACATTACATTTAACTAACTAACTAAACTTCACATTACATTTAGGTAAAATAAAACTATAAAAACTTTTTGTATCTTATTATTATCATAATCATCATATCATCACGCCTGCAATCCCTGAAGGGGTAGGCAAAGTCCAAAAACAATGGCTCTATAATCAATATTTAGATAAAATTTGGGTTCGGTTAAAAGGAAAATTGTGGAATGCATGTGTAGTGAGAAGTGGCTAGCTCGTCGCCTACTTAATCACAAACCAATTACCCAATAGGTACTTCATAAGTCGCCTTTTACGACATGCAATAAAACTTAACTTATAAACTTAAAAATAAAATAACTGTCAATTGAGGGTCTTTGAATTGAAACATCCAAAAGATGGCGTAACTGTGACGTATAGTCGTTTTCAAAATAAACTGACATCCTGTCAACAAAGAGCCAATAGTGACAGTGATAAGACCACAAGACTCCCGCGTGCCATCTAGCGGTTTTTGTGTTTTCAAAAACTCTCATTGAAGCCTACGCGGTTCAACTAAGCTGAAATTGCCAGACCATTACAAGTGTGTGAACGAATGAATGGGTGAGTGAGTGAATGTTTTGTCTCCACTAATTAAAAGTTCGTTGTAAATTTTCGCGGTAAATCCCATATTGAATATTGTAGGTACATGTTTGTCCGTGTTAAACGCATGTACCGGAACAAAGGGGCGTGAACGGTCCAGTTAAGTCCAGACAAATAGTCTGTTGCGTTTGACAACTGCTGTTATGTATAAAATATAAGTTTTAAAACTCTTTAAGGACCCTTTCATGCGTTGATACAGCACCAGAAGTAAAATGAGCAATTTAGCCATTCGTTGACTTGTATAAATAAATAGTAATAAAATATGCGACTACATCACATACATTGATCTGACTTCGAGGTAAGTAGCTTAAGCACTTGTGTTACGGATTTTAGGATCAACAATGGTATTACAAATATATACTTAAATATTGGATATAAACACCCAGACACAGAACAAACACAAGTATTCATGTTTGTCCTAGGTGGGAATCGAACCCACCACTCTTGGCGCATGGGGCAATGGTCACTACCGAATACCATCGAGCCAGTCATGTAGTTTATCATCCGACTAAGCATAAAAACTGTAGGTGTAGGCAGATCCCAAGTAATGAGTACCATAGAACCACATTTAAGAAAAATAAAATGGAGCTGGTCAGATGGAAATTGTGCCAAAGTTGGGACAAGTGGTAAGCTAGTTGCACCAGTGTTTTTCAATCTGTGCCTCGTGACCCCCAGGGGGGGTCGCTGAGCCATAATCGGGGGGTCGCCGCCAAAGGGAAAACAGCAAAGTTCTACACACAATTAGTGAGAAACTGTTTTCCGTCTATGACCCAGGGGCTCGCGAAAATAATCAAAACCTGTTAGGGGGTCGCGTATTCAAAAAGGTTGAAAAACACTGCATTATACCAATAGTCGCCTTTCCTAGCTGGGCAAAGAACACCGTTGGTAAAGTATTTTCGGGTCCCACACGAACATGGGACAAAAATTTAATTATCAAAACACAAGGGTAACTATCATAGTTAAAGAACTGAATGCTTCCACCAGTTACAATTTTACTACAACCCCTAACCAAACACCTTTCTGCGCCGTTCGCAATCGAAACGTTCGGTCGTCAAACATATTCAATATTTTCAATCGGAAAATATGTCTTGAAACTCCGCCGCTAAGTAAATAGCTTTTCATTCCGCAATACAGTGTTCAGTCGACCTCGTGTAACGCTAAAAATAGGAGAAGTCCGCTATGCCTCTGTGAAGCGGTCCCTGGGTATCCTGTATCATGATTTTTGGGGCTCAAATAATATCTATTTAATAAATGATTTGTCCCATGTTGGTCGGGTACTAAAAAATAATGTAGGTACACACTGTGTCTCTTGCCTAGCATGTCGTAAAAGGCGACTAATGGTATATGGGGTTTTGGGTATGTGATTGTGAAGACGTCGAGCTAGCCACTTGTCACTACTTTTTCACAATTTTCCATCTAACCCAGTCCAGCTCAGTTTTGTTTTTGGCTAAATGTGAGGCCTGCTGGCCCTTTGACTCAGCCTACTTCTTCGGGGATTATGGGCGTGATGTTATATTATGTTAATAAAATGATCATAAATTCTCCAGACTGACACCACAATTCCCTAGTTCCAAACTAAGCTTATGCTTGTACTATAGATACTATAGATAGACATACTTAAATACGTTTTATAAACATCCATGCCTCAAGTACAAATGTCCATGTTCATCACACTAAACTTTGCTCCTAGCGGGATTCGAACCCGCGTCCCTTGGTTTCGTGGTTCTCTGAACAGTCGACCAGCGCGCTTGCCAAATTTCTCATTAGAATTTAATAGTCACTACAGTTTATATACAATTATAAATTACACTATACGGTATTTATGTGGGTACATAAAATGAATACTGTTCACTGTTCAGTAGTTAATGGATATTTCGGGAGCAGTCACTAAGTACTTATATAATAATACCTACTAGCGGCCGACATTTATCTATAATTGTGGCATGATTTTAAGAAAAATCTGAATATTTTTATGAAAATTTAAGTAAAAAATATAATATATTAAAAAAAAATTAAAATCACCACTACTAAACTTCACGCCATTTCCCTAGCGGGGTCGGCAGAGATTTTAAAATAAATTAACGCAATACACGTTTGTAACATCATAGCATTTACAATAATTAGAGATTCCTTTTAGGCCAGTGCATTATCGCACAATCCATCGCAAAATATGAGTTTTGTCCAAACATCGTTATTCCTGACGGTCCTGCGCCAATTTCACCCAGAAATAAAATTGGAATGCCCCATAATCGAACACAATTCGCAAATATTCAAGAAAGTTACATATAGTACTAAAGAGTTCGCTAAAAACCCAATAAAAGATAAGTTCCGTCGATGTCGCGAATGGGACTTACCTAGTAGTAAGAGTGTTTGTTTTCCAACAAGAAGGTTTAAAAGGCATTTTAAAACTATTAACTAAGTAGTATTGCTCACAAATATTTACTCGGAACAGCAGCTCGGTGTGAAAGCGCCAATCGCGAATAGCGGAATTATTTTTGTTTATTGAATCTCAGTCTGTGGCTTCGGGGGGGGTGAAAGTGGGTGTGGGGGGAGGCTGCGATTTCTGGAATGGGTGGGAATCTGTTGATAGTTTTACGTTTGACTGGGTAGTTTAATAAATCCTTCGTTGAAATGTAGGTATTTTGTGTTGCAACGCATGCTTCATAGTGTCTAGTCGTTTAGCTTGTACTGAGAACGTATTGAATGAATGTATGAATGAATGAATGAATAAACGTTTATTTTGAATTTGGAATAAACGGTTATTGATTGGCCCGATGGTCAGATTGAGTGGTCAGAGACCCTGGCCATGAAACCAAGGGTCGTGGGTGCGAGTCCCTAGGGGCAAATGTTTCGTGTGACGAACATGGACATTTGTCCTCGAGTCATGGATGTTTATAAACGTATTTAAGTATTTCTATCCGTTCGCCTAGTATCCATAGTAGGTACAAGCATAAACTTAGTTTGGAACTAGGGAATTGGTGTGTCAGTCTGGAGAATTTATTTATTTATTATTATTTGGTACTAACATACAATAATTTTACGATTAAACACAAATTGGTATTTGTTATTATTACAGTGTCCGTGGTATTGCCAGTTTTAGTTTCGGTTATGGCGTAATATATATATTTTTTATATGAACTTGTGAGAAAATTCAAGCTTTGAAAGCTTGAATTTTCACAAATCAAGATAATTGTCGATTCAATTAAATCTGCCTTCTTACGTCACTATCACAGAAACACATACAAGCGTATCGATATATTTCTTAACGATAGTATAATGTGGGATCGAAGAAGCTGAAGAAGAAGAAGAATATTTTTTTTTTAATACATACGTGTTATTTAAAAACAATAAAAATCAAAAGTATGGTGACAATCTTCCGTCTCCAACGTTTAACCAGAAAAATGGTATTGTAATACATATTGTAACCGACACGGATTTGGCATTTCGGTAATAATATGATGTATGCCTCTTAGTTTAACCGAATTTCAGCAATTGGTTTAAAATAACGATAAGGATTACCTAAGTACCAACATTGGTAGCGAGATACAAACTAATATATTTTTTTATTTTCACACAAAAAAAATATAGCCTGTAAAAATCGACAAATTAAAATTATAAAAAGTTAAAACATCTAGTATATAATGTTTGAATATGACTTTCATAAGTAACAATTATTGCCTCCTTATTGATAATAATAAAAGAAATATCAAAAAGATACTCGTAATAAGAATGATCGTGTTACCAATGATAAATCCACTCTTAAAATGCTTCGTATAATGTTAAAAATATTTATATTTTGCTATAATAAGACTTGTCGTACACGTACATTTCAATTGATAATAAAGTTCCGAACATATTTAAAAATATAAACAACCAATTAAAACACGATAGCGTGATATAATCACACGCAGAAAAGGCAGTGGCTTGCTAGCTAAACCAAATGTCAAAAACGTTTCAAACGGGCGTTTTAGAGTCTTCAAATCGGGTGCGCTTATGAAATGTCTGCCTTTAATTTATATGTATATAAACAAATAAACAAACGGTATCACATCCATAATCCCCGAAGGGGGAGGCAGAGTCAAAGTGGCAGCAGTCCCCTTTAACCACATTCAGCCAAAAACAAAATGTATATCGTTGAACGAAACTGATAAAAATCATCTTAATCTATAGCGTTATGTCCTGTGTTTAGACGGGTCCGCTTAGACCATGATCCAGGATTTAGCGAGTCTTGTAATTACATTCAAGCACTTACCAATCTGATCTTCGGAAGTCAAAATAAGCAGACAATTTTTGGATCATGGTTACAAATCCAAAGTTGTTCGAATTTGCAGGTTTCATCTCGATGTTATCCCTCACCGTCGAGCTTGTGGTATAAATACGTACATAGATTTGAAAAAACCAGCGGTATGTGCTCGGGTTTGAACCCACTCGATCAGTTATGAGGCGCGTGTCCTTACCGTTGAGCTACCACCGCTCTTTAAGGTGAAACGAATAAAAATATCTGACGCATAAAACAAGGTACGATTTGACCCGGAATATGTGTCAATCAAATAATCAAATTGCGAATTTTCGTCACAGAATGGTGGCAAATATTAAATAATGACATTTGCATTCGTCATCGAGTATTGAAGAATGACGGGTTTGCGAATATATTTAAATGACGTTGCTGCATGCATTACTTGTACAGTCTGGAGAATTTATTATTGTTGCTGCATTATTATGCATTATTATGACTGCCCCGTTGGTCGAGTGGTCAGAGACCTTGGCCACGAAACCAAGGGTCGCGGGTTCGAATCCCGCTACCCCTAGCGTTTCGTGTTATGAGCATTTATACTCGAGTCATGTCTATCCGTTCGCCTAGTATCCATAGTACAAGCATAAGCTTAGTTTGGGACTAGCGAATTGGTGTGTCAGTCTGGAGAATTTATTTATTTATTATGGATTACTAGCTTCTGCCCGCGGCATTGCTCGCGTGGTACATCGATAAAACATAGCTTATATTTAATCGATTCTATTTTAATGTATAAGATATACTATAGTAAAGTTTCATTAAAAATCTGTCTTAATAATACATCTGTAATACATACTGTAATATAATACATCTGTCCTTTCGCGGTTAGAATGTTACAGAAAGAAAAGTAGTTCACGACAATGAGGCAAGAGAGGCAACCACAGTTGCCTTTTGTCGAGTTCAGTCCAGAGATCTAGGTGACTATGGAAACCTAATGGAAAGCTAATGGCAGATTTTTTAGGTTTAATTTTGTGGGGACACCTCTATTTTAAGATTAAAAAGAAAAAATACCATAGAGCTCGAATGTATAACGTTAAATCACAAAGCTTCGAAACTATAACTCCTATTGTAATACAATATCAGTCCACATTAAACATCACTTAAAAACATAACTGCATCATGTCATCTCGCTACTATTTACAAGGTTCCGCATTTAACGCAATCACGAGTAACAGCCCGGCTTGTCAGACACATTCAAATTGAGTTAAACGTAAGGGCAGTTGAGGGGGGTCCTCTCTCGCAATCTGTCAAGTGAAATGATGAGATTTGCGCCTAACCAGGCTGATACCGGCTTCAGTGTTAGGTGGCATTGCTACTGGTCCAAGTATTTAGGATGGGGTACTGGCGTACTGTTGTTATGCCTGTGTAGAATTAGGCTTATCTGGACATAGCTGCATAGTTTCACAGCATTATAACAATAAGAAAGATAATTTAAAATAGAATTGTAACGTTGGTTTAGGAATAGAAAATTATAGCGGTGGTAGCTCAATGGTAAGGACACGCGCCTATTAACCGAGGAGTGCGGGTGCAAACCCGGGCACGTACCTCTGGATTTTTCAATTATATATATGTCCCGTGGTTAGTAGGGATCTGCTTGGACTACGATCCAGGATTTAGCGAGCCTGGTAATTACATTGAAGCGACTGCCGATCTGACCTTCATAACCCTTAGATAGAGGAACCAGACACATTTTGGATCATGGTTACACATCCATAGTTGTTGAAATGTGCAGGTTTCATCCCGATGTTTTCTCTCACCGCTTAGCTAGTGGTATAAATACGAACATAGATTAGAAAAATCCAGAGGTACGTGCCCGGGTTTGAACTCGCACCCCTCGGTTAAGAGGCGCGTGTCTTTACCATTGAGCTACCACCGCTCTCTACCTGTAGTTCTTTTAAATCCTGAAATTAATATTATTAAGTCAACAGATTGCTTTGAGATTTCGAATAAGCGACTTGTTGAGCAATAATACTGTTGTATGCATTAAGCTCCGATGAGCTTAATGCAACATTGCGACGGATACAATTATGTAAGCATCAATAAATATTAATTAGCAGATGCAATTCATGCAACGTCGATGTTAATAGTTGTCTCAAAATACAGTCGAGCCAAACTATCGATGAGCGCAACAAAATTAAACAGGTTATTATAATAGTATGACCTATTTGTAGCCGTAAAGGCCGGATGTGTTCGGGAGACATGTACTTCGCAATTCGCAACCCTTGCACCCCTCCCCTGCAGCGGGGCTCGCCATAACTCTCCCGGCGGCCGGACGGGTCGCCCGCTCTTCGGGAGCATTTCGCGCGTTCGTATTCCTGTTTCAACATGGCTGGGTAAGCTGTTTTTTTTTAATTATATTTTCTCGTGATACGTCTATTTTAAGTGGTCGATGATGTAAATTATTGGTGGGGTTAACTAACTGTAGTTGTTTGTTAAATTGAATGTTATTTAGTTTAAAAATACCTACTTTGAAAGGTTTTGCAAAATTGAAGATTTTATTTGTTTGAAAAATATTTATTAATAATTTTATAGGATTATAGGATATATTTAAGTACTTTGAATAGTTTGGTAATTAATATTAATGTACTTTCTTTGTAGTTAAAATATCGAGTTATGAAAATAAATATGTTTGTTTTATTAAGGGATAAGAAAGGATTTAAAATCTTCGATTCGATTAAAAATAAACGGTGCATTTTAATGAAATTTAAAATGAAATAGTGGTATTACATTTTATATTGTAAATACGTTTTAACATTATCCGCCGCTCATTTTCACGGGTAATTGACAAATCAGCTTATATAATAAAATTAATTATGCTCTTTTATCAAATTATTTTGGTGCCACAAATTATTAATTTTAAACTTTGTTCCGGTAATAGCTACAAAATAAATTGTGAATTGAATTGTTAAGTCAAGTAAAATATGTTTTTAATCCTTAACATAAATGTTAAAACCAAAAGAAATATTTTAATACATACATTATTGCATTGCCCTTATTTTAATACATTTATGTTCCGTAAACAAATCTAAACTCCTAATATCTTTACATATGTATAAAACAAAGTCGCTGCTTCTGTCTGTTCGCTTAGATCTCTTGAACTACGCAAGAGATGTTGATGCGGTTTTCACTAATAGATAGAGTGATTTAAGAGGTTTTTATGCATAATATTATATTGTAGTCATTGTATAGTCTAGTATTTTAATAAACTTTATGATAGTATAAACCTCAATCTAGATTTTCATCACATGACGTTTTGGTCGGGTTAAAATAAAAAAATGGAAAAAATAATTACTAACATTTATGCAACATATTTATTAGTATTGTGATTGTTTTGTTCCCATTTCAAGTTGGTGACAAAATAAAGATTGTTTCACTCAACGACTTTCAATTAATCAATGCTATGTAAAATACAAATAGTCATACTAATGATTATATTTACAATCTACTAAAGTGAATAACTGATCATCAGATAGTTTGTTTTAACGTGTTTGTGAGTTAATTTAGTAATTAGCGACTTAGGATTCTAACATATTTATGGAAGCAAGAATCCTTCAACTTAATAAAAGTAAATAAAATAAAGTTATAATAGAAAATATTAATATTTTCGTTCAAAATCGTATTAGATATTAATTTTTAATTTAATTTGTCCATGATAAAAATTAATTCCCACTTATCAAGCACTTAAAATCGGTGTTTAACTTAGTTTATGCTTGTGCTATAGATACTAGATGAACGGATAGACATACTTAAATACTTATAAACATCCATGACTCGACTACAAATGCCCATATTCATCACACGAAACATTTGTCCCTAGCGGGATTCGAATCCGCGACCCTTGTTTCGTGGCCAGGGTCTCTGACCACTTGACCAACGGGCCAGTCAACATTTCCATCATGACTCGTATCAGACAGGCCGGTATCATAGAGCATATCAAATAGCCATTAATGATCCATAATCTCGCACTATTTACACCTCAAATAGATCGCGGGCGCAATTTCGCCCTCATGGAATTGTCTATCACTGCAACACTATACCGCATTATCCTAATTATCGATGGAAATGTCAAATATTAGGATCTTAATTCTCTGTTTCTAGTCGGGGTCACTTTGACCAAGTGTCCAGATTTAGAGGGCTATCATCATATATCACACTACATCACATACATTGATCTGACTCCGAAGTAAGTAGCTTAAGCACTTGTGTTACGGAAACAAAATCAACAGTGGTATTACAAATATTTACTTAAATATTGGATATTAACACCCAGACACAGAACAAACACAAGCATTCGTCATACGAATGTTTGTCCTGAGTGGGGATCGAACCCACAATTCTTGGCGCATGGGGCAGGGTCACTACCGAATGAGCCATCGAGTCAGTCTAAATTTTTAGTATACGCGGAAACCTGTTTAGAATTGGTTTTGTGGCCAGGGTCTCCGATTACTCGACCAAAGGGCCAGTCCATACCAATATTAATATAAACTATAAAACCAATGATCTTTTTACAAATATTACTTTAAACCGTATCGTCATCGCAAAGGTGCAATTTAAAGAAGTAAGTAATTTTATCTTGATAGAAGCGTACTCAATGGTATGTACACGCGCCTCTTAACCGAGGAGCGCGGGTTCAAACCCGGGCACGTACCTCTGGATTTTTCAAATCTATGTACGTATTTATACCACTAGCTCGACAGTGAGGGAAAACATCGTGATGAAACCTGCAAATTCAAATAACTTTGCATTTGTAACCATGATCCAAAAATTGTCTTGTTCCCCTATCTTAGGGTTATGAAGGTCAGATCGGCAGTCGCTTCATTGTAATAACCAGACTCGCTATATCCTGGATCATGGCCTACACTGCACGGGACATAACGCTAGGAAGATGATGAAGTAATTTTATCTTGACATAGCAGCGCCCCGTGGTTTCGCTTGCGTAGTTCCCGTTCCCGTGGGAGTACGGGGATAAAATGGCGCTGTTAAAGTAGCTTTCCATTGGTGAAAGAATTATTCAAATCGTTTCAGTAGTTTCGGAGCCTATTTGATATAAACAAACAATTAAATCTTTCCTCTTTGTGATATTAGCACAGATCACAGATTACAGAAATACCTCGTGGCATAATTATACTATTGTTAAAGTCTATGATTAACAAAAGGAGTTAATAGTATTTTAAATGTCGCTGAGAAATGTATGGTCATTCTAGAATTTCTTTACAATAGTTTGTTTCATCCGCGTGAAATATAATCTTTACTCTTGGGGACATCGGGATAACAATGTTTTATTATCTAACTCAGTTACTTTTGATTACTGGAAAGCTCGATGGCGCATTAGGTAGTGACCCTGGCCCATGCGCCAAGAGTTGTGGGTTCCCACCCAGGACAACATTCGTCAATATAAATACTTGTGTTTGTTCTGTGTCTGGGTGTTAATGCATTATTTAAGTATATATTAATTTGTAATACCACTGTTGTTTCTGATATCCGTAACACAAGTGCTTAAGATACTTACCTCGGAGTCAGATCAATGTATGTGATGTAGTCTAAAATTAACTAAAAAAAAAAAATGATAACACTTTTAAGTCTAAAACAGGTTTAAAAATTTATCTATTAATTGACAAACGTACAAACATACAAAAAAGCCTTCTCTCTTTACAATATCACTTTAAAGGGCCAAAGTAACCCTTTAACACATCGACGGACCTTTCATACATTAACCCTTTGTCGCAACCTATGGTATAATAGACCGTCTAATTCAGAAGAGTGCTCATCATAGCATGTTTCACTTAACATTACCCACGGTCCATTTTCCGCTTAGTTTCTACTTCATTATCTAACGTTAGCGGTGGAAGGTCGCAACGTGGAGGTACAATAAGAAGTTTATTGAACAAATTCTATTATATTAATGTGTATATATTATTAGGGCTCAATAGGGATGATGACTGCATTAAAAAACTACAATTCCATTTAGTTTGTCAGTAAGATTACTAATACAAAAATACTGGATAAATATTTTTCGCTTTACCAAATTAACAAAAAATCACAAAGATAAGAGCGTCAACGTTTTGGAGTGGGGTCTTGCGACGTCACTATATTGTAAAAATTGTACGAAAGCGTGACGTCACGCGCATCTTGAATGCATTGTATGTTCGTCATTGTTTGTTTTTGTCAAATAAATAAAAAAATACATGTTCAATATTTTTATAAAATATTACTGACGGACTAAACTGATTTTTTTTGTCATCTTGCCTATTAGTTTTCAAATATGAAATGCAGTGAGCCTGCTTTACTATAAATAAAATAAATAATGAATATTAAACTACATCTGATCTGGCTCCGAGGAAAGTAGCTTAAACACTCGTGTTACGGATATCAGAATAAACGGTGGTATTACAAATATATACCTAAATATTGGATATTAACACCCAGACACAGAAAAAACAAAAGTATTCATCACAGATGTTTGTCCTGGGTGGGGATTGAACCCACAACTCTTGGCGCATGGGGCAGGGTGCTACTACCGAATGTGCCATCGAGCTTGTCAGGCAACTATATAGAATAATTAATCTAAGAAAGACCTAAGTCTGTGATTCTAAAATACTGTACTAACTGAGTCTCATGGTCGTGTGTTAACAGAAGGTGATTTTAGGAATTATAAAAACCGTAGAGCTTGTGTAAAAAGCATCATGAATTTGTAATATAATTATAAATCAACTATGTTTCTGCTTTGCTTCGTAATAATTATATATTACGTAATAATTATAATTATAAACTCTGTTATTAGGTAAGTGTTTATGAACTATATAGTTTTATGAATGTATAATTATTGTAAAAATGCTGTTGAGTTTCCTAATAAAAAAAAAATTAAGAAGCAAGTATGGCGTACGGTTTTTTGCCTATCCCGCTAGGGAAGCGGCGTGAAGTTTAGTTAGTTAGTTATGCCTTTTATCCACGTATTAGTAGAGTTTATCATTATATTAGCGGGGAGCTACCCACTCGTCGCAAATTTGTAAATAAAATTGTATAGCAATTGGCTTGCAAATTTGTCCGGTTTTCGGCGAAATGACGTTTCATTAGTTATTAGTCTAAAATCAATAAATAAAGTACAATCACAATCATAATACTCAAATTATTATAATATTTATGTGCAGCGCAAACTGATAATGATTTTCCAGTTTTTCAGCTGTCGTTTAACATACATAACATCACGCCCATAATCCCAGAAGCTGTAGGCAGAGTCAAAGGGGCAGCATGCCCCTTCAACCACATTCAGCCAAAAATAAAGCCGGGCTGGGTTAGATGGAAAATTGTGAAAAAGCAGTGACTTGTCGCCTACGCAATCACACACCCAAAACCCGATATACCATTAGTCGGCTTTTACGACATGCTAGGCAAGAACCACCGTTGGCATATTCTTTTAAGTTCCAGACTAACATGGGACAGTGGGCTGGGTTGGATGGAAAACTGTGAAATTATTGACAATTATTTGACATGTCTTTTAAAAAGGACAGAAACAATTTAAGGTTTGCGGCCTCAAAAAACATTCGCATTTTCATTTGCTGATCAACTTTACCAAATGCGGGATTAGGAGAATATAATCAGTGATTTATTGATAGCTTTAATAAGCCTTTTCAATTCATTCAACAAGCTCATTAGCGATTAATGAGCGTATAAACGGCACATATTTAACAGGAAATTCGACCAAACTTCATTTAAACAAAACGTCGAGCGCACTTCGCAGAAAAACCAATTTAATTTATTTCAGAACCCACTAAAGTTCAATTTGAATGAGTGAAATATATCCGTCTATGAGGTACGCCCGGTGAATAAACTGCGATATTCGATAGTATTGGAAATCGGAATGAAGCCAAAGCTGTATCTACTCTAGCTTTCAATATTAATTTAATATTGAAAGCTAGATGAACTGGGAAAGGGCAAGAGGAAGATGATTCAGGTAATATTGAGGTAGGGGCTATTGGATGCAAATGTATAGGTAATTCCGGGAATTCCGAATTACCGCTGAGGAAATGCAAATATTTGTTGTTTGTTGCAACGGTCCGTCTATCGGACGAACCGCTAGGTTAATCACAGGTATCTATTTGACTACGACAGGAGTTGCCTGTAGCGAGTTGCGCCGTGCCATATATATTGGACCGTTTGATCGCATTCGATGCTTCGAAGGTTCGCGTTTTCACAGGACTATGCCATATTGATGGTGATGGTGATGAGACTTGCGCTGAGTATTTAATATACCTCTAATGTAACAATAATATATATATTTTTTTTCCCATAAAAGTAATTCGTTCACAAATACACCTACCATTGTTGGTGGATTCTGTATTTTCTGCAATAGGATATAATTTATAGTCCGTCAGATAGATTACATAAAATGTCGAAATTATAGCGGGTTAAAATTTTGCGTGATGTCAATGAACCCTACAAATTTCAGCGATTAGTGATTCAAAGCGGAACTCCGGAAGTTCGATGCTATATCTTCGTTCATTTTTGTGTATTTTACAAAGCAACAAGTCTATTCTAAATTGATCTCATTTCCTATATTCGACAAATATACCTGGATACGAGTATAGGCCACTTTCTATAAATGTTTTGTCTGCTTTCACGGATTTGTATTCTACCTTAATAAATAAAAATAAATATCACACTACATTACATACATTGATCTGACTCCGAGGTAAGTAGCCTAAGCACTTGTGTTACGGATATCAGAATCAACAGTGGTGTTAAAAATATATACAGACACAGCACAAACACAAGTATTCATCATACGAATGTTTGTCCTGGGTGGGGATCGAACCCACAACTCTTGGCGCATGGGGCAGGGTCACTACCGAATGAGCCATCGAGCCGTTCGAACCTTGGTACCTTCCCAACAATATAGATTTTCCCTGTTTAGCATAACGCCTGGATTAACTCTTGGGTAGTTCCTAAGATTAATTCTGTACAGACAGACAGACGGGCGCCCAGGGAGGCTTGTGTTCATAACTCGGTATTTATACACTTTGAGCTAAAATTATATTATTTGAATTGTGCAATTGTATACACATATTTCTGTAGAACTATCTTTGCACATCAAATATCGTTTATCTTTATATAATTATATAAAGCCGAATAGTTTGTTTATCTTTATATAATTATATAAAGCCGAATAGTTTGTTTATCTTTATATAATTATATAAAGCCGAATAGTTTGTTTGTTTGTTTGCTTGATTGCGCTAATCTCAGGAACTACTGGTCGGATTTAAAATATTATTGCAGTGTTAGATAGCCCATTTATCGAGGAAGGCTATAGGCTATATAACGTTATCCATAAACGCGGGTGAAACCGCGGGCACAGCTCGTAATTTATATATCGCGAGAAGGGAATTTAATACTCTCATTAAAGTGCTATGGAGTGTCTATTTTTAACCAACTTAAAAAAATCGTGTCAATTCGGTATTTTTCTTGTTTATCAGAAATTAATTTACTATGTTGCCCGATTTTGATGATTTATCGAAATAAATCTAGATCTAGTCTAGATCCAACAACAGCATTCATAAGAATTAAATTTCTAGACATAAACCCTGACGACTAAGTCGTATCGCTTTTGGCTTTTTGATGAAACGAATTTCTTGTTCCGTGTATTTTCCTCTGAGGTAAACTCATAATACTATGGCGGAAAGTCTTTATTGCAGGACATCAGAGAATATTTAATTTATCCAGTCTAATTTAAACTAGCCCCTGACCTGAGCTCTCTCTCCTTATTCCACTTAGCAAAAACACCTTACGAACGTTTGGATTTCAGTAAGCCATTTTCTTTCGCACCTTTGAGAGATGAATTTTACAAAGCTATTTAATTTAGTCTTCAAAGGAGCGCACTAGGTGGCACTATAATTAAATTAAAAATTAGTTCTGCTTTGCGCAAAATTTTGCATCTGGTTTAAAGTTGTTAGGTATGGTAAAAGTGCATTCTACAGAGGTGATATTTGAAGAAATATCGTTTATTTTTAAATTATAAGTTTCTGACCACTACATACAAAACATGCATAATATCACGCCTATAATCCTGGACGGGGTAGGCAGAGTCAAAGGGCCAGCAGGCATCTTTAACCACATTTAGCCAAAAGTAAAGCTGGGCTGGGTTAGATGGAAAATTGTGAAAAATAGTGACAAGTGGCTAGCTCGTCGCCTACACAATCACATGTCCAAAACCCCATATACCTAGTCGCCTTTTACGACATGCTAAGGAAAAAACACAGTTGATACATTATTTTTAAGGATTATTCATGAAACATTTCAATCAAGTTTTTGTATTCAACATTATTATAAACTAGCTTCTGCCTGCGGCTTCGCTCGCATGGTACATCGATGAAACATAGCCTATATATTAATCGGTTGTACGAGCTATATTATTCTAAAGTTTCATTAAAATCCATTCAGTAGTTTTTTGTGAAACAGTAACAAACATCCATCCATGCATACAAACTTTCGCATTTATAATATTAGTAGGATCTTATATCTATACTACTTGCGTATAATTCAGTACCTACCTATCTTATTGAAGGCTGTCAAAAATTCGTCGCAGATCGCTGCTTACACCGCAACAGTCGTAAAGGCGGTGATGATAAGATGACTGATTAGTCTTAGAACGCCTTTTAACACTGCCGGCACGCCTTTTAACGTCAAATCTACTTAGGCCAACAGTAACCGGCGAGCCCTTGTACCCGACTTCCCACAGATAACTGGTAGTATTTCTATTTTTCCGTCGCAAAGCGAAATCGAGTCGTCCAATATTTCATTAAAACCAGACCGCCCTAGGCCGGCTACAGTTGAAAAGAAACTTTGCTGCTACTGCAATGTAGTCGGTTTCCGTTTAAATTGAAGTCTATTATTGAAGTGGCAGTTTCTGAAAGAGGTTTGTGGTCTGCAAAGCATAGTTTCAATGGGAATGTCTGTTGGAGTTGGGAGCATTTTCAGTGGCTTCCTAAGCACGGCTTTATAGTTTACTGCTTTAGAGGGTGGTGACGTCATGAAATAACGTTGATGACTAGAAATAATCCTTTTGTCGTTGTTGGGTTGAGTTCGTTTTTTAAGGAATTTGCAGGACTCTTAACTCTTACGTTTGATTGAAAATTTACCTTTTTGTATAAGAAATCGCCACACAAATTAAGGTGTTTTATAAAATTCCCAATCTCTTATTCTTTATCGTCCGCCTACATCAACTAAAGTATATAGCTCTTCAGAAATATCTGCGAACCTGGCTCAATGACGACATGCGTTGGCGCTTACGTTGACAACGGTACTGGATAGGCGAAAACGGGGCGAGGTGCGGGATAGCGCGGGGGAAGCTCGTTCTAGGGAGGTTCGAAGATATTTCCAACGGTTTGTACAGTTATTTAGCAGGAGTATTTGGTTGTTTACTTCTTACGTGGTAATAATATTTAATAATAGCGAGTCACATATAAAAAAAAAATTTCACATTTTATAAATAGAGCACAATTATTGAAGATGGTTTCAGGCTATTCCCGAGTGAACAAAGTCTGTTTTGTATATCTTTTGTTGCCTTTGTATGTGTCTTTTATATGGCTTTTTTCTATTACACATTCCTTATATACACATATAGAATCAACACTTTTAGGCTTACATAATGGCAATGTAAAAACGGACGAAACATACTAACTATGTCTTGTTGAATGTATAACCCAGCTATTATTCTAATGTAACCTTTTTTGTTGTTTCATAGTATGGTCAATAAATGTCTTTCCTTTCTTCTTTCTTCTTCTTCTTCAATGTTTACGTTGCGGTCACCCATCCTTATCCACCCAAGCCAAGACATTGCAATCGACAGGCAATTAAACAAAGTAGAGCATATCGCTTTTACATTACGCGATAACCACCATAATTATTGTGGGCTGGCTTGCGTAGCTGTAATTTCCCCTGACACCATGCTCATTGGACCGGACACAGAAGTGCATAAGTTGCATTGGAGCCCGCTAGAATGTAATCTGAAACCCCGGCGATATGATCAGGCTATCAATAGTATACCTCAGTTAATTTACAGGCTACGTCGCAGCCTGATTTCACTCGGTCTATATAGTAATAAATAATAAATTTCAGACTATATCACATACGGGATGCATGATTTATTTTAATCAGGCTAGAAGTTCCTGAGATTAGCGCGTTCAAGCAAACGAAACAATCAAACTATTCAGCTTTATAATATTAGTAGGTAATAGTATTATTATATGAATCATGTTAATGTGGTCTCTTGTTGGATTATTTATGTACTCCATAGTCGAGGTAGTGAAAGAGTCAGCAGAATATGAAAAAAATCTAGACAAGGTCTTCTGTTGGAAACAAATTAACAGTTATTTCTGAATCGCCATAAATGCAATATTGAGGAACGCAACAATATTTTGTCCTTTTTTTGTTATTTAAGTAATTGCGATCTATCATTAATATTTTTTAAGCCTAAATTGAGGTTTAGCTCAATGCAAAATGTCTTTTTTTTATATAGACAATGTAATATAGACAATTTAATTCCACCTCTAGGCGCGCATAATCTTTGCAGCGACAATAGTCGAACTGTCGTTAATCTTCAATTTCTCATACCAATCTTGGATGAGTTCTGTAATGGAAATTTTCATTGACCTTCTTTTGTTTACACCGTGTTTGTGTCCTCAACAAGTCTCCGATATGGCCAGACTTGAGACGAGAGATTCAAGAAAAAATTGATTCTTAATACCCATGATCACATTTATTTGGGTTCCGCGGTTAAATGGTTCCTGGGACGGTTGTTGAAAGATATTTTCTTGTATGTCATTGTCCAATAAAGAACAACTTATGTTTTTAATTTAAATAGATATCAGAGTGAGAATTCTGCCGTCAATATTTAGCACATCTTACGGGTTTGATAAGTAAATTAGTTTTCACGAGAAAACGCCAAGCTTATTGAAAAATGTCTTTGAGTTTTGATCCGATCTTGTCAATGTTAAAAATTATTTCTATTCCAGAGAGGAGTTGAATTTAGTACTTAATCGTTACCCATATAATGAATTCTATACACAAATATCGATATAACTACTGAGTTTCTTGCCGGTTCTTCTCGGTAGAATCAACGTTCTGAACCTGGCGGTAGAATCATTTTTTATAATATTGTGACTATTCATAAGTGCTTTTGTGGAGCCTACATGAATAAAGATATTTCTATTTCTATTTCATTCTAATCATAATCCTTATAATAATCGATGCTTCCGAAATATATCTGACTCTTACTTCTAAATCCGATAATTTTGTCCGCTCATCAAATGAATATCAAGCACTCTCAAACGTCTTTAATTCAACATAACAATTATTCCAGTATTCAAAAGTCAATTAACAAAGAGACAGAGTCATTTCACAGCACAATTTAGGGAAACGTACACTTTTCTCCATAAGGAACCCACAGCCTCAGCCCGACTCGCGCTTGCCCAGTGTTTTCTATCGTCAATAATCTCTGTCAACTCGGCTCTTCTATTATCTCGTAACTCCTCGGGGCGAGGTCGCGGCACGCGCGGCCTTACCGCTTCTGTTATTAGATATTAATTATTGTTTGCGATAGTCGACGCTGTTAGCCCGCTTCGGTGGTAATTAGATCGTTAACACCGACATTATTGGCTTGGACAGCCATGTGAGATTAGCAGCACTAAGGACGATGTTAAAAGGATGACGTCGCAAGTCATTCGTCATCATCTTTTTAGTCGGAGTCGAGACCAGGATCTAATAAGGAGTCTGGTTGTTACATTGAAGGCATCTTCGCTTCGTACCTGTTGTTTTATTTAGTATCAATAGTATTGTATTGCCACCCCTGGACCAACTAAATATTGTATGTAGCCTCCTTTACCATATTCAGCCAAAAAAATTAATTGAGCTGGAATTGTGCAAAAGTAGTGACTTTTCTTCTTTTACGACATGCTAAACAAGAAACATTGTTTATAAGTCCCTGACGAACATGGAGCCTATATCTTAACATTTGTTTATAAGTACGAACGACTTTAAGGTTATCAATTGACTTTGTTTTTTTATAAAAACATTACATACATAATGTAATGTTGTAACTGATAAACACAAACAATTTTAATCTGTCTGCGGCGGAGAAAAAATAGCAAGTTACGATTTGACCGGAATTCCTAGATGTTGGGTTAGCCTTAGCAAGTTTTTAAGTCGGCAGTTAACTGAATGGCTTTAACGACTCGAAAACTAGGGATGAACGGCTTAACGTGTCTTCTGAACCACGAAGCCGGCTTTTCATTTCAGCGACTTGGTTGCGAAGAGGCGGATTTAGCGGGAAAAAGGACACTTAAAGACTGGCTTGAAAAGTACGAGAGACCATATATGGGGCATCAAATTGATGGAAAGTGGAAGTGAGGATTTAAATTACGTTTAACTTAACTTCTTATATTGATATTGAAGTCAAAAAGATTATACCAATAGTGTTCTTCTTGTAAAAGGCGACTAATGGGTTTGTTTGTGTTTGGCTTTGGCAAGCTACTTGTCACTTCATTTTTATAAGTTTCCATCTTATTTGACTATATTTTTTCACAAGACTAGTAGCTCATTTGGGGGGTTAAGTATAAAATATTTAACAAACTACCAGACAATATAATTGAACTGCCTATGCATAGATTTCAATTACACATTAAAGATTATCTTATGAGAAAGGCTTATTAGATTTTTTAAGTTACAAATATTTGTAATTTCTATTATACATATTTATTTTTTTTTAGAATTGTATAGCATAGTATCTTAAGAATATGATAATTGTTACTTACTAATTTGGCGATGGAAAGAGTAACTATCGAGTTTCTTGCCGGTTCTTCTTAGTAGAAACTACTTTCCGAATCCGGTAGTAAATTTTCATTTTCATTTGTATGTACTGACGATTTATAAGTGCTTATTTGAGCCTACGTAAATAAAGATAATTTAATTTTAAGGTTAATCTCATTTTTGACTAAATTTTAAGGTTAACTATTAAGGACGTTATTTAGACGCTGCGTACCCCTTTGGGGAAAGCGGGCGTAATGATATGTTTTGTGAATGTAAATCTTGACCAATGAGGGTTTTCACAAATACATAAACCGCCAGATGGCACGATGGAGTCTTGTGGTCTTATCACTGCCACTATTGGTTCTTTGTTGACAGCATGTCAGTTTATTCTGAAAACTTACCAATGAGGAGAGTGACAAGACCGTACGTCACAGTTATGCCATCTATCTGATGTTTTAAACCAAAAAATCCTTCATTTTTTTTTAAACGTTTGTGTATATGTATATTGATTGACCTTCATTATATTTTGCCATTTATAGTAAAAAAACTCCAAATTGATCACCTATTCGTATGAGTTTCAACTAAGCACCTAGTAGCATCCTGCTATCCGACTAATATTATGAACGCGAAAGTTTGTAAGAATGTGTGGATGTTTGTAACTCTTTCACGCAAAAACTACTAAATGGATTTTAATGAAACTTTAGAATAATATAGCTTATACACCGGAGTAACATATAGGCTATGTTTTACTGACGTACCATGCGAGCAAAGCCACGGACAGAAGCTAGTTCTCTTATAAATATGTGACAGTCTTGTCTAAGTTTGTCTGATATAATCTCGTACAGTACCTACATAACAGCTCGGAACTATAACTGTACTTATAGGAAGATATAACGCAGGCACATAACCGCTTATATGCAGCCAGCGTGTAATACATAAGCCTCTGGTTGGTGGAGTATTTCGAGAGCTATTTACTTCGGGCTAAAACGTACATTATGTATCGGCGCTGTAGCCCAACCCAACCAAAACGGTTGGATTGACAACTAATGGTTGGGTTGGGCTATTCACGGAACGCGGAACAAATACACAATTGTTCTGTGTTCCGCGAATATGCAACCATATTTTAATATATAAGTAATGTACGAAGCCTGAAAATTGTTTGTACACATCGTTAATAGAATTAATTGCTATAGTCTTACTGTATACTATGTTATATTTTGACCAAAAAAATCTACAAAACATCAAATAAAGTTAAGCCTATTAAAACAGGATGGCGGCACACCGCTTTTTGCAAACTCACAAGGTCATTTAATCCCGTTAGTCGTGGAAGGACAACGATGCAACACAAAATGTTTGAGTTTTTGGGATACCATTATATATTTTTTATACTGATTCTTAAAATGAAAGTTATTGACCCATTTTCGATTTTCGCATATAAATGACATTGTATTTTATGGATTCACATTAATGATACAATAATTCACCCCAATATTTTTAAAACTGTTATGTTTGGTCCCTAATGAAAATGAATGCAGGCAAATTAATTTCCGATAATTTAATTACTGCTTGTGGGCTCTGTTATTGACTAATTGAGATGGCCTATGCAGCCACAGTAGTGTTGTGTGGAGTAAGGGAAATGTATCGATAAAATTTAATGTTTTTACAATTTCACAAACATTTAGATATACTAAAAACTAACTAACTAGCTTCTCTAGGCATACTATTTAAAGCTATGTTATATTTCTGCGGAAGGTTATCCAGATACTAATCATCATCTTCCTAGCGTTATATCCTGCTTAGACGGGATTCGCTTTAGGATTTAGCGAGTCTGGTAATTACATTAAAGCTATTGCCGATATGACTTTCGTAACCCTAAGATAGGGGAACCAGGCAATTTTTCGATCATGGTTATTCAGATACTAATATCGTTTTATAATACAAGTTACATATGAAGAGGATTAATTTCTTTTAGTTAAGAAAGAGTTTCTAAAGAAGTTTCAATCATTATATGCGCCTAAAGATATAAAAATTATATTTCTAATTCGTGCATTTTTATTTGTCCTACATAATTGCAGTACCTACTATTATAATAATAATAAATAAATAAATTCTCCAGACTGACACACCAATTCCCTAGTCACAAACAAAGCTTGTGCTTGTGCTATGTATACTAGGCGAACGGATAGACATACTTAAATACGTTTATAAACATCCATGGCTTAAGCACAAATGTCCATGTTCATCACACGAAACATTTTCCTCTCGACCAACGAGCCAGTCAATTAAGGTTTTATTATAATAATTATTACCTATAGATGACATAAACTTAAATGCATAATGTTTTATAAACATTTTTGTACAGAGTCGGTTTGTGTGTTGCGTTTGTGAAATGTTTTTTTCCAACTAATTCATTAAATTAACTAATGAACACAAACTTTTGATTATTTGATTTAAAGCATTTTACAACTTGGTAATTTAATTTGCCTTTTCGAACTGAATATGAATTAATTTTACTCCTTTATCTGAAGATCGATAATTTATCGTCCAACCATCGACTGCTTCACATCACTAGCGGATAGTGAATTGCGTTGATTAATTAAATTTGGCGACAGGTATTACTGATTGTCGGTAAATTAAATATTGATTGGCGGTGTATAAGTGGTTTGCAGTAAGCTTGCAAAAGGCGTTATGAGATTCTATAATGATTCTATATTTATTTATTAGGGTGGATTTTTTACACAAAAAAAAAATCAGTCGAATTGAGAACCTCCTCCTTTTTTTTTAAAGTCGGTTAAAAAGGACAACCTTTTACTTAGACGGTATGATTTTTGGTTTAACTTGAGAACGTTTACTTGTTGATCGAGATTATGTAGGCTGGACTATATAGGGGCAAATGTTTCGTGTGATGAACATAGACATTTGTACTCGAGTCATGGATGTTTTTAAACGTATTTATTACCGGGTTGCCGAGGATAGGGAGGTGGGCAACGACAACACCCAGCTCCTCCTCTTCCTCAATCAATCCAAGTCCAGCCGCAGGCAAAGCTGCGGCCGGTGCCGCGAATGGCTGGCAAGACACTAGTCGCGGCCCACCTCGAGGTCCCTCTTCGCTTCAGCCCTGGATGTTCCAAGTCCAGAGCTTACTAAGCCCCCTCGGTACGACAAACCGGGGACCCTGGCGGGGAAGATTTAAGTATGTCTTTCCGTTCATCTGGTATTCATAGTTCTAGCTTATAAGCATAGTTTGGGACTAGGGCATTGATGTGTCAGACTGGAGAATTTATTTATTACCAGCGGTGTTACCCGCGTTTATGGTTAATATTATAAAGACTATTTCCGCCATACATGATTTCGATGTAACTTTAACCATTAAGGCTGCACACGCGACGGAAGCTTAAAAAATGGAGTAACTTCTCCCGTTTTCCTAACATTTCCATACATACTCTGCTCCTATTGATTGTAGCGTGATGAAAAGTATACTATAACCTGCCCAGGAGTATGAAGAATAATTGTACCAAGTTTCGTTAAAATCCGTCGAGTAGTTTTTGTTCCTATAAGGAACATACAGACAGACAGACAGACAGACAGACAGACAAAAATTTTACTGATTGCATTTTTAGCATCAGTATCGATCACTAATCACCCCCTGATAGTTATTTTGAAAATATATTTCATGTACAGAATTGACCTTTCTACAGATTTATTATAAGTATAGATTTATTTACCTGTTATGCATAACAAAGTCTAATTCGTCTTTAGTGCTATTTGCAGCCATTAAGACCTAAGTCGTGCAGAGTGCCCAATTACTTGCTAGGTACTCGAGTCGATGCTTGGACAGGAAACCTATGCATTGTGGTTGGAGGTGGTCTCAGCATACCTAAGTGATACTGTGGCGGCAGGTCCGATAGCCGGGCTTGGTATTATATTATTCGTAAAATACGAAATACGAAGATAATATAATACAGCATACGTTGCTCGCTGATAAAGTAGCTTTCCATTGGTGAAATAATTAATTTATTCGGTCCTGTAGTTTTGGTGCCGATTTAATACAATATAATCAAATCTTTTCTCTTTATAATATTATAGTTTATTAGAGATTGTATGCAAAGGAGGTTTTAATCCTCTATTGATACTTCTGGTGTTTCAAATGTCTATGCTCTTAATGACTGCCTACCATCAAGCAGGTCTTATCAGCCCCCTTGAAGGTAACCATTAGGGTAGAATTGGAGATGGCGTTTAAGTATTTTTATTACCGTTTCCTTAGGATTATTATTTTATTAGTACAAAGACGAAATCGTCATATAGCAAGGAAGATGATAAAGATTGATGGATAGATGTTTATTATAGTTGACTGGCTCGATGGCGCATTTGGTAGTGACCCTGCCCTATGCGCCAAGAGTTGTGGGTTCGATCCCCACCCAGGACAAACATTTGTGTGATGAATAATTGTGTTTGTTCTGTGTCTGGGTGTTAATATCTGATATTTAAGTATATATTTGTAATACCACTGTTGACTCTGGTATCCGTAACACAAGTGCTTAATTTACCTCGGAGTCATATCAATGTAGGTGATGTAGTTTCACGTAAATAATATGATTGAACGGATTAAGTATAGAGATATACCTACCAATTGTGTTTGCGATTATGTAGGCAACGAGTTAGCCACTTGTCACCACTTTTTTGATATTTTCCATCATACCCAACTCAGTTTTGTCCGGCTTGTCCGGCTTTTGTGAGGATTTTAACATTTTGCAATGAACGAGTCGATTGTCGGTCGCTCCTGCAGTCCGTCAATAATGTAGGGTGTCCGGCCAAACTGGCTGGTCTGTCCGGCTATTAGGTTTGGTGACTTGGAAACCCTACGTTCAAGGATATAATCGCTTTCTAACTAACTAACGAACTAAACTTCACGCCACTTACCTAGCGGGGTAGAGAGAACCGAACGCCATATGGCGCGGTCCTTACACACCTCACTTGCTCTTCAACATTTATGATCGCTTTCTGGACTCTGCTTATCCCCTTGGGTATTGCTGGGTATTAATGTTATGTTTATATGTATATATGTACATACCGATGTGCTTAAACTGCCTACCCCGCTAGGGAAGTGGCGTGAAGTTTACTTAGTTAGTTCACAAACAAAGAAATGTACATAAGCTAAGGCTCACGGCAAACTCTAAGTAGTCTATTAGAAAAAGCTTTAAAAATGAGCATAAAAATTATGACTAGTTGATTAACAAGCAATCTCTACTCGCATTTAATCGATTCACCTGATTGAAGTCTATATTTAGAACGATCTGTGTCTTTCTCCACTTCTGATCGGGAAATTATATAGGAAGCCTAAGTATTACCTGGATGCATCTCGTTCCAATGAAGGAAACAGGCAATGACATTTTCAATCATCCGTATAGTGGTTTATTCGATTATTTTCTTATACCTGACTGTTGAAAAATCAGCCCTTAAACATTTATATAAATATTATAAAAAAATATGTTTACTAGAGTAAACTTTAGAGTCTAAAAAAATGCGCCAACTGTGTTCCTTACCTAGCATGTCGTAAAAGGAGACTAATGGTACATCGTGTTTATGGTATGTGATTGTGTAGGCGACGAGCTAGCCACTAGTTACTACTTTTTTTGCTGTTTTTTATCTAACTCAGCCTAGTTTTATTTTTGGCTGGATGTCGTTAAAGGGGCTTGCTGCCCCTTTGACTCTGCCTACCCCTTTGGGGATTATCCCCAGTATCCCCAATATCAAGTAATCCCCATGGTAGTATTCGTAATGTATGTGTGTATGTTAAGTAGGGAAGATTTAAGCATGTTAACTCTGCACAATATATATATATATACAACGTTTATTAAAACCTTGTTTTATTTTTTTTGCTCACATGATATCTAAATATATTCCGTAAGAGTTTTAAATTAAACCGATATAGCAAAAACAAAAGTAAGAAAGAACCAAAATCCAATTGCCTTCAAAAACGTCTAGCCGTCTATAAAATGTTGTCGCCGTCGGTAAAAAACAACATTAGCTTATTCCACTAAGATTAGCTTAAATAAGATACGATTCTATTCTCGCCAGCAACAATCCATTATTGCACCGAAATTCGTTCCCAATTAAGCTTCAAACCTCACTAAACTTATCGGGCTCAAAACTCGCTGAATATCCGCCATTTCCTTAAATACATTGCTGGCCTTGACTTAACCGCTCAAATAAAAGCACTCCAGCATCTCCATTAAGCATCTAATATTAACGGGAACAGCTAAATCTGGTGAAAAATCTGCAGTGGTTTCAGATTTGCCGCCACCTATATTGGTGAATCTTATTAGACTTAGCTCATATAGTCTAGACTGGATTGAGAATGCAATTGGACTTGACACATATAGGCTGTGATATTTACGAAATAGTTTTGATGCTGCTTTGAGAAATTCAAGCTTTTGTGAGAATCGGATATCATTTGGCGTACGTTTCGCCAAATTTTGTTGAATGAATTTAGGTCTGTTCTCAGATCAATAGAAAAAGGAAGATGGAGTGTCACGAACATCAAAATTGAAGCCACTTTTTTATCCATGTGTGCATGGAAGGGTTGCCATTTGTTAAATTTTTTCCCTAGAATTTGGGAAATATTTTTATTTATTTATTTATAAAAAAACATACATACACAATCCGTACAGGTCATACCTAATGCAAGCCGCGTGGTGCAACCCGAATATTAGCCTAGAGCCGGAGAAATTAATCTTAATCAATGCTGAATATTTTTCATAAACTTGCAAAAATATTTGTAAACCATATAATAATTAATGATAACCATATATTAATTATAATACATATTTGTATTACGGTGGCGCCACCGTCTATTTTGTTTAGTTCGAATGGGAAAATTGTAAATCATATTATGACAACTCTAATGACAACTGTCACTACTTTCGTTCTTTCAAAGTCTATTTATAAAAAAACGATGTTATTCCAAATACATACAAGTGAAAAGTGGTTCCGTGGAACTTCTTACGGGTTAGGGTATTGTTTTTACAATTTTTTACTACACAGGAAGGCATAATAATATTTATTTTCGATATGTTTTCTGTCCGACGGCTCGTGAAGTACTAAGAGCTGTCAGCTTGGTTTTAGTTGTAAGTGTGTGCGTGAGCGTGTATTTTACTTGTGTCAGCTTCGTTTTGTGACTTCACTTTTGATGTTCGTGACACTCCATCTTCCTTTTTCTATTGATCTGAGGGTCTGTTGAATTAAAACATCCAAAAGCTGGCGTAACTATGACTTACATATTGCTAAGCTTTCAGAAAAAACTGACATACGTATCACATTATGAAGGGTCCTGTCAACAAATAGCCAATAGTGAGAGTTATAAGACCACGAGACTCCCTCGTGCCCTGACGGTTTTAGTTTTTTGAAAATCCCCATTAGACCTTATCTTATTACATTATTCTGATTTTAAATTAAGTAGCTTATGCATTTGTGTTAAAGAGGTCAGAGTTATTTAAAGTATCACAAATAACTAGACTTGAGACTTTTTTTTTGCCCTGGGTAATGCCTTACGCATACCCCGATTACGATCGATGTGAGAACAGCTATAAAATATCCTTAGACAATGCAGTCGCGTCTCTGATTGGTTCACTGCATTTGACGAGTCCGTAACAAGATGCTGATTGGGCGAGTAGGGTTGCGTTCGTTGCGTTATTGGCGTTTTGATTTGGTTACAATCGGATAGCAATCAGCGTTTTATTTGCTGGTCTGTTGCGGAATTTTGTTGGTACATACATACATAACATCACGCCTGGAATCCCCGAAGGACAGAGATAGAGTCAAAGAATTTTGTTAGTCTAATCACTTTATAGGTTTATGTACTCATTGATGGGTAGTTGATGCGAGAAAAGTTGCCGCCTTTTTTAGAAACTGTCAAAATTTTAAATTATATTACTTACATAGATATAAAATTATATTAGCTAATTGTGACGTCACGGCGTGCCACATTCAACTAACTATTTACATACATACATATCATCACGACGTAATACCCAGAGGCAGAGGCAATGAGGTAGCTAGCCCCCTTAACGACATTCAGCCAAATATAAAACTAGGCTGGGTTAAATGGAAAATTGTGAAAAAGTAGTGACAAGTGGCTAGCCCGTCCCTTACACGATCATTAGGGGCGTTTTACGACATACTAAACAAGGAACACAGTTGGTACATTCTTTCCAATTTCCAGACCAACATGGGACTACTATTTACTTACTTTATAACCATAGATAAAACTTTAACAATAAGAACGAACTTAATTTTAATACAAGGTCGTCCGAAAAAGGTTCTATTTAACCGACTTCAAAAAAAATAACGAGGTTCTCAATTCAACTGATTTTTTTTTAATGAAAAATTTGTTTTTTATTTTGGAGACAAAACTTTCGAATTAACAAGATATCACAATACATCACTTCCAAACGCTTTTAAATTCGAAAAAAGATCTTACAACAGTGAAACGAAACGTATTTTTTCGAACCAACCTCAAAGACAACAAACACTTGGATCCTAATTCCGGAGCGACGTTTGTAAATCCGAAAAAAGGCTTCCCGCGAGTCTACACGCGAATACATGGAATTCACTCTACAAGTACTCATTGACAGTAGGGATGGCGAAAAACATCGATATTTCGAATCGATACTTATATCGATTCGAAATATCGATGCTTTTCGCGTTTCTCTCGGCTCTTAAGCCGAGATATTAAGTTAATGTATTGAGATTTAAGCCTGAAAGCCGTTTTGACAATTAACAAAAATTGCTTACTTAGATTGATGTACCTTAGTTTTGGTTTTTGTTAAATTACCAATCCGTTATTGTTTTGATCGTCAGTGTAGATAAAAACATCAATGGATAATTACCAACCTTATAAATATTACTGTCGTATAATCAATCTAATGCAACATTAACATTAAGTACTTCCCGTATAAGTAAATGCATCGAATTCACCTTTATTTATTATACATGATTAATTACGTAATTATTTTAATAGTGTGAATAAAGACTACCAGTAATGATTTCAGTTAGTTTAAGTGGTCAAAGTTTAACTTTTTGCACGTCAGGGGAGTTCAATAATTAGGTTCGTAAGGAATTCGATTCTTAAGTTAATTTGCTCGCATCAATGCCATACCTATTGGTTAATATATAATTACCTGCATTTATTATTAAGGCTAAGGAGAAAAAATATGATCATTCACAAAACACAAAAATAATAAAATTCCACTTTTGCAAAACTCGATTCGGTTCTCCAAAAAACATCGACTCCCACATATCGGACCGCCACCTCTACGCTGCATTAAGCCTCTTAAACCGATCCGAGCAGATATCCATTATGCAGTAAGTACGACCGCAGTACCTACGGCCATCAGTAGCTATCAGTAGCCATCAGTAACCGATCCGCGGCTTATCAGATTATCTCCTCACGAACGCAGGTTCGCTTCTCGGCTCGGCTAATTGGCACCCCCCCCCCCACCTCAACACGTTATTTGGAGAGATTTTGCCGATAATTACCTATTAAACTACCTGGATGATGGGATTAAATAGTTCGCGAGTTTCTGATTAGCAATTAGTCTGTGAGATGAAAGAAAGCGGATGTGACTGAAGTTTAAGAGAATCTCTTAACATTTGCTTTTTTTAAGTTATTTACTCAAGATTTATACAGATTTATACAAGATTATACAAATTTATACAATAAAATCTTGCATAAACCTGTACAGATAAATAAATCGGTATTTGTAACGGTAGAGTCATAAATACGTTTCCTACAATACAAGTGCCATCGCAAACTCTTTTTGAAGAACCCCATTACTACAAGTAATATTCTCGACGCAATCTCCGACGAATACTCTCTGTGCACCAATCCCTACCTCCACTATCTTACCATTGCGCTACCACCGCCAAAGCCTAACCCCTATGACGTCACACAAACAGTGCGCAGTGACGTCACCAGCAAGTTTCAGCCGGCCCGGAATTGACTGAAACAAAACTGGCACTTTTTGTCGTCCACCGCGTTTGACCGCGCCAGTGTTTTTTACACTTTGTCTAGCCAACTTTCATTGAACACACTGTATACAATTTAGCTGGGCATTTTTTAAGTTTTCGCCGACCGCTCCAGCCTTTTCACGGGCGCAGTTGACAAATTGAACAGCCATTTTTAAGTGGAATGTTTGCGAGTGTGTTGTAGCTTTTCTTTTTTTTTTCTGGACTAAAATAGGAGTTGGGTGGGAATAATATGCAGTTTATTTATGGAAAGGATTGTGGTGGCAGTTAAGTGAGGTACAAATGCCACTACCTTTTTGACATTCCAAGTCTGTACTCATATTTTGATATATTGTCACTAAAGAAAGATTTAAAAAATGTATAAGACCGAGCTAATAGCAATGTTAATTGTTTGTTGGTTTGGGCCGGCCCATTAATTCTATAACTCACTTGACTACACCATGAATCCATCGTGATAGATGTCCAGATCATCTTGGATATGCATCCATTAATCTATCTGTCTAGCTATTCTCTCTAATAGCTATAAAGACCACGCGACACCTACTTCAATATAATAACCGAACTCTCTATTGTAGGATCATAGTATATTAGAACTAAATAGAACCAAATCCACCCTAACATAGAGCTTTTGCTAAAATTGTTATCGACGAAAACAGTATCAAATATAATTGAAACTACATCCCTAAATCTCCCAATTTCGCTTTTAATCAACCTGCACACGACGCTATCCAACAAAATTATACATAAATCTACTTCATATGAGTTATCACTCTAACGAACTGGCTGACGTCAAAGTTTGCAAAAATTTCAAAGTATTGTCAAGTACGAGAAAAGACTTGGAAGTGTTTGATCAATGGGGTGTTTGAATAGATGGCTTTTTAAATAGAGTTATGATAAAAACTTATACGGAATAAAAAAAATTACATATATGAGGCATGAGGCAGCTGTCCACCCCTGGAACTCATGTGTTGTGGTACGTGCTGGGCTATTTACCACCAATAAAAAAAACATTCCGACAAAAAAAATATTGTATTGACCCCTCTGGACAAAAAAAAATGTATTGCCCACCCCTGTCCTAAAGCTGCCCATGGATAAATACCATCCCGCTCGAAAAACCCCGAAGAGTCTCTAAGGGCAGCGACCTCCTACCACCATCATATTTGCCAGAATCAAAATGTTCATATAAGGCAGAGGTTTTGGAAAGAGAACGTTTTAATAAATAATAAATAAATATAACACTATATCACATATATACGTTGATCTACTCCGAAGTAAGTAGCTTAAGCACTTGTGTTACGGATATCAGAATCAACGATGGTATTAAAAATATATAAACACAAGTACACATCATACGAATATTTGTCTGGATAATGAAATATTGTCTTGGGTGGGGATCGAACCCACAACTCTTGGTGCATGGGGCAGGGTCACTACCGAATGCGCCATAGAGCTTGTCAAAGTTTAAGATGGCAATCTTGCGAAATCAACATATATTTTACCTTTCAATGTATGGCTAAGTTAAAGTTGGTATTCATTAAAATTACGCCACTCATCCAAGACTTACTTAGGCCTTATTTGACTTTAAATTCTAATTGAATAACGATCGCACTAACTCCTACTCCTGTACTGTTCGAAACTATGTAATTATAATTCAGAGATAAAATATGACAATATTGTATGTGTTTCAGCAAATACTCTTCCGAAAATCCCATTCAACCTTGCTCCAAATTAAAAAAAACAATTCTTTTCTCTATCAAAATTTTAATTACTAACAATACCTTCAACTCGATGCTTTGAAGCTTTTTATTTTATTTCCTTCGTAAGCCACTTAACGGGCTAATTACCAACTCAGCATCATAATCTGGAAATAATGAGATAAAAATCTCGATATAACTCTAATCGGCTATATTTTCATAATTTTATTGCTTGCTTTTTGATATGTGCCGTAATTGGCTTGGCTTTCAATTGTTATTTATTTGTATAAAGCAAATATTTATTCCCGGTAAGAGGTATTGTTGAGCACAAATAGAATTAACCTGATAACTTCAGTGAGAATGGAACTATCTTTAGTTATTCTTGGTTGCAGCAAGCACCCTTTGTTGCAGTTTCTCGGTATCTTCTGTTATAATTAGCGTTTTGAATTGTCGGGCGATTCTCGTTATATTTCGTTTGAAGGCTTTTGATACTACCTACTTTGAAATTTAAATTAATAGAGCTTCGGAAAATACAAGGAGGCCGTGGTAGCCTCACCTATGTTACATAACATCACGCCCATAATCCCCGAAGGGGTAGGCAGAGTCAAAGGGGTAGCATGCCCCTTTAACCACATTCAGCCAAAAATAAATCCGGGCTGGGTTAACCTGTCGCCTACGATATACCATAAGTTGCCTTTTACGACATGCTAGGCAAGAACCACAGTTGGCTTATTCTTTTTAAATCCCAGACCAACATGGGACAGTGGGCTAGGTTGGATGGGAAGCTGTGGAAAAGGAGTGACAAGTGGCTAGCTCGTCGCCTACTCAGTCATATACCCAAAAGCCTGTAAACCATTAGTGGCCTTTTACGACATGCTAGACATGAATCACAGTTGGCACATTTATTTTTTGTCCCAGATCTACATGGCCAAGTCCCAGAATAACGTGGAACCTATGTTTTGTTTACTGGATAGACATTAAGACGAACTGATAAATCTACGAAAAATTGTTCTTCAATATGGTATTACAAGTTAGCTCCAATGGACTCCTGACACGTAACGTCAGGCTCAGCTAATTCCATACAAAGCTTGAACAGTTTCAATCGCCGCAAACTTATAGAGATAGTGACGTCATCCAAACAATGACAATTGTTTGGTCTGACCTGCATGTAATTTTGTAGGTTCAAATAGGTGGCCGTGTACAGATGATCAAGAGAATTGAGAGATTTTAGGATGAAGTTTCAATTAAGTGAGAGACTTGTTACGAACATTCGCAGCGATAGAGATCTTTTTGATAAGGCTTTGAGCGGTTGCATTTTGCAAAGCTCCCTCTCCCCAGAGTAGGTAAACTTGTTTTTTTTATTTTTGCGTCTGTTACCGACGTCGGCGTCCCCCTTTGAGGTTTTAACCCTTCCCGGCTGGTTGATTGGAACGTCGGGCCTTCAAAAAAATTTTTGTCCAAATCCAATGTTTCGTCTTTGCTGTGATATAGACTAGGTGTTGGTTAAAGGTGGTAGGTGGAAATCAAAATATGTGTCATCAAAATTTATATTAAATAAATAGACATAGAGACCTTTACTTAAAAGAAAAAAATACTTACGTACGTACGACTGGCCCGTTGGTCGAGTGGTCAGTGACCCTGGCTACGAAACCAAGGGTCGCGGGTTCGAATCCCGCTAGGGGCAAATGTTTCGTGTGATGAACATGGATATTTGTACTCGAGTCATGGATGTTTATAAACGTATTTAAGTATGTCTATCCGTTCGCTTAGTATCCATAGTACAAGCATAAGCTTAGTTTGGAACTAGGGAATTGATGTGTCAGTCTGGAGAATTTATTTATTTAATTTATTTATTTACTTACTTACTTGGTTATCCAGGATTGACGATGTTTTTAAAATCAACCACCAATTGACCCAACTGTTTTGATTCACGTGATTTACGTGTGACCTCTCAAATTGTTAATTACTTAAATTTTACTTACTTTCGTAGATACTACGATATCTTTTCCCGCATGACTATATTTTTTTTTTTTTTTTTTTTTTACTTGAGGAATGCTTACTTACGCACCATCCAGTTAGAGTCCTGGGTGGACCTAAAAGGGTGAGTCGGGCTCGAAACCGGTAGCAATCTCCGGAGACCCTACCGACTAAACCTCAAGGCTGTCGTTCTTCGGGCGCTAACGCAAAACCAACGGGATCCCCACTGTCGGGATTCATCTCGTAAAGTCTACGTAGCGCGCGCTGCCGCCTGGCGGCCCATCTCGAGGGAGTGGTATTCTCCCCCAGAACACCTAGGGTGGTGTTTCACGACCACATAGACAGCTGTGTACCCTATCCTGACGGACCGGGTGTAACACCTGCAGTCGGCTTCTCCGGGGACGATTGAGGGCAGAGGACCTCCTCCCCTAACCCCCACGACCCCAAAGGCCCTTTTAGTCGCCTCCTACGACAGGCAGGGATACCTCAGGAGTATTCGGAGCCCCCCCTGCAGGGCGCCCCGCATGACTACCTTTTTTTTTTTTTTTTTTTTTTTTTTTTTTTAGTTGGGGAAACTCCCACGAGCCGTCACCCTCTGCTCGGGGAAGCAGAAGGCGGTGTGTCGGACTCGAACCGACTAAAACCCCAACGTGGCCTCCAGCGGCGCAGTTCCGGAGGAGCCTGTATCCCCACTGTCGGGACTATACGACTGCTCCTCCGGTGATGCGCGTGCCGCGCTAAGCGGCCCACCTCGCGCGGCGGTGGTCGATGCTGTGCAGCCCACGACAACAGTCGTCGGATGCACAGCACCGAGCACGCGCGCGCGTTGAGACATGCCAGGCCACCCAGCATGTCTCAACTACTCCGCCCAGTATTCAGACGCCAATCATCCCCGTGACCGGCGTCGTGGGCCCACTCTCGCGCTGTGCCCTCTGCTAAGCCAGAGGGGCACGCGGAGAGCGCCTCGTCGAAGGGGCCGCCTTCCGCCCGGCGACCCAGATTGAGGGCTTAGCCCTGTCGTCGCAGAGGGAGAGCATCGAGACGCTCAATCCCTCTGCGACCCACCACAGCGCGACCCAGCGCGCCCCTGTCGGGTTGCCGAGGATAGGGAGGCGAGCAACGACACACTCAGCTCCTCCTCTTCCTCGGCAATCCTAGTCCGGCCGCAGGGGGCTGCGGCCGGTGCCGCAACTGCTCGGTGGAAAATGCCGAGCAGTCGCAGCTCACCTCGGGGTCTCTCTTAGCTTCGGCCCTGTCCTGCACCAGGGCCTACTAAGCCCCCCCGGTACGCCAAACCGAAGACCCCAGCGGGGGGGCCCCGCATGACTACCTAACCTAACCTAACCTAACCCTAAAATGTTTAAAGCAAGAGTGCTACTAATTCTGGGTAAGCTCGCTTCTCAATCCTATGGTTCAGTGTGAAGCCTAGAAAATACACATCTTACCAAAAAAAAAAAAGATACATAGACTTGACGTAGATGCTTTCAAACTTTGTCAAGATTCCTTTTCTATTAAATATCATCTTCCTAGCGTAAAAGCCCAAACTTAGTCGGGGTCCGCTTACCTCATGATCTAAGACTTAGCGAGTCCGGTAACTACATTGAAGCATATGACCTTCGTACCCTAAATAGGGGAACCACATAAACTGGATCATGGTACCTATTCAACTAAACATCTTTGTACAAAAGTTAACGACGTCTGAAAACCCGCTAACATCTATTCAAAATACCATGCACTGAAAACAGCCCGGTGCCGAAACAGCAGACGAAATAACCCACTTAAAATGTTTTCGCTCAAAAGATACGGCCTCAATCAACCCTCCTCAAATGAGCGCTCACCAGCCACTGAAAAGTTACATTCAAACCACCACCGCAACTTTTAACTAGCTCCGTGTCTGACTAACTTGTTTCAACCGGCTCGAACCAGTTAGAACCGGTCGAGACCGGTTAAAACTGGCAAATGGAAGTTTACAGTGCCGCTGTATCGGGGATTTGTGTACTTGTATTGGGTGGCTTGTTAATAATTTGTACGTTAGTGTTTATTAGCGGAACCTGGTTTTGATATAGTTTTGGTACAACTGAGTTTACAAAACTTATTCGGTTCGGTTGTGGTCTTATATATAGCGTTGTGGTTATAAAGCAATATAACCCATAAAATATATTATTCCAATATTACCTGTGATCATTTCATTTCTCACTAGCGACCCGCCCCGGCTTCGCACGGTGAGCATAAAACAATATAAAATTATACATATAAACCTCCCTCTTTCACTCTATTTATTGGTGAAAACCGCATTAACATCCCTTGCGTAGTTCGGGAGATCTTAGTGAACAGACAGAAGCGGCGACTTTATTTTATACTATGTAAAGATGATCTACTTAGTATATAAATTTTAGTAATATGGGCCTTTGAAAAGCTCAATTTCACCCGCAATGGACAACGCCTATTGATCATTTACTATGATACCTTCGTCGATGATTTTTTAAGTAGGAATATAAATTTTCGCCTCAAAACATAGCAGTGCCCCGCGGTTTCACCCGCGTAGCTTCCATTCCCTTTAGAATACGGGGATAAAATATAGCCTATGTTACTCGCTGATAAAGTAGCTTTCTTTTGGTAAAAGATTTTTTTTTATCTGTCAAGTAGTTTTGGAGCTTATTCAATACAAACAAACAAATAATTCCTCTTTATTATATTACTGTAGACTTGACTTATTCGCTTCTAACGTTCATAAAGGCTCTGTGTGCCGCATTCAGCCCACAGCTTGCATAACTGTTCTAAATATGTCTTCACCATGTCACAGGGAAACTTGTAATTGTGTCTAACATAACAACCTATTGGAATAGTCTGTGTAACGAGTGTTGATATAGGGTTGCCTACTACTCGGACAAGTTTTTGAGTATTGGACACTTTACGCTTATAAACTGATACGGACATAGATAAATTATCATACTTAGGTTAAAACTAATTAGCTAACTAAACTTCACGCCACTTCCCTAGCGGGGTAGGCAGACAGAACCGACTATTATATTTAAGTTAACTTGATATAATATGATATTGATATGAAATTTGTCCCATGTTGGTCTGGGACTTGGCCCATGTTGCTCTGGGACAAAAAAAAAGAATGTGCCAACTGTGGTTCTTGACTAGCATGTCGTAAAAGGCGACTAATGGTTTACGGGCTTTTGGGTATGTGACTGAGTAGGCGAAGAGCTAGCCTCTTGTCACTCCTTTTTCACAGCTTTCCATCCAACCCAGCCCACTGTCCCATGTTGGTCTGGGACTTAAAAAGAATATGCCAACTGTGGTTCTTGCCTAGCATGTCGTAAAAGGCGACAAATAGTAGGGTTTTGGGGGGGGGGGGGGGGGGTGATTGTGTAGGCGACAGGTTAGTCGCTTGTCACTGCTTTTTCCCAATTTTTCATCTAACCCAGCCCGGCTTTATTTTTGGCTGAATGTGGTTGAAGGGGCTTGCTGCCCCTTCGACTCTGCCTACCCCTTCGGGGATTATGGGCGTGATGTTATGTATGATATGAAATGAACTTGTTGCGGTTACTTAAATTGACTGCAACAGTCACTAATAAATTACACGAGTCATTAGGTATATATAATTTTAAGAAAGTTTAAGTACTACGCCATTAGTTATGTTTCTATACATACTTGAACTATTGTGCATTATTGCATAGAATATCATATATTTAAATTATAAATAAATTGTATATTAGCATCATCTGATTCCTAGTCCGACGATTTTTAGTTCAAAAACCAATCTATGAACAGCTTTTAGTTATCTACATTTGCTCAACAAGTTTGCAAATCTCACACTCGAGACAACAAATACATTTCGATGATAGACCTATCTGTCTATCATCTGTCTTAACCAAGCAAACCAGTATGCTACACGCCTGGAATCACAATGAATGCCTTCAATATATCGAAATCCTTCATCTGTCACTTCTCACCAGCATCGGAAGGCTTGCATATCCATTCCAGCCATCATTTACAAAGCCCATTGTTGGCCATTAACAGACACTAGACAGGCTAGACAGCGCACCTGTCGATACATCGAGAAATCCCGGATATCTACGTGACGCACGCTAGTTCGATGGGAGCCCAGATTCGAATATTCAATTCCGATTATCTGGAATTCCGGATACGTGACAAAGAGCATCTCTAATTTCGTAAGCTGGTGCTATTAGAGGCATAAGGCTACGTCTATTAATAGATAAGTGAGTGACGTAGTAGTAATTAGCGGTGGTGGCTTAATGGTAAGTCGCGTCTCTGATGCCAGTTCTGGTTCAAATCCAGTATCTCTGGGTTTTTAAATCTATGAACAGATTGCGTTGTTACAAGGTCGTTAAGTTCCGTTAGTATAATTCCTATTAAGGGTTATCGCCGTAACATGGCCAACACCTTACTTGCAGGAGGATGACAATATCAATATCGATATCATTATAATTTCTTTATACTGATTTTTTAATTGAAATATATGACCCGTGTTGAGTTTTTGTTTTAACTAAAATTAACCTAGTATAGTTTAGAGGCGCCACAATACAGTTTCTACGATAGATGTTTTTTTTTTAAGACTTTTCTTTTCAATGCACATGTCAGTATGCACTCTTTCTGCATTCAAAAATTAAAGTAAGCTCAACAGGCATATTACATTTAGGTCAAGTAAAACTCTAATTGAATTAATTACCTTGATACGCCCTTTTCATATCTTTGAAGCGCTGTAGTTTTTCGAGTAGGTATTACATTATGCAAAAAATACGTATTTAATATTTTTTGATAATCTAACTTACGCACTATAAGAAAAAATATTAATCTAGCCTAAACAGTTTAAAATAAAATCCTTTATTTTTTTATTCGAGATAATGACACTATGCTATAAAAGGAATTCCAATACATAATTTCATTGGTTTCATGGCTTGATTAGGTAAAAAAAGCCGTTACCTTAGTATTCGACTGGCCCATTGGTCGAGTGGTCAGAGACCCTGGCCACGAAACCATGGGTCGCGGGTTCGAATCCCGCTAGGGGCAAATGTTTGGTGTGATGAACATGGACATTTGTACTCGAGTCGCGGATGTTTATAAACTTATATAAGTATGTCTATCCGTTCACCTAGTATCCATAGCACAAGCACAAGCTTAGTTTGGAGCTAGGGAATTGGTGCGTCAGTCTGAAGAATTTTGTTTGTTTGTTTTGTTTAAAGTTCAAAGCAGCTTCGCGTTTTGACAGCTCATTAAAATATAAATCAACTGATCCGTGGTGTGATATACCCTATTGTTTGTATTCAATATGTGGTTTTTTTTTACAATAAGTTGCAACAGACAACCCTATCATAAAACCTCATTCCACATGCACAATGGAATACGGCAAGGTTAGAAAATGACAAGGCAAACGAATTTTAGATATGCATAAAGAGAAGCGATGTCAATTTATGAATGCATCGGTTCGCTGCAACAATTTGCTCGATAATGGTTGCTAATGACACTGATTTTACGAGACAATTTCACTTTATTTACTTTGTTGAATATCAACTAGTCTCCAGAAATGTAACTTATTCGCCGCAACTCTTTCATTAAACATTTACGCAATCACATAACAAAAACCAGTATTTAAAATGTAGGTACACTAATAGCATACCGTATACATGTAGCCGTGTTATTGAAAGGAATAACCAAAATCCAATTAATCTCGTACAACGTTTAATTGAAAATCGTAGCTCGTCCTAGGCCTTACCTAAACTCCGTTGCTCAACTAATTTGCACAAACGCTATCAGTTAACAGAAGTTAGTGCCAAAGCGATGCTGTAATAGGAACTACAAATAAACCTTCCACAGAGATGACATGTGCTTCCGTACTACTGCAACGTGGAGCGTTGACTTAAATATTTTTTTAGTCCGTTATTTATTAAAAAAAATGAATAATTCGTATTTTATGCTCTATCAAATATCTAAGTAGTCGAAAAATTACGAAGATACAGCGCTTTAAAGATCTGGAGTGGGGCGATTTGACATCACTTGTTCCTAAAATTTTACAGAACAAGTGACGTCACGCAAGATACATCGCGTTAAAGGTGCGCACCTTTAACGCGATGTATCTTTGTCATTTTTCGTTTGCTGTACAGTAAGAAAAAATAGTAAGCAATATATATATTTTTTTAATCTCTTTAATGGACTACCTATTAAAAAAATTGTCAACTACAGTTAACAGTCTACTACTGTTAATTCATTGCTTCCACTTTATGCGCGTTTACACGAACATGGATGAACAGAACTGCTTTCTTTATGTACTTGTAAGAATTAAGTTTTGTTTTTTTGATCTTACGGATACAAATTAACTATTTTAAATAAGTTTTTAAAATTAAGTAGCTCTTATTGGTTTTTACTGCGATTGGATACAGGTTGATTTACATTTTAAAGTTAAGCTTTAAGTAGAATTTATGTTTTTAAACGATTAGCAATGACGCTTACCAGATTTAGGAAAGGCCTCGTCAGTTTTAATAATTTAAAATAGATTAAATGGTTCTATTTTTAAGTTGGAGCAAATTAAGTGATGTTTATTAGCACGAAACTGTTAATTAGAAAAACATGCAACAGACACTTTTATTTCAATAAATCCTTGTTTACACCGAATTTGGACAAAGGGGAACAATTTTTAATGGAATAGCGATGGGGTTTGTTCAATATTTTGATTGCGTTTCGCGCTCCGATGCAAAGATATGTATTCATTTAAGAGATGAATTTTCAATGGGCCGATGAAAAATAACAGTTTAATAAATTACAATGCGGATGGTTTTAACATGATAACATGTGTTCTGTGAGTGCAAAATTGAATGGAGTTATTGAATAGGTGGTTATTATTTCATCGTCATTTAATAAACTATGTAATTCGGTGAATGTTGCTCTCAGTGGCTGTAATGACGTTTATTAAAAAAGTGGTTCAATCAAACACGTATGATGGCTTAAGGTTCAGCACTCGCAATATATTATTTACATACATACATAGCATGACGCCCATAATCCCCTAAGGGGCAGGCAGAGTCAAAGAGGCAGCAAGCTCCTTTAACCACATTCAGCCAGAAACAAAACTGGGTTGGGTTAGATGGAAAACTGTGAAAAAGTGGTGACAAGTAGCTAGCCTGTCGCCCATACAATCATACCCAAAACCCGGTACACCATTAGTCGTCTTTTACGACATGCTAGGCAAGAACCACAGTTGGCATATTCTTTTTAAGTCCCAGACCAACATGAGATAATGAGCTGGGTTAGATGAAAAATAGAGAAAAAGTAGTGACAAGTGGCTAACTCGTCGCCTACACAAACACATACCCACAACCCCATATACCAATAGTCACCTATTACGACATGCTAGGCAAGAATAGTAAAAATAGTAAGAAACACAGTTCGCACATTGTTTTTAAGTCCCAGACTAACATCGGACTTCAACATCTAAACTTACTTCTGAATAAAATACAAATGTATTCCCGCGAATAAGTCACGAATGTGAATGACAAATATCGGGGACTGTCAAAGAGAATGATAAAATGTGTAAATACAAAAGTTAAAGATCTTTTTATTACCTACAACTTTTCTATTTAACTATTTTTATAAGACTTGTAGTTTTGCCGGAAATCAAGATAAGCCGTTTTTTTACCCTTAAAAACTCAGCCCTATTCACTTCCCGACCTCAGATTACTTACATACTCTTCCATTTTCAATGAGTTACATCCTACTATTATTTTTTTCACTTTTTACCACTTTCAAAGGCTTCTACCCTGGTCTATTACACTTGAAACGAACATCAAAGCATGTGCCGAGGAGTACGCGGAAATGCAATAATCTTTTGTCGAGTGACATTGCTACCTTTGAACCGGAAATGCAGTTTATATATAATAGTGCGTTCAGTGCCGTTTCAGTAAAGGGATATTGACGTTTAATTTCTAGATAGAACGCGTCTTTCTTAGAATATAGTTGGCTTTAAATTTTGTTGTACAATTTTATTTTCTAGTTATAAACATTTTTATAAATTGACTGGCTCGATGGCACATTCGGCAGTGACCCTGCCCCATGCGCCAAGAGTTGTGGGTTCGATCCCCACCCAGGACAAACACTTAAATATTTGATATTAACACCCAGACACAGAACAAACACAAGTATTCACCATACGAATATTTGTCCTAAGTGGGGATCGAATCCACAACTCTTGGCGCATGGGGCAGGGTCACTACCGAATGAGCCATCGAGCTTGTCAATAGCACATTGACACCCTTTTAAGGTTAAAAGAACTTATTCTAACTCACAACGGAGCTAGTTCGAACTGAACAGAAAATATATAAAATGGAAAACATATTTCTATATATCAAAGCATTGCTTTAGACAAAGGTGGAAATGCAATACCTCCATATAATATACACCTGTATCTTCACACAATAAAGGCAACGGGATTCCTGATTTCAATAGGAAGGATATCATAGGTGGAACTAGGGTGGGCACCGGGCGTTGAAAAATCGAGTGTCCATCATTTATTGAATTCACACGTAACACATACCAGGAATATTAAATGTCGTGTTCACGTGATACTGAAAAATATGGCTTTGTTGCGGCCCGTGAAAAACATGCCATCTTACTCCGGTGAGCATGACAGAAGCGGTCATTCACCTTTTTAACTGTGCGTTGTTTTAAAAAGGTGAATGACCTTTTCTGCATCAAAAAGCCGTTGAAATGAAAGTTTTCTATATTAAATGTCGACCAGGTGGCGTAAATGTGACGTGTAGTATAGTGTAGTATTGATAAGACTTTTATAACGATTCACAATCTCGAGTTTTGTGCTTTTAATTTATACGCGCAACTTAAGTATGATTTCAATCAAATTGAAACACGATACTAAGTTGCGTCTGGAGCTATCTGTTACTGAATAGGAATTAAACTTAATGTGTCTTTATCGAAATATGACGTAATTTTGTGCACATTTTGTACACCCATCCATTTTTTCCTGAACGCCGCTTCCCTTCATCTATTTATACTCCAACCGTCGCTCAGACGAGCTTCGTCGATATTTTTAATGATCCAGGATTACTCACAGAGCGCATCTCATTAATATCGATACTCTTTTAATTTATTAGCAACACTATCAAAAGTAAGTATGTAGGGTTAAAAATACTGAATTCATTAAGGGTATTGAAGTGAGCCACCCCGTGGGGTGGTGCGCTCCCTACATTGATACATATTCCACGCATTCCGATGAGGCCCGAAAGGGGAATATCAAGCGAGTGGGTATTACGGCTTGTCATTTGATACCTCGCATCAAGGACGTTTTAGTCACTGAACACGCTTTGATAATTAGACTGGAAAAGGTGATGGTCTTTGACACTATGATTAGGCTCTCAATTCTGTAATCGATGACGAAGATGGATTTCACGATTCTTGAATAGTACCTAACCGCAGTCTAAATAAATTTATGTAAAATATTTAGATTTAGAAGCTCTTTAGATTTTAAGTTGAATATATTTGGAAATAATTAATTAAATTCAGACATATTTATATAATCAGGTCCGCAATCCTTAAGGGCTAGGCCGAATCCACGGACCAATTAGCTTCCTAAACGTCATTTACCCAAAAATAGAACAGACAGACCCGTTGGTCGAGTGGTCAGAGACCCTGGCCACGAGACTGAGTGTCGCGGGTTCGAATCCCGCTAAGGGCAAGTGTTTCGTGTGATGAACACGGACACTTTTACTCGAGTCTTAGGTGTTATGAACGTATTTAGGTATGTCTATTGATTCACCTAGTATCTTTAAGACAAGCTTAAAGTTAGTTTGGAACTAAAAATTGGTGTGTTAGTCTGGAGAATTCATTATTTATTTATTATTTGCATTAAATCAATTTGTAAATAGTTCGTCTAAAAACCAAATATTTTTTTAAATTGCTGTACATATTCTAGCTTCTAAAGATTGAATTCCTTATCGAGCAAACACAGACGATGTTGATAGATTTAAATCTTTTCTGATGCAGACTATCAGAGGTTTTGAAACCATGTATTACTGCCTTGCATCAGGCTTCCGTAGCGTTCGCGTAATCCTCCATCGCTGTTCTAGTTCACGAGTTAAAAAGAAGCCCATGTGCTTTTTAATGCAGACTCAATCGATAAGTACTTTTTTCAATGCAACCATTCACATATTTTGAAAGTATGAAATAAACGAAAGTACGCATTCTAGCAACGCTTTGTAGATGAGCATATTTCGATCAAATTAACGGGGATGATGTTGAGTTCCTGATACTTATCTTTCTATATTTGGTGTTGACATTACGGACCAAGCCCTAAATTCAGTGTTAGTACAATAAGGATGTTGACACATGTTACCAAATCATGTAAAATTATGTTGTATACATTAAAGACAGTATTTAAAAATTTATTGGTTATAGTTTAGTTGTTCGTGGACTAAACAGTTATACAATGCGAATGTGGAAGGATGTAGGAGCCGCGGAAGGCCCAGGCTCACCTACCACGACCAGATTGGTCGTGTATTAAAAGAAGGTGATGTTAGGAGTCATAAAAATCGTAGAGCTTGTATGAAAAGGATTATGAATGTTGAAGAGGCGAGTGAGGTGTGTAAGGATCGTGCCATATGGCGTTCGGTTCTCTCTGCCTACCCCGCTAGGGAAGTGGCGTAAAGTTTAGTTAGTTAGTTAGTTAGTTATTGGTTATAAATGAAAAAAAAAAACATTGTGATTTGATGGCGTTCTTACGTGCCTGAGAAAGCCATCAAAGCAAAATAACGTCACAAACAAGCTAAATTTGTAAGAACTTACTCAAGACAGGTTAACATTGACAGAGCGCGAGAATTTTTATCGGTCTGAGAAGTAATTACAGCCAGTGACGTTTGGAGCGTTTTGGCGGGAATTCTAATAACTATTTTTTAATAATGCTACTAAAGCAATAGAATTAAAGTTATGTGCCAACAATGTGTGTAGGTAGGCGTTAACTTTTTCCAGATCTATCTATTTAATTATTAGATTTGTGTCAACTTTGAATCATTGAGCTCAAAGAGTGCAAAATGGTCTGAATTGTTATTTCTCAATTTGTTACCTTGATGAAATCTGTTGAAATGGTACTCATTTTGTAGCAGTCATCGGTCTTATAATTTATAATGTTGCTGAAATAAAGTGAATTTACCTTTATTTGTGTAAGCTAAAAAGAATTTTTAGATTTTAGATTTTTAGAATTCTGAAAGTTGATTATACCGAAAAAAGTGGCAAGAAGCGCAATTACTCTTATTCTATTTTAATAACTTACAAACGCAGCTTCTACGTCTCGCACTCCGTGCGTGAACACATACATATAACATCACGCCCATAATCCCTGAAGGGGTAAGCAGAGTCAAAGAGACAGTAGGCCCCTTAAACCACATTCAGCCAAAAACAAAACTGGGCTGAGTTCGATGGAAAAATGTGAAAAAGTAGTGACAAGTGGCTAGCTCGTCGCCCACATTATTTCTACGTCCCAGACCAACATGGGACAATGGGCTGGGTTTGATGGAAAATTGTGATATTTAGTTTAATATTTAATGACTTGTTGTAAATTTAGCTTTAGTATTGTAATTTAATTTGCGTATTCGTTTCAGTTAATATCATTACCTACGACCTAGGTCCGACCTAGGTCATTTAGCCAGTACCACACGCTAGCACTAACATAGAAGATTTATGCATATAGTATTTCAAAAGAGATTCATTCCCTCATGTCGTGCGCGTCAACGCTTTCACCGTCAGCGAAATTGCACTTTGTAATTTTTTTTCTCTTTCTTGTTTTATAAAGACGCCTTCACCCGAAAGTGATTAAAACACACAAAGCAGACTTTCTAGACCCCGACGACGCAATCACGCTAGCCATGACGTCGGCTCAGCAGCTCGCGACACAGCCCAACACCTCAAGTCGCCCGTCGTCCCGTCCTCGCCGGCGAGGACTCGCGTCGCGCCGCCCCCGCTAGGTCCTTATTCGCGTAACCGGCCCGGCCCGGTCGCTTCTATCCCCAAACCTACGTGCGTCTGCCATCTCCAGCAACGACCTGAGCCGAGGTTCGAGCCCCATAGGGGGCGTCCTTAGGCTGTTGCCTAAATTTTAGGGATGAGAGTTTCCCGCTCCCCTGCCAGTCCGGTATGTCCTCTCAAAAAAATCAGCCAAAAATTTAGGTCGTTTAGATAAATTGTAAGAAAGCAGTGCCAAGTGACTAGCTCGTCGCCTGCGTAATCAAAAATTCAAAACTCCATACACCATTACTCGACTTTTACGACATGCTAGATCAGAAACACAGTTGGTTGGGACATGCTTTTTGAGTCTCCATGATAATTTAAATAATTTTATTGAAAGAAAGTAGTAAACACAAACTTTCTGCTCTTAATCAATGGTCTCTTAAAGTTCTCCTAGTATTATAACCTTCTGCCGCGGCTTCGCTCGCGTGTTACATCGATGAATCATAGCCTATATGTTATTCGGGTGTATAAGCTATATTATTCTAAAGTTTCATTAAAATCCATTCAGTAGTTTTTTTGTGTAAGAGTAACAAACATCCATCCATACATACAAACTTTCGCATTTATAATATTAGTAGGGTTATGCGAGTTTTCTTACAGTGATTTTTCACAACCAATAAAGCGGAACAAATCCGTACATAGATCTGTAAAATCCATTGGTATTTGCCACGGACTAGTAAAAAAAGAAGGACTCCACGCTGTCATACTATAGCGTGAAGCCACGCTTATGCATGTCTGAGTGAGATACTGTGGATACCAGATATCGGATATCTGTCATTTGGAGCGCTTATTATGTCAATGTGTGACGTAAGTTGCGTGTCAAGTTGGAGCACCCGAGGAGCTTCAATGTCTATTCAGTGGCGCGGAGTCATTCTTTTTTTACTATTCCGTGGTATTTGCTACTGTTTGTACCAGAATCTTTCTTATTCGAATCGTGTATTCTACTAACCTATATATCTAGCAGAGGTAATACTTCCATTGGTGAAAGTTTAAAGTCTTGCCTTTGCAATTCAGTAGCCGATACGGCATTCAAAATAGTAGGTCTGTGAAACCTTTCCTATCGTCTGTACCTACGACCTTCTTTTAATAGTAACAAATTGTTGGATAGGCAACTTTATAATTCAGGGTCCCCTCAATCACTGCTCAGTGATGTACTGAATAATAGAGGTGACAAGACAATGGTGGACCATAGACTCGTTGCTTAGAAACCTACAACAAAACTGACCAAAATAGACAGTTACATGGTCCGTTACATGGTTTGACTGGCTCGATGGCGCATTCGGTAGTGACCCTGCCCCATGCGCCAAGAGTTGTGGGTTCGATCTCCACCCAGGACAAATATTCGTGTGACGAATACTTGTGTTTGTTTTGTGTCTGGGTGTTAATATTGAATATTTAGGTATATATTTGTACTTTGCAACCGTCTCGCCCCTCCTGATGGAGACCAGCGGGTGGTGGTTGCGGGGGTACCCCCACCTGCCTTGCACGTGTCTCCGTCGCCGCCGGATGGGAATGGCCCGGTACCCCCGACCGTTCCGATCCCGTCTCCCCCTTAAATGAGAGGAGACTAGTGGTGCCCACCATGTAGGGTGGGCTGTTTGCTGGAAGCGTTTTGGAAGCAGAATTGTCCCCATGACACTTCCACTCGAGCGAGGGGTACAGCGGGGTTTAGTGGGTACACCCCGGCCACTCACCACCTTTGGCCGGAAAGGGGGCCTCCGACTCAGAGGCCCCTGGGAGCCCCACACACCACTCTGTCCCCCCGGGCAGGGTGAAGGTGCGTCACGCATTCCCCGTGTAAAAAAAAAAGGTATATATTTGTAATACCACTGTTGATTCTGATATCCGTAACACAAGTGCTTAAGCTACTTACCTCGGAGTCAGATCAATGTATGTGATGTAGTCTGATATTTATCTATCTCGAATATAACGTACGCAGGCAGTTTCGACATATGTGCGTTTCTAATACGATTAATGTTAGTATTTGGACATCATTAAATCATCTGTCACTGAGCTGTCAAAAAGAAATTCTTATTGGATACAGTATACATGACCAGATTATCACTCTCACTCAGATGATTACTCCACCAACTAGATACCTACCTTCAGACTACAAAATAACACGTTTAGATCTACTGAGATATTAATGTTGCTGTATAGTATTAAAATTTCCGTAACTACTAATCTATAATATTCGTTTGCCTATTCATTTCCTTCTTAGTTTGATTGACGCATAATCCACGAGCCCATTTCAACATTTTAATTAAAAAGCTCACGTTTAAATATCGTATCAGTATGTGTAGCCATCCTGTAGACATGTGAAGCCTGTAGATAATACAACAACATGTGAACGATGCAACTGCCTAATCAATTTCATAGTCATTACGTTCAAATCAAAGGCAAACATTTGAGACGTAAGATCGTGAATTTTACAGCGCAAAAGTAGGTATCGTAGTCGTTCGCGCATATCCAGTTATGGGAAGGTGTCCAGGTGGCGTAGTGCATTTTTTATTAGCAGGCGTACTCGCAACGCTACGGCGATGTTAAACTAATCATTACAGTAATTGAAGCTAGTCGCATTTTTCCCGCTGTCGCCACTAACACTATGTATTTTACCAGATATCCAATTCTCTTTCGCATGTCAGTTTTATTTTGATAAAAATGGCGTTTGTCATGACCGGTATCTGATGGATGTTTAGATTTGAATCAGTCGGCTTGAGGCCAAATGGTTAGATAGCATCAGAAGGTCACTTTCATGTCGTATACCATTGAACTTGCATGTATCGGTCAGTTTGCAATTCAATATTGACTATACGGGTGTAAGCCGGATTGGTTTCGGGTTTTCTCAGCTCCCTGACTACAAGGCGTATACGAACATCTATCATAGTGTCTTCTCTTCATAATGTACGAGTATGTGTTTAGATTTCCTTTTTCATGGTGGGCCCTAATAAAAAGAATGTGCCAACTGTGTTTCTTGTCTAGCATGTCGTAAAAGGCGACTTATGTAAATTACGTAAGTTACGTAAAAGGCGAAATTATGTAAGTTTAAAAATGGGAATAGACATTAAGGATTTGGGATTTTTTACGTTTTAATTCTGACGCGGCCATTATTATCATAGTGCATTTCATAGATATTATGCAGACGTGAAATTTGACGTCACGCGCGAGCACGTTTTTCATCCGCGGAGACTCGGCGGAAAGCGGTTGGGAATATTCATACCGAGTTCGAATCGTTATTTGCACTCGTTAAAAATTTTTGAGCACACAGGCTATTAATTTAAAAGCTTTGCCCAGCACTATTAGGGTACCCTAGACATGTGTGTAATATTGCATTGCGCAATTGCACTAACTTTGTTACGCTGGGTGTGGAAACTCACTTTTTTGTATGTATTACCTCATAGCGCAATGAGCAAGACAGGGTAGTTAACCTTTGAGTTAACCGTAACTTACTTACTCATAGCTTTCTCCAATAATGTTGTTTTGCTGCACCATCATGCACTTTATGTTTTTATTACCCCCGTAGTTCCCATTCGCGTGGGAATATTGGGATAAAATATAGCCTATGTTACTCCCTGATAAAGTAGCTTTCTATTGGTGAAAGAATTTTTCTAATGGGTCCAGTAGTTTTAGAGCCTATTTGATACAAACAAACAAACAATAAAATATTTCCTCTTTATAAATATTATTACGACTTCATATCTTAAAACAAATGCCACTTCATGATTTGAAAGGGATTTACAAATTTTCAACACAATAAAAAGTCTATATAAACTTGATTAAATATTTGTTGTGTTCATATTCTGACCAATGTTGATCAGATAATGACTAAACTGTGAAAGGATTTTTATATGTAAATTCCATATGTTTCTGGCCATAAAAACTGATATATATGTTGCTGTAATAGCTCGAACTATGGTAAATTTTAAGATTTTCCAGTAAAACCTAAGTTTACCAACTCTTAACGGTAAAAGTCCGAACAGGTGTACAATTCGAACTTTTACCACCATTTACTTAGTAAATCTTAGGATTCTTTACTTGAAAAATTTTACCTAACCAAACCTAACTAAGATTAGATTATATTATAGGTTAGGTTAGGTAAGGTATTTCTTTAATCAGGTTAATAAACCTAACCTAACTAACCCATCATATAACCTAACCTAGAAATGTTCACATTTACCAACTCATGTCGGTAAATCCTAAGATTTACTAGTAAAACCTAAGATTGACCAATATACGGGCTTTTACAGTAACATATACGCCAAATAATCCTTAACACTTTTTTATTTTGCATGGCATACGCATAACGTAGTCAGTTACCGGTAAAATTCGATCACACGGATGCGACCTAACAGCTGTCCACATGCTATGCAAAGAGTGGATGTTTAAAGCACACGTGGTGAGCGTCCAATTGACAAAACCAACATGCCCACGTTTCACTACGAGAGCCCTCCGGCGAGGGCTCTGTCGGCGAATAAATCGATTTGGAAGTGCACCCACAAATGGATGCGATAGCTCTTTCTAGGGTCCGGTAGTTGTTTCTGTAAAGCCAGAATTAAGTCTGTCGGAAGCTCGGAATATGAGGTCTAAAGCAAGATACGAGTAGTGTTGCATCCCAATTTTAGGAGTGCCCGGGGAGGGATTCTTAGTATACATGGGCTTGGAGACCCTCCTGGACCAGAGACGTTTCACTTCTCGGCTAGTTCGCTACTAACGGATTCGTGTATCTATGCAAACATGTGCAATGCTCTCACTATCAATATAATGTGGTCTAAGAAATTTATCTTTCCTTAGTTTCCTTATATATCACTAGCAGCACTCGTTCCCGTAGGAATAGTGGGATAAAATATAGCCTATATTACTCGCTGATAAAGTACATTTCTATTGGTGAAAGTATTTTTCTAATCGTTCTAGTAGTTTCGGAGTTTATTCAATACAAACAAACAAACAATCAAATCTTTTCCCTTTTTAATGCTAGTATAGATATACTATATACTATAGGCTTCTTGAACCACATTTACTCAGAAATAAAACGGTCTTTGGTCGCCCTATGGGCTGTTCGTCTTACGGTATTAAACGCACTAGCAGCCTTTTTGGAAACGTCAATTCGCAACATAGTAAAGGTGGATTTTATAATACTAACTAACTAACTAAACTACACGCCACTTCCCTAGCGGGGTCGGCAGAGAGAAGCGAACGCCATAGAACTTTTTTTTACAGACTGACACCGATTCCTTAGTTAAAAACTAAGCTTATAAGCTTGTGCTATGGATACTAGGAGAACGGATAGTCATACTTAAATACGTCTATAAACATCCATCGAGTACAAATATCTATGTTCATCACACGAAACATTTGCCCCTAGCGGGATTCGAAGCCGCGACCCTTGGTTTCATGGCCAGGATCTCTGACCACTCGGCCAACGGGCCTGTCAACTTTGATCTACGGTATTTAATACAGTCCGTGACTCTTGGCAGTAAATGTTCAATTATCGTCCCCCCTTCCACGAACCTTGTTACCCCTATACACAATATGGCCCCCGCCACTGAACCGGTGCTTACATAGAGTTCAAGGGGCAGAAAGTTACTAGATATAAATATCATAATAAAATAACATACAAAAAAAAAAAAAAATTGAGAACCTCCTCCTTTTTTTTTAAGTCGGTTAAAAAATATAAATTTATATTAGTAAGGGGTAATCTTAAGTAAGTATAATAAATATAATATACATAATAACTAAGTCCCATGTTCGTCTGGGACTTGGCCCATGTTGATCTGGGACAAAAAAAAAAGAATGTGCCAACTGTGGTTCTTGTCTAGCATGTCGTAAAAGGCGACTTATGGTTTACGGGCTTTTGGGTATGTAACTGAGTAGGCGACGAGCTAGCAACTTGTCACTTCTTTTTCACAGCTTTCCATCCAACCCAGCCCACTGTCCCATGTTGGTCTGGGCCTTAAAAAGAATATGCCAACTGTGGTTCTTGCCTAGCATGTACTGTATCTTCATCATTTTTGGTTTGTTAAACAAAATTAAAAATATTTAAGCAAATTTTTTTTTTTTTGGTATTTCAATTATAGACTATAATAAAAAATTTGTCAACTACCCTATTACTAGCTCAATACTCAATTCATCTTACGTATTTTACGACAGGCAACACAGTCGTTACATTCTTTTTAAGTCCCAGATCAACAATGCGCTTGATATTTCTTTTTAAATACCGCCAATCCTCGCAAACGATAGCTTTTGTTTGTATTCAGTTATTTTGTTTCCCAACTCTTTGCGCTGTGCAGTTTTGCTCTTTGTCAATATTGAACGTGCAAACGTACAGTACTGATGGGAGAAGTTTTTTTTTCAAGTCACATCTACAGAAAATGTATTTCCGGCTTTTAAAAAAAAAACAAAAAATACTAATAACGGGCATTCTGCCTGCTTGTTTGTATACAGTTAGGTATTATCTGTGGTGGGAAATGGAAGGTGTTATAAAGTAACTTTATTTAAGTTTGATTTTAAAGCTTTAGGTTGAGAAGTTGAAATAAACACGTCTGGAACCATATAATAATTTCTGATTAATAGCGTCTAATTATACACAAATTTGCAATGGTCCTTCTGTTTAGAGTGCTGTGACGTTTAAGGACGCTATTATCTTGGAAAATATTTGAAGGTATTCAGTTTCGACGATTTATAAGAGGGTGTCACTATGTCATCATTACTTTAAAAATCACCAACAAATAAAAATAAGAGACATCACTAGCGAGTAACTCCATCTTACATAAAAGGAAAAAAAGTCAAGTTCATTTATACAACTTTTTTTTAAATTTACTAATTAATTTTCCCTTTGGTCGAGTGGTGAGACCCTGGCCATGAAACCAAGAGTCGCGCGTTCCGCTAGAGGAAAATGTTTCGTGTGATAAACATGGACATTTGTTCTCGAGTCATGGATGTTTATAAACGTATTTGAGTATGTTCGTCCGTTCACTCAGTATCCACAGCACGAGCTTAGAAGCTTACTTTGGAACTAGGGAATTGGTGTGTCAGTCTGGAGAATTTATTTATTTATTTTATTTGTACCACAAAAATGTAATAGCACAAACATGCAACTACATTTTTATAGAAAAGTCGTTTAGAAATAATTAGAAGCAAATCAATTGACTAATTTTAAACTTTAATGTTTTCAGAAGCCAAATCCAAATCACAAACAATAGGATATTATCCTCAAATTTTTTTTAAGTACGTAATTTAAATTATCAAAAAATATTGATACGTATTTTTGGCTTTATCCGATACTCGAAACATTACAAAGATACAGCGCTTCAAAGATCCGAAATTTAGCGCTTTACTTGGACGGTAAAATTTTACACACCTAGTGACGTCGCGCGGTACTTTAACGCGCTGTATTTTCGTCATTTTTAGTTTGTTAAACAAATAATAAATACGTAAGCAATATTTTTTTGTATCTTAATAGTGGACTATAATTTTTTTTTAGGAAAAAAAAGTCTATTGCCATAGAAAATGTCATTTTACCAAATCCTGGTTACAATTGGCGTATCTAGAAAATGTGTGAAACATTTCCCAGTAATTCAGATAACAACTTTATTTACCTATGTTTACGAATGGGTGACTAATAGCGGCCGAATGGCCCGTGTCCTACCAGTGTCCCCTTAATTGCACTTCTCCTCAAATATGCATTAAGGTGTGCAATTTAAAAGCTTACATTATAGCGAATCGACGTTTTCCAATGTTGCCGTCGCCATTAGTCAGAATAATTTCATGAAATCTATACGGATGTGTCTGTAATTTCGAAACATTTGTAACATAAATATATCATATAGGCGACGAGCTAGCTAATTTGTCACATACATACATACATACATAACATAATCCCCGAAGGGGTAGGCAGAGTCAAAGGGACAGCATGCTCCTTTAACCACATTTAACCAAAAATAAAACTGGGCTAGGTTAGATGCAACATTGTAAAAAAGTAGTGACAAGTGGCTAGCTCGTCGCCTACACAATCACATATCCAAAGTCCAATATACCATTAGTCGCCTTTTACGACATGCTAGGCAAGAAACACAATTGGCACATTCTTTTAAAGAGCCAGACCAACGTGGAACAACATTTAATGATATTTGTCATTCTTTAATCTTTAATTGTTATCCGTTTCGACTCGCCTCCACCAATAAAAAGTAAGGGATCGGTTCAATTCCAGACTTGGCGATGAGATATACATTTTTTATATGCTTCATATTGTATAGTGATTGAAAAGAGTCGCCTGTGCCGCTGAAAGAACGGCGCTATAGAATTCAATCATCCATAGTAAAACGGGGAATATTGAAACGTGCCTTCTATAGAATTTTAGAATAGGACGCGGGACATTGGGGAATGTAAAAAGAAAGTCAATGTTTCAGCGAACTGGGCGGGAAAAGGAATTAGCGTGATGCTGTGACACATAAAGCTTTGTTATAATGTTACATTATTAGGATGTAACTTTATTCAGACGTTACGTTAATGTAATTCCTAATTGAAAGGTTGATGTTATTTAAATGTTACTTGATTATAATCTTACATTATTAAATGGATCACGTTATTAGAATGTTATTTCAATGTAAAGTTATTTTATTAGAAGGTAACTTTATTAATATATTACCCTATTAAGATACTATATTAATATGTTACCGTTGTAAAATGATAAATAATATTTAATTTGTAAGTAGGTATAGAACCGGGCTAGTGCCAACATTTCATGTTCTCCATATATTTTGTAGAATATATCACGCATATCTGAGCGGTTGCTTGTTAATAAAAGGACAGGAAAATTGTAACTTCTTTTACTATGCTGCTAATAAACTTATCATTTGTCAAGACTTGACGTGTTGATAACACTTCTGCATGGCGTTTAGTACGACACCTATCTTTATTACAAACTGAGGAAGGATTGGTTAGGGTTTCCAACGTTGCAATAAAGACGATCAAAAACAAATTACTTTTTAATTACAGTTGATTCCAAAATGTCATTAATTTAAAGATATTTTTGAAATGCAATGATATTACTTAAGATATGTCATAAGTGCACACGATTTGAAGATTCGATAACGTCCCAATTGGGACTTCTATGACACTTGTGTTACAGTTTAAATTACATTATCTTTTTTTTTTGTTAATGATGTCAGGGGTGCCACGCGGGTCGAGATATTTTTTCAGTTGACATTTTAAATAAAGTATCATTTTAAATTATATATCTTTAGTAAAATGTCACACGGCAAATGAGGTAACAATTTTTCCAGTACGAAACGTGACAGGGTAATGACTTATAATGACAGTGCACTGACGTCGATGGTGGCGCCGCATATTTCACAGATGACCCGATTCCAACGTTACGGCATCTATTGCATATTTTATTCGTAAATAATTTGTTACCCGGCGATTTCGACAAATTTTAAAATGGGAGAGCCGTACGGAAATATGATTGCCATTTGTTACCAGATGTCATGCCATGGCGACATTATGATGTTGTATTATTACGTGTGCCATAGTAGTAATTTTTTAACGTGAACTTATTTGTGTTTCAGACACGATGTCGTCGGCTAGACTGCCATCGGTCGTAGTCAAATGACAATAACTAGATTAAAGGTAAGCGTTTTTGACTTATTTTAGGGCTATTTCACCGGATTCTGGTAACGCCACTGAGTAATTGTTACGAACTTATCTATCAGTTTAATTATAACTTTGAAACGACCTTATATGATTGATATTACTAAATTAAAGTGATATCCAATTTAATTATCTTGCATGTCACTACTTTGTAAGCAAAGTTTTGAATCTTTTTGTGGGAAACGAATTGCTATATCGTAGACATGACTTACTTAAAAACGATATTGTCTACTTTACGAGTAAATTTTCCGAGATAATTTCTTAAGTTTTTTTTTGCATAATGATCAGTTATTTTTATCTGACTATGCTATATATATATATAATAAAAATGATTAGTTTTATTTATTTAGAAAGCCTTTCTGGGACATAAAATTTTATTTAAAACTATCATAAAATTTATCAGGAACTGGTGAAATTAGCCATTATTTCAGATTAAAGTATAGCTGTAGTGAGTCTTGTATTAATAAACCCTATTTTTTTTTTATAATTAAATTTTTACTAGGAGGCGGTAAATACTGATACATATCACGTTGATATAGGCAAGACTTGTTACTTTACTATGATACAGCTCTATAAAGATAAAGATAAAGATAATGAAATTGACATCTAATCCATATTTTATCAAAATCATGACAAGATTGGCAGGTCGTTCTAAAATACTCTTTACTAGGCGTTCGGTTTTCTCTGCCTACCCCGCTAGGGAAGTGGCGTGAAGTTTAGTTAGTTAGTTAGACTATGAGAATGCATGTTATATCTACTATTAAGAACATAATATCTTTCCATAATATATAACAAAGTCGCTGCTTCTGTCTGTTCGCTTAGATCTTATAAACTACGCCAGGTATGTTGATGCGGTTTTCGCCAATAGATAAAGTGATTCAATAGGAAAGTTTACATGTATAGTTCCATATTGTTTTGTATTCTCCGTGCGAAGCCGGGGTCGGTCACTAGTTTAGTATAAAATAAATGTTAACATTAATAGGATTTAAACATTGCTTACCTATTTAATTGTATATTGCAATGATTTTAACATTTTTTTTTCGTGTTGGCTTTACAGACGCAATATTCTATAATTTAATGCCCCGTCATAAAGTTCCAATTCACTAGTGCGTTGTTTCAAACAATTCCGTACGAGCGGACCAGATTTTCACAATTAACCGCAAATAAACGGTCAATATTATATTGGGAAGCGAACTCTGATTGGTTTGTTTTGTTAACTGTTGTCATGTTTGTCAAAAAATTGTTAAATCAAAATTCGAAGGTTTCTAAACGATGCAGTGGCACAAAAAATAACTAATCGATCTATTTTAGAACCTTTATATTCAACGGTTTTTAGTATTTATACATATCTAGTATTATTAGGACATTTAATAAACTGTAAAGTGATGGATTTAAGTAGTATTTAGTATTATAAAGCAATCAAATCTCTTTATATTGCGAGTTAAGTCAATAATATCGCGAAATTGTTTCTTTTTATGGTGTGAAATCAAGACTTTTGGCTATTGCGCGTGCAATTATAATGTCAATTGAGTTAAATGAAGCTGTGATGTATGATGGTACTGTTGATATAAAAGAAATCTATATATTAATACGTGAAGCAAAATCTTTGTACCCCTTTTTATGAGAATTACGCGGACGGAAGAGTACGAGATTTGGCTTAAAGTTAATATGGAGAAGGAGTGAAGAAAGCTAATATTTCAATAAATTATAAAAAAAAACTAATGATGGTCGAATTTCGACCAGAGGGCGATCACTAGTAAATATTAATACACGTACTTATACAGTTATATCAAACATGCTTAGCAAATCATACGTATGACGGGGTAATTAATTTACGTTTTAAATATCTCAACCTAATGATAGATAATTACAGTATATTAACATTACATAACATATCTTAAAATTGTAGCGTTTGAACCATTACTTCCCGGCTAAATATTACCCTTGTACAGTTGACAAAATGTAACAAGATTTATATATGTTGCTGTAATAGCTCGAACTATGGTAAATTCTAAGATTTTCCGGTAAAACCTAAGAGTTACCAACTCTTAACGGCAAAAGTCCGAACGGGTGTACAATTCGAAATTTTACCACCATTTACTTAGTAAATCTTAGGATTCTTTTCTTGGAAAATTTTACCTAACCAAACCTAATTAAGATTAGGTTATATTATAGGTTAGGTTAGGTAAGGTTTTTTTTAATCATGTTAAAAAACCTAACCTAACTAACCCATAATATAACCTAACCTGGAAATGTTTACATTTACCAACTCATGTCGGTAAATCCTAAGATTTATTAGTAAAACCTAAGATTGACCAATATATGGGCTTTTTCAGTAACATATATATATAAATATAATGTCATAATTTTCATTGATATTGACATGGAATTAGGTTCATAATACTGGAAAGTATTTTTTTTATTATAACTAAATTGTAATTGACTTAAAACATTAATGTTATTATATTGCCGTTTTATTAAATTAATCCATGCAATAATATATTATACAACGATTTTTTTTTAATCTGAATAATGTCATCGGAAAAATATAGACAGAAAACTCTATAGAGTCGCCTAGTCCGCGTTGTTAGACCATGCCTCTCTGTGCTATCGTTACTCATAGGTAGGTAACTCGCGCAGGCGTAGTAGCCCGCAGTAGATTACAAGGAACAATCTTTTAAAGACTCGAACGCGGGAACGACAGCCGTTCGTTGCATGTTCGGTAAAACAACGAAGGTCAACGATGTTAGTGGGGCCGCCGTATCCTAAGAGGCGTATAGCCAAGTTCAGTAAAGCGACGCAAGGTGAGGAATTTTGATTTCACGATGCACTTTCAGGAAGCTTTTGGTTTCGGATAGTTTGTGATTACGAATTTGAATTTGGAATTGATTTAAGTCGAGGTTTTTTTTTTATTTATATGGCGGATTAGTTCCGGTCTTTAATTATTTTTTTTATGAGAGAAATATTAAAGACAATATTTAGGCTCAGGAAATGTGTTCGTGCTGAAATTATCAATGGTATTTGCTATTGAATTTTTTTTTAAATGGATTTATATTTTAATCGCATCCAAATATAATTAAAATTATTCTTCGAATTTAATTAAAGTGATTACGAGCTCATTGGAAATGGGTTTTACAAACTTAACGGAAACTTTGACGATTTTAAAAATGTCTATGTTTGATATCATTCGAAATGTTGACTTTTTAAACAAAGTTTTCAAAACGTTTGCAATTTCGAGAACATTATCCAATAGATATTTTTAAAGTTTTAGATTCAGTTCCGTACGAAAAAGTCTTGGCAAAAACACGGCGTCACGGTATTTTTTCATAAATGTGCGTAACGTTAATACTGATGAAGAACGTCCGCCCAACGAGCGAAAGGTGCCGGGTTGAAATTCCGGCCGCTCCGAATCGTGAGATGATATTTTTACTGGCTCGATGGCGCATTCGGTAGAGAACTTTTCATTAATTAATTTCCGCAAATTACGAATTAAACTAACTAACTAGCTTTAAGCAGAGAAAACCGAACGCCATATGGCACAGTTCTTACACACATCACTCGCTTTTATAACATTCATAATCATTTCAAAACGACTCACAATTTTTTCCGAAATTACAATTTCAACTCGCAACTGTGATATGTCTGATTGAGGATGTGATATTTTAATAAAAAGAGAATAAAATACAGACATTCACTAATTAAATCCTGGAAACATAACCAGCATTCGTAGGTACAGAATCGCTAGAGGCAAATTTTGTTATTGATCTGACACAACGATGTAATAACAATGGCTGTGTTGCACTTATCACAGACTTTGTAATGCGCTGGACCGGTTTCACCCGCGTTTACGGTTAAAAAGTTGTGGCGTGATGTTATATAGTCTAAGCCATCCATGATAAATGGACTATTCAATTTTTCTATTCGGACCCACGGACTAGTAAAAAAAGAAGGACTCCACGCTTTTATACTATAGCGTGAAGCCACGTTTATGCCTGTGTGAGTGAGATAATTATGGATAACAGATATAGGATATCTGTCATTTGGAGCACTTATTATGTCAATGTGTGCTGTAAGTTGCGTGTCAATTTGGAGCACCTGAGGAGCTACAACTATTTAGTGGCGCGGAGTCCTTCTTTTTTTACTAGTCCGTGCTTGGATAAATGGTTCCTGAGATTAAACAAACGAACAGATTTAGCTTTATATCATGTAAGTATAGATTCCATATTTTATATTGGATATGTGACAGTGTAGGCGACGACCTAGCCACTTGACACAATTATCTCACAACCAACTCAAATTTATTATTTTGACTTTGGATTATGTTGGACTCTGCCCTTCTCCCCGAAGGGAAGAGCTATATGTAGATATGAACCTAGTTAGATTAAATCAATTTCCATTGTCCTCAGTGTCGGGAGCGCCCATGAGACAGTCGTGCCATCGTCTCCTGGAGCACCAGCAGGCCGGAGTGGACGAGCCACCCCTTTACTCACCCATCGATCAAATTTCAGGTAAACTACCCCCATCCCACCCTTCTTTCCTAACCTGACCCTGGCCTGTGATAATGTAGATGTACTCGTATAGATGCTCCTTTGGCCATGTGCATGGGCGTACCCAGCTCTTGATCCACGAGGGGGCAATTGCAGCTCTTGGTCTACGAGAGGGCTAAACAATATTTTGCAGCTCTTAGTCCACGAGGGAGCAAAACAAAATTTTGCAGCTCTTGGTCCACGAGAGGGCAAAACATTATTTTGCAGCTCTTGGTCCATGAGGGGGCAAAACAATATTTTGCAGCTCTTGGTCTATGGGGGGGCTAAACAATATTTTGCAGCTCTTGGTCTATGGGGGGGCTAAACAATATTTTGCAGCTCTTGGTCCACGAGGGGGCTAAACAATATTTTTTTGCCCAGGGGGGGGGATACAATATTATTGATAGGTTCTTATAGTAAATAGACTTTGGAACACGAGTTCCATGGAGCTGCCACCTCGGTCACCTTTGCGTACGCCTATGCTATGTGGTTATGCAGTAGAGATGCTGCGAATATTCGGCTAATATTCGGTATTCAGCCATATCAGTGACGTCGCATATTAGGCCGAGAGTAGTGGAATATTCGGTTTTTGGAGAAACTACTATTCGTGGCATCTTTAGTACAGACGGCAGCACATCAGGCTATACGTTTTTGTTGCAAAACAGCCCTTATCACAACAGAATAACACTCCGCAGCGTTTAGCCTGAAGTGCTGTCGGGTGTACAAAGAGTTATTCGGGGAAAGCATTATATAAATAAATGAATAATAAATATCAGACTACATCACATACATTGATCTGACTCCAAGGTAAGTAGCTTAAGCACTTGTGTTACGGATATCTGAAACATCAATGGTATTACAAATATATACTTAAATATTGGATATTAACACCCAGACGCCGAACAAACACAAATATTCATCATACGAATAATTGTCTTGGGTGGGGATCGACCCACAACTCCTGGCGCATGGGGCAGGGTCACTACCGAGCGCCATCGAGCTTGTCAAGTTTGTCAAGCATTGTTTTGGTTACATAATAATTTTGGTAAAAAATAATAATCGTCCGTTTAATTGAGCTTGGGAACGAAAGGAGTTCGTGGAGATTCAATGTGTGTGGTGCGGGATCTTTTTTTTTAAATAAAAAGTAGCCTTTACTGCGCGTGACCTTTTTAAGGCTGTTTTCACAGTCACGCTTACACCGGCGCGAGTGGTAAGCGACGCGGGCTACGAGCTAGGTTGCCTCGTACCGTTTCAGAGTGAAAAACTGCCCGCACTTACTACCTGCGCTGATATCAATACAAACACGGTCTTACGAGATACGCTTGCCACCCGCGCAGTCGGTCAGCGACTATGAAACCAGCCTTTGACATCGCTTATGTAGTCTACGCGTAAAAAACATTACAGACGGATAGTGACTTTAAAATTTACCGTTTAAAATTCTAGTATGTATGTCTATTGTTCATTATATCTACTTTTAACGTACAATACTGATTCCGTATGATTGTATTACAAAAACCCTTTAATAGCAATGCTAAATGCTTTCCCTGAATCTTCCAGGGTTTGACTGAGCGAATGATATTTTAATAAATAATACGGTCAATATATTTTTCCAAAAAAAATTGTACACATATTGAAATTGGCTACAGCTTTTTTACTCTTATATTTTATCGAAATATCATCGCCATTGTACATTGTTCGATATTTTTTAACAGCGAAACTCTTACTAACTAAAACTTGACGCCACTTCCCTAGCGGGGTAGGCAGAGAGAACCGAACGCCATATAACAGCGAAACTCGAACGTAATTATAGCGAAATGTTTGCATTTGGTGATAATTATTATTTTAACCTCTGCCAAAAATATCGAACTTTATTTATCGTTTAGAAAAGCAATGTATTTCTTATATTTGTATATTTTATGTATTACATAATTAGACGCCAAACTTTTTTTATTTGAGATATATAATTATGTACTATGTGTTATTATCTAATAAATATAGATTATTAATCTAAGGAAATTAATGCAACAGGTACGATTGGATCATCTTAACTATAAATACACAAACGTTTCTAAGATTCGTGTCAAACAAAATGGCGTTGTTTAATAAGTTGGAAGTTAGGTCAGGAAAAATAAAGTTATACGTCTAGGTATACGCTTAAGGAATTATTCAACTAATGTTCATTATTGAATGACGTTACTAGCGATTGAAATAGGAATCCCTCCATATTAAAGTTATAGTTTTATCTATGGCAGACTTGCGAACGTACCTATTTAATTTAAGTTATACTTATAGATGACCTTTTACAATATAGCGTTCTGCATAAACAAACACCGAATGTTTAGTGAGATCTAGTACGTATAAGATTCATCATCTTCCTAGCGTTATGTCCCGTGCTTAGACGGGGTCCGCTTAGACCATGATCCAGGATTTAGCGAGTCTGGTAATCACATTGAAGCGACTGCCGATTTGACCTTCGTAACCCTAAGATAGGGGAACCAGACAATTTTTGGATCATGGTTACAAATTCAAAGTTGTTTGAATTTGCAGGTTTCATCACGATGTTTTCCCTCACCGTCGAGCTAGTGGTATAAATATGTACATAGATTTTGGCGTGAAGATAAGTTAGTTTTTCAAACAAAATAGTCAATCAGCTGATTAACTTTTGGAATGGAAATAAAAAAAACGTTGTTCATTTCCTAAAATTATTCAAATTGGTTCCTTAGAACTATGAGTTGGATAGGTAGGCAACTGGTTTTACATATATGCTAAAAATATTGCGTCCATCGTAACGTTTTCCTTTTTATTACATAATTTATTCGCGTTTTAACTTTAACTAGCTGACCCGGTGCACTTCGTAACGCCCCGTTCTCGGATTTTCAATACCCATTTTTTTCTTTCATAAGAACCTTCACTTGAAAATAACAAACACAACTAAAAAAGAATTAGCGAAGTCGATTCAGCTGTTCTCGAGATTTGCGCTTAGCAACATATTCAGCGATTCATTTTTATATTATAGATTAAATGATTTTAAAGAATTTATTTTTGAATTTTAATCGTAATCATAAAAATACAGAATTATTATGCCGATTAAAGGTTAAATATACCGTATATTACCGAATATATTCGGTGTGACCACGTTCGATATTCTGAAGGAATTCTGCAATTTTTGCGTCCACGAGAAATGGCACACTTATATGTTTTCGTGTAATTTCTATCCTTGTCATTAACAGAATATCTTCTTATGTCTCTATCTACACAATAAAGCTATCAGAGTTCCCGCGACTCTGTTCGAATGTTCTCCACATTTACAAACCTGATGACCATTAGGTAAAATTATTAGGATTTTAAAATCCATAAAAACGTAAAATATTTCACCTGAATTAAACGGTCTGAATACATTTAGACATATAATAATTATTTGAAAACCGGCGATTTGAGTCGTAATATAATACTTTTGTTTATATCTTATTTCAATTTCAACTGTTTACCTAATAACTAACTAAACTTGACGTCATTTCCCTAGCGGGGTAGGCATGGATAACGGAGGGTTTGCCTATTTACCTAATAGGTTTAATCAAATACACCACGTTAATATAACAGACAAATTGATGTTTAGTAGGCTCATACCAACTACTGTCCCGTGTTAGTCTGGGACTTAAAAAAATAATGTGCCAACTGTTTCTTGCCTAGCATGTCGTAAAAGGTGACTAATGATATATAGGCTTTTGGGTATGTAATGGTGTAGGCGACGAGTTCACAATTTTCCTTCTAACCCGCCTCGTTTTGTTTTTGGCTGAATGTGGTTAAAGGGGCCTGCTGCCCCTTTGACTCTGCCTACCCTTTCGGGGATTATGGACGTGATGCTATCTTTGTTTGTTTATACTAACTACTAGATACTAATTAGGGGTTAGTATCTCCATATTGCTTGTTGTAAAATGCATTTAATATCTATACTAAAGAAAAAAATGAGAAAAAGTCATTTTAATAGCCTTGTTAGGCAACCAACCTCCTTAGTAGTAATAACTACCTATTTGGCAATAGAAACTCATTAGGCCACAAAGGAATAAATTATATACTTTTTTTTATCTCAATTACAAAACACGATAGAATATGCCGATAGGCGTCCGCGGCGAATAGGAGTGAGTTGAAAATTGAACTATTATTACTAGCGAATGGAACCGACGCAGCGAACAAGTTTTTTGCGCCGTGGGTTGTTGCCGATCGGCAACAACTCGTTTAGTCACGCGCCTACATTCACGCGTGAGCGCCATGAAATTCACGGCGTTTCCGACGTTTTGGTCGCGAGAAAAATGTACTCTATGAGCGATCTAGCGCTGCGTGTATTAATAGCTTAATTAGACGACAATTGTTAGTTTTAGCGCTGCAAATGCTGAAAAACGCTCAGTCCATGCTTCGTGATAATATTTTTGTTTGACATAGCTTCTCTATACGTAGTAATAATAGCTCAATGGAGTTGAATGTGTTATTCTACATTATAACACAATGACCTTTTTTTACGCGGAGAAATGCGTTGCGCACCGTCATCTAACTCGGATAGGCAGGGTGGTGTATAGGATTCCCGGGGACCCTTGAATAGGGGGTCCATGTTCCGGCCAAGGTGGTAGTGGCCGGGGTGTACCCACTAAAACTCCGCAGTACCCCTCATCGCCAGGGTGGAGGTGAGATGTGGGTAACTCAGCTCAGCCTTCGCTTCCACATTCACCTCCGTTTACATAAAGAAAAGTACGCAGATTCTAAGAGACAGCAAGCCCCATTAAACATTTTTAGCAAAAAATTAAACTTTGCGTTAGAGCGGAAATTGTGAAAAGAAGGCTAGTTCCTCGCCTAACAGTCACATACCCAACACCCGATACACCATTAGTCACTTTTTACGACTCGTCAAGAACACAGTTAGCCCATTCTGTCTTCCCGATCCACCCTGAGAGACTCTGTTTTTTTAAGTGAAACCTAACCGGATATAACCATCACATCGAAACGGCAGTGTTTCAAACGCTCATCGAGTTTCCAAGTTCTCCAGAACTTGGCTAAGCTCACGACCGTAGCTCTGCCAAGCGGTTTTATCCACAGGGTGTATCGCGACTTATGGGCCGACTCCTGGACGGCTGCCATTGCCCAGCGGTGTTCAATACCCCCCTGACCTGGTTCCGAAAAAATAGGGGTTAAAACGGGTTAGCCCGTGTTAAGTTGTCGGCAATTGTGCATTTACAAAAAATACACTTTTGTGATGATATATGTTTTAATATAGGGCTTTTAAAATTGTCTTGTGTTTTGATTAAAAAAATGTAACGAAAATTTTTTATTGGCTCGTTATTGTTATTATTGCGAGAAGCAGCAATACTTTTTAGGCAAAGTTTATAGTATTTTACCATTTTTTTATTTTCTTTTCTTAGTTTTTTAATTTTTAAGATATACTTAAAACACGTAATTTTTATTTTATTTTAATACACATGAATTGGGGCCAATCGCGTATTAGGAGTATAATAATAACAAAAAGCACGAGAAGCAGCTTATTAAAATAATTTTTTTATAGTAAAATAAAGAACATAGTAAACATAACCTTCTAAAGTTGCTAAAAAGCTTGCGACTAAGTATTTATTACATTTTCTTTTTCAGTTTAACTTGGCTGGTATTTTACTTATTAAAAACTAGATCAGCCGGCGCCGTAGCTCGGGAAAAATTAAAAATTGCATTTATGTCTCCTTGAACCTAAATAACTCTGCTCCTTTAACGGTAAGCTCTATGCTGTATGAGATTAAAAAAAACTAAAAACGGCAACTGCAGCAATTTTACTTCAAACTATAAAGCAACTCTTTTTAACCGACTTCTTACTTTACAAAAAAGCAATCGTTCTATTTAGTCTTACCGTCAGTTAGGTTATACAAAAATACAAGACACATATTTTTCACTTCATCGAGATAACAAAAAATTACAAAGTTAAAGAGCATCAAAGTTTTGGAGTGGGGGCTCGCGACGTCACTTGTAAGTAAATATTGTGTCTACGTGTGACGTCACGCGCAAATTGAATCCGCTGTATCTTCGCCAGTGTTTGTTTGACAAATAAATGAAAAAATACGTGTAATTTTTTTTACAATCTAACTTATAGACTTAATAGATTTTTTTAGTCCGGTCCCCTAATAAAGCAGTTTTGAAACAGTAATTCGTTGTTGGTGTCAGAAAGGTTCAAAATTACCTTTCTAGATTTTTAAAAAACACACTTATTTCAAATTTAAATTGGAATGAGGGTTTTTTGAATTAAAACATTAGGTAGATGGCGTAACTGTGACGTACGGTCTTGTCACCCTCCTCATTGGTAAGTTTTCATAACAAACTGGCATGCTGTCAACAAAGAGCCAATAGTGACAGTGATAAGACCTCGAGACTTCCTCGTGCCATCTGGCGGTTTTTGTATTTTTGAAAACCCTCATTCTTTAATGATGCGATGCACTTACAATAATAAGAAAGGCTATTATATTAAGGAGCGTAAACTAATAACACATTCTTAAAACCTCTTTAACCATTTCATCATCTTCCTAGCGTTGTGCATAGACGGTGTCCGCTTTGACCATGATCCAGGATTTAGCGTGTCTGGTAATTACATTGAAGCAACTCCCGATCTGACCTTCGTCTCCCTAAGACAGGGGAACCAGATTTTTTTTTGGTCATGGTTACGACTCCAAATTTGTTTGAATTTGCAGGTTTCATCGCGATTTTTTCCCTCACCGTCGAGCTAGTGGTATAAATACGTACATAGATTTAAAAAATCTCTTACTTGCTCGGATTTGAATCCGCACCACTCGGTTATGAGGCGCATGTCATTACCATGAGCTACCAACGCTCTCCCTCTAAGACTCGACAGCATTTGTGAATTTAAATTCTTGGCATATTTAGATTTAATTGCTTAAAAAATATTTAATTGTTAGTTAGTTTTAGGTATTGAAAACTAACTACTACTAACAAAATACTATTATGTACTAAGGGAGTTTAGCTTAGCTAACCCTTATATATGTTGCAAGACCCTTAAAGGCCGTCACATTTATTCTTTAATTAATATTAATGTAACATTTATAATAGTAATGTGACACGCAATATACAATTTCAATAAAAAATGGACCTTCGTATTTCTATACAATATGCTTTTGACCCGTGCCTCGGAAAGCACGTTAGGCCTGTCTCCGGTCATGAATTGCCGTCTCACCGGACTATGAGAGTGAAGGAATAGAGAGTGCACCTGTGTTAGCGCACACACTTGTGCACTATATCTCCTGCGCAGTTGGCTAATCTTCGTTGAGATTGGCCGCCGTGACCGATATCGGTTAGGAAGACATTACTTTCAGCAGTTAGATAAAATAGTCAGGGATCCTTACTGGCCAGATTATTAGTGGCCTAACATTAATTGCGCTTAAACCAAAAAGTAAACGCGAACTCCTTTACGTATCAGCCGGAGTGGTGATGACGAATTTAGGCAACCTGTTTTATTTCTAATATTATTAATAATAATAATAAATATTCGACGGCATCACATACATTGATCTGACTACGGGGTAATAGCTTATGCACTTGTGTTACGGATATCAGAATCAACAGTGCTATTACAAATATATACTTAAATATTGGATATTAACACCCAAACACAGAACAAACACAAGTATTCATCATACGAATATTCGTCCTGGGTGGGGATCGAACCCACAACTCTCGGCGCATGGGGCAGGGTCACTACCGAATGAGCCATCGAGCCAGTCACAATATTGTTAAAAAAAATGGGTAAATAAGGATCATAGTACCTATATGGGCGTTTGAAAAAGATTGAATTTAAAAGCCCCTTAACAACATTGTTACAATTAATCCCAGGTATTAAAGCGAGCCCGAAATTGATTGGGTAGTGATTATCTCTCTATTCTGCGAACCTGACGCCCCACTGTTCTCTATAATGCATCAATATCACACAATGCTGCGAATCTATTGTCTCCGAGTTGCTTTAACGACTCATTGTCCTGGTAAATGCAATCTCGTATGATAATAGAAATTGCATACATCCGAAGCTGGCTGCTTGACCATCTCAATGAGTTGGTCACTTCCTTTCATATAGCCGGAGAGCTGATGACGAATTTTAGGTTACCTGTTTAGTTTAGTAGAAATATGAAAACAAATTTACAATGCGCGAATCGAGAAACCCAAGTTAAACGCTTGCTATGGATTAGTACATGATACTTGCAAAAAACTCGTAATGTCGGAGGCCAAGACCCACTTCGGGTCACTGAGCCAGCGTAGTAAGTAAGTAAGTAAGTACTTGCAAAAAAAAAAACTGAAAAGAACATGCTTTTATAAATTTTTAAAGCATATTTTTGAATAATATTAGAAATACTTCTTGAAACGCCAATCGAAGACAGTACGTCAGTTATTAATGCTTCCTAAACGTAGGTAAATGAAAAATTCTATAGAGAGCGACGAAAGAGTGATTAGCGCATATTAAGTGAATTCCAATTTAAAGGTTACATACATGACATGCACAACGGATCAGAAATATTTAAATTGTGTAATTTGTATGAAAAAGCCGGCCAAGTGCGAGTCGGACTCGCGCACTAAGAGTTCCGTACATAAATTAAACATAATTAAACGTAACAAACATAACACATAACATAACATCACAACTGGCAGCTTTAACCATGTTCAGCCAAAAATAAAACTGGGCTGGGTGAGATGGAAGATTATGTAAACTAGACACTAAACGACTTCCTAAATATTCTGTGGATAATTAAAACGTTTTATCGATTTATTCCTCTTTTGTGTTTATTAATACCTATTTCTAATATGATCCTTATTTACCCATTTTTTTTATAGTAATACTAATTGTTCCGGCGAACTTCGCACCTTCCAATATAAAAATGGCGGGTGGGAGTAAGAGTAAAAATATTTTACGACCTCTAGTACATACATACATAGCATCACGCCCATAATCCCCAAAGGGGTAAGCAAAGTCAAAGAGACTGCAGGCTCCTTTAACCACATTCAGCCAAAAATAAAACTGGGTGGGTGGCTGGGTTAGATGGAAAATTGTGTAAAAGTAGTGACAAGTAGCTAGCTCGTCGCCTACACAATCACATACCCAAAACTCCATATACCATTAGTCGCCTTTTACGACATGCTAGGCAAGAGACACAGTTAGCACATTATTTTTAGTCCCTGACCAACATGGGACAAAGAAAGGCGAGAAATAAGCATACACTATAAATACTTATTTTGACTTTAATTATTTGACTTATAATTCGTCGTTTGATCCCCACCCAGGACAAACATTCGTGTGATGAATACTTGTGTTTGTTCTGTGTTTGAGTGTTAATATCTAATATTTAAGTATATAGTGATATAATATCCTGGAAATAAATATGGACTCTTTATACTTATATTATTTATATGATATATAGATATTAATATCGTTTAACTATTAACTACTAATCAATTTAATATAAAAAGAATGAGCATCAAAATAAATGTTTTATGTCATTTGATTATTTAACATAGTAGTATATCAATAACGATGCGAACGATTTTATAACTAACTAATTCACGCCACTTCTCTAGCGGGGTAGGCAGAGAGAACCGAACGCCATAACGATTTTGTACAACTTATCTTATTATATGCCAATGAGCTTCAAATCTCATAGTTTATAAAACACATAACTGCAAGAAATGGCTCTGACATCATTAACCTCAAGCTATTAAAGCTGGCACCATGACGTCATTTGGCAGTGAACTGGGCGTCTCGGTGGGGCGGGCCTAATCCTGCTATTAATTAATCAACGATTAAGCTGTTACACAGATTCTGGCCTATTGTCTGTATTGTCACACTGCGATTGCAATAAACATGTCAAGGTGTTAGGGATTGTCTTTCCACAACTGTTACATATTGGGTGTTAGGCTACCTTCTTATTGGAGTAGCGCCCTGCAGTTTCTTCCGCGTAGTTCCCGTTCCCGTAAGAATATGGCGATAAGATATAGCCTATGTTACTCGCCGATAAAGCAACTTTTCATTGGTGAAAGATTTTTTTGAATCGGTCCAGTAGTTTCGGCACCTAATGAATGCAAATAAAAACGCAAATAATCATCTTCCTAGCGTTATGTCCCGTGTTTAGACGGGGTCCGTTTAGACCATGATCCAGGATTTAGCGAGTCTGGTAATTACATTAAAGCGACTGCCGATCTGACCTTCGTAACCCTAAGATAGGGGAAACAGACAATTTTTTTGGATCATGGTTACAAATCCAAAGTTGTTTGAATTTGCAGGTTTCATCACGATGTTTTCCCTCACCGTCGAGCTAGTGGTATAAATACGTACATAGATTTGAAAAATCCAGAGGTACGTGCCCGGGTTTGAACCCGCACTCCTCGGTTAAGAGGCGCGTGTCCTTACCATTGAGCTACCACCGCTCTTTATAATATTAGTATATATAACCTTATTGAAAATAGAAACTCATTACTGAAAATAATAATAAATTCAAAATATGAACGATACAATACGATTGTTTTGCCCACCATATAACTATATAATCGACAGTTCCACAGTCTAAATTTCAACCCTGTAATCTGACCCGTTTCTGATCTTAGTATTCACCTTCTCTTGCATACTTACATATGGCACGTGTTGTAGACCGCAAAAGATGCTCAAGCAATACTTTTTAGGATTTAGATTAATTTAAAATGAATAAAACGCCGGTGGAAACATAGACGTGATATATTAGAAAAAAAAAACAGCAAAAAAGAAGAAGTGACACTAAGTCAAATTAAAAAAGGAAAAAATTATTTAAAATTACAATTGTGAAATAAGGAGGTCAAGTTCCGGGACAGCACGTTTTATTATAAAGCGGTGGTAGCTTAATTTTGGTAGCTTAATGTTTCTGGTTTTATTGTCTATTTACTATTAAACTCTTCTCTATAGCAAGATTTTTTACTGGCTCGGTGGTGCATTCGGTAGTGACCCTGCTCCATACGCCAAGAGTTGTGGATTTAATCCCCACCCAGGACAAACATTCGTGTGATGGATACGTGTGTTTGTTCTGTGTCTGGGTGTTAATATCTAATAATTTAAGTATTTTTTTTAATACCACTGTTGTTTCTGATATCCGTAACACAAGTGCTTAAACTACTTATACAGACTTTAACTTACCTTGGAGTCAGATCAATGTATGTGATGTAGTGTGATATCTATTTGTTTGTTTATTTCTTTTTAGCAGTTGCAGCTCATTGGTGATTTCACATGCCCCTTAAGCTATAGGTACTGATGCAAACTTTATGATGTTGTTCAAATCTATGCTCGGTTATTCCCCTAGCTCGTTAGATTCGTTCAGTCAACTAACGTTAGATGTATAACCATGACTTAACTTGACTGATTTTGCTTCCTCATCGTTACAAAGGTCAAACGCTAGTCACTTTAACGTAATAGGCAGACTCACCAAAACTAGAGTCATGGTTTAAGCAGATCTCGATTAGGAACCAGATGTAACGTTAGAAAACAGTTAATCCTATATTGAGATCTTTACTGTAAACGTCTCTAATGGACGATCTGATTATTGATTAACTGATACTATAGACCAGTAGTTATCTGACCCACGACCGCTGCCGCTTCTCTTCCCGCTATCGTCAAAGCTAAAGCCTTACTCTTTAATATTATTAGCAAAGATGTTCAAGCTTCTACTTTATTATGTTTTTTCTAGAGCTTGCAGTAAAGAATAAATATGAGACTGCATTATTGCGAAGTAGTTGGAAAGGTCGCTTTCGTACTACTTAAATGAATTAAATAACGTGGAAAACGGAGTTCTGGTCCATTTACAAAATAAATAAAAAAACACTGTTCTTTTTTCAATTAATTTGAAACGAATCAACTTATTCTTGCTGCATAAATATCTAAGTCAATTATGTTACAGGACTATAATTTAAAAAACTTAACTACACTACATTTGAATTCGAATTTATCGATATACATAATCATCATCCTAGCGTTATGTCCCGTGCTTAGACGGAGTCCGCTTGGACCTTTAGAATTTAACGTAATAAATAATAAATAAACCATTAGAATTAAACGTGTGTAATAATAAATATCTGACTACATCACATACATTGATCTGACTCTGAGGTAAGTAGCTTTAGCACTTGTGTGACGGATATCAGAATCAACAGTGGTATTACAAATATACTTGAATTGGATCATACGAATGTTTGTCCTGGCTGGGAATTGGCGCATGGGGCAGGGTCACTACCGAATGCGCCATCGAGCCAGTCGAATATACATATGTTGCTAAAATCTGAAGACTTGTTTTTGGCTTTCTCAAAGTGAGGTATAAAATGGATTATTCTTAACAAGCTTTGCTCACCACTCCGTTGAAGTTTAGTCTGTTAAGACATCACCGTGTGGACTGCGATCAATTTGTATGAGATAATGAAATACAACTATGCCCTTTTTGTGTTTCCAAACTGTTAGGCGTACGAAATTTAATTGCAATCGATTAAGCAGTTTGGACGTAACAGAAAAAGAGAGTTCCCTCGCATTTATGATATTAGTAGGGATTTTGTGTTTATTTTTGGAAAAATACGAGCTGTAGGTAGCTTTGATTTTCAGTAACGATTTATATTATCATTCTTTGTGTAAGTCCCACTAGTTTTTTATCGACATCTGTATCGATAGGCTCTTCATCATCGGTCCTATAATCCTGATGCGACATTAGGCCAATGACGTCACGCCAGTTTAGATCGTATCTGACTGGACCCTTTTTATCAATATGTGCCCAGCGCTCACTTTCAAAATTTGATGCCGCGTCGTGGCCATTGCAGCTAATTGGCAATACGGTGTAACATCGGTTCGGATATCGTTAAAAACAGTATTCGGAATGTATGAACGCTGCATCTGGTACTAAAGGCCACCATTGTAACGAAATGGCTTGAAACAGGGATCAGCTAGGCACGTTGATTGCACGTGGCAATTTCGTCTGAAAAGTGTAATATTCTTGAGTTAATTTTCTAGTGACCGGAGCAAGAAAGGTTAGGATAACAAGATAAATTGACATTTTTAGAAGATAAATCGACTTCTTTTTATGATTTTTAAAACTAATTCCAAATAAGATTTGAATTATGCACTTTACATGAAAAATTGAACTAAAGCATTCATATAAACAAAGAAAACTTATAAACGAGATAAATATTTGGGTATTTCGTGACAAAAATGAAGATTGCCTTAACCTACAAACAGCAACTGAGATATATGATATCCATGAACCGATGTCGAATTCAAAAAATATCGATACTTATGCAGTATGCGTCAAAATCAATCATAATATTTCGTAATGGTAACTGTAAAAATAAAAAAAAACGAAAACATGAATGAACTGACGTAGTTATAAGATTAAGATGAAGATAATGAATTAGCAAAATACGTACCTAACATTGTCCAATAATATAACATTGTAAAATATTAAAACCTGTAAATAGAAGATTATAAATAAACTGGGAAGAAGAGAAGAATTAAAAAATAATATTTCAGATCTGCGCAGTTTGATAGCATTGTTCCAAATATGAATTGTTCTAAGTTATTTCCTAGCTGGAATCTAAAAAGTAGGACACAAAAGAAGTTTTGGAGATAAAAATAAATAAACAAGGAGTTATTTACACAGTGGTACCTGATCATGTGGCCAGGGAGGCCGGAGGGAAGCTGACACGATATGCGACGACGGAAGAAGACGAGGCAACACTCAGGGAACTTCTACTTAGGTACGTGACACACCCTAGAGAAACGAACGAATAGCTTTCTGCCTTTATACCGGCTTCATTGCATACGAATCATTCGATCTATCGATGTGTCTCCCTCATACACACTTTTGGCTTGGCATCCCAAATATCTTTTATTGCAGATATGATGATGCGTTTTAACGCGGTGCTCAATCATTTCACAAATACCATGACACCGGACCTTTAGCTACGATGGCCATGAAAACTCTAGACATTCAATAAGTCATTGTACTGTGGACGCTTGTGTTGATTGGACGACAGAACCACTAGGCGGAAACGGCTTGCATGTATGTTACTGTCATGTGTTTTTATTAACAGTAGTGTTAACTTTAAGGTCATAATTAAGTACATCCGATTCCTATCAACAAAGTCTCAAGGTTACATCATGGCGTAAATAGCACAGCTTCGCTTCTATGTATTCTTCTTTTTACTTTCATATTTCTGTCATAGGTACTTAATCACAGCTAACGGAGTTATATACGTTATCTATTAGAAGATTAATATAAAATATAATACGTTTTTTGATATTAGGCGCACAATAGGTAATTCGCTGCCATCCTGACAAATATTCAACAGGATATGTTATAATATATTGGATACTCCACAAAGGCTATTGTGCGATAATCGCCCAACCGGAAAAGTGCTGATTATATTCAATATCCCAGCAGCTTATACGTTTGCATATTTATAGGTATCAACACCGATTACACATGAATTAATGTGAATGAAAATGATATGAGACGCGGCGCCGCAAGCGAATTTCTATTTTTCGCTTGATTACATTAGTTGTGGCGGATATGATAACGGATACAATTATTTGTGTTAATGACTATAATTCCAAATGGAATTTACACATGAAAAGTCAATTCCGGTACTTTTAGGTAGGTAGGTCTAACCAAGACTTAATGAACATGAATATGTATAATACTAACATCTAGGTATGTTATTGGTGAATACCTATGAACTATAATGCCAATGTAACTTACCTATTTGTAGCTTGAGTACACTCATATTTATTTCCATTTCACTTAATACCGGATATGGGAACACCTTTAGCATTCTACTTAAGATTAATTAACTAATTTAGTAAGGACATCAGTACTTGGTACTAACCGGAAGCTAAATTGTCGCTTAATTGGAACTATATCTATGTTTACAATGAGACTTTGGAATGTAAAAAGAACTAATCTTTTTTTATAAGCATTAAATATTAAATGCAGCATAATTTTATATTTTCATATATATATGTAATATATAGTATTAAATTATACATTTAATTGAAACATGTGTTGCAATGAATACAAAAATACTTTATTTAATTTTTATTTTTATGACATTCATCAACACATACCTTCTATTTTCTATAATATATGTAATATTGTTTTAATTTCCTAAATCTACTCTAGCTTAGTTGAATTTGGTCACAATAATTTCACAAAACAATATTCAAATATCACCAGGTCATAATTTGGAAGTGACATTGTTTTGGCCAAAGCATATTAGAAAATGAATAATAAATCCACTCATGCCGGTCTAAATCCAATAGTTGTTACATTCATACAAACATGATTGGTGCGGTTGCCGTGTCAGCAACTTGTTCGTCTGGTTGAAACGTTGACAGATAAATGGACTCTAGATCCCGGCATTTGTGGATACGAGATAGATTTATATGTGTGTAATAAATGCGGGACGTTAACGTGAGCTGGTTGGTTCTAGCCTTCAGAGACAGGTCAGCGTCATGAGTATGAACCTGTCAGCGAAACTGGATGACCTGCAGAGGGGGGACCGGCAACTGGAGACCACCGTCGCCCTCTGCGAGATAAGGACCCAGCTGCAGGAGCTGACTAAGAGCGTGGAGTCATGCCAGAGTGAGGTCTCGGAGGTGAGGGTGATACTCAACTTATTACTTATCTCATAAATATATACATATTACCTATATGTAAACATCCCCTACATATAAAAATATTTTTTTCAGTTTTATACTACACACATACACACCTGCATAATCATATCCGTAATCCTCAAAGTAGCAAACAAAGTCTAATTAGAACAATGTACTCCTTTAAAAACTTTTTAGTCAGAAAAATAAGTTACTTAGATAGAAAATTGTTAAGAAAATTGTGATATCGTAAGTTAGAACAGTAGGTACTTATAGTACATACAGTTGGTTCCAGACCAATATGGGAAATGCGGGGATTGCAGGCGTGGTGTTATGTTATGTCTAACACATCTAATTTAATTTTAACTATAAGGTTCAAATCCAAATCAAGGATCGCTGTCCCCACCGCAGCTTTTGCTAGGACGATGCCGGTCTCCTCCATCTAAAACACTTCTCGATAATCCCTTTCCTCCCCCATATGATAATGAGATCGGAGAACACTTCCAAAGGTACAGATTCGCTTACTACAGATACGCTTACCTCATGCACCTATAGATAATAGGACGAATACACATATTTCAGTACATTACGAATACTAATTACAACTATAGTGGTCATTACGACATTTGTATTTGTTGCGAGACTGACCACAAGTTATTTTTTCAATATTCAGATGGAACACCTGAAAAAGAAAAGTCAATTATTGTCTACCAATAACTACTTTTTATTGATAGCACAAGTAGATAATTTAAGCTATTTGATGAAGTAAAAAGATTTTAAATATAAAAAGATTTTAAGTGACTGAACAACAAATATATGATCTTTAAAAAACTACTCTTATAACGTAAATCATATATCACGTTTCACCTTGTTCTTCATACAGATAAGCAGAGATGTCGTGTAATTTTTTTTTTCAAAGACGTAATATCCTTTGATTATCACTTCAATAACTCTACCTCTTGATTCATTGATCAACCAATCTTCAGGCTATACCAACAATCCTAATTAGCAATCACAGCCTTACTTGAATGATTTGCCAACTCATCCATGCAGAATATACAAGGCACGCTAACAATACGCTCAAACATAGTAAACACAATACTATCAATTAACTAATCACGGTTGCATCGAACCCCGTATGGGGTCGTAATCAATCATATAGGTGGCAAATAGAATCTTGTTACTGTAATTGCAGCTCCGGCTGAATATTCAATGGTTGCATAGGCAATTATTGACCGTTCCGCCTCAAGCAACCTGTAGTTATAGTAACACGAGCTTGATTATATGCAGCGTTTGATATGTTGGTTTGTGTGACTAGGTATGATAGGATATAATTAAAGGGCTATTTGTCGTGCAATATAACTTATATATGCAGCACGTGCTAAGTTTTTTAAAGTTTAGTTACAATAAGAATAACTATACTGTGTCTATAGGAATTTCTTTTTGACAACTCAGTTCCAGATGAGTTGGTGATGTCCAAATGATGCTCGAATGTGTTACGATTCCGATTCTACTGTTATCATTAATTGAATTAGATGCGTAGGTCGAATCGAATTAGATACACACGTAGGTGCTTAAGTCGATACTGCGTACGTTATAATCGATATAAATAAATATACTTACATTTAGAGTAAATTTTATGTCAGAAGTAATTTTTCAAGATTTTTTGCTATGTGGAATAACATTAATCCGTGAGTTTAAGTGCATCTTTATTATAAAACCAACTGCCTAGATAGGTTTTATCGTAGGAATCAATGTAACAAAAACTTTACCTAAGCAATGTTAATATTTCAATTTATTGGTTTCAGTTTCCATCCAACCCAGCCCACTGTTCCATGTTGGTCTGGGACTTGAAAAGAATATGCCAACTGTGTTCTTGCCTAGCATGTCGTAAAAGGCGACTAATGGTATATCGGGTTTTGGGTGTGTGATTGTGTAGGCGACAGGTTAGCCGCTTGTCACTGCTTTTTCACAATTTTCCATATAACCCAGCCCGTCTTTATTTTTGGCTGAATGTGGTTGAGGGGGCATGTTGCCCTTTTGACTCTGCCTACCCCTTCGGGGATTGTGGGCGTCATGTTATGTATGTATGTTATGTTTATTGGTTGCAACTTTATAATATTGTTGTCATGTAGTTCAATAAATTTATAAAACCATTAAACCTTATAATATGAAGCTTTTCGCAATCAAATTTACACATAGCATTTATAACTGATTGTAAATCGATGCATATTTTCATGCAAATAAAACGATCCCATCACCAGTCGCCATAGAACGTAACTATATTTTATATGCAAAACGATCAGTTATCTTGCAAAAAAACTTGCTTTTACGGTCTTTTAATTTATTTTTTGTGTAATAAATTAGCTAATTGAATAAGATTATTAAATATACCTATATATTTCTAATACTACGCATATAGAAGTAAATTTATTCGTAATCTGAAACAGTTACGTTCTATGTGAACTGTTTAAAAGACATTCTTAAGATGGACACGTAAAAGACGCTAATGACAGTATTTTTTTTAAATAAATATTGGATTTGTGCGTAGTCACCATAAACACAAACAATAGAGATATAAAATATTAATTATCAGCTGATCTAGTAAAGTTGTACGTTTGATAAGTGTAGCATGCTGTGATGGCATTTCACGCTAATGCTATGTTAAATATATGGACGTCTTTTGACTGTTGATAAACAATACTTAATGAAAATAAATATCAGACATATACCCCATTGATATCAGAAACAACAGTGGTGTTACGAATATATATTAAAAAATATATTGGATATTAACACCCAGACACAGAACAAACATAAGTGTTCATCATACGAATATTTGTTCTGGGTGGGGCAGGGTCACTACCGAATGCGCCATCGAGCCTGTCAAATCGATACATTAACTATTGTCCGATGATACATGAAAATCGATAAAAGTAAAGCACTGACAACTATTGAAAGATATGTTTTTGACCTCTCCGATACAAATCAATTCGTAGGACGCCTTCCAAAGACTTTTGTGCTCCGTGAAAGGATGTCTATCAGTGAACGGCTTTCACTTTTAGAGGTCTTCATTTATACTGACCCTATCTATGAAGTGTTTAGAAGCTGAAAGTTGACGAAGTTGGATTTTTTATTTATTAATGGTATATTGAGTTTTGGGTATGTGATTGTGTAGGCGATGAGCTGGCCACTTGTCACTACTTTTCACAATTTCCCATCTAACCCAGCCTAGTTTTATTTTAGGCTGAATGTGGTTAAAGGGGCTTGCTGCCCCTTTCACTATGCTTACCCCTTCAGGGATTACGGCTTGATGTTATTGAAAAAGAACAATTTTATAGAACTCAAATTAATGCTTGTTTCATCAACTTAAATGAGTATAAATATATATATATATATATATATATATATATATATATATAATATATATGGAAGACCTAGACAAATGTAGTGATTATTTGACATTTCCCCTTTGGAATAATCTTTTAAGATCACGAATTGAATATCTGCCGTAAATCCCGATGCCATTACGCCCGCAATCTCCGAAGGGACAGGAAGAGCCAATTGAGCTGAACACTTTAAGCCAATATAAAACTGGTTAAGGTTAGATGGAAAGTAGTAAAATAAAAAGTGGCTAGCTCGTCATCTGTACAATCACAAGCCAAACACCCAACACAACAACCCCTACGACATGCTAGGCAAGCAAACAGTTATTAGATGATAATGATGATGATGAAGAAGATGAATGTCTGACCAATGATTGTCAGCCTGTACTCCTCCATTACTAGGCTTAGATTAATTGACCCCAACTAAAGCAGCCTACTACATCCCCTATTAAATTCAGGTGAAACGAGACATGGTGGCCATCAAGCAGGAGCTGGACACGGTGCAGCAGGTGAAGGACGAGATCGAGGAGCTGCGGGAGTACGTGGACCGCCTGGAGGAGCACTCGCAGCGCAGGAAACTGCGGCTCCTGGAACAGGTTAGTGCTAGCTTGACTCACTGTAAAAAAGAAAGACCGTATGACTATGACCAAAATTAAAAGCTATTAAACAAAGTTATTTTAATGTAAATCAAATGATTATGACCAAGGTTGACTCACTGTGAAAATAAAAAGATCACACGCCTTTGAACAAATTGTAAAATTATTAATTAGATACATTTTACTGTATTTAAATTACATGACTATAACTTAGCTTAACTCACTGCAAGGAAAAGAGAAGAAAATTTATCATAGTAGAATAACTCACAGCAAAAAAAAAAGACTATCCACCAAATTGGAAAACCATTACAATAAATATCAGACAACATAATATAAACTGATCTGACTCCGAGCTAAGTAGCTTAAGCACTTGTGTTGCGGATATTCATGAGTGGTATTACTTAAATGAAATACTTAAATATAAGACACTGACTTTGACCTGACACCCGAGTGAAAACTGTATCCAAGGTGTTTAACATAACGCACTGTGTATATGAAGCAATATGTATTAAGATTTAGAAGTACATAGCAACAGATCGGTGTTTAACTTAACTGTCTGCGCCTGGAGGTATATATATATATATATATATAGAGTTATAGACGTACATATTAAGTTAACTCACTGAGTTAGAAGAGTTACATGTATAAAAGAAAGGAAGAATTTTATTGTGAATATTGATATATACTATCGGCGAACAATATATACCTTACGAGTTGGTATTACGGCTTATTGTGTCAGAAGAAAACTTGTCTTTTTTGAGTTATATATATAGTTTTTTAGGTTGCCTAAAAAACTTTTCTTTTTATCCATTTAAAGCAGGGGTGGCCAACCGGTTGATTGCGATCGACAAGATTAAAACATATAAAGTTTATCACACATTAGGTACATTGCGAATATGTACTAATCTTTAAAGTAATCTTCATCTTGTATCAATAATCAGAAAATAGGAAAACACCGTTATCGCTTGATACATGCCTCACACGTTGGATTCCTTAAGGTTGAAAGGCTTGTAGATGAACATTAGGTAGATTTTTACTATAATTACCTTGGTCACCCCTGATTTCAACTATGGTAATGGTAACATCTTGGTCTTGAGATATATCAGTTAGCTGGTTAAAATCTTAATTTTAATTTTATAAAAAAAAAATCATCCAATAAATAATGATTTTGATTATATGATTTTTTACTTCACTGCGCAGTTTATTAGTAAATTTTATGTGGAAGTAAAGCAACCTTAAAAAGTAAGTCAATTTAATAAGCTGCCAAATTCTCATCCAAAACCAGCTGTTAAAGTAGGGCCAAATTAAAAGATCCCATTAATTTTTATCCCGTAAATTTAAGGAACAAAATAAGTATGTACTTACATAATTTAACACAAAATAGCATTTAGTCAGTTGAACTATCAGAACTGTAGCTTTTCTTTATCAAAAATATAAATACGCAAAAGATGAGCGGTAGACGAAACGTTGTTTCAGAACCTACATTCCAGCTAAGCGCAGCCAGCTTATTGCATCATAATTGTGCGTTTCCGGCCGCTTATCGTATCTGAGAGACCTGAACGCTACCAATCTGCGACCAATTATCTATCAACCGAGTCAGGGCTCGCTCGCCAGTTCCGGTAGCGATTCGATTGGAATTATCATTCGATTCCGATTCGGATATTCTGTTAAGCACGTATACGAGTTTGAATGAGCGTTCTTATTCAAATGCGGTTTCGTTGGTCGAAGTTAAGAGGTTTTTATTCAATTGTTGGTTGGTGGAAGGTTAATTGCATTTGCTACATTTGAATCTGTAGTAATTAATATTTTGTATGTCTACGAATTTAAGTGTGCAATAATTTAATTTGATATAAACTTATAAATTTTATTGGATAATAGTATTATAATAAATGATGAATGAGTTTATTTTTTTCACTTCACGTCACGATCGTCTTGAAATTTTACGTACACATTCTCAAGGGAACAAATTACAGTACTTATAATATTAGAACATATACATTAAGACGCTTTAATAGAATAAAACCTCTTTTTTACAAAATCTACATCCATGCCAGCAAAGCGGCAGGGTAATGTTTATTAGATAATTCCTAAATTAAAATGAATAAAGAAAGAAAATTAGTCAAAATAACACACACATAACATCGCGCCCATAATCCCCGAAGCGAAGGGGTAGGCAGAGTCGAAGGGGCAGCAAGCCCCTTCAACCACATTCAGCCAAAAACTAAGCCGGGCCGGGTTAGATGGAAAATTGTGAAAAAGCAGTGACAAGCGGCTAACCTGTCGCCTACACAATCACACACCCAAAACCCGATATACCATTAGTGGCCTTTCACGACATGCTAGGTAAGAACCACAGTTGGTTTATTCTTTTTAAGTCCCAGACCAACATGGGACAGTGGGCTGGATTGGGTGGAAAGCTTTGAAAAAGGAGTGACAATAGGCAAGTTGACTCAAAAAAAAATAAGTAGTCCATTATAGAGATTACAAAAAAATATTGCTCACGTATTTTTTCTTTTGTTCAGCAAACCAAAAATGACGAAGATACAGGGCGTTAAAGGTGCGCGTGACGTCACTTGTTCTGTATAATTTTAGTAACAAGTGATGTAAAAGCGCCCCACTCCAGATCTTTGAAGCGCTGTATCTTTGTTATTTTCCGAGCATTTGATAAAGCAAAATTTTTTGATAATCTGACTAGCGGATTAAAAAAAATATTTTAGTCAACTAGCCTATTGGCTAGCTCGTCGCCTACTCAGTCAAATATCCAAAAGCCCGTAAACTATTAGTCGCTTCTTACGACATGCTTGGCAAGAACCACAGTTGGCACATTCTTTTTTTTTTGTCCCAGATCAACATGGGCCAATTCCCAGACCAACATGGGACAATGTCAACAACAAATTAAAATAACATTTGTTAAGTATACTTACAAGTTGCCGCATAACATTCTGATAATCATTGAAAAACGGTATCCATTATTTTTTTCAAAAGCACTTCACGTAACATACTCGTATCTATGCGATTTACAAAAACAACGTACCTTAACACAGCACATTACCCGGCTAAAACAGATATCATTTCGAACGCATTGTTTTAACTAACCACTATTAGCGCGTGATCATTTGAATATCCGACGCATTCCAAAACTAATTAACAAATCATTCGAATAATTCCGCTCGCTTCGGCAGCGTTTATTTCACTCGATGTCCATCGAAATACCGGAACGTATTATTTCGAATGCAATTCACGGTTTAATTGCATAATTCTAGTTGCCATCGCTAATAGCAATCGACGCCTTTCAAATTATACCCGGAGCAATTACGCGATAGTATGCATGATACACGAATAGGTGATTGGTTCCGCTAATCCCACGTTTGTTCTGTCAATAAGGTCATATTTGTTCCGGGAATAATGTAAGGTTTAGTCTATTGTAAATTGTTAAATAGATAGAAAATTCATGTTATATTTTGATTAGCGTTTCCGTTAAGGTTAGGTGTGTGCTGATTTTGTATGCAGAGATAAAATATAGCTTACGTTATTTGCTGATAATGTATCTTTCCATTTGTGAAAGAATTTTTAAAATCCGTTAAATGGTTTAGACGTGTAAGCGTAACAAACGAACAAACTCACATTCGCATTTATAAAAAATTGTTAATATTGTGAACATGAAAGTAAATATTAATCTTTATATTAGTATTTACTTTCAACTTAGATGTAAAGTATATAACTAATACGTAAGTATTAGTTATATAATTTACAGCACTAATATAGACATAATCTTTGCCTATGAGGTAAATGTTTACATAAACTGTCATTAAAACACTAATCAACATAGGCCCATTCAACAATGAACCTCATCGGAACGCAATAAGAACGGTGTAATGAAAAGCTCGACCCGAGCTTTCTAAACACGACGCGCGATTCAAAAGCTCGATTGCCCCATTCCTGTACCGGGGCGGTAGCTCAGAGGGTAGTGCGTACGCTTGTGTAAGCTTCGCTTGCGCTCGTAAGGACTCAGGTTCAAATCACGGCCCCCCTATTAACTAGTCATGTTTAAACTTTATTTAAATTCAAATATCTTATTGAAACTATGTTGAGTTTGTTTTTAATAATCAAAGTGAACTCTATTGGGGCATGACAATTAAAAAAATCAAAATTACATTAAACAACAAAATAACTAACTGTAGCTTACGAAGAATGTGCTAGCTGTGTTCCTTGTCTAGCATGTCGTAAAAGGCGACTAATGGTATATCAGGATTTAGGTGTGTGATTGTGCAGACATGCTAGCCAGTTGTTACAACTTTTGTATGTATGTTATGTGGTTAAGGGGCCACCCTTAAAGTACGTCACACGTAAAGGGGTACGGAGGGGGTCTACGATGTGTGACATGGTGTGACAAGGGGTGGGACGGGTCCTAGGTTTCATGACATCACGTTTCAAAATCTAATATATCATAACAATTTGGAATTTCTAGATGTAAAATTGCAATACATGTGATGTCATACTAGGGAGGGGGGAGTCCCATAAATGTGACCAGCTGTGAAAAGGGGGGGGGGATTCAAAAAATCATGAAATTCGTGTGGCGTACTTTATCGACTGCCCCTTTGACTCTGCCTATAAGGGCGTGATGTTATGTATGTATGTATTATCTACGCCCTAGAGTCTAAAGAATCGAAACTACGCGGATGAAACCGCGGGGCGCTGCTGGTGATTATTACTTGTCTGAGAAGTAAGTTTTATTTTTGCTTGGGAATAGTTCCTAGAGTTAAATTAGGTTTTATTCAATAGCCTTAGCCCGACTTTGCTCGTGAAATTCTGTCTGTCACAGAAACTCTATCAGATTTCTTGCGCCATATATCAATTTTCCCAGATGAAATAGCCTATGAGCTTTCTAAAGGTCCAAGCTTAATGTGTACTTGAACATTCATAATTCAGTGTTTTTGACGTGAAAAGGTATCTGACAGTCAAATTTATTTTTGCATTTATAATATTAGGAAGGATAATAGAGATACTCTTAATTACACACTTCTCCATTGAAACACAGGGATAATGACACCCGGGGAGGCTGTAACGCTGAGACTCGATCTGTTTACAATCTATAGAGAAGTTTCTTGCCGGATTCTTCTTGAAAAACAACATTCCGAACAGGTGGTAGAATCATAAAGATTTATCTGTATTTGAAACTTTAAAGTGTTTTTTTTAAACCTATATAAATGTAAATAAAGATTAATTTGGCTTTGACTTTGACCAAATAAAAAAAATATGTTTGCTTTAAATAGGGTTTACAAAGGTAGTATACATGTATGGTTGCTTGAAACCTATTTAGCCATAGCAGGCTACCGTTGAAGTCGACATCCCTGGAGGGATTACGGAAGGTACTGGGAAATAGATACCATGAAACGAAGGATTAGGTGCGGCCGCGCCGATGACGTAACATTGAATCATTGATGCAATTACAGCAGTTCAATTGGTATTTCGAAATGTTATAGTGCTGCAAATGTTTCGTACTCGATACAAAAGGGTAACAGCTAACGATTTTTACCATAGTTACATAACATCACGCCCGTAATCCCATAAGGGGTAGACAGAGTCAAAGGGGCAGTTAGTCTACATAGCGACATTCAGCCAAAAAATAAAACTGGGCTGGGTTAGACGGAAAATTGTGAAAAACTAGTGGCAAGTGGCTAGCTCTTCGCCACACAATCACATACCCAACCTCATATACCATTAGTCGCCTTTTACGACATGCTAGGCAAGAAATACAGTTGGCACATTCTTTTTAAGTCCCAGACCAACATGGGATATGTCAAGCACTTACATTTCAACCAAAATAGACGAACACAACCGCAAACTATTCACTCTTTCTTCATTCCATAATGTATTTCATTACATTGACGAACAATTAAAAAGATTAACATGAATTAAGCAGTACAGTACAGCTAAATAACATTAGCTTAAAATAAAATGTATACAGTCGAATTGAGAACCTCCTTTTTTGAAATCGGTTTAAAAGGCCCCAATTTGGGATCTTTTTGAAAATTTTGAATTCGAGCGCTCACAGCATATCTGCCAAGAAATCTAAGAACATAGGTGAAAAAAAAGTGTATTTTTTTCACCCCTTCTGGGGGGGTGACTTTAAAAAAAACTTTAACAGTTCTTTTTTAAATCTTTCAAAGTAACATATCAAAAATTCAAGTATTTACCACAAGATTCGTATTTAAAGTACTATTTTCTTAGACTGTAGTACATAAACTCGTTTGTTTTCCTTTGGAAACCTGAAATTTGCCTATCATATAAGACACGAAATTATAACGATGTGCATATATAACATGACTCCCGTAATCCCCGAGGGGGAGGCAGAGTTAAAGGGAAGCCAAGCTCCAATAACGATGTACTTGTGCAAACATTACCGCAATAATCGCTTACAATGCAGAATAGCTGTTTGCGATGTCTAATTGAGCTAATTAACTGTTAAAATTAAACCAGAATAGAAAAATCACGTTCAGCGGAAAAATGAATAAGCATATTTTTAACGGAAGAGTCAGCGGTTCATTAATGCTCTTATGAAAAGTTTATAAAATACTTCGCATTTTATAGTATTAACCAGATGGATTTCCGATGAATGAAATTTTTAAAAGCTTTTTTTATATATTCACACATACATAACAGCAGGATAATAAAATATAATAATTACAATCCTGAGTTATTACTCAAGATTATTGTAAAAACTAGATTCTGCCCGCGGCTTTGATCGTGTGGTACATCGATGAAACATAACTTATGTATTATTCTAATGTTTAAGCTATACTATTGTAAAGTTTCATTTACATCCATGCAGTACTTTTTGCGGGAAAGAGTAACAAACATCCACACATAAATAAATAAATAAATAAATAAATAAATAAATAAATAAATTCTTCAGACTGGCACACCAATTCCCTAGTTCCAAACTAAGCTAATGCTTGTGCTATGGATACTAGGTGAACGGATAGACATACTTAAATATGTTTATAAACATCCATGACTCGAGTACAAATGTCCACGTTCATCACACGAAACATTTGCCCCTAGCGGGATTCGAACCCGCGACCCTCGGTTTCGTGGCCAGGATCTCTGACCACTCGACCAACGGGCCTGTCGATATCCGTCCGGACAACCGTCTATTCATACAAACTTTCGCGTTTATAATATTAATAGATGGTCATTCGCTCAAGAGTTATTCTGCATACAGTTCGGAGCTCCATATTATGGACTTAAATTATTCTCAAGATATCTCAAGATTTCGTTATCTATACCTATATTATAAAGTTGAAGAGTTTGTTTATTTGCTTGCTTGAATGCGCTAATCTCAGGAACTGCTGGTTCCCATTTGCCGTCCTTGGCTGGAGCAGGGGCCTCTAATTCCGGAGGCCCCAGAGTCTCATACGCCTATCTACCCCTATCCCCCGAGTAGGGTGACGGCGCGTAACATATTTCCCCGCGTCAAAAAAAAAAGGAACTGCTAGTCCGATTTGAAAAAATCTTTCATTGTTAGATAGTCTATTTATTGGAAAAGGCTAGGCTACATTAACCATAAACGCGGGTATACCGCCGGGAACAGCTAGTATTAAATAAACACTATTAAGTTTCAACTTTTGGCATATCTTTTATAATCAGAGAAGAGTTATTTTGGCATTAATAATATTTCTTGTAATATTTGCTATTGATAAAACAATTATCAATGATACGGTAACAGTAACGTAAGTCAAAGTCAAAGTCAAAGTCAAAATATTCTTTATTTATATAGTTTTCACAGAAACACTTATAAATCGTCAAAAACAGTTGAAAGAGAAATGATTCTACCACCGGTTCGGAATGTTGCATCTACCGAGAAGAATCCGGCAAGAAACTCGGTAGTTACTTTAAGTCAATCTGAACTGGACTAGAATAGAAATAAATCAAGCTGACTTTAACAACCATTACAGAATAAAGTCGTACATAAACTCTTCATAAAAAAATTAAAAAGCAACCAAGGCTGTAACTTCGTGCCGTCAGCTTCTTTAACCTGAACTTAGTTAAAAAGAGTAGATTTTCCCACAGCGTTCCCATTTCCGTCCGATATAAAAAGATATAGCAAGACCTGAAGTATAAATTTATCGCGTTACCGGCTTGAGCCGACTGCACGCCTTTAGGTGAAGCGTGATTTTATTTATTTACCTGTCTTCTTTATTAAACTCTACAGCGCTAGGAATCTCCGACAATATTTAATATCTGACGGTTTTCAAATGCCATTAGTGTGGATGTGAAAAGATGTGGAAAAGAACTCGCGGAGGTATTTATTTGTTGGTTTTTGAATGCAGTTAGCGGTGTGGAAGCGGTGATTCGGGTCAGGAAGGACATTTTTATATTACAGCCATCTTCTGCGGCTTCGTTTGCATTTATGTTGATTTTTGTACTGCTAGGTATATGCTTTTTTGAGTTTTTGACAACGTGTATGCAACATTTCATTGTGTTGTTGGATAGATAAAATGTGATAGATGAACTACAGATGATGATGAAATACAGTTTCTCATTAATAATATTTTATATATCGGAAAAATTAAATATAGTTATCGTAACGTATATAACGTTTCAAATAGATATAATTGGGTTTTGGGTATGTAATTGTGTAGGTGACGAGCTAGCCACAATCTTCCATCTAACCCTGCCCATTGACCCATGTTGGTCTGAGACTTATCAATAAAGTGCCAACAATGGTTCTTGCCTAGCATGTCGTAAAATGCCATTATTTGTATATCGGGTTTTGGGTATGTGATTGTGTAGGCGACGAACCGAAGGTTAATACCATCGAGATGCAAAAGGGGGACCCTATATTTGCAGGTTTTTAGGACCCCTACGTGCGGGGGTGAATGGCATTATGAGCTACCACCGGTTCGGAATGTCGCATCTACCGAGAAGAAACCGGCAAGAAACTCGGTAGTTACTCTTTTCAATGCCAGATTGAATAACAAATTAAAATTTACAGATTAAATTAATATTTATACCAAGTCATACAGTTAACGTTCGTTAAAGATTCAGCCGAGTATTATTATAAGTAAAAGGTAAACCAGAGCAGACCAGCCTCCGAAGATGGCACTTGTTCACAAGTATGACGTATGTGTCAGCCATCGTTTCACTCGACCATATTTAAGGGAATGTAACGACCCGTCTATTACTATACTAGACTAATTACTTATTTATTATCATAAATTTAATAAATAACTATTTTTATTGTTTTAAATGTGTATTATTCCTTTATTATAATGTATTATTTAAATCAAAACACATTCTGATGCGGTTTTTGTTATTTTCTTTTTTTACTCAGCCCAGGAGACGACTAAGTGTAAGCTTGTTTGTTTGTAACATGTGAATGTATGTCAGTTTGTGTGTCACTGTGTCACGACGTCTTAGGTCACACTGTGTGTGTTCCGTGGGTTTGGTCAAAGTTGGTCACTCGTTCAACAGTCGAGGCATCTCTGAGACTCGTCTCATGACAACGAAGTCGTAACTGAATCTTTAATACTAATTTATAGGTGCTACATAGGTTTTTATGGTAGTGTATTGTACAAAATTATCATTTCTCCGCTTTTACGCAAAAGAGTAACATCCCTTTGATTCATTTCATTTATGTAATAACAGCAGGATACATTTAAAACTGTAACATATTAGCTTTAATGTCACTTGAAAAGTTTTAAACATTGAAAAATAATTTCGCTTTCCTAAATCGGAGACGGAGAGGGCGCCACTGGGCCAAGCAAATTAACGCCTCCGTAGTAAAAAACTTTTTTAAAATAAATTTTCACTTCTTTTTACAATAAATACGTCAACTTCATAAAATATTGAAGTGAACCACCCGCTGTAATGTTGGCCAGCTGTTTGTTCCAGTAAATAAGTGAATAACGAGTGTTAAAAAGTATCAGTGTATCAAAGTGACAATCATTTACTTTCTCAATAATAAAAACAATTGCATTGAGTACAAGGTCAACTACGACTTGTGATGCGTGTAATATTGACTGATATAAACAATTTTTTATATAAATTAAGCTGCTTAAATAAATTTATCATATCATACGAGAAAGTTAATGTTACTGACCACTGAACACTGAAGCACTTGTTAAATTTCCACCCAAAAATCAGTCATTCTCTCAAGTAATCGCCACTTTCTATGTTAGTTAGAACTGAAGTGAAGTTTGTGAATATCAGATTCAAAGCGATAGCGGTGGAGTAGAAGTTATGCAATAGTTAGAATGTTCAACTCAGATAATGGTTCAAGAGGAACCGAATGGACCAAGAGTGAGAGAGACAAAGATACCTCTTGTAAGGACACGTCGAAAATAAGATTGTACATACTAGTACATATCTATGACTGGCCCGTTGGTCGAGTGGTCAGAGACCCTGGCCACGAAACCAAGGGTCGCAGGTTCGAATCCCGTTAGGGGTAAATATTTCGTGTGATGAACATGGATATTTGTACTCGAGCCATGGTTTATAAACGTATTTAAGTATGTCTATCCGTTCACCTAGTATCCATAGCACAAGCTTATAAGCTTAGTTTGGGACTAGGGAATTGGAGAGCAAGTCTGAAGAATTTCTTAAAAAAAAAAATATCTACATACATAGGTAGCTCCCGCCATCAATCCCCTAAGGGGAGGCAGAGTCCAAGGCGCATTTCACCCCTTAAGCAGTTCAGCCAAACATAAAATTAAGTTTGGTCGGACGAAGCATTGTGATTGTGATTAAATGATTTGCTTAAACTTGTAATTTAATGTCCAAAATTTTCTATAAGCCCTCCCGTTTGATAACTATTATATATACTATATATTGATCCCGTTTGATAAAACTGAACTATACATATACATGAATGTACGCATATCTAAAAAAAGTCATTCAGTTATTTTAATTCGTATCAAATGAATAGTTACTTGATGTAACAAATACCACACCTTCACGCCCGTAATCCCCGAAGAGGTAAACTGAGTTCAAAGGGCGATAAGTAACTTAAGTCGCATTCAGCCAAAAATTTAGTTCCGTTAGATATAATTGTGAAAATCAGTGACAAGTGGCTAGTTCGTCGCCTGCGTAATCACAAATCCAGAACTCCATACACCGTTAGTCGCCTTTTACTACATGATAGGCAATAAACAACTTTTTGAGTCCCAGACCAACAGTGAAAAATAATTAAAAAATAACGGTTTTATTACTTCAATATTTGTTTACCAAACATATATGGCAAATCGACATATATGGCAAATTCTATATCTACATATGCTATGTTTTCATCAATTCAAAAGATTTGCCAGTAAACAAGACTGAATAAGTCTAATTTCACTTCAAAACAACTTAATGAGCGAGATAGTCATTATAAGTTGTTAGTTCAATTTATATCTAGCATTCAACTTATCTCAACTCATGTCTTAGTTGGAAACCCTTTGAAACGTTTGAAACGAATCTAGCGATGCTGTTAGTCCTTGCAAGAGTTGGAAAATATCCTGCTGAACAGAACTTGCAAGTCAGCAAATGAAAATTGCTTTGGATTAAACCGATTGATTCCATCTGAAAGAACTTTTAAACTTGACACTCGTTATCAGTTAAACGTTAACTAGTTTCCAACTAGTTTAGCGAGTTTATCGTTGTGGCGCCTTGACTGTTGGACGGTGACGTCACTGTCTACGGAGTTGTTGTTACCGCGTTTCTGATTTGATTTCAGGGCTTGACCTTCTTCCTGTCCTACGCCATCTTGGCCGCGGTGCTGGGTATGCTCCAGTTCGGGTACAACACTGGTGTCATCAACGCTCCTGGCAAGGTTCGTGGTTTCATGGATTAGCAGGTGGCTTCCAAGCATACCAGATAATTATTGAATTTCAGAGTAAGGCTTTCCTTTACGATTAATCAATGTTTGTTTGACAAATAAATAAAAAAATACGTGTTCAATATTTTTTTATAATCTAACTGACGGACTAAACAGATTTTTTTTGTTATCTTACCTATTTTTCAAAACATAAATAAGTATTGGTGATGTGAAATCAAGGTTCAATTTAAATTTAAATCTTTTGTTTACAGTTATTAATATATTCACTTTAATATAGTAATTAGTACTGGACTGAATCTAGGATCAAATAGACTAGAGGACTGAATCTAAGTAGCTTAAGCACTTGTGTTACAGATATCAGAAACAACAGTGATATCACAAATAAATACTTAAAGACACAGAACAAACACAAGTAATCATCGTACGAATGTTTGTCCTGGTGGGAATCCACAATTTTTGGTGCATGGGGCCGTCACTACAGAATGCGCCACAAATCCAGTCAATCATAGTTTGATAACAACGTGACATATGCAATACATTACAGAGCCTTCTCCAAATAACTTCTTGTATGTAATAGATCACAGTTTTCTAAGCTGGACCTACTTCAAAGCACTTCTTTTTGCAGAACATCGCGAACTTCATGAAGGACGTATACAAGAACCGGTACGGGCTGGACCTGCACGACGACACCGTGAACAAGCTGTACTCCATCGCGGTGAGCATCTTCGCGATCGGCGGCATGCTGGGCGGCTTCTCCGGCGGGATGATCGCCAACCGGTTCGGGAGGTAAGACAAGTTCCCCACATATATCAGGTTAATTTTAGTTTATTATTTTGAGGACCCAATTTTTAGGATTTTATAAAATGATTTGATCAAATTCCGTAGGTAAAGTAAAAAAATATTTTTGCAAATTTTCTAAAATCATTTAAATCAATTCCGTAATAATGAGTAAGGACCTTGTATACATACTTAAAGACACACATATTCACTGCCTCGTTAGTCTAATGGTAGTAATAAAAATCAAGAGAACCCGTGATCAATTTATGGTTGGATATTGCAATATTGAAATTACTCAGTACCATTATGTAGTCAAGGAGTTGCCGGTATATCTACCCCGTGCCTCGGAAAGCATGTTAATTGATCTTGCGGTAGAACTCTGTCCAGTCATGTCTGCCTTGCCGTCTCGTCTAACTATGAGAGTTAAGGAACAGAGAGTGCACCTGTATTTGTGCAAACTCTTGTACATTGTACCTAATAACCTCTGCGCCTACATAACCACAAAAACAAGAATAATAATAATAAATAAATTCCCTAGACTGACACACCAATTCTCTAGTTCCAGGCTAAGCTTATAAGCTTGTGCTATGGATACTAGGTGAACGGATAGACATACTTAAATACAAATGTCCATGTTCATCACACGAAACATTTGCCCCTAGTGGGATTCGAACCCGCGACCCTTAATTTCGTGGCCAGGGTCTCTGACCACTCGACCAACAGGCCTGTCAAATACAGCATTAGTTGTCTTTTACGATATGCTAGGCAATGACATTTTCAAGATCCAGTCCAACATGGGACGTGATTGGCACGTCTAATGATTCCGTGTGCTATCAAGAAAGGCCTCTTGCTGATGATTCTTGTGTATCAACAGGAAAGGGGGCCTCTTGCTAAACAACATCTTGGGCATAAGCGGCGCCAGTCTGATGGGCTTCACGAAGATCTCCCACTGCTACGAGCTGCTCATCTTCGGCAGATTCATCATCGGAGTCAATTGCGGTTAGTTTTTAATTGTTTTATGTGAACGTCTATTTTAAGTGTCAACCTAGGTATGAAATAATTATCTAGTTTAAGTCTTAAGTTAGGTATGAATTTGGATGTCTACTTTAAGTTTCGAGTCAGGTATGCACGTGAACATTTTCTTTAGGACTCAATCTCTTTAAGACTCAAGTTAGGTATTAATCGGGACGTCTGTTTTTAGATTCAGATTCAAACTAGCAAGCTACGACGTCGGCACGGTACCTAATACTATCTATCAGTATTGTTGCTCGGCCCTATCTTTGAAATAAATGCTTATACGCGCGGTACGTAAATATACGAAAGGGCTACTCCTCATCATCTTCCTAGCGTTATGTCCCGTGTTTAGACGGGGTCCGCTTAGACCATGATCCAGGATTAAGCGAGACTGGTAATTGCATTGAAGCGACTGCCGATCTGACCTTCGTAACCCTAAGATAGGGGAACCAGATTTTTTTTTATCATGGTTACAAATCCAAAGTTGTTTGAATTTGCAGGTTTCATCACGATGTTTTCCCTCACCGTCGAGCTAGTGGTATAAATACGTACATAGATTTGAAAAATCCAGAGGTACGTGCCCTGGTTTGAACCTGCACTCCTCGGTTAAGAGGCACGTGTCCTTACCATTGAGCTACCACAGCTCTCATAAAGGGCTGCTCCTACAGTATTTTAATTTCATCTACCTACTTTGACTTTCTATATCTTTTTGTGAATGTATTTTGTGATTGTAAATATTATATTTTTATTTAAACAAATAACATACTTTGTGAATGAAATAGGAAGTGTTAAAAATAATGCTTATGGTTTTTTAATTAGCAGATTTAATCAAAAAACCATGCTAATGTTTGATTTAAAAGACTTAATATCAAATCAGTCATAAAAATTTGCGACTGAAAAATATTGCACCTCGACTGAAAGTACAAAATGCTTTATTATATATACATATTAAATTATATTGTATATACGGTGACATATATACTATTAAATTTAATAGTATAAAAAATCCGCATAAATAAAAATTGTTTTAAGAAACATGGACAAGGAGAAGAAAAAGGAAAATCTTTTATTTGGTAATAGATACCAGCAGCTACTTTAATAATAAATAAATACCTAAATAAATAATAAAAATTAGACTACGTCACATACATTGATCTGACTCCGAGGTAAGTAGCTTAAGCACTTGTGTTACGGATATCAGAATCAACAGTTAAATATTTGATATAACCACCCAGACACAGAACAAACACAAGTATTCATCATACAAATATTTGTCCTGGGTGGGGATCGAACCCACTACTCTTGGCGCATGTGGCAGGATCACTACCGAATGCGCCATCGAGCTTGTCAAACTGAACTTTACAATTGATATGCTTGGTTAATGTTTCAATTTTAATATATGTAAAAAAACAACACACCGTCCGTTTGTCACTACGGTACCCGCATGCCGAGATCCGAGGCGCGTAGGATAGCTCGCACTTCGTCCTTCGTTTATATGAAGTTACATACATACATACATACGTACATAACATCACGCCCATAATCCCCGAAGGGGTAGGCGGAGTCGAAAGGGCAGCAAGTCCCTTCAACCACATTCAGCCAAAAATAAAGCCGGATGGGTTAGATGGGAAATTGTGAAAAAGAAGTGACAAGCGGCTAACCTGTCGCCTACACATTCACACACCCAAAACCCGATATACCATTTGTCGCCTTTTACGACAGGCTAGACAAGAACCTCAGTTGGCATATTCTTTTTAAGTCCCAGACCAACATGGGAAAGTGGGCTGGGTTGGATGGAAAGCTGTGAAAAAGGAGTGACAAGTGGCTAGCTCGTCGCCTACTCAGTCACACACCCAAAAGCCCGTAAACCATTAGTCGCCTCTTACGACATGGTAGGCAAGAACCACAGTTGTTATATTCTTTTTTTTGTCCCAAATCAACATGGTCCAAGTCCCAGACCAACATGGGACAGATACAATACTGATAGATAATATTACCATGACGTCCAGCTATCGAAAAGAGAAAGCCTCTGGAGGATATTTTTCCACCAATTCGTATGAAAGCACAAATAAATAATAATAATAAATTCTCCAGACGGACACACCGATTTCCTAGTTGAAAACCACAGAGTAATAATTTTAAAACTAAGCTTATGCTTATATACTATGGATACTAGGTGAACGGATTGACATGCTTAAATGCGTTTATAAACAGTAATGGCTCGAGTACAAATGTCCATGTTCATCACACAAAACATTACGTATTTGCCCCTAGCAGGCTTCGAACCCGTGACCCTTGGTTTCGCAGCCAGGGTCTCTGACCAGTCGACCAACGGGCCTGTCATGAATGAGTGACTACAGAGTAAAATATATCTATACTTCAACTATATTTCAGTACTGAAATATATTATTATACTCAAAAAAATACAGATATATTGTACTCAAAAATAGACTCAAACGGACAGAATAGTCTGTTTTAACAAAAAGGCATATGTTTTTAACATGGAATAAGGTACAGTCCCCAATATATGCGAATACTTTAAAAAGCTTGAGTGGTAATACCATAACAAATAATAATTTCTTCACGCAGTCCAAGCGGACTTCGATGAAGCACGAGATACATTAGAAAAATTATGATGGCGTGATTAATGACATTTCTTCCACAGGGCTAAACACCTCACTAGTGCCAATGTACATATCGGAGATTGCCCCTCTCAACCTGCGCGGAGGGCTGGGCACGGTGAACCAGCTAGCCGTGACGGTGGGCCTGCTCCTCTCCCAGGTGCTGGGCATCGAGCAGATCTTGGGCACAGACGAGGGGTGGCCGATACTGCTGGGTGAGTCCATATTTTACCAGATTCAAAGACATTAAGGGACAGAAAAATTAATTCCTTTGCCTGAAAAAGGCTTTTTAGAATTTAAAAAGAAATCTCTGAACAGATATATTTGTTAATGCAATGAGGATGATAAAAACAGTTGTGGATTCGAGTTTAAACACCTGTGAGAGAAAGACACTATCTGAAAAAAAAATATCGTTAATTCCTTAAGGCATATATTGTCTTGATATTACAAAACACTATTTCGTTCAGGGCTCGCGATCTGCCCTGCCATTCTCCAGTTGATCCTGCTGCCAGCTTGCCCTGAATCCCCGCGGTACTTGCTCATCACGCGTCAATGGGAAGAGGAGGCAAGGCGGGCGCTGAGAAGACTTCGAGCTAGCAACCAGGTGAGGAAACCGTTTTATGATGATTGCGATAGATATTCAGCAAGCGTTTATTAAAACTAATAGAATATACCTAATATGCAAATTTCTTGTAGGAAAAATTTTACATAACAATATGCAGTAAAAATAAGATACATCTCAGAAAAGCATAGAAATCAAAATTAATACAGTAGATAAATAATTGTAGCTATAATATTGTAATATGATACCAAATTAGAGATAAGAATGATCTATGAAATTATACAAATCCGAACCCAAGATAAAAACAATGTCAGAAAAACGACACATTCAGATATTTGTATACTTATAATACAATTTGTTTCGTCCTCAGTCCAAGCATTGCAAAGGTCATATGGTGACAGCTTAAATGTTATCATGATCACACCCAGTTTAAGGGACCGAAAATGTAATCATAATTATGTAATATAAAAACAGAGACAGAGCGCTAGAAAGACAATATTTCAATCATAAACTTAAACAACTCTTTTTTTATAAAAAAATTTGTTAACAACATCTTCCTACTCTCCATCCTGAAGGTTGAGGAAGACATCGAGGAGATGCGAGCTGAGGAACGCGCGCAGCAGGCCGAGGCGTCCATTTCGATGAGGGAACTGCTCTGCTCCCCGACACTGCGCGCCCCCCTCCTCATCGGCGTCGTGATGCAACTCTCCCAGCAGCTTAGCGGCATCAACGCGGTAAGACACGTCATGAAACAATCAAGTAGCGTTGTTCGACCACAGGACACCAGGTTATGGTTAGGAAACCACAGGAAGCGTTTAAATAGTCTTTTAGGTCTTTTGCACATGTTTGGAGACCTAGTCCTTACTAGCAAAAGGTAATGGAATTGGGCAAGCTATCAACAGACTTAGGTGTCTGTAAGATTATGTGGGTGATGCAGTGCCTTATAGTCGTAGCAAATGTGTGTTCGTGTCGAATATGTATGCTTTTGTGATCAATGTAAAATACTGGAGTTCTTCTTATCACCATTGTAACTGTAGTTGACACTACTAATCACTACAAGACTGTCACCTAGCAAAGGCGTTTGGGATAAAAAAAAAAACATCCAAAGCATGATGGTTATTGGTATCTTAATAAAATTGTGATGTTTCTCCTAAGGGCGAATTTACGCATCTAGAAAGATCCTCGGAATACTTTCTCGACCCCATGTTACTCCAACGCAATGCAAGAAAATTAACAGTAAATTTGTACATTCATCTCAAATCCCCAGGTGTTCTACTACTCCACTTTCCTCTTCACCTCTTCCGGCCTCACCGACGAGTCAGCCAAGTTCGCCACCATGGGGATTGGCGCCATCATGGTCGGCATGACCCTGGTCTCCCTCCCCCTCATGGACCGCACCGGCAGACGCACCCTTCACCTCTACGGCCTCGGCGGAATGTTCATCTTCTCCATTTTCATCACCATCTCGTTTTTGATAAAGGTGTGTCTTATAAAATACTGGTAAGTTTAATGACCGGTCAGAATGGGAGTGAGGCTGATTGTATGTGAGTCTAGCTGGTTGTATGAAAATCTGGTTGGATGGAAGTGGCTGATGTTTTAATAAACATTTGAATGCAGTGAGTCTTGACGATAAATGAATGAGAAAGTGGTGATGGATCAATAAATGCTCAAATTAACATATCATCGGTGATTGTGCAATACCGCGTAAGTCGTTTTAGCTATAAGGTCTAACCTTTACTCAAATTACATTGAACTTTAGGCCTTGTGATCAAATGCAGTTACGCGTTATTGCACACGCGCCTACGATAATTAAATATATTGAAGTATGGTGCTTAAATGCTCAAAATGGTGTTTCAGACGACCTTTTATACCCATATCAACTAGTTTAATGAAAATGGTTCCACACGTAAGTATTTTATCGAGAAGGTTAAATTTAGACAGCTATTCACAAAATTTCAGCAAGTTAAGATTATTCACGCAAATGAGATGAATGATTGTTCAGAATCTCCAAGTGTGGCAATTTGAAAGGTTTTTGAGTCTAGATTCAATACACACGGCAACAGATAAGGGTTCTTGTGAACACAGTGAACATTTCCTACAAGTGGGTATACTAGTATATTCAGATAATAAAACTTTATTCTACCTATAAGCTAAATTTATATATTTTTAGAGTTTCTAAATTTCTTTATAGTTCTTTATCTTTCTATTAATTTTATTTAACTGTTTCAAAAGGAGATTTTAAGGAATATTATCTTTCGCTCCTTGTTTTAGATATAGTTTCTTTTATATTTCTTGTTCATCTATTTCATATTTTGTATTTTTATACTTGTAATTTACGTATGGTCTAATGATTTAAATTTTAAATTACTTTATCAGTAATTCACTTTCCTGAATAAGGTAGAGACTTAACATTTAAAACATTAGACCCATTAGAAATCACGTCGATTTTGGCCGATATCTATGCTTGCCGTTTATGATTTACTCCGAGACTTCAATTTTCCATTAAGCTATTGATATAATGAGAAACAATTAAGATCAACGGGAAATAGCCATCGGCCAATATCGTAACTAGTTTACCGCTTGCGCACGCATCTACGTCGCTTTCTACACATTTGATCTTGTTTCAGCCATCATCACTTCTATCATACATTTTAAAACTCCAACATCTATTTCATCAAAAAAAGTGAATTTAGTTTGTACATCTTTAGTTATTCGTTTTAAAATAGCATGCACCGCAATTGTGGTTTGTTTTGTTTAACTTCATTTGAAAAGACCAAAAAAAGCTGACAGCTGTTCCTGTAATTTTGACAGATGTCAAGTCTAATCTGCCGTATTGTATCGCAATGAGCGTTGGACTCGTTGGAGAACAAGGTTTCAAATATACTTGTTCAATTAACAAATGAGGTTAAACAAAAAAGTACAGTCAACTGTTTTCCTAATAGTATTAAGAGCGATTTCATTCATAAGCCCACTCATCCACCATTTATATTTTGCTTCGCTTTACGCTAGATTCCCCCCTTACTCGACTTTCCTGTATCCGATACCGGACTCTCGGTAGGAAAGCTGTAAATAAAATTCAACAAATTATCAAATATAAATGTTAGAGACATCACTCACTCCGCACAACACCTTTTTGATCACCACTGAACATGATGAGGTTAATTCGGAGACTAGGAGCGGGGACCTCTAGCGCACGCAGTCTGATGCGAGACCAATCACACAACACTGCTCAAAAGCAGAAAGCACTTTTCACTATAATATAGCATACGCATAGACGAGGATTTTATAGAGTGCCCTTTTAATTGCGAACCATTTTATGTGTCACGACTCACCGCTGGCGGGCCACAGAAATGTGGATGCGAGGTGTAGACTCGCGCGTCTAAGGTTCCGTGCTAAAGTTTATGTACTGAAAAGACGATTATTATGTGTGAAAAATTTACAATTTTTATTTTATCACTTGAAAATGTAAACTTTCAATTATGTTCAAAATTATATCAGAGCTGAGGAAGTCTGGTAATTTTTTTATTTTGTACTTTATTAAGTTTGATATGAATTTAACATCTCGTTTCAGTTTTAACACGAAATTTAACAATTTAGTAATGTTTACGTAGAATAATATGAATTCTAGCTTTGGATTATCAATTCCAATTGGTAAAGCCTATATGACAAGGCAACTTACCGTTTACTATGCAGCTACGTAAATACGCCTATATCACATACATAATTCCATTCATGTCATATGATGAAGTGATATTTACAGACAGTAAAATTAATTACAAAAAAAGGAAATCCAAAAATCGTCTTAAATATTTAAACTCCTCTTTAATATTTAAAGTGAACTCAAAGAGCAGTTGTCACACAAATAATAAAGAAGTCATTCATAAGGCTTCGTTACTACTTTGGCACGGAAAATACCCACAGTAACTAATTTCACATTCCGCACGGAGAACCGCGGACCGAAGCCTAACCTCCTTCGCGGGTTTTAAATGTTTGCCTCCACCAACTTTCTGCGGTCCAGCACCCAGGATTACACAATGTGAGTCGCAAGTAAAACGCCGTATACTTCACTATGCTAAAGCACTGGGATAACCACGCGTGCACCAACCAAGTGGTTACACATACAAATGAACAGTGTGTGATGAACATTTATGTTTGATCGTTCCTCCGGGCGGCTACGGGAAAGAACTCTACGTCATCCCCTGATAGGAGTTCTTTGGCTATGTGCAGGAGATGATCGACTGGATGAGCTACCTCTCCGTGGTGTCCACGCTCAGCTTCGTGGTGTTCTTCGCGTTGGGCCCAGGGTCCATACCCTGGCTGATCACCGCTGAGCTGTTCTCTCAGGGACCCCGACCGAGCGCAATGGCTATTGCCGTTTTAGTGAACTGGATGGCTAATTTTGTCGTCGGAATTGGTTTTCCCAGCATGAAGGTGAGTGGGAAACTGGTGTCGTGCCGGATTTGTCTATATACGTAATTTGTGATAGATTTTAGGATACACACGATTCTTGATGTCTTCGGAGGATTACATTCAATTTATGCTATCTGGTAGATATTCATTACTTGCCTAATTGTAACATATGGTTTGTCACCATAATAAGTTGGTTCGTTTTCAAGTAAAAAAATACATTTAGCTCGTGTTAGGGGTAAAATGCAACATATTAAAATGAAGTCATACATAATGAAAAATTGCAATACAAAATATTGGCTAAGAAAGCTATATTCGCTTAAGAAAGGTCAACAGTGATACCAGATTAATTATATTGCTAATATCTACTGAATATTTTGACGAAAATCTTTGTTAAAATTTAAATCATTTACAACCATGAAACATAGTGCACATTTAATATTACGTATTATTAATGAAATTCGGCAGTTTTAGAATGTAGGTACCTACCTCTAAACTAGATGCAGTTAACAACCAATATTATCCTTTCCGTTACAGGCGCTTCTGGAAAACTATACATTCCTGCCTTTTAGTGTATTCCTTGCAATTTTTTGGATATTTACGTATAAAAAAGTTCCTGAAACAAAAAATAAGACCTTCGAAGAGATATTGGCACTCTTCAGGAATTCAAATGGAAGGTGAGATGTCTCCTTGTATTTACAGTTTTCGATTTTTGAATAGCACTTGTGTGTCTGTTCACCATTTGACGTCACTTGTCATGTTTTCTCACGGCCATCTGCATACACTGTTGTGCGATGATTTTGAATAGTGAAATTCGTTTAAAAGCGATAACAACAATAGATGATGAAACATATTTTTTTTTTTTAGTTTTTATTTAAGATATTTAAGATTAATAATAATATTTTTACATCTACGAGATTCATTTTTCAAGTTCGGTCTAAAGACAAGAATAAACTTTTCCTATCAATATACATATATAACATTCAAAAGCAAATTGGAGTACGAAGACAAAGAACATTTAATATATTCCGAGAATTCTTCGCATTCCTCAAGATTAACATCTTTCTGAAACATATTTTTTCCCCAGTGGAAGTTATTTCACGATGTTTTTTAGCGCCGGCTGTACTGTGTACTAATACACTAACTAACGCCAAACGAGTTTAACCATATCTAATCATCGCACCACTCACCCTTTGAACAGTCATATGTCCATATCATAAGCACGCAATGCACAATATTTCGTATACTATAAACTTCGATTCAAGACAGAAGTTTATAACGGCTCGTATGGGCAGAGTTTAGTTATTAGATAACATTATCATCGATGCAGCCGCGACCGAACTGACTATTAATAATAAATTCGTCTAGTTATCAGTGCGGTCGAACATTGCAGACGCAACAAAGCTAACAAATTAGGAGTTAATGGAAAATCCGATATGAAAGCCGCAGAATGCGGTCTATGTACGGATAATTAACTAGTTGTGATAATGTTTCGCGTTTCGGCTACGTTTTTGCGACTACGCTATTTAACATTGTCCGATGCGGGTACCACGTGCGGTGATCAGAATGCTATAAAAACTAAATTTGGTATGTTTATGAATACCAACGTTATAATTCTGTGTGCGGTTATTCTTCGATTGAACAAAACAAATTGTAAACTCTATTGAAATGATTGGGATAAAATATCATTATTGCGTTTATTAAAATTAGAGTCTATTTGGTTTGCCTATTTTTTAGTGGTTATTAAGAGATTAAATTCTACATGAAATTGTGATTTTCACATGTTTATATTTCAATTAAACATTTAACTTAACAGTATGATTTTGTTAATCTTATGAGTGACCGATAAGAATATCCAAACAACCAATTAAAAAAACGTGCTTAACTTATGCGTGGACAAGTTTGATCGAGTAACCTATCTATGGAGTGAGAATACACATTGCCTAGTCAATGTACACGAAACAGGCCAAACTGAATAACAAATCCAATCGGATCCAATGAAATGTCGTCTTAAGGTTAAAGGAGGCAAACACTGAGCACACGGGACCAGATTGCGGTCGAGGCGGCGCTGTGTTCCGGAATTCGATGGAACGCGACCAATTGTATACGCTGATCTCGAAACTTCAGTTTGAAGACGGCCCCTGATGATGTCGTGGTGTGTACAGGGACAGTTTCCGAGACAGCCGGCTGTATGGCAGCATGATGAACTGCGTGAATGAACTGGAACAGCAGCTGCCGCCGCCTCCGCCTCCCGCACCGGTAGCTGAGAAGCATGACTCATGTAAGTTGCGTTGCGGTTGAATCACGCGGGCAGCGGTGTCGCGCGGATAAGTTATCAGTCCCGCTGGGAAAGTGTCACTCAAATTGTTAGATTAATGCTTTCTTAATTGTTGTCACGTTGGTGACTATCGAGATATTTGTTGGCAGTTAATACTTTCGCCGTTTTAAAGTAAATTTAGGTAGAGATTTGTGATACAGTTTGATGTTGGATTTTTAATACTAAGCTCTTGCAGAAGATAGATATCCCTCGAAGGTACATTAAATATTTGAGATTCTTTTTTTGGAAAATCGAATGAACATAAAGTTAATGAATTCAATTAAATGTTATGTAATAAAAGATACATGCTTAAGCGAGAAACGATATAAGTATACTGACATACAGCGTGACTGATATCTCGTCTTAATTCGAATGTGACGTGACAATTGTTGATAACCGTTATTACTTGAGTATGCCACACAGAATACTCAAGTTCCATAGTTTATGCATTTTACTTCTTACATTATTCACGGCTTCACTCTTTCCACTTTGACCATCATTGCAGTATGCAAATACTCCTGCAATACATGACGTCATTTTGAAGGCTCTTATATATTGGCGAAAGAACTTCATATGGGCTAAATGAAGTTCTTTTGAGCATTACCAGCTCAGGCGACTTTTAATCGCGGAATGCTTAATAAACCTTATGGTTTTAAAATAAAAGCACTTCAACCATAATGATACATATTATACAACTGTTGAAAGGGGAATATTAATGGTTGAAATGTATTACCTAAAATAATATAACAATAAATAAATAATGTGTGGTACTTTTTGGTTTAAATTTTATGACGGAATGCCTGAGCTAACATACTCGTATATAGTAAGTGCTCAAAATGATTTTAATTTAATATATTTGAGCCATCTCATTTAATATTCAGCTACCTCATGACACACAAACGATCTGTCTGTCCAGTTTGATTGTATTATATGTAATATTGCTTAAGCAATCGTTCGCCATTATTTACATACCTATTGTCTAATACCGATGAAGATCATATCGTTTAATTTACCATTATTATTTTTTACTTTATATTTCAGGGAACATAAACGTTATTTTTTCTTTATGAGAATATATTGTGATTGTTTAAATGTTCCAGTATGAATACTTCTCAAAGATTATATTTGTTTTGTGATAAATTAGAAGATGAGCAGACTAACTAATTATAAACAAGTTTGATTTTTACGATGAGTCCTCAGGATTTTGATCATCATCATTTTATTGTCATAGTTATATTTAACGACCATATCACATAGACACCATATAAAATATATACGGGCTATACCTAGTGTGATACAATATTAATCGAATAAGTTACTCTTGCGATTTTGGAATCAAATGTTAGCAATAAATTCATCAATTTCAATGTAGCTCCAATCCAAACATTTTAACATGTATCCAAAACACGAATGAAGGTTCCAATTGAAATGTATTTACTACGGAATGTGTATATGGATTGTATTTAATATGAATAGGCTGCAATAAATACATGCAACTGATTACCGCTGGCATAGAGCTTGCTGAACTTTACATATTAGAAATTGTTATTGAATATATTCATATTTTCGAGAAAGAAATAAATAAATTACATTATTTTTTGAGAACAAAAATTGTGGTTCAGTGTCTTATGGATTGCCATCACATTTCAGTGTCGGAATTGTCTTCGGGCGCGGGGGATCCTCGCACTCAGTCTCGATACGAACGTCGGGCGAGCGTAGGTAAGTGTCAAAAGAAATCTGTTTGTAGTATTTCATAGCCCTCTTATCGTGTACCACCATATGATCAACTTCAAGTTTTATATTGGGCACATTCAGGCTTCTTATTTCATTTTAACAATACTTTTTGTTGATAAATATACTCGGGTCTAGTTATTTTCTCTAGTCTAGTAAACTTTATAAGGTACCGAGGAGTTATTTGGACTCAAACTACGACTTCTCAATCAAACATCGATATTACAAGTAAAACTCCCCGAACACTAAGATTTGAGATGCATAATAGGTGAACATGTGTTTAACAACTGATGGCTCTTCATTTTATAAAAAAAAACTGGTAAAACAATTATAACTAAACTTCACGCCACTTCCCCAGCAGGGTAGGCAGAGAAATTAATACATACGCAGAATCAAGCCCAATCAAAAGTTACCTTAACATAGTAATAATAATAATAATAAATTCTCCAGACTGACACACTAAATCCTTACTTCCAAACTAAGCTTATGCTTGTACTATGGATACTAGGCAAACGGATAGACATACTTAAATACGTTTATATATATATATATATATATAGTCTTAGTCTCCCGTAGAACACATCGCAGATACTCACGCCGATGCCTCCTTTGCCTTGTGGATCTACATCAGCTCACGACTCACATTCGCCCTCAGTGTCGGAGCAGTCTTCGGGTGCAGGCGAACCGGGCAGAGCCCCCCCGCCGCTTCCACCGCCGAGGTTCCCGACCCCCGGCAACGTCTGACAATGGGAAACCAGTGCTCGAGCGCCCGCCCCCATTGTGGCACCCATCAAGGCAGCCGCAAACTTCTTGTTTCATGGACTCAAGCGCCAAAATGCGGCTCGCGTTACTATCACTACCACACAACAAATGTTCTAAATTAATGTGATTAGGTTAACGAATAGCTTTTAAGTCACGGCGTAAAATAAATAGCTCTTTAGTCAGTCATTTCATGACGTAATTTATTGGATGCATAGGTACCTTGTAAAGTGCCGTCGGATTCCTGTACCCATTTGACTAGGTCTTCATGAAATTACGTCGGTGGTATGGGCTACGCCCGGTCTAACGGTCTACGGATTCTAGCTTCTGATATTTATATTAAAGTTACTGATAAGTACGTGGACCTATGAGGATTGGTTAGTGGCGTTTTCATCGAAAGTATTCAAAAACAATTTGCATTCAGTCGTCAAATATTCAAATTTAAATAAATAATAAGATAAAACAACCAATGAGCATCCAGTAACATTTAACCTGTGAATGCTCCAGCATTTATTGCTCAAATATATTGATTTAAATGCTCGAAGCACTTATATAGCATGCTCTTTAGAATATTTTCGATGGGGACGCTACTCTGCAAAAAGTAGATATTTTCAGCTACGTACTAGATCGGAAAAGATAATAACAGCAAACGACAGAGGCGGTGGTCGTGTCAGTTCATATGCACGTGGGTTGTATGCCAACTAATTCTATGTAGGGGATAAATATAAAATGGGTACCATGAGAGTACATTATGGTAATGATATTGAACATGAGATGTCACTGACATGTATAAAATACAATGTAAATACATGATGTGACTATAGTATTGTTGATTTTTTATTTTTTAATAATATCATTATATTATTTTATAAAGTTTTTTATTCTCTTTTTATTCATAATTATTGTTCAACTTAATGATAAATTAAAGTCATATCTAAAATGACCGAGATTTTATTATTATATTTAACATGTAAATTTATTATTAAATTTATCATATTTATCAGACCGATACAGTTTGATTGAAACCACGGGAATTGATTATATAAAAAAATTAACAAATAAATTTATTGTTGAAATTAGTTTGGAGCATTTATTAGTAATTTGTATAAATTTGCAGGACTAACTTTTATTAATTTACTTGTGTTATGACCGCCTTTGGACGACATTTTATTTATAGCGTTTAAGAGATAATAAAAAAAAACATATTATTATCTTTTTAATTGATGATGAAAGTATAGAATACGGTAAGTTATACAATTTTGTGAAGACTTTTAAGGATGTAAAGCTTTTAAAAATTATACGCCCCTAGACACAGAACGAGTGTTTACTTACTTACTAGTTAGGAAACTGTAGTTACTACAGGGTTAAGATAATTTGTTCGTCCATGCATCTTGGCACAGCTCAATTCAAGATAAGATCGACAATCGTGTTGAGAGCGACCAGCATGGCCTAAATTCTAGAGTGACTCTGTGACTGGTGATATTATATCATTTAATGTTATGTATAAAGCTCAATAAACACGTGGTCTGATTAGTTATGGTTGTAATACAATAATAGATGGGCAGCCTAGATTTATTCTCTGGCAAATGGTTATTTTTGTACAGCTAAATGAATGAATAGACTTATTTATAGCTCAATGCTATTAGCATTCAGAGATATAATAATACAAATGGATGATATTAGAATACAGATCATATTTATTTTTCTTTAATTGAATGCTTTATTTTTAATAATTAGACACACATTTCAATAGTACAATATATTTAAAATATAGCAAGATTGAAACACTATATGCCTTTTACTAAGAAAGACATTGGCTATAAGTCACATAAAAAAATAAAACACATTATAGTTAGAGAATAACCTAGGTGCCCTGGAATGGTCTATGTTTACATGGAATTAATAGTAACCAAAAGACAACATAAATAGCTAAACTAAACAGACGGTCAAAATTATTTACAATTTTGAAGGACTGGTAAAATAGATATTTTAAATCTCTGTGTCACTTAAAGAAAAAATAACTATGCAATATGAATATGTTATCTAACAAAATGGCTGTGAAGATCTTTAGATTATTTGCCAGTAATAAACCGCCTACAACATATAGACTAGGACATTAATACACCACGCCTGTCATAATAAACTAGTGAGATAGTGTCATTTGGATAGAATACCTAGAACCTATATATTCCATGTAAACATAGTATGGAACAGTATCGCAATATCACGTGCATGGCTGTGAACGTAGCCGGGTGCCAATTTTATCAATGTTTATAATGTAGCGTCCAGCGGCTATTGAACTAAAGAGATCATGACAAACGGCTTACGCGTCGTTTATTGACCAGGTTACCAAAGACATATGGAGACCTATAACTGTCAATATTTAAGAGACCAAGCTATATTGGACTTTCAACGATCGGATTAGAAGGTTCTCCGTAGTTTTTCCTTAGACCTTGCCCATTCAGTCACAGTGAGCGGCGAAATGTTTGCGTTAAGTTTGTTCTCTGATTTGAAATAGAGTGTCCGTGCAGAGTGTGATGTACGCAGTTTGTGCTACGTATGCCGACGCATTCAGTGAGAGACTGAGGTTGCAAATTGGATGAGCGAGGGTGCGGGCGCGGCGGCTCGCGCGGTCGGGCGGCTAGTTCAAACTTAAGTATTGCTAATTTGCTATCAAGTCGCGCGAGCCACGTGCAGTACCGCGCGAGCCACCGCGCCCGCGCACGCGTCCCTCCAGTTTGCAGCCATAGTCGCAGTGAGCGATGCTTGCGGTTGGCGACTTAGTTAGTTCACTATGTTAAGGTTGCCAACCTCAATTTTTACTAGGACTTGTATTTTAAAGAACTAGGACAATACCTTTTAAAACAAATGCTATACCTACAACATGCATTGGTGGTATCTTTGCAATGCGGGGTTAACTTAAGCTTACATTAAAAACCCAGAATACTGCATAAAAACAATCCAGGTCATTACAAAAACCAGGACATGTCTTGGTAAACCAGGATGATTGGCAATTCTCCACAATACTGACGCGCTGCGCTGCGCAGTCAATTGGAGTCAGCCGCTCACTGTAAGACTGAAAGGGACACGAACCAAGATTCATGTCACGTCCCCTTTTAAATTACATATCTCCAGGATTCATACTAGTCGGTGATGAACAAGGTGAAGTAACATGGTCTTCAACAGACGCGTATCAACCAGATGTAAGGGTCTCTTGGTTTCTTCGAAGTTCTTTAGCTCGCTGCATGATCAGACGTCCTCCTGGCAAGCACCTGACTCTTAGGCAGATAGCAGACATGAATTCAAACTGTGACACCTTATAACATAAACGAGAAAATAAGAAAAACACACGAGAAGACGAACACATTTATTTATTAATTATTTATGTATTCATAATTGAAATCATAATTGAAAATGCTAATACTAGTACAAAACAAAAATAAAAGTCGACAACAATCAGACGTACTAAATCCAATTTGACTTTGAATTATATGAGCATCACACGAGTCATATATGACTCATGCAAATCTAACCGTGAAATGTGTATTTATTCACAAAAGCTATTTTAATGACACCTAGTCGTTACACCGAGAACACAAGTGCCATATGTTTGTCTCTGTCTGCCATCAGCCTAACGTTGGAAAAAACCTGCCAGTCTTTGCTATGGCGATCCCCCATCGTAATTGTTCTTACACGAGTACAGTGTCTAAACAAACCAGTAGCCTGTACATGAGAAATTTAATACTGAAAACTTATCCGGCTTTTGCAATTAGCCTCTACAATTCTGGAATCATCATCATGATGATTTCTTTACAAACCTACATGAAAGATCCCAAGAACATTCCATCAGCTGTAAAATAAATATATATAAATACTGAAAAAAAAACATTTGTAAGACCTAAAAGTGTATTTGAAATTAATTGAAAGTAATAAATAAAATATTAAAAATAAAACACAATTTTCCCTTCCCATCCTCGTATACTCGTGTCTCAGATTTAAAAAAAAAATCACAATGAAATCGTGTAGTGTGTTCATAACAGTATAAATAGGCAAATATTGCAATAGGTTTAAGTATTGAAATGTGTACAGGCTATTGATTTGTCTAGATATCACATATCCGTGTGTCTTACCCGCTGTTAATATAGTTTCTATCATTATAGTTACTTTGTGATATTGGCAGTGCAACATTTAAAAGCAATCTCTACTATTATTACATTATACGCTTTATTATTATTATTCGGTATTATCGGTTAAGTTGAGACAGCCCGAAGATTAGTTTTACATATCTCAAAGTTCGGTTTCGGTACTTTGAGTTAGGTAATCTTTACGTAACCACATTAACACGCTTTGTATTTCATCTTGCGTTAAAGCTAAGACGCCAGTTGGTGAGCGAAAGCGGTCATTCACCCCTTCGCGTTCGCAATACAGTGACCGCTACCGACTGTGGGAGCGGTCGAGATGGGTTAAAAGAACTGCGTTGTTCTAGCGGTGACTCATAAGAGTATTCCTGTAGACATTTACTTGATATACGATTAGATTTGAAAATGTAAGATGAAGTTAAAAGCAATCGTAATGTGGATACGCCTTCTAGTCCTTAATGTCGAGCACAAAAGACGCACAAATGCTGATGCACAATGAATTGCAATTTGGTGCTGAAATGTGACACCAGCATATTTCATTCGACATTGATAGGAAGATGCTAAAGGTTGGTCTGTAGATTTTGATAGCGACCCACGCGTGTAACTATGTGGAGCCTACAATCTGTTATGTAGCGAGTGGCCATTTTGAAAATTTCAGTACTAAGACCAGGTGCTGGGAAATTGTCTCATTAATATGATAATGTTGACTGCAAGTCGTATCTCTTTCTAAGGGTGGTACAGCAAATAATTCGACTATTTTATAGAAAGCTAAGACTCAGAGAAAGTCAAAGGCGCACGTACGTCACGCGTTTGGTCACTTGCGATTTTCAGAGATCCACCTTTAGCATCATAGAATATCGATACAAAAGTGAAATCAATATCAGAATCATCAACCTCCAGCTCGGAGCCAGCAGCCCTGATATTTAATTCTAACTAGATATAGAATGTAAAATTTCATGTCTATAATCTTTACAACGTCCTGTTGTTTTAAAAACAATTGGTGGCACCATATTGATTTGAACTGTAATAATATAATTATGAATGTATTTTGATGTATTTGATTTACATTTTCTAATATGGTCTGATTTTCAATTTAAATAAAGAATTTTTTTATGAAGTCTGAATAATTTATTGTAATTTTTGTAATATTTTCTGATATAAAATAATAAATTGAATAATTTGTATGCGCGGTAGTGTAGGAGCGCAATTATGGTAGAAACAATATTCTAATACATATATTTATTACAATTACAGTTATTTCTCGATAAAATGATAATAATCTGCAAAATATAATAAAACCCCTTACTCGATATTCTGATATTGATATTATTTTTGTCTCGAGTATAACTTCTTATGATTATTGGGATAATCAGGTCAAAATTATTTGCTGAAATTCATTTCAGTTTAATCCTCAATCCACTGATAAACTAGATCGAATCCACCAACACTTACGCCATCTACCAAATATATTCTAAATCTACAACATTTTAATAACTATCTAACCCAACATTTAACTAACACTTGATGTACCAATGATCCCAAGAGTCGAACATAAATCAAAAGCATTAAATACCTGAACTTATAATGACGCATGCATGTAAAAAGAGGATAAAGTTAAAGTAGGTATCTGTTATAAAAGTTAAGGTTAAAATATAAAACCCGGCATAAAAGTTAAAGTGAAAATATATAAATCAATTTTATCGCTTCTGCCAATTAAACTAGATTATTTTAAAGAAAGCGCTAGTAACTGCTTTCAGGTAGGAAGAAGTGATTTTATTGGTTTAGTTTTCAATCCAATTTTATGAGTAACTAAGAATGTCTTAGTTAGTCATAATTTATGACCACAGTTAATGAACTGTGGTCATAAATTATGACTATACCGGTGAATTATGTTCGACTATCGGGATTGCCTAGGCTTCAATTCTATTATTTCACTTGAATCATAAATACAGTAATCTATATGATATCCTTATTATAAAATTTACAGTACAGATATGGAAAATAATACATATTTTATTTGCGAGACAAGTGCAATAGTAGTACTGAAGTCCTACCTAACAATAATTTTAAATCCAAATTCATTTCGGTCCCGAATACGATAAATTAGATTTACGAGATCATTGAATAAAAAAATATACAATAATAAGTGACAATAGTCTAGATTCTGAGTATTCTGATTGCCCGATATCATTAAAAAATGAAGTTAGCCTACTGCCATTAATGTATATACATATTTAATATTGGAATTCTGGGATATTAATTTTGGTTTGAGCAACGGTTTGCTTGCAAGCAGGGTTCCATGTAATTGACAACATTTCATCAAATTTTTACCCTATCTATGATTAGCCTTTTTAATTTTTTGATGACATCAGTGTCACTAATAAAAAAAGGCTTAAAATATGAAATTTTGCTGTTATTTTATTCCTAAGCCATTATACTGTGTGTTTGTTGTTTTTTTAATAGATTGATTACTATATGAACCATGAATATCTAGTAAAATGATTGTAAATTAACTGTGTAAAATTAACACTGATCATGGAAAGCAGTATTAATATTTTAAGTAAAGATAATTTTTGTTATGTATATTATTTATGTTCAAAAAAAAAAGATTTTTATATTTAAAAACCGGACTCATTTGGTCTGTAACGGATGTTACAGACCAAATGAGTCCGGGAATGTATTTTATTCTATCTTTTAAAAGAATAAAAATTGTTTAATAATATTATGTTTCATAAACACTAGAATGAAATGTTGTCATTTATTCGCTAAATGGCGAGATGTGTGATCAACTATTGTTGGTCGATGTCTATCACACCATCACTCCATCTAGATCCAAGAACCCCTATTGTCCGGTCAAGTCGCATTTTGGAATTGGTGTAATAGTGGGACAGTGGTTTCTTCTCCAAAATTCATTTAAAGCCTTAATCTTTTTTTTTATTAAATTTAGTTAAACATATTCCCGTTCTTATGGTTAATGTTCGACATATGACGTATTGTTAAAAACAATATAAATACTTAGACTCAAATAAATATTTTAATGTGTTCTGTTTACAATTAAATCAGATCTAATTTTATAAAATATGTGTCATTACTTAAGCATTTGAATATTGAACTCCTTTGTTTATTAATTTTACTTTTTCATGTAAGTAATTCACGTCACAGACTATTTTTTTTTTTAAACTAAAGAGAAGGAGCCACCAAAACTGCGATAACACCAAACATTTGCCCTCTAAACCTCCATGCTAGTGACTAAATGAAATCAGACCATACGAATGGAAGGTCACATAAACTTTCACATCGATGGCTGAAAAACCATCGATGTAAAAGTTGGTCAACAATTTTCGGGCATAATCCTAATATTGCAATTTGTAAATAAATAATTTATAGATATTATAATTGTATAGACTTCGGTCGGACTAATAACGCCCTGAATTGTAAATAGGAAAAGTAGGATTGGACTATAGACGGTTTATCAACTGAGTGAACGTTGGTCCGACTAAGTGCAAGCCCATTACTATATAACAATCAATTTATATCAAATGTATGTATGTAGGTATGTACGATATTGTTAAATTAATAATATTTAGATAAGTGCAAGTAATATGTAAGTATCGTGATTTGATGTGACACTTCCAATGATATGGCATATTTACAGATGTGATTTCGTTAGCCGACGTAATATCGGTATCATTAGGTATTTCAGTTGCTCTAGTAACTAATGGGTTTATGTTAAAACAATTTTGTTATATTATTACAAAGAATTTCATTGAATGACTTTGACTGATAAACCATTTGCTAGAAAAATAATTGCCTACCAATGATGAATTATACATGCGAATCAACAACTTAATTGTTACATCTAACTTGAACTGTCACTGGGCTGTAAACTATCTAAAAATGAGTTCAAGTTTATTTTAAACCGTCATAGGCGTTGAATGTTGAATGACAATGTAACATTTTATATATATGTTGCTGTAATAGCTCGAAGTATGGTAAATTTTAAGATTTTCCAGTAAAACCTAAGATTTACCAACTCTTAACGGTAAAAGTCCGAACAGGTGTACAATTCGAACTTTTACCACCATTTACTTAGTAAATCTTAGGATTCTTTACTTGGAAAATTTTACCTAACCAAACCTAGCTAAGATTAGATTATATTATAGGTTAGGTTAGGTAAGGTATTTCTTTAATCAGGTTAATAAACCTCAAGGCTGTCGTTCTTCGGGCGCTAACGCAATAACCTAAACCTAAACCTAATAAACCTAACCTAACTAACCCATAATATAACCTAACCTAGAAATGTTTACATTTACCAACTCATGTCGGTAAATCTTAAGATTTACTAGTAAAACCTAAGATTGACCAATATACGGGCTTTTACAGTAACATATACATCAAAATGTAGGCGTTCCTTAAAAACATGTATGAAATAACACCCATTTGCAAGATAATCTAACTAAGGTATAGAGGAATGAATGGTTTATCAACCAAGTTAATTTTTGCATTGACTCTGCCACCTGCAACTGATGGTCTTACTGCGAAATGCACAATGTTATAGACAAACTAACCCGTATTTGCATTAACTAACTTTAACCATCTTAATGACTGTCAATTATCTAATAATGTATGAGTTAAGACAGATAACAGTCGAATAGTTGGTTACGGTTAAAGTGAAATAGTTCAATTTAACCTATGACCAAAATGTTCTTTAAAGACTGTTAAATTAATGTCGACTTCAACGGCGGCATAACAGAGCGCAATCCATCTCACATGGTGCTATTAATCTGAAATTATATTCACCTGCAATTAGCTTTAGTATTAAAAATTTACCAAACACTAAACATGGAACCTCATTATAGCCCTTTTAGCGCGTGCATGTGACTAGCGCGAATACCCGAAGGGTTTAAATATTGTAGGTGAATATACAAATCATATACATATATACATATTAAAAAAGGCATTGTGTCACTAGTATTTGTCCAGTAAGGCCATTGTGGTAGATTAGCCATAGATGTTTTTAAAGTTACTTTACTGTTAAAAAGAGGCTTTATTATTGATAATCTCATTCAGGCTTTTTACGGAAATCACTGTTAGGTAATAAATAATAATTTCCTAACCGACAAAATGTAATTTATTTTAATCTTAAAATTGTATTGTGTACAGTCGAGTTTGTAAGTATATACAATTGCTGCATTGAATTTAGTGCGAAAATGTATAAATATTTGAAACTCAATTGTATATGAAAGAGTTACTATTTAGTTGTATATATTGTTTTTTCCATACTACGGCTGAGCCTGTGAGGTTGAAGTTAAAATATAAGTGTTTTTCTTTATTTATATTCAATTAACTGTGTTGTTACTTTTAATAATTAAGAAAAATTAAGAGCAATGTAACTTTAAAATTACTAACCTACAAAATAATACGCTTGCGTTTCTCAATAATTTTTATTGTATAATTTAATAAAAAAATTATACGGTGATTTTCAATGACAATGAAAAGAGAGGTTTTATTAATGTTAAAATTAATATTCAATAAGTTATTAATTATCATAGTTATCGTATTTATAAGCGGCGAATATTCTAAAATATTACGTAGAATTTGTCTTAAGTTTGTAAGTATGCCTTCGCAGTTGATCGCCTCCGAAATCCTACGGGCGTATTCCTCTAACATAGTATGGATAAGTAAATTATATTCTAAATAGTAAACTAATGAATTGAACAATGCACCTATTTGACAAAGTATTGATGTTACTTCGATGGCAACTTTACGTACAATATTGACACAAATATCATTTATTTAAAAAAACAAAAAGTTTTTAAAATTTTATGTACTTTAACGTTAGTTCTTTAACCAAATACTCTTTAGTGCGTAAGTGTTTATGTTACGTATTTTTTGACTAAATTTTATGTATGACTAAATGAGCATTATTTAAGTTTTATTAGTTGGCATTAAACGTTGTGTATATTTTATTTGATGTAAAAACGGTTGATTAATTTAATATACTTGATTGATTTCATTGATATATTTGTTTAATTAATGTGCTATTTTGACTGATTTGTGTGATGGTATATTTGAGAAATCAGGTTAACCCCAATCGTTGTACAACAGATATACCATATTTTTTTTAAATTTGGCATAAAATGCAATTCGAAGTAACCGTAGGCTCTAGTCAATTCTTAGTTCAGTCAATGGTGTTTAGCTCAATTCTTAAGCTCAAGTTCTGTGTACTGGTAATTAATATTAAAACTCTCAATAATTCCGAAAATGTTCAATTCGTTGATATGTTTCTCCACAGATTAAATCTGTCTTTGAAAAAAACATTTGACGAAATTTTAATATTCATTACTTTAAGGACTTATTTACTTACAAAGTATAATAATAATTATACTATGTAAAAAAAGCTGGTTTAATTTTAAATTATTTTTACTTTTCATATTTAGACATAATAGGCGACGGATTTTTAGGTTATTAAACTATTCATATAATTCAAAATTATTTGAATGCTTAACATATAATTGAGTAATTTTGTTTCATTATTTGGCACATAATTACATCAAATTACTTTTGTTTAAGTAATATTTTTGTCAAGGTATAAAGTAAATATCAAAATGACATTCAAAATTTGGTCGGTATTATTTATTGAAGGTTTTTTTTTTAGTAAAACATCCAGAAGATATCTTAACTGTGACTTGCGGTCCTGTCACCCTCTTCATTGGTTAGTTGTCAGAACAAACTGGCGTAATTGTCACATTATGAAGGGTGTTGTCAATAAAGAGCCAATAGTGACAGTGGTAAGACCGCGAGACACCCTCGCGCCATCTTGCGGTTTTTATTTTTTGAAAACCATCATTGGAGTGCTCGTTCTATTAAAAAAACTAGTGAGTTAAGTATATGAGGATATTAATATATGAAAATATAGCTCATTACTGTCTTTGTACTCGTAAAAGAGGGATATCAAGTAAATCTGTAACAATTTCCTTATTATTACACAAGTTATAAAGGTATTCATAATTTGTGATTTTTTTTTTTTTTTTTGCATTAAAGTGATTTTGTTTTTTGTTATAAAATTTAAGTAATTTCTAGAAAGCAACATTTTGAGAATATTTGCAGTAAATCAGTGATATATATGCATAATAACATCCGAACATTGCACGTTTTAGTATTTCTTTTTTTTTATTTATAAAGTTCACGGCTTCGTCCTCAGCGTATTGAGCCACGGAATATTGAGGGTTTAAAAATTCCCAGTGCACAAGGGTTCGGAGGCGCCTACCGATTGCGCGATAGTGATGGGCTGCGGCAGAGTTCGGTGCATGGACGGACCGAGAGGCTAGTGTTGTACCCTATGTTCTCTAAGCACGCTCGCGCTCCCGCGTCGCCTGACGCGGCCTGACACCGAGCGGGGCGGACTCCGCACTTGTACAAATGGAACTTGTAAAATTTTATTGGAACTACTTGTTATAAAAACGGAAAAATACAGTTGTGCGTTTTTTATTTGTATTAACCCTGGTTGGGCGGAATGTGCGGTTAGAGTTGTTGCTGTCAAAAAAAAGAAAAACATGATTGATGAGAAAATAATTACGACGTTCAACCTCTGTATTACGTGACAACAAAATTATAAAAAACACTGAAAAAAACGAAAGTAACTGCCAGAATAATAGAAACCTGTTTAACTTAACATAAGCTAAGTATAATCTTGGCTTGACTGACCTAATCGCTCATTCTAATCAATATCTTATAAAAAAGAAAATCTATAACACCAGACAAGTACAATACGCAAAATAAGTGTATACTATGATCCAGTTATACCTTAGAAACTGATAGGTAAGAGATGGATAGCTAAATATGTCATATATTGAAACATACAAAGAATACAGTCTAAAAGTCAATATAAGAATGTAAATAAAGATCACTAGAACCTTGACACTTCATATCGACGCTTAAGAACCAAGACCATCTATCTACACTTTTGGCGCTTTTTACTTTTTAATGCAGTTATTTTTATGATTAATTTACGCATCGTTTCCTTTGATCAGTAACCTCAAATTCGCATTAAATAAGAAGTTATGAAAAAATACCAATACCACCTAAGTTACGTGACGTAATAAATTTAAGGAAATAAAACGTTTTTTTCGTCTCCTGTGAAGTCGACTTTTTGTAGATAGATGGTCTTGGTTCATAAGCGTCGATATGAAACGTTAGCATACATTTATTCCTCTATAATGCAGCCTTATTCTTTTCCACGATCTCACATACATTAATCTAATTCTGAGGTAAGTAGCTTAAGCACTTGTATTAGGAAGAAAGAAAGAAAGTAAGAAATCCTTTTTTTTGGTGCATAAAACTTAATCTAAAACAAATGTTACGGAGACAACAAACATTATGGACAAAATCGTATAGTTATAACAAAATTTTGTTGCAAAAAGTTTATGATATGCATCCAAAATGGTAACCACTCTGATTTGTCATGACGTTGTAGCGACATGTCGCTGATTTTCAGTGGCACCAGTGTGGGAGGTAGGGTAATGCGTGTGTGTAATTGAGATTGTGCAGTAACAATAGAATAAGATAAATATACAGGCAAGCGACATATGTACAATATAAAGTATCTAATAATAAATACATACAATACATACATATATACATACATAACATCACGCCCATAATCCCCAGAGGGGTAGACACAGTCAAAGGGGCAGCATGCCCCTTCAACCACATTCAGCCAAAAATAAAACCTGCCTGGGTTAGATGGAAAATTGTGAAAAAACAGTAACAAGCGGCTAACTCACGGACTAGCGGTCTGTGGGCTAACCTGTCGCCTACACAACCACACACCCAAAACCCGATATACCATTAGTCGCCTTTTACGGCATACTAGGCAAGAACCACAGTTGGCACATTCTTTTTTTTGTCCCAGATCAACATGGGCCAAGTCACAGACCAACATAGGACAAATAATATATTAAATAATTATTACGGATATCAGCATCAATAGTGTTATTACAAGTAAATATATATTAAATATTGGTTATTAACACCCAAACACAACAACACATGTATTCATCACACGAATGTTTGTCCTGGGTGGGGATCGAACCCACATGCTAAGCATGGAACTCAATTTCATTTCATACAATCGTCCACGCCGATAACATTACGAATCACTATCTCGACGTTCCTGTTTCAATCTATTACCTTTGAGTAGGTATTTTACACTAAAGCAAATTCTTTTTTGGAAATTTTCAAAAGTTGATCAGATGATTGGCTGTTTGTACGAAAAGTAAATCTTTTTTTACTAATTTTCTAAACTCCTTTAAATTGGATTCTTAGAATAATGAGTTTAATATGTAGGTTTCGCATATACTAAAAATAACCTTATATTATTATGTCATACCTAATTAACTAAACTTCACGCCACTTCCCCAGCGGGGTAGGCAGAGAGAACCGAACGCCATATGCCACGATCCTTAGACACCTCACTCGCCTCTTTAACATTCATGATCCTTTTCATACAAGCTCAACTCACAACCAATTTCGTGGTAGATGAGCCTGGGCCTTCCGCGGCTCCTACATCCTTCCACTTTCGCATTGTACCTATATCTGTTTAATCAATCTTTCGTCATTCATTCTTTCCACATGTCCGAACCACGACTATACTAAATAATGTAATAGTATTGTTATATTGTCTTCGATATCTCAGTGCCTTTACAATGACAATAGATTGATGCTAAATCCATCAAGATTCTAATGAGCGGGTCTTGGGCCGAGTCTTAAGCTACGACACCGATTATTAAATTTAATGATTTTATAAATGTAGTATCTACGCACGAACGAAGACAAGGATCCTAGTATTGTACAATTCCAAAAATCCTCCAACGAGACCCCGTTACACGTTTAGTACGTTTAAACGTTGGATATCTCATTGCATCTAAAAAAATACCATTGAATGCTCTTTTTTAATAAAACGCCCGGCCAGTGTTTTCTATTACATTTAGATCAAACTCTCAAAAGGCCGTATGCAAGCCTTAAGGGCCCGGGCTTGTCCCGTGATTATGCCGAGAGACATCATAATTATAATTAATTCTCCAGACTGACACACCAATTCCCTAGTCCCAAACTAAGCTTATGCTTGTGCTATGGATACTAGGTGAACGGATAGACATACTTAAATACGTTTATAAATATCCATGACTAGAGTACAAATGTCTATGTTCATCACGTTCACTCGAAACATTTTCCCCTAGCGGGATTCTAACCCGCGACCCTTGGTTTCGTGTCAGTGTCTCGGACCACTCGACCAACGGGCCAGACAGTTTTAAACGTATTATATCCATTTCAAACAGGACATTTGTTGATACTTATCACAATATCTGAACATTGTCCTCCTTTATATAGTAAACGGCCTTTTTGGATCAAACTGGAGCGCTTCATAAAAGAATCAACGTAACCCTTTAAATGACAAATGCCTTTTCAATACGATTCTTTTACAATGTCCTTTCAATTGGAAAATGGAGGGCTTGCTACATACTTTGCAGGACCCCATCCGTATAATTTGCATTGAAAAGAATCCATATCTGGTCCAGCGGCAGATGGTCAACACAAAGTGATGATAATAAGATAAATAAAGGTACATATACAGTTTTATTTGAATAAAAACGACAGATGCAAACTACTTGGTGACCGCGTGACTCATATTGTAAACACCACAGCAGCAGTCAAACAAGTTACCCCCAGGAAAGGGTTGCAAAATAATGAGCTTGTATTAACCAATCGATTCTGCACAGAGTAATTCGTCAAGTTTGGTCAGTACTTATCTGAAACTGTATTATTTGTGGACTCAATTGAATAGTCTTTATAAGTCTCACATAAAAGATCTTTGTTAAAAATTACGCAGCGTGCGTTATCTGAAAAGAGAAGCTCCAATTGTTGTAATTGTAATAAAAAAATGTAAAAGAGATGACGCATCTGTTTAAAATTGTAAAAAGATTAAAATTCATAGAGTATTTTTTTTATGATAATGGTTTGAGAGTTAAAAATAAGATGTACCTACCAACTGTGATTTTGGCTAGCTTAAGAAAGGCAACTATGCGACAATTGGCTATAGGCCAGTGATAGGCATATAGGTTACAGGGATAGATGTACCATAGAAGAAATACTTTAAGGTTTGTGATTATGTAGGCAACGAGCTAGCCATTTGTCATTACTCAACATTTTTTTACTTCTAACTACATCTAACTCAGCCCAGTTATAATTTTGGCTATATGCGGTGTAAGAAGTAAGTTGATTATCTATACAGGGTCATTCGTAAAACATCAACTACCTCGCAGGAGTAGATTACTGACATTATAAACAACAACATTTGTGCTAAAATGTTTCTTAAATGGACAAAAAAAAACGATTTTTTATAAAAACTACATCAGCTGTTTGGTTATTTAGTATGGAACGACGTTTTTTGTCGATTTAGGAAAAGTCGTAGAACAAACTTTGTTGTTTATAATGTCGCAGGAGGCTGTCCCTTTGACTCTGCCTACCCCTTTGGAGATTATGGGCATGATGGAACTACCTATATAAATTAAAAACAAATGTATGTAACACAAACTGCATAACTCTTTACAAAATATGAGTCATCAACCCTCAAAGGTCTTTCTACCCTTTAATAAAACCTTTCATTAGTGCAACCCAATTTCCAAATTAAATCCTTTTGTATTGATTAAGTTTGTAGTTTGTAGTCAAAGCACAGTGCTGACCATAATACATAAAGTTAATAATACTTCAACATTGCGACATTTATCTTCTTGACGTCGTGAAATAATGAGGTAAGTCTGAAACTTAATAAATTGTGTTTTTATTTTAAAATCATTTTTATCTATTTTAAGTATGTATCCAGTGATAATTATTTTGACTTCACAAATGCAAATGATTTACTAACATGGTTTGACGCAGCGACCCAAAGTAAGTCTTAGCATTTTTTTTTTTTTTTTTTTTTTTTTTTTTTTTTTTTTTTTTTTTTTTTTTTTTTTTACCCGGAGAAATGCGTTACGCATACCACTCCGCCTCGGGGGAGCGGAGTGGTTATGTGGGACTCCCAGGGGCCTCTGCAACAGGAGACCCCCTCTCCGGCCAGGATGGTAGTGGCCGGGGTATACCCACTAAAACTCCGGTATGCATCCTCTACGCCGACTGAGGCTTCGCGGGTGCCCCTATGGAATCGTCCGCTAGACCTCAGCGAAAGTAAGTCTTAGCCTACGATAACAAAAGCCAACATACATTAAATTTTTTATATCTCATTAAAAAAAAAGTCGCATGATGGTTAAAAGCCACTATGAAGCAGTATAACATATATCTTTGATTTAATACATCCCGCAGAGTAATCATGCAAAAATATCAAAACAAAAACACGCATCAAGCGAATGGGGGTGCCGGGGTTCGAACCCGGGACGCTCGCTTTTTAGACGACGCTCTGCCTCTGAGCTACGCCCCCGATAGAATAAGTGGCGAAATAAGGCTCATATAGTGCGTTCACCATAGTAAATATGATAATTGACTAAAAAAATCTATAAAGTCAGTTAGAATAAGTTAGGTTAAGAAAAAATATCGTATACTTACAGATTTTATTTGCGTTCCACAAACGAAAAATTACCTAATTTCATTTTTACCCAGGCAATAATTCTGTCAATAATTACACAATTTTCTGACACAGCCCTTTTATTAAAATTTACACTAGTCAATAGAAAGATTGCTTGATTAAGATCTTGCTAGCACAATAGATACATAATACATACAGACTGGCTCGATGGCGCATTCGGTAGTGACCCTGCCCCATGCGCCAAGAATTGTGGGTTCGATCCCCACCCAGGACATACATTCGTGTGATAAATACTTGTGTTTATTCTGTGTTTAGGTGTTAATATCCAAAAGTTAAGTATATATTTGTAATACCACTGTTGATTCTGATATCCGTAACACATGTGCTTAAGCTACTTACCTCGGAGTCAGATGAATGTATGTGATGTAGTATGATATTTATTTATTATTTACCTACTAGCTATGCCAGCGGTGTCACCCGCGTTTATGGTTAATATAATACAGACTATTTCCGTCATACATGATTTCTATGTAACTTTAACCATTAAGGCTGCACAGCACACGCGACGGAAGCTTAAAAAATGGAGTAACTTCTCCCGTTTTCCCAACATTTCCCTTCACCACTCTGCTCCTATTGATTATAGCGTGATGAAAAGTATACTATAACCTGCCCAGGAGTATGAAAAATAATTGTACCAAGTTTCGTTAAAATCCGTCGAGTAGTTTTTGTTTCTATAAGAAACATACAGACAGACAGACAAAAAATTTACTGATTGCATTTTTGTTATCTTTAGTTATTTTGAAAATATATTTCATGTACAGAATTGACCTTTCTACAGATTTATTATAAGTATAGATTTTTATACCACTAAGTAAAGCGCGTATTGGTGCTAGTATAAATAAACAATCAAACAATAAATCAGAGAGCGGTGGTAGCTCAATGGTAAGGACACGCGCCTCTTAACCAAGGAGTGCAGGTTCAAACCCGGGCATGTACCTCTGGATTTTTCAAATCTATGTACGTATTTATACCACAAGCTCGACGGTGAGGGAAAACATCGTGATGAAACCTGCAAATTCAAACAACTTTGGATTTGTAACCATGATCCAAAAATTGTCTGGTTCCCCTATCTTAGGGTTACGAAGGTCAGATCGGCAGTCGCTTCAATGTAATTACCAGACTCGCCAAATCCTGGATCATGGTCTAAGCGGACCCCGTCTAGACACGGGACATAACGCTAGGAAGATGATGATAAATAAACAATCAAACGAATAAGAAACTGGTTTTAGTATTACTAGCGCTATCTACCAGAGATTTTGAATATCACTATAATCGTAGTCCGTAGTCGCGTTACAGTTTCATAATATAAAGTATACTTGTTCTACCTCTAACAAACTTCATTCCTATTCCTACAGATGTATTAAAACTACAATTCCTACATGACATTTAAATCATTGTATTGTATACAAGCTGCCCTGAGCTTCGTACCGACCCGTTATTGAATTTTGCACTAGTTGATATTTTCCATTTCTTTTTCGCTTGTAAACCACCCCTTTTTTTAACAAAATTAATTTCACAGCGATTCCCTAGCGAGCTGAGAGGAGAGAATTGAACGAGATATCGTTTATCCGAGCCCTGACATACATCACTCGTTTATTTGATATTCATTAGACTCTTTTCGCCATACATAATTATCTTTCGATACGTTAGCGTACGAATCAGTTTTGCATTGTGTATAGGGAGCTAGGCTTTCTGTCTTAAGCCTTTAATATCTAAAAGTATTCCTAATGCTCCATTATCGCCTATATTTATTGTTCTTTTAATATCAGCGGTGTATCATGCATCTGCATCATGGTAAATGCACTACTTAAAATCGTAATGAGACATACAATTTAATTCACCTGTTCTAACGCTGCATCATTACAAGTTATCTATGCATCCACCCTTAGTTCCTTTCAAATTGTAAATAAAAAATATTAAATCAGTTTGTATGTTAAGTTTTAGCCAACAGTTATTCATATTTTGTTTGGTTTGGTTGCAATATTTCCGCTTTTCCTTGCGGATACGCTAAAGTCATAATTATGTTTCATTTTCAAGTTTATTTCCATTTCTGAACGTTTCGTTTCACACCTCAGTGTGACTATTTTCCATTTTTGAAATCTGAAAGTACACGTGATAGCCGAATATTGTGGATGTATGTTGTCGATTAAAAACCATTAATTTATTACGTTCTTTATTCGGGTAAGTATAAGTAGGTATCAACAATATGTATAGCACATTTTTTTTTATCTTCCCTTTTTTTAATGTTTTATCACGTTTCCTGAACGTCTACAAATATTTCCATAACATAAACAGGCGAATTAGTTCTCCCGTTTTCGAATTTTAGCGAGACTAACAAACTTTTTTACACAAGAAGATAACATTTAATACCATCGTCTGTTCAAACATTGGTTTTAAAAAATTTATTACTTGTGGTTTTTCTACAATAATTTTCTATCATAGAAATAGCAATACTTTTACATTTGTAGCAAAAGAAATATGCCACACCCAGCCAACTTATCATTTATGAATATTTTTACCAGTTTGCCTAAAAATTAACAAAATGATAGCATGTCAAAGGAAATACATAAAATAGAAGCGAAATCACACCTTGTGACTAACGTCAACCTGTTTGACAGCATGGATGTTGACTTAAAAAGACCCAAATTATGAACGCTTAAGGCATATCTGGATAATATTTTTAAGTAATATCGTTGATTTTATTTATCATAAATGTAACATTACATACTAGCTGTGCCAGCGGTGTCACCCGCGTTTATAGTTAATACTAGCTGTGCCAGCGGTGTCACCCGCCTTTATAGTTAATACTAGCTGTGCCAGCGTTGTCACCCGCGTTTATGGTTAATATTCTAAAGACTATTTCCGTCATATATGATTTCTATGTAACTTTAACCATTAAGGCTGCACACGCGACGGAAGTTTAAAAAATGGAGTAACTTCTCCCGTTTTCCCAACATTGCCCTTCACTACTCTGCTCCTATTGATTGTAGCGTGATGAAAAATATACTATAACCTGCCCAGGAGTATGAAGAATAATTGTACCAAGTTTTGTTAAAATCCGTCGAGTAGATTTGTTTCTATAAGGAACATACAGACAGACAGACAGACAAAAATTTTACTGATTGCATTTTTGGCATTAGTATCGATTACTAATCATCCACTGATAGTTATTTTGAAAATATATTTAATGTACTGAATTGACCTCTCTACAGATTTATTATAAGTATAGATTTAATGACAGTGAACTTTGTATCACCATAAACAATCTATGTCTATCATATTCGCCTTCACGCAATTTCCCTAGCTGGGTGCGAGGAAATGGGGTGATGCTTGTTTAGACAAGTCATAGAGAACCGAACGCCATACGGCGCGGTCTTTACACACACACTCTCTTAAACCTTTATGGTTTTAGTTTATGGGAAACCACTTACCCAAGTAGGTAAGTGGTTTCGCTTTGAGATAAATAAGTATTTATCTCATTATTCTAAGGAACAAATTTAAAGGATTTTAGAAAAAAAAAAGCAAATTTTTTTTTACTTTCCATACAAAAGTAGATTATCTGATTGGCTATTTTGTGTGAAAAGCAAAAAATATATTTTGCTTTTTGTTTAAATCCTTTAAATAAGTTCCTTATGATAATGAGTAACATAACATTAATCATATGCGAAACCTCTTCCCTACTTATTTTAGTTACCGGTTTCGGCCCGTCACTATTTATGAGATGTTAAAAAAAGCAAGCAACACGACATAAAGTGCCATCATATTCATTCAACTTATTACACTTTGAGTGAATCCGAAAACTACTAAAAAGAAGATACAATACTCATTTATTCATTCAAAATGCACTGCCCGTTCTGCGGTCGTTGGATCGACCGTCAAAATAAAGGACCATCGTGTTTGAACTGCTTGAAGAAGTTGCTGCGTTGCATATATTGCGCTACAATATACGCAAATTGTTTCCAATACTGTACAAAATGCGGGCATGATTTAACCAGTGACAAAATATATGCTGAATCTAGTTCAGCGGATGATGAGGAATATCAGCCGAAGTTCAAACTGAATCCCAAGTGGAAATTGGCGAAAATGAGCTTTTCGGGATTGGAGACCACCAATGGATGTAAAGTGTACAAGAAGGTTCAAAAACGCCAGAAAATCGATACGAAGCCAATATGCCACTGCAATGACACATCACCCGAGAAGTCGCTGCCGTCAGACGGTTCCGATTCACCAATGTTTCTCGACTATATGAGCGACGATGCCGCTGCCGGCATGTCTCGCTCGGCTCAATTAAAACATTAAGTTAATTAAGACATGTTTCTTAAAAAATTAACAATGATGACATGTTCTGTAAAAACTTTTTTGGCTTTAAACATTAAGATATACGAAATTGAACTGATTTTTGAAATGAAAGTATTGTGTAGTAGTCAAAAATATAAAATATAATGTTAGAGATATAATTTAAGGCGCATATGTATTCACATTTCTCATAACATATCACACACACACACACACACAACACATATTTTTTTTAAATATCGTATTCTATCTAGAATAAATAGTTTTATTTTAGATTAAGTTACTTATTAATGATTGTAACTAGCATTAAGTGTCATTGTAACTTTTTGGAGGTGTCCCACCAATATACAACATTTGTAATTTAAATTATTAAGAAGTCCTTTTCACAATAAATCTCTTTTATCTTTTACCTTGTTTTATTATGATTGTAAAACCATTTATTTTAACTGAACAGTCATTGAGCATTTAGTAATATTTTAAATTACACACTCAAATATATTTAATTTATCTAAATGTAATTAGGTTTTGTAAACTTTTTATGAAACTGAATTACTCAACATCAATAGTTAAAATCAGAAATATATATAAAATGGGAAACTCATTATGGGATCAAATATTTAAACCTATTTTACTACAAATGAATATGAACAAAAAATACAGTTTATAGAAGTATCTGTTAAACATACAGAACAATTTAAAGAATATCAGTAGTTATTATTTATCAGACATTATTTTTTAACGTCATCAGAAAACGAAGTCAGTTTGACACTGAACTTAAATTATTAAAAGGCATATATATTCTATATCTTTTTATATTTATATATAAAAGATATAGAATATATATGCTTTTTTATTGTGATATAAGACCTTTAGCTATTAAATTGGCCAGGGGAGGATATGTAAAAAAAAACTGATTTCGAGAAAAATAGTTTTTTTTTTAAAAGTGGGTCATGAAACTTCAAAGTGGCCTTTACTTTAAAATAAAAAAAAGACGAAAGTTACATATTATTTCAAAGTTACATATTATTTAGGTGTGATTTTTGGTGTTTAAAGTTATCTAACACCCTAAAAAGTAAGTTGTCAATTTTATTTTTCTATATTAATGTGTGGTCATTGAAATTCCTTAATCCTTTGTACTGGATGAGATGATTGGATAAATTGAAGTCATAAATCCAAGTATTTAAGGTTTATAAATGTGAAATTTTTCTAGCAAAAATTTTACATGAATTGAAATTGGATAGTTTATAGAAAATCAACATTAATATTGTATGTAAGAAGATACATTTTTATTTTAAGTATGTTAATATGGAAAGTCATCATCCTCTTGCCCTTCTCCCAGGTCACCAGATCAGCCGTCATCCAGCTATCCACTCCCATTTCACTCATATCATCTTTCACACAATCCGTCCATCTCTTATTTGGCCTTCCTCTTGTCATGTTTATATGGAAAGTATATTTTAAAAATTTGTTTGAAACGGTCGTTATTTCTCACTACCTATATAAGTAAGTAAATAAAATCCGGGTTGTACAAGACTCAGTCTAATCTTGACCTACAAGCTAAGGTCGTCTTAGATAAAACACGAAAAAGAAATCGAAAGTTAAAACAAAAGTAAAATTCAACTGGAACCAATAAAAGTTCCATACACGAACCACTTGCTGGAAAGCCGGCTCAAGCTTGGCAATTTTCCAAGTTTTCCATCTCTGTTCCACTTGGCGAGTTAGAGAGAGACAGCAGGGACGCCACCCTTACACAGGATGCATCTATGTGTGCAAGGGTTTTATTCTGCAGTCGATATAGACTTTATTAAGTATTAAAATTTCGATGACTAAGCGAACTTCGTGCGACCTCAAAATCAATAAACATCAAATAAAGTGTATGGGAAAATGAAATTTCTAAATATATTTTTTTGCGAATATTTCACGAATCATACTGCTGTATGGGACAAATCCAACAAATTAATAACTACTTACTTTAAATCGGTCCAGCTGTTCGTGAGTCATACGTCTATCTAATTAGCCTGACTTTGTTCTACATTCCTATATAAATCTAATATATAAAATTATCGTGTCGCAGTGTTTATATCCAAACTCCTCCGAAACTGCTTTTTTTGAAATTTCATATATTCGGTAGGTCTGAGAATCGGTCGTTATCTATTTTTCATACCCCTAAGTGATACGGGTGGGTGGTCCATCTCAAAGCTATAACTTGAGAACGGTATTACCGATTTCGCTAATCCTTTTTTAGCTGTGTTTGTTATTATCAAGCGAAAGTTCTTACGAAAGAAACAAATAAAAAAGTTGCGCGTAGAATGAAAAAAAATGGGTATTGAAAATCCGAGAACGAGGCGTTACGAAGTGCCGGTTTAGCAAGTAAATATATTTATGTAATGGATAACCGTCCCCATCCAACATCGGACGTATGGAGAAAGACCCATCAGGACCTTATGAATGTTCGAACCGAAGACATCCATACCAAAATTACGTCATATAAATAAAAAACATAAATATCTGACGACAACACGTACATTGATCTGACACCGAGGTAAGTAACTTAAGCACTTGTGTTAGGAATACAAGAATCAACAATGGTATTACAAATACATAAGTACTTAAATATTAGATATTAACACCCAGACACAGAACAAACACAAGTATTCATCACCTGAATGTTTGTCCTGGGTGGGGATCGAACCCATACCTCTTGGCGCATGGGGCAGGGTCACTACCGAATGCACCATCGAGCCAGTCATATATACACAGGCTAGAGTACGATACAGGCATACAGGCTAGAGTATCATAATCCAAAAATTGTCTGGCTCCCCTATCTTAGGGTTACGACGGTTAGATCGACAGTAGCTTCAATGTAATTACCAGACTCGCTAAATCCTGGATCATGGTCCAAGCGGACCCCGTCTAAGCACGGGACATAACGCTAGGAAGATGATGACAGGCTAAAGTACGATTCAGTAGCCTCACCTTTTAAAATGATTTGATGTCAATCTGAACATTAAGCTCTGTAAGTGGATTAAGATGGGGTGAAGTAGGCTTTGAGGAGCTAACCAGCTTAGTCTTCAGCGCTGATATTTGGTTCGGGATATCTTCTTTTTAACCGACTTCAAAAAAAGGAGGAGGTTCTCAATTCGACTGAATTTTTGGCTAATCTAGATACAAAAAGCCCAGTTTTTCCAGACATTTGTAGTGCTGTTCCCGCTGATATCAGTACATAACAGTTACAAGAGCTTAAAAAGGAACCTATAGGACTATATATGATATAAATTGCCTAGGTAAACAGACGTATATTAACAAAGAGACTACTAGAAAAACAGTAAATGCTTTAGATGAAAATAAAATTATAATTCTAAACATTGCGGGTTCAAACCCGGTCACGTACCTCTGGATTTTTCAAGTCTATGTACGTATTTATACCACTAGCTCGACGGTGAAATTGTCTGGTTCCCCTATCTTAGGGTTACGAAGGTTAGATCGGCAGTCGTTTTAATGTAATTACCAGACTCGCTAAATCGTGGATCATGGTCTAAGCGGACCCGTCTAAGCACGGAACATAACGCTAGGAAGATGATGATACAAGTAATGAGGCCAGCGTTGACAACAATTACTCTGATCTGCAATTTGTCATACATTTACTCTATTTTTTTTAAACTAACGCACTAAAACCACACATACATTATGAAAACATTATCAATTATCGACTTTAGGTTTGTTCAGTTTTATCAATGGTAAATGCTTAGAAAACTAATCAAAATGAATACAGAAAAATACATTAAAACCACTGGATTCAAAATCACTATAATAATAACCATTAGTTGTCTTGTTCTTAAATCAAAGTGTTACAAAAGTAGATGCTCAAAGAATATTGGCAAAAGTCGAACCAATCATTTAAGAACCCGTTCATAGTGAGAATTAATATTAAAATATTTAACAATGAAAACATTGATTATGAATGTGAGTTGCAAAAGACCAAGTTTCTGAAGTCGTTGCCTCATTTGGGGAAAACTCCAAAATAATACAATATGGTCACCATTTCCTCAACGTGCTTTCAGTTAACAAGGACATGTATTTCGCAACGAAAAACGACTGGCAAACATGAAGTCATACAAACGTGAAAGCAATTATAACGAAACTCTGAATTTACTTAGAAAGTTGCGTAAAACCTTCTGTAAGTTACCAATGGCTTTCGTCTCAGTTAGTCAACTTTCGCTACCTTTGGAAACACGTTTAAAAGGCTTGCAATTACTTTTGAAAGAAATTCTTTTGCAATAACATTTGTTATACGTAAACAAAGTGGTTTCATAGTTAAGCAACTGTTGTGTACAGATTTATTTCCATTGTAACAGGTAAATACAGGCTAACACCTGTGTAAATATCTAAGTAATTTTCTAATTGTTTTTTTATTTTCCATTTCTAAAGCATGTCGTAAAAGGCAACTAATGGTTAATGGGGTTTTGGACATGTGATTGTGTAGGCGCCAATCTAGCCACTTGTCACTACTCTTTCACAATTTTCCATCTAACCTAGATCAGTTTTATTTTTGGCTGAATGTGGTGGAAGTAGCCTGCTGCCCCTTTGACTCTGCCTACCGCTTCGGGGATTATGGGCGTGATGTTATGTATGTTGTTATTTCTTACTTCTGTGAAAGTACACAATATCGTAAGACTTCTGTTTATTACTAGCTTCTGTTTATTTTTAACCGACTTCAAAAAAAAGGAGGAGGTTCTAAAATTTATTATTTTGTTAAAATACGGTCAACATTGGGGCTATACAATTTGTCCACTTGCACGCAATTTCCAAAGTCGTAGCTAGTAGAGATTTCCTTATACAAGTTCTCCTTAAAATTTTCACAAAGATTGGCACTTTCATAAAACAACATTAAAAAAAATATATTTGTCAACTTTAAGGTAATTTGGAAATTAAAGTTTTGGTGTCAGGTGAATATTTTGAATATTTTACTGATTTTCAGGCAGTAATTAGTCTATGAAGCTTTTATACAACTACTAAAAGAATTTCGCTATGGCCTATTACTGCTTAACTCTTCTATAGTTCAAAAGTGTCTATAAGTAAGCACATTCGCTAAGCAACGTCATAACTAAGACATCGCTATCACCATTAAAAATAACAGATTCCGAATCAAGAATAACAAGTCAAAATACCAACTGCAACTCAAAAATTGCACCCTGCACCGAGCGAAGCCGCGTGCTCCAATCGATAGAATATGAGGTTCCATTGCGAATGCACCGTAGGGCCCCTGAAAGCCGGAACAGGGGGCTGCGGGAGGGGCCCCCCGCATGCAACAAGTCCCCAGAACGCATGCACTGATTGTAACCTAAACACGCAGGTACCAATTTATTGACGTATAATTCTAGGAATGCTAGATAGTCCGTGAGGGTGGAAATTGCATCGCGGGAGGCTTCCGGGCGGCAGTTCAACTTGCGACATGGTCCGTGCCGGACATACGGCAAACTATTCGTGAATATTTAAAATCAAGTGATGATAAATTGATTTATGCTTCGCGACCATGATTCGTAGGCGACTCATACAATTGCTTGCTGTACTGCCTAGTGTGTATTGGGCGTACACTTTCGGTAAGTCATAAGATAAAAAAAAAATCTCTAAGTTCTTTCTTTTTATTTAATGAAGCTTCTTGTGTTTTACTATTCTTTACAATGTGCATGCGATTGTTTCTGTTGTGCGCTGGCGACTTGTTTTACGACTTTCTTGCTATTTTCTTTCGAACTTAACGGCGGCGCGGCGTCTTAGCGAACTTTCTTGGCGGCTGTTGCTCATGTTAGACGTTTTGCGACTTGGCGATTTCGTAAATGTATATTTTTATGTACTTCTGTCTCTTCATTGTCTCTTCTCAGTCATTATGTTGGGGTTATGTCGTATTTTAGCGTCTTCACTTGGGGAAAATTACAGGGTCTGGTCAGTAAAAGACATGTCTAGTTAATTTACTAATGTAAACCGCACTTGGTCAGGCTCAAAAAATCAATAAAGCCCGGCCAGATGCATTATTGAAGGGCCGTAACCAAAAATAGCTCACAAGTAGGTCACCGGTCTAGGTAATCAATATCTGTGCAATGCCTAGATGCAAGACCTAAGTAGCTTATATTCGATTTGCCCGGAAGCTTGAGCTCATAATTAGCTTTGAACATAAATTCACATTAAAATTAGAAGAAATCTATGTATCATGAAAAATTATTATTTGTAGCATCTTATAGCTTGGGTCCGCCATTTTGATGGCGATACAGATTGGGCGCGGCCTTTGATGTCTATTAATAGCCCGAGCCCGGATGCGCCGACAGTCACCGGGACGCCCGAACTGCGCATCCCGATCTTCGATTGACGTCCTAGTGCAATCATAACCAGTATGCAATACGGCATAGCGAACTGATTCGTTGCCACAGTACAGCAAGCTACTTTGCCTATACTGTAGCGCAAGCGAACCAGGGTGCGAACATAGGGCGTGGTCAAAGCTTCCAGAATTGAAGCGCCGCCTGGTGGCGCTTTTGCGTATTGGGTACGTCACTAGTGCCACCGCTGCGTAGTTTTCACAGAGTAACAACACTAGCTAATATCTGTGGGAGTAAAAAGCAGCACAGGCGGCAGCCATATTCCAATATGGCGGCAGCCACATTACCCACAGTATCGATGGCAATACAGTGAACTACAGTGATATGTGCTATCGGATGTGCCGTAGATACAAGAACTTAAAGAAATCTCGGCCTGTGCGAAAGAAGAGAAGCAAGTGTGCGGTTTTGAAATGGCAAATCAGCATTTTGAAAGAAACTGGTGATGATAGTGTCAAAAGTGTTAGTGCAAGTGGTAAACATTTTGTTTGACAAATAACTTCAGTGAAACTCAAGTGCCTTAATTATGAGTGAAGATATTAGCTAGCGATATCTATTGTGAAGTCCGGCTAACTAAAGTGATGCTAAATTGTGGAATTTCGTAAGATTTTTTATAATAATAAGTCAAAGTCAAAGTCAAAATACCTACTCTATAGTGTAATAGTGTGATATAATTGTGTGAAAAAAGTGTTAGTGCAAGTGAATATTTTTAACTTTATGTATTTGTGTAAAACAAAGAGCTTCAGTGAAACTCGAGTGATAGTCAAGTCTTAATCATGAGTGAAGATGTTCGCTAGTGACATCTGTTGTGAACGTTGCCTAACTAAAGTGATGCTTAAAAATGATGTATAATTATAAAAAATATTTTTTTGATTCATTGAGTGCGGTGTTGTCGTTGTTTGACTTTGTTAATGCGGCAAAATATTATAAAGAAAATCAGTAAAGTGATCATAAGTGACACGGTATTTGAGCGCGTTCAGATTTTCGCTGTGATTGGCGAAAATTGAAAGCAGCACAGGGCGGCAGCCATTTTCCAATATGGCGGCGTATGCTTCACCCACAGCGTCGACGGCAAAATAGTGAACTAAAGTGACGTTTTATTGACATGCGCAATCGGAACAAGCCGCGAACAAAGAAACATGACATTATTATATGTACATACTTGGAAAATGAAAGCAAGTTTTAAGTTTTGCAAATCAAAACACTTTGTGAATTTATAATTAATTATATTATTTGAATAAATAGAAAAGTCACTTAAAAATACAATGACTATAAGCAATGTAGTTTAATAATAAATTATTATTTATTGTAATTAAAGACAATTAAAATACATTCAATAGGTTGCATTGATATTTGAGCGCCCTATCTATACTTACAATAAATCTGTAGAGAGGTCAATTCTGTACCTACATGAAATATATTTTCAAAATAACTACCAGTCTGTCTGTCTGTATGTTCCTTATAGAAACAAAAACTAATTACTAATATTACTATAACAAAAACAAAAACTACTCTACAATTTTCATTTCATAATTTTTTACAATATTTATCACCAAAAAAATGATAATAGAAAAAAAACTAATTTCATGTCCATAATTTTATACTTTCTCGATCGATATCTCCATCCATAACAATGCATGTTATGCGAAAAATTTATAAGACATAGGTAAATTGTAGAGCATGAAAAAAGCTAAAAACATTTTCGGATAGTCGAATTTTTGTCAAAAAAGATGACGGAAAACCCACGAAGGAAATCTTGGTTGACAATTTCAAGTCAAGTTTTTCTCGCTACCCCCACGTTATATTAAAAATTTTGCTTTCTCGATTCATTTGCATTTTAAGCCGTTTTTTGCTGAAAAGCCGACAAAATGAGTGGACTTTAAAATAAAGGTTTTTTTGTCTACTGATCACAAAAGACTTGTTATATTTTTTTTTGACTGGCGAAACGAAACCAATGGTCGCGGGTTCGAATCCCGCTAGGGATATTTCGTGATGGATATGGATATATTTGTACTCGAATCATGGATGTCTATAAACGTATTTAAGTATGTCTATCCGTTTATCAGTATCCATAGCACAAGCTTATAAGCTTAGTTTGGGACTAGGGAATTGGCGTGTCAGTCTGAAGAATTTATAATTTATTTATGTATTTATTTATTGAGCAATATCAATATTTTAAATGCAGTCAATAATACTTAGTTTGGGCTGCGAATTTATTTTATTGCCTAAGAATTCTGGCTATATAAGGTCTTAGGCCATAGAGGTAGAGTACAGTCGGCCACAGAAGTAGCTAAACGTTAGCAATAAAGGTTGAAAGCATCAAGCGTATTTTGACCTTTATTGCTAAGACCATAAAAACTTTTAGCATACATATATACATACATAGTATACATGCATACGTTGTATATCAAAGCGAGGGTTGAGTACCGACAACTGTAGTACCTAAACGTTTGTTCTTATAGCATTATCAATAACAGTTAAAATCGTTTCAAAAAAAATTACTGGCTCGATGGCGTATTCGGTAACGACCCTATCCTATGCGCCAAAGTTGTGGGTTCGATCCCCACTCAGGACAAACATTCGTCTAATCAATATTTGTGTTTGTGTGTATTGTGATATTATAATATATGCTTGACTGTTATCCATAACACAAGTGCTTAAGCTAGCTGGCAAGTTAGATCAATGTATGTAATGTTGTCTGATATTTGTATATTTATTTAAAAAATCGGTCAGCTGCTTATTCTCCAATTATCCAATGTCAGCCGCTAGCCTTTTAAACGTTTTCAATCAGACCTTAACACAAATTCCTATAGCAATGACTTCCAACAAAATCGCTCATAGACATCAAGTTAACACTTCTCATTCTTTCCAGCTGTGTACGTGGATACATCCAAAGTCAACGACGTCAAAGTAGCTGAGAAGCCAATCATCCCCCGGATTGTAGTGGCAGCCGACTCATCTCTGATAACCACTCGAGTTGCCTATGCCAACCCGGCTGGAGTAGCTCTCAGTGGCTCATTCTTGGCCAGAAACTCCGCTACTTCGGTGGACGACTCGACGAACCTCTGGCCGGTTACTGAAGACGTTGAAGAAGATTCGGGTCGTAAAGAGCCCGCATTCACCCCGCCACCGACGACCTCTATAAAATCGATATTTTTGACTGACTTGACGTGCCAGAAACGAACTAATAACACTGCAAGTAAGTATTTTTTTAATTACACGAGCTTTATCCGCAACAGTTAGGAACAGAAAATCTATATTTAAATTGTACTGGAACACAACTGGCTAGCTAGTTAAGGCGTAAAAAAAAAACGTGACAAAGAGACGGAATCAAACAGTTACTTAAGACTACTACTACTTAAAAATAGTAATAGGCAAAAATACAAAAAAAATATGTTTAAACTGTCAGTTGGATTATAAAAAAATATTGACGTATACATTTTTATTTATTTATTTGTATAACAAACATTGACGAAGATCCAATGCATTAAGTTGCGCGTGACCTCACGCTTTCGTAAAATTTTTACAAAATGTAACGTCACAAGGCCTACTCCAAAACTTGATGCTCTTTATCTTTGTGATTTTTTGTTCATTTGATAAAGTGAAAAATATGTTTCTAGTAATTTTGTATAATCTTACTGACGGACTAAATAGAATTATAGTTTTTTAAAGAGTTAGTTTCATCCGAAACATTATATAAGTAGGTATAACTATAGTTGAAATACTTTTTTTCGTACTTAGATATTTTTTGCGAGCGGGATTTGAACCAGTGGCTTTTATTTTTGAAACCAGATAGGAGAGTAGGCACTTTTAAAAGCAGGAGCCTTATAATAAGTATATATACTGTGTCTGAAAATGACTAGACTTCTACATACATGGTCACTTTATAAAAAAAAAATTATAATAATAACATATCTTAAAAATATGCGAAAGAGAAACTTAGTTGGATTAAGAAAATTTACTTCATAGGTGGAAAGTTTTAATTATTAAAAATAAAAATAGATAAAAAAAAAAACAGTCGAATTGAGAACCTCCCCCAGTTTTTTAAGTAGGTTACAAATACTTTTATTTTACAAATGTAAGAGACGCCCAAGGAAGTAATAAATACTTGTATTGGGAATATCGAATTACAATCCCAAAAATATTTATGATCCGATTGGATCAAATAGGTATTGTCAAAAAGCAGGTCTTCAAAATTATGAACATGGAAGAAAAATAAACTCCGAAATCTACGGACTAGTAAAAAAGGAGGACTTCGCGCCACTAACTAGACGTTGAAGCTCCCCAGGTGCTCCAACTTGACACGCAACTTACGTCACCCATTGATATCTGATATCTGGTGTAGGTACATAAGTATGTCACTCATACATGCATAAACGTTGCTTCACGCTATAGTATGACAGCATGGAGTCCTTCTTTTTTTACGAGCTCGTGCCGAAATAAAAAAACAATCGTTTTTTTTTTCAAAAGTATTGAAACTTTTTTCTTTTCACAGCCACTCAAAGGCCACGGAACGTTGTAAAGGACGGTCTAGTCCAGCCGGAGTCTAGCGCTGAGGAAATAACTTATGTAAGTACTTAGATTTATGTAATTTTATTTTTATACACATAGAATTAGGGCTTAATTTTCAATGAGCAGATTAAAAATAACCGACAGACCAAATATAAAGTAACCAATTTGTGGATTTATATCGGTATTTTATGTAAGAAACAGATAATGACATATTTAGATCATCCGTGTTATAGGCTATTTTATTTATCGTAATCTTTTGTCTGACTTTTGAAAAATCAGGCTTTAGATAACAGACTGTAATTAATTGAATATGCACTACAAAAACATAGCTCGTTATATTTGCGAATAGGTAAACACTTAAAAGATACGAATGTTTTTATTTATATAAAATTTAATTCTTAATACTGTAAAATTTCTGACAGACTTTTCAGGCTTTGTTGTAAAGCAGAAGGTTGTTAATTTACAAAGTATGTATGTAACTCATTGTGTTTTATAAAAAATATCATAACTTTTCTTTCAATCATCACATTCGCGGATAAAACAAAAATTTTGCTAGACGATGGGGGAGAGAAACGGCTTTATATGACTTTTAAGCAACGTTCTTTTATTGAATTCACAAAAGTCTTAAATCCACCCTAAAACGAGTGATCCTAAAAAACACAATTATTTCATTAATTCCACAATGACAGATTTAAATCAGAATCAGAAGATTTCTGAACATATTTTAATTTATTTTATCTTCAAATTTTATAATATTATGACTATTAGTTGATTGTGAACCTTTGTTAGAATTACGGGAATTTTAAAATAATATTTGTCAATAAAAAAGGAGTCGACCGCAAATTATTTTACCTCTTTTAGCCCAGAAGCAGTGTTGGTGTTCGCCTGATAAATGTATTTATATAAAATAATATTTATTGAACGCTGTACTGTATATTCAATCATTTAGCTATATATATTTATATACATATAATTATAAAATTCAGATCGTTAACATAATAAAATATTTTTTTTGTTGGAATATTCGCAATTTATACTTAACTTATTTTTATTTGTGTATATATAGAACAGTAAAATTATACAAGTATATATGTGCTGACAGGGGATTTTGTATGAAAATACGGAAACTGATTTAGCTTCCGTATTTCCATACATATCCCACTGGTAGAAAAACCAACGTTTATCTGAACTGACTCAGGCTGCTTAGTCTCATTATATTGAGCCACCAGGGTAGATTGGTACATGTAGAACTGGGTACTAATCGGAGCTGGTCTAACTTGTGTTCTGGACCCGGTGGCCACCACCTGCGCTGGCCACCTAAATGTGTCGTTTCTGATAATCGCTATAGTAATGAATCGGTACTTAAGACCTCTTCGCGCTTATTCATAAGACGCAATGTTGGACAGTTTGAACTGAAGAATTGGGCACTTTTCGGCACGGGAAATCTACCGATTTTGAAAAAAAAGCCAAAGAGCTTTTCACCCTTCATATTATATAAAAAAATATTCTTCATACAAAAAATATCACATAATTAAAATCCATTCGTGTAGAACTAAAGACCGACTTAAGCAATATACCATTGCTTCTTGAACACTTTCGTATATCTATTAACCGAAATTTCCTATTTCGATTTTCTTAGTTAGTCTACGATCACTTTCATATTGATCACCTTTATAGCATAAGCAGTATCATAAGCAGGGTGCCATAACAGCCCTCCTTGGTGAAACCAATTTGTGGCCAATTAAAAATCACGACCAAATGAGTATATATCTGTCTTTATTCAATATTCATCAATAATTTTTGTTCCATGATAGATATCAAACACTCATGCATAGTCGTATCAAAAAGATTAAAATCATGTCATATTCTGACTTTCAATCATAAGTCATCTCTATATATAAATATCAATATTTTATATTGCAAAAATACTACTAGATAATATACGTTCATCTTCTCCATCACTAATGCATCGTATATATATATATATATATATAAATTTTTTTTTTTTTTTTTGCAAAATGACATTTGTTGCAAAATAAACTCAATATATCTAAGTATATTTAGATCATAAACAGATCAATACCCATAATTATTGTTGTTTGCACTTGCACCTGTTTCGTTGGAGCAAATAAAAAAAAAAAACTTTTTTTACAATTTATTAGTGAATATATTATTATACTGTAGCCGATGTAGTGGTCCGTAAATAAATGTTGCCACAGACTTAGGATTATTTTCAAAATATTAGTAAAAACTATCTACTTCAAAAGAGTAGTAGTAGTTTAGTTTAGTTTAGTTTCTATTGAATGCTTCTATTGAAACTCAGCCTTAAAATAATCCTAGGTCTGTCCAACAAAATATTTTTTTTTACCTTAGACCTACATATAAAATACCGAATGCTATTTGCTAACAAATCTAAGTGTCCAACATAATCTAACATAGATGTAAGGTATTGATTGTAAATTATACTTAACTACTATAATGATACTTCATTTTCAAATTTAACCTAGCATAAGTTTAATAGCATTGCTACCTGCACAACTACAGCATATGTTTTTTTTTGCTCGCTAGGTCCAATGGAGGCTAAAGAATCAAAAATATTTTGATTATACTCGCATGATAGTAGGATACATCACTAGCCTAGCCATTATATTCCACGATATATAAAAAAAAGTAGCAGTAATCTATAATTTATATATAGGTAGATTTTTAGTACGTCGTTATCCTCTTAATCATATATTCTTGTGAACAAGTGTTCTAAGACTTAAAGATATTCACAACAAAAGCTACGGCTTTATATACGAAAATAGTCCTCAAATTTTGTATAAGAGGCTTGTGTTTTATGCTGTGAATATTCAAAAGTACCTGGATTTGAGGTTGAGAGGTTGTTTGATGTATAAAAATCATTATTATAATATAATATTGGCTCGCGTATCAGACACCATTCCACATAACACATAAACTCAGTAAGTTAATATATTTTATGTTCTATATTTGTTATATTTTTAATAATATTTAATATATACGATCATGTGTAAAGGTAGTAAATATGTGCATGATGATTTTCACAACGGCCGTCGAATTAGTATAACATTAAATTAAAATTATGCGCAGCCAACAAAAAAGATTAATTCAAGTCATCTAAATTTTATCGTGTTTATGATGCCCCTCTCCTACAAAAAATAATGTCATAAACATTGCATTAACTATTATTTCCATAAAATCCCAATGATTTCACAAAAATCTTTCGCTCTCCGTATGATATGAACAATGATAGTTTATCATGTTATAAATGTTAAAACCTGCATCAAGTATTTTAAAACATACACATAACATCACGCCCATAATCCCCGAAAGGGATAGGCAGAGTCGAAAGACAGCTAACCCCTTAATTTCACCCAAATCAACGTGGTCGGGGGTAGATGAAGAATTGTGAAAAAAGTAGTAATAAGTGACTAGCTTACATAATCACAAACTTCATGCAAAATTAGTCGCATACAACATAAGTCGCATACAAAATTTGTCGCATACAAAATTAGTCGCATACAAAATTAGTCGCATACAAAATTAGTCGCATACAAAATTAGTCGCATACAAAATTAGTCGCATACAAAATTAGTCGCATTTAAGACAAAGGCACTGTGTGCACCTTTTTTAAGTCCCAGACCAATAAGGGACAAGCAAAAACCAAATGGGTTTATTTATAAAACATATTTTAGTAAGCTTTTCATATATAAAATTTTGTGTAACAAGAAATGGAATAAAAATTAGGGTTTTCACAAATACAAAAACCGCCAGATGGCACGAGGGAGTCTCGTGGTTTTATCACTGTCACTATTAGCTCCTTGTTGACCTCAGTTCAGTTTGTACTGAAAACCTTCCAATGAGGAGGGTGACAAGACCGTACGTCACAGTTACGCGATATATCTGATGTTTTAATTAAAAAAACCCTAATTTAAACATGGTAGCTAAACATTGCATAAAACATTTATTTACAAAAGAACAACTCAGTTATCCCGCTTGGGAATTCGAATTAAGTAAGTTAACTCAGAAATCGAAAGACGAATTTCAAAACATATTAAAGAACGTTTTGAAACTCTTCACTTTTTGGCGGTAAGTACATAAATATCATAAATTTATTATATATATAGGTGAGAGGCATCATTAAACATGAGATTAGTATTTAAATTAGTTTAATTTACATAAAAAAATATAAATATAATGTAATGTACTAAATGACAGTTTATGAGATATTTATTTGTGAGTTTTATGACTAACTTATTAAAAAATACTACTTTTGCAAATGGTCGTAGAAACGATGTTTTAAACAGTTAATTTATATTTAACATAATATTAAAATTTACATTATAAAAAAAAATCCATCACTGAACATTTGGGGATATAAAACTAAATATAAATAATTACAATTACATATGCTACATAATGTTATCATTGTAAAAATTGTATAAGTATAGTATAAATAATTAACTTTATAACTGTTTAAAGCAACCAAAGCATGTAGATACTTGTTAAATATCAAAATTAAACGAGGACTTAATTTTAACGCCTAAATTGCACATACTTAGAAAAACCACTTAGCAATTAATATTAGTCAATGGGTCTGATCAACAATCGAACAGAAGAAATATTATATTTGTGGAACAAAAAACAAGTACCTACTTCCTAAAAATAAAGCTTAACAAACAAACTGACACAATCTTGAATATACATGTTTCCGTAACCAGGCAACTATATCTTATGCAGATATACTTCCTTCTTACTAATATTCACAACTATACTCATACAAAAATTAAAACTAAATAAGTGTATTGCATGTAGTCTCTCATAATTATAAATAAATATATATCACACAACATCACATACATTGATCTGACTCCAAGCTAAGTAGCCTAAGCACTTGTGTTACGGATATCAGAAACAACAGTGATATTACAAATATATACTATTAAATATTGGATATTAACACCCAGACACAGAACAAACACACGAATGTTTGTCCTGAGTGGGGATCGAACCCACAACTCTTGGCGCATAGGGCAGGGTCAGTACTAAATGCGCCTCCGAGCCAGTCAAATAACTTTAATTTCAATTAAAGCATGAAAATTCCTACCCCACACTTGACCTGTTACGTACCAATTTATTGTAACAAACCTTTCTATGTAAAAAATAAAAACATCGAAAATTGAAATACACATTCATAAACCCTTTAATCAATCTCATACATAATAAATATATATTGTCCTTTTCTCAGCCACAACTATCACACCACCACATTAATTTAAACATTTTAAATGCCACAAGACATATTTTTATTTTCCCTTATAACTTTGATTTGTTCATAATTGTGTCTGATACGTGATCATTATGGACATAAAATAAAACTCAAAATTCTTCATACATCCCAGGACTTCTTAACGTTGAGATTCAAAATTTTTCCAAGAACTATTTAGTAAAAATAAAAACTACATTAATTGATTTATTTGAATCCGGCAGTGGTTAAAATTTTCTTTAACTTGTAAATTTTCTTTAAAAATACGAGCTTACAATTAGTCTTTTTCCCAAACATAACCAATTCCCCCAATTGTTTAATATTACTGAAAAAAACAATACTTAAATGAAATCAACAAATGATACAAAATTTCCTTCCATTAAAATATGTAGTCAATTTTGGTTCTTTGGTTTATAAAATTATTTATGGCCTTTACTTGTTTATTCTTATAAAATTGTTACCTTTAAAAAACTACCTCGTACTTATTTCTTATCTCTAACTTGCTTACAAAGAATTGTAACATATGGCTCAATATTACCACATCAACAAATATATATAACTATTCACGTGCAAATATATGAGAATGCACATTTTTAAAATATACCAGGTGTATTCTCCTAATTTGGAAAATGCTAATCCTTTAATAATTAATTTGAAAAATTTTACAAAAAACATATTTAATATCTTTTCATAAACGATTTTTTATTGACAACATGGAACACTTAAATTAATCTTAACATTAAACTAACATTAGACTAAACAAATACACAAAATTGCATATTTTGCATCATTCGATCAAATTATATGCATGCTTGCTATTTTTAAATATACTACAAATATAATACTATGTACTATATAAATCATATGGAATGATCAAAACTAAAACTATTAAATTTATGATTTTGCCTTTCATTTATGATTTTCTATCTGATTCCTTTTTAATCAGCCCTGTTTTATCCTATTATATATTATTATATACACTAGTATGTCTTATTCTGTCCATATACTTTGCTAGTTCCTCCTCCCCATTTATATTCTGTTTAAACTAATTACTAAACTTCCTTAACTCTAACTTCATCTTCTATTATACTTTTAATAGAATAATCTTAGAATAAAAAATATCTACTATTTTTATTCAAAGATTATTATTTTTCTATTTTTAAACAACCACCTTCAAATAGTGACATAAGACTCACTATATACCAAAGATTTTTTTTGTATAGCGCGGGCTAGTATGTACCATGACATGCGCAAAAGTTGATGACTGCAACCGCTTTTGCATCCCATCAGAGAATGAACTCTTGTACTTTAGAAACAAAGTTAATTTTAACTTGCCTTGTCGGTCGATCGCTTCCAGCTTCCACTTTTTATTTAATATAAAATCGTTGATCAGACTCATTTTAACGGCACATTTAATACTAAGCATTTCTAAAATTTTAGTTGAAATTACTTTTAAAGCTAATCAATAAATAGAAAACAGGAAGGTTTTTACCATTGGACTCATTATGTTACTTCTCTCAAAAATTTTGATAGTTGCTTGGTTTTTAACGAATGATTCGTGATACCTATCATATCTAAATATGCTACATTGAATCAAGGAAAAAAATATCTATATATTCTCAACACTTTCTCAAACAATTTTACAATTTGAAGAATCGTACATCATCTTTGATTATGAATGATGCTTTATTTGACTAATCAGATTCTCAGATAAAGAGATACATAAAATATATATGAATGAAAGAAAGAAGAAAAAAACATTTATTTGACGCACAATGATTATGATTAATACATACGCAGGAAAACAAGTATTTAAAAATTAACAAATAAAATAGTACAAAAAAAAGATAAACATAAGCCGTTGCAGAGTATTTTAATTTACATTCTTAAACATTTTAAAATCTTAGGCACTTCTATGTTTATCTAAAACCTGTATTGTGTACTCACTACAAAAACCGTGCGATATTAAGCAGATTAAGTTTTGTATTTCTTTTTTTTAAGTACGATGTACTTAACAAAATGATTATTTTTCTGTAATGAGCCAACCAATTTTGCTCATTTATAATAATATCTGCTGAATTTGTAGATTATGTATTTATTTTTAATATTCAACTTTCTCCAAATAAAAAAAATAAACTTACACGAGGGTAAAAACCTAGCAACTAAGGAAATTACTCTTCCCAAGATATTATGAATAAACGTTGTTTTATTTTTCAGCGTCCATTGGCTAAAACCTCCTTAGCAATACGTCGAAAGCAATGCAACAAACTTTTGTCTGTAATGCAATTAAATTCTTGCACTTCTAGTTATTATTGTGTACGTTCTTAGTTTTAAAGTGCATGTACACATTTTATACTGAACCATACATATTTCTTCAGGTTGAACATAGTTTCTATAAGAGTGTATTGATTGGAAACTCATCGCATTTCGAGCAACACTGGAACAGTATTATTAAAGGCAGTGAGCGAACACCGCTACACACGCGTTTAATTAATGTCGTTTATCGTCAAAACTACGTAAGTAACCATTAGATGATTTGCAATAAAAAGTAGATAATATAAAAAAATCAAAACAAATATTTAGTTTGGGTAAACAGGGGTATTGCAATGGTATATAAATCAATTGGTCCGTAACCTTACGTGCGGTAGTATATTAAACTTTTGGCTTGCATTATCGCCATAATAATAATATCCCAGGCCGTTGGTAAATCTTCGAATATTCAAGCTACAAGTACTCAGGCTTGTTGATGTATAACGTTTTTGGTTCCGTAAGAATTATTCCTACATGTATGGTCCGACAACTGTTAACCATTGACGGTGAAGTAAATTTTTTGTCGGCCAAAAATAAAATAATGAGAAGATCTTCAGTTCTAAAGTTATTTTACTAATGACAATTTAAAATTATAAACGTTTTGTGTTTAAATATTATTTACTACTAAGAACTAGATTTTTTTTATTTGTGTTATATACATACCGTCACGTTCGTCTTCGAAGAGAAAGGCGTAATCAAATGATCAGCAAACTCTTTTAACGATTCTCAATCAATAATAGATTATTTTAATTATGACTTTAAAATAACACTCAACAACAACAAATACGGCGTGTTTAGGTTGTCGCTATTGCCCCTGTTTCCCCTAACAAACAATTTGACATCATAAACACACGAAACTTCTTACAGTCTTTACGACTTTCGAACCCTAAGTGTTTGTTATGTTGAATTGTAAAATATTGTCTTTTTAGAACGCATAATCTTTACTTCTCCTTAATAATAAGTGCTTTTTACTTTTATCTCTTAAATAAATCAAATTGCGAACTGAATAAATATTCTAAACTAAAATACACTATCACAGTGTTAATTAATAAAATTATATTTATTTATGAGACAACATAAAATACAGCGTTTTTTCTACAATTAATGATAAAAGTGAGCTTGTAATACAGCCCCAAGACTATCAAAGCCCTTACCATAGTTTGGGAAATCCTACAATATTCGTCAAGCCGCCTCTGAATGCTTCCAATACCACAGCATCACAAACACTCACTACGCTGACATCAACATAATTCTAATCTTTTTATCTCAAACAGCGCGATTTCGCATATACTATGGCGTTACCGTTCGAATTTCCGTACTACGGTCACAACCTGAAAAATATCACCATTTCGATTGGGGGCTATTTGTTCACTGGGCCTGAATGACAACGGTTCCGAGCCCAGGAACAATGCATTGCACCGCTGATGGCCAAGTGGGAAACGGCTATTGATGCGACCAGCGCTATTGCTATGTACAAGAAAGGTGAGTTTAATATAAATTTTACTGTTAGTTTATACAACAATATATAAAAATCGGAATTTATTTCGGTTTAATTACTTTTTAGTGAAATATATATAAAAATATCTTCGTTACAATTAGGAATTATATTTTTCTACAATGCTTATATATCTAAATTAATTAGTCATTGCTATGTAATAATGCATGTATATAATATTATTGGTATATAAATATTTGCTTTAATATATACATTGTAATTACAATGTACATATGACGTTTGTGATAAAAAGTCGCTTATATTATTTTTTTTTAAGACTCGTAATTTTTTTAATATAATATAATTAGTTTGCATGTATTACAAAATTGCTTCTAAAATAAAATCCTTTCTTTTTTCAAGACATGTTTAACAAATTTTTTTTGTACATTTAACAGCATGTTATCTACATTTATGTTTATTAATTTACACAATACGTTTATAGATGTTGCTAATTTGAAAATTTTAGATTTTTTTTAGTTTGTGCATATTATCTTAGTTAGTTCAACACTAACTGAGATATCTGTTAGCTCTCATTCTCGGTACTGGCAAGCTGTTAAGAAAACGGGTAACCGTGACAATATTTTATATTTAAAACGACACTTTCTGATTTTAGATGACAAAATAACGTTCATGTGGGAGCGCATGATCGTCCGCGATAAACCGGGACTGAAATTTACATTCGGAGTGACTTTGTACAAGAATGGGAACATATTCTTCGTTTATAAAGACATGCCAATAAAGATTCAAAAGATTGATAAATACGGTAGATCTGTTTTCGTGGGCATCTCCGATTCGTATGTCATAAATGAAAACTCTAAATGTAAGTGATCACCTTATACTTCCAAAAAGACGTCCTTTGTTAAAGCCTTACAATATGTACCATAGCTGTTTAATAACGTAAGTATCGATAGTAGGTACTTTTAAGTAAGAGCTGTAGTTCTATCATGTAATAGTATAGTACATTATGTAGAATATAGGTTATAAATAATGTATGTATTTATCATATCAATTTTTTATTATTATACCCCCTTCTTACTCTTTTTTAAAGATTTGAGATAATAAGTATGTAGTTTCTTGCAGGTTTGACTGTCTTTCGATGCAAAAATATTTATTTTGGTTTATGTCAAAAAAATAAATGTATGTTCATATATTAAAGGACCATGCAAAAAATTGTATGGGCGATGCCCCCACTCTCCAACAGACATGATATGCGTTTCAATATGATTGAATCGTCCCATAAAATATCTCATGTTGGTCGGGGACTTAAACAGAATGTGCCATCTGTGTTTCTTACCTAGCATGTCGTAGAAGGCGACTGATGGAATATCGGGTTTTGGGTATATGATTGTGTAGGCGACAATCTAGCCATTTTTCACTTTTTCACTATTTTTCATCTATCCCAGCTCTGTTTTATTTTTGGCTGAATGTGTTTAAAGGGGACTGCTGCCTCTTCGGGGATTATGGGCATGATTATCTATGTAAGTACCATGAAGTACAAATAAAACTTGTTTATCCATAATCAATTTGGATTTTTGTTTTTTTAAGATACAAGAAACTGATTATGTTAATCTGTTTATGTTAATTTCTTAATTCTTTATAAATAACTTGAAATGTTTAAAAAAGTACAAAATAAGTACATAAATATACATCTATTACATCTCTATATACATTATTAACCTTTTTGATTTTTTTTTGATGAAGCAGAAAATATTGCTTCTTGAGCAACTAAAACTATTTTAAATTGCAATATGTTGTCTGTTGGCGGGTGGGGACGATTTTTTGCATGTTCTTTTTATGTATATATAAATACTTAATCCTTTTATTTATATAAATACAATCAATATTAACTTGTATTATTTATATTGTTTATGTGATATAATCATTCATAAATATGTTCCATTTAGCTTAAGATGTATTATGTTGTAATATTTTAAGTATTTATAGTTTGAATTCGACGAGAAAGAAGTATGTATAACATTTATTATGCAAGTACGAACTCTACAAGGCTAGTTTAGTAATCGCGTAACCTCTTACGTACTTTTAACTCATTATTTTAAGGAACCAATTTAAAGGATTTCGGAAAATGAATAAAAAAATGTTTTTACTTTTCATACAAAATAGAAAAACAGCTGAACAACTGTTGTGTGGAGTGTAAAAAAATTGTTTGCTAATTTTTTTTTATCCTTTAAATTGTTCCTTAAAATAATTACTTTAATAAGTAGTAATGAGGTTTCACATTTAAAAAAATAACCGGTTTGTTTAAAAGCTGTAACTCGCTAAAACCCAGAATGAGCATAAACAATACCAACATGTTGAATGACCTCTAACCTCGTTGAAAGTAACGACGTAAATGTACGTTTATGAATATTTTACCGCCGATTGGCGTTCAGACATATCGATCGAGTTTGTAAGGCGCCATTTGGCGTTAATGTTTGAATCTTCTTTATGATGTTTTAATTTATTGTAAAGCCAGCATTTATTATATTATTAAATTTTCCTGGCAATTTTGATCTTATTCTTCAAATACATACTGTTCTGTTGATTAATAACATTAGAATAATCATGTGGGCTGACAATAATAAATGTGTGATCATCACTGATTTAAAAAAGTGAGAAACGATACTGGTATTCCTCCTAAAAGGTGTTTCAGTGTGAATGCATCGAAAATGATACTACCAAAAGCTAGAACTAAATATTTCATGCATTATTTTGAATGACTGGAAACTAATTCCAAGCCTTCCAATGTTTTTTTTGGATTTTTTATGAATGAGTTACTAAACTGTAAAGAATAAATAAATATCCGACTACATCACATACTTTGACCTGAGTCCGAAGTAAGTAGCATAAGCACTTGTGTTACGGATATCAGAAACAACAGTGGTATTACAAATATATACTTAAATATTGGATATTAACACCCAGACACAGAACAAACACAAGTATTCTTCACACGAATGTTTGTCCTGGGTGGGGATCGAACCCACAACTCTTGGCGCATGGGGCAGGGTCACTACCGAATGCGCCATCGAGCTTGTCTAAAGCTGAGGGCGTTGAAAATAATTCTGTTTTATTTTCCACAGATATTAGCCGTTGGGTTACACATAACTATAGCCGTGTCCCGTTCAATCGATATAACTTTGTAAGCGGGTCCATTCTTCGGCTGGTTGCTCTGCCATCTTGTGTGATTCACACCACGTGTTGGGACTGCATCGGCCACCAGAAGAAGTACGATAGTTTCAATGTAAGTCCAAACTTTACAGAATGTCTTTTTGGGTGTTTGGATGTGAATGGTTGAAGTTGTATCTGATTTAAACGCAAGGAGAAGCGTGTTATTTTTACTAACTAAAAGCGCATTGCACATGTTTAAAAAGATCTTGCAAGAGATTTAGGTAGCCATATAAACACTTTCACTACTTGCTAAAACTAGGAATAATACTAACTAGTAGCTGAATCTTAACTTTTTTTAAATAAATGAGGAAACAGCGCATATAATCTATTTCCGAGTTAAATAGCTTGAGCACTTGCGCTACGGATGTCAGAATCAACAGCGGTTGCATATACTCTTAAGTATTAGATACTAGCTTCTGTCAGCGGCTATTCTCGCATGGTACATCGATAAAACATAGCCTTTATGTTATTCGGGTGTTTAAGCTATATTATTGTAAAGTTTCATTAAAATCCATTCACTAGTTTTTGCGTGAAAGAGTAACAAACATTTACACATTCTTACAAACTTTCGCGTTCATAATATTAGTCGGATACCCAGTCACTAAACAAACTCAAGTATTTACCATATGAATATTTCTCCTGGGGGGAAATTAAGTGCACAAATCTTGGTTCATAGTGCAGGCTCACTAAGGAATGCGCCATCAAGCCAGTCATATTGAAGGTACATGCGTGCAAATCTTCCAGATTGTTTACTAGAAAGGTTTGGCTTTCATGGAGTCTAGCGTCTAAAGTCTAAAGAAATATACCTTTATTAAACTTTGCGCATAAGATGCCTTGTTACTTGGTTTGTATTTTAGTCTGTATGCCTGATTGTATGATCGTATATGTAGGTATGTATTTTTCCATGTGTCCTCTTTTAACTTTTCCACAGAATTCATTACGCAACAAAAACAATGGGAGCGTTTCAACCGGGCAACAGTTTCAAATTTACCTCCTTATCGCGCGGAGCCTTTTTGAGAGCTAAAATTAAATTAAAAATAACATGCAATTTTTAACTTAATTAATGTTTTTGATACTTATACGGTGGCCGTTATAATTAATTAATTGGTCCGATTATATTTGCAAGACTAATATTTATTGCGATACTTTATTTGGACTTAAATGAGTGATTGTAAACTTTGTAGTGTTGGCAAAAGAAATGCTTATATTTTTTTCAAATCAGTGTGTGTAGTAGGAGCGATTTAAAAATTAAAGTACACATTTAAGTTTAAACCACGGACTAGAAAATAAAGGAGGACTCCGCGGTGTCAAACTACAGCGTGAAGCCACGTTTATGCATGTGTGAGTGAGATTCATACGGATGACAGATACCGGAAATCTGTCATTTGGAGCGCTTATATCAAGTTGTGTCGTTAGTTGCGTGTAAAGTAGTTAGTGGCGCGGAGTTCTTCTTATTACTAGTCCGTGGTTTTAACTTACGAGAAAGCTAAAAGTTATTCTTTAATGATATATAATGGTGTGAAGTATATTTTCATAGCTATAATATAAACATGAATCGCTGAATGTTTTTCTAAGCGCAAATCTCGAGAACAGCTGAATCGATTACGCTAATTATTTTTAGTTGTGTTTGTTATCATCAGGTTAAGGTTCTTATGAAATAAAAAAAAAATTGCACGGAAAAATGGAATGGATATTAAAAATCCGAGAACGGGGCGTTACGAAGTACGCCGGGTCAGCTAGTATATTATGTAAGGATCGAGCCATATGGCGTTCGGTTCTCTCTGCCTACCCGCTAGGAAAGTGGCGTGAAGTTTAGTTAGTTAGTGAAGATGTATAGATGTCTCTGTGATACTCGGACAAATTGACATACCGTTTGTCCGATTGTTTATTTGTGTATCTGTTTGTCAGTCTGTCTGGTTGTCTGTCTGTCTGTTTGTCGGTGTGGTTGTTTGTCTGTGTGTCTGTCTATAAGTCTGGTTGTCTGACTGTCTGGGTGTTTATTTGTAAAGCCGATCAGGAAAAGTAGCTGAACACTTTCAACCTTCACCCTTAGGGGTATTTTTTTCCAGACTGACACGCCAATTCCCTAGTTCCAAACTAAACTTATAAGCTTGTGCTATGGATAATAGGTGGACGGATAGTACATACTTAAATAAGTTTATAAAGATTCATGATTAAAGTACAAATGTACATGTTCATCACACGAAGCAATTGCCCTCTAGTGGGATTCGAACCCGCGACCCTTGGTTTTGTGGCCAGGGTCTCTGACCAATCGATCAACGGGCCTGTCAATTTATACCTGTGTCTATGGAACTTAAAAACTTAGTTTGTTAGGCTACCTGTAGTGATATATATATTTTTATATTTTTCAGTGCGTTTGGTGCCACAGTCTCCAGAAATGCACCAGTAACCACCACGCTGACTTCTATCGACCCTACCTTGCAGGTAGGGCTAGAAATAGTACTTTATTGCTTTAGACTAGATTAAAGCCGCGTGACGTCATCGGTACATGTCATAAAAAGTTGGATATTATGACGGTCTCGTCTGACGTCTTTCGGAGAGTGAGGATCTTTGCTTGGCAGCGATTTTGGAGAATAAGGCTTTGTTCTAACAAAAAAAGAAAGGGGAACTTCACGAAAAAAAAAAATCCAAAAAAAAATATGAAAAAAGATGATGATTGAGATTTCGTGCACTTAACACGTCTTTTTCGTGCGGGTCTGTCAAAAAACACGTATACATTCTGTATTCGTATTAACACACAAGTGTTTATTAAAAAAAAAATTAGCGTTAGCGACAGATCCGTACAGATTAGGGACTAGGTCACTAATCATTTGTCCACAGGCCGGAGGGGCAAGAAGAAAAAATATTATAGAATAGAATAGAATAGAAAAGCTTTATTTGGCACACACACAAGGAATACAGATAAAAGGAAAAAAAAAAGCAAAGCAAAGCAAATATAATTTTACTAAACATACAAAATATACGCATAATAATAATAAAAAAAAATACTATCAAAAGATGTCTTCGGACCACTTAGGATGATAGTAAATAAGTTATCAATAAAAAAAACTACATACTAATATATATATATATAAGTAATACTAATAAGTAATAGCTTATAAGTCAAATCGGCCCGAAAAAATCTCCTCGGATATTCATTGTTTTAATAGAGTAACTTCGATTCGACAAATAAATCCTTTTCCCGAAGGATCGATGCCGGGGCAACGTTTTCGGTATGGTTTGGCGAAACGTGTGATTTGCCATGAAATTATGTCGGGTGGTTTTATTCAACGATGGTTACACGCGATATTCATTAGCTACCGCAAACTCTTTCTGTTGTGCTAGTTTATAAGCAGCCACTGTGTACGATACTCTTCTGTTGGAAATATAAGAAAAGAAATGCAGTTATTTCCTCAGAACGTGTATCTGCTAAATGGGAGTTCCCAAAGAGATATTTCTCTTTGGGTTCATAGATATAAGTTACATACATAACAATGAAAACCTCCCGTAAAGTTTTTTTTTTCAAATTTAGATGATCAATCTTATATTAATCAAATTAATAAAGATGTTGAAAAGAATGCATTAATTGAAATTTCTGAAAAATTTCGTGGTCGGTGTATATGGCGTAGAGTTGAATAGAGCTGCCCCAATTTCCTGCGTGTATCTTGGGCCTCTAAATCACTGCCAAGCCAAGGCTAACCTGACTTATTAGATTATTTTTAGGTTATATTAATTGATTCTTCACATTCTTAGTTATAAAGTACTGTTCCATACGGGGCAAGCGATCAATAACCACTACTAACAATCAGACGGTCAACGAATTGCTTTAAACTATTTAATACAATAAAAAAAAACAACTCTTTTGTAAAAATAAAAAAAAAAAACAAAAAAAAATAAAGAAAATTACTTACATATTATAAAAGTATATAAAGTGTATAAGGATAACATTAAATATTAATACATTTTGATAAATATTTATGATTATGTACAAAATAATAAAAACTTTCGGTATGATTGGGCAATATGCAAAAAAAAAAAAAATATTAAAAACAAATTCATCTTACAAACTAAAGCAATTCAACTCGACTAACGATTGTGGGTGGTGGTTATAGATCGTTTGCTTCTTTCCCTACATTTCTTTTACAGATTTCCCGTTCACCAAGATCTGCAAAAAGACGGAATCACCCAAGGAGTCGATTGCACCTCGACAGGTGGAGTTCTTCAGGCGAAATTGAACCCGGCAAGAATCAAGTGACTGATCAAACTATTAAAAAACTAAGTGAAACAAGCGTTCAACTGGTCCAGTGAATTTCTGATCTACTTCAATAACCAACCGTCAATATGATTTGTATTTATATTACGGTTAACGTGTATTTTTTTACCTTTACTGAGTGCTTGCGATGGCTTGTGACTCGGCAGATATGCGCTCGTCATGTCCGGTACCTGTTACATCGGTATATATTCTGGGTCCACATCTCACCTAGAAGCGGTATAACAATGGGTTTAGTCCACGATGTGGTGGTAAACAACTGGTAGATAGAATAGCTTGGATAGAAACGCGCTTTATGTCTGTAAAAGCGTAATATTTATAGCGAAAAGTGAATTTATTTTGGTCAAGGCTTAGCATGTATCGCAGGAGATTGGGGTAAATTACCATTAAGCTGAGCTGTATGGTAACATCATTTAAGCTTAGCAAACTGCTGACTTGTCACTATTGTTATCAACTAAGATCTCTCCACGATACATAAGGCTTCGCAACAACCTAGCCATATCCGTTCATCTGGATTCATGATGAAATATGACCTGTGACATTTTTATTGCTCGGTCATATCATTATCGAAACAGTTTTGGCAACATGAGTAACTATAGCAACATTAATATCTTGGGTTCACCAAACAATGGTGCAGCACTGGAATAGTCAATTTTCCCAGAAATAGTCTCAATGTAACATCTTTGAAGAGCCAAATTGCTTGACTATGTAACACAAACCAAATTTTACCACATTGGCCTAACAAGGCACTCCATGCCTTCAAAATTTAAGCCTTCAAAAAATTTAGAAGCATCAAAGAGGAAAACATAGTCTTGCTAAATTTGCAATTCGCTTCGGCCAAAATCGAACATCTACTTCTGAGCCAACCGTTATCTTCTTAATAGACATAAATTAAAGGCATGCAAACAGCGCATGAAGATAATCATTGACACTGGCTTTGTTGACAATACATTAGGGGTTATCTATATATAAAGTGAAGTTTGTTCCATGAGACATATTTCATAGATTTGCATAATGGATGAGTCATAAAGACAATACAATTCTTGCGATATTAATTCTCAACTGTCATCCTTGGATACCATAAGCAGTATTTTTCCAACTGTCATAGCAATGGATGGAAGACGATTGGGATATGTAGGCTATTATACTGATGAACAGTAATTCTCATTCCATGTATATTACAGTCAAAATAATCATATGGCATGGATCACAAAAGAAAAAAGATCCAACACACGATGGAATATAAAAATCTTTGCCAGAAGAATCGGCATACAAAACGAATATTCCGGTTTTAATCTCGTCTAGATCTAAGAGAATAAGTAAAACACTCCTACACCGGACTGTTAACAACACCACCCACAGATTCAACAATGAAAATAGCAATTCGAACTAAGACCAAAGTGCCAGATTGCGATGCTGTGTGGCGCCGGCATTAAAGAATAGTACCACCCCATGTCTTCCTGTGGGTGTCGTAAGAGGCGACTAAGGGATCTACACAACATAGATGCTTCAGGCCAGTTTGGTATTGATTCGGAAAAAATCAATGTACTTCACTATACCAGGTTATTTTTAGTATATGCAAAACCTCTTACCTACTTATTTAACTTATTATTTTAAGGAACCAATTTATGGATTTTAGATAATGAGCAAAAATTTATTTTACTCTTCTTAAAAAAGTTGCCAATTAGCTGATCAACTTTTGTATGGAAAGTATAAAAAAATGAGCTATTTTCTAAAATTCTTTAAATTTGTTCCTTAAAATAATGAGTTAAACACGTTGGTTTATGTATAAACTAAAAATAACCTTGTATGTGAATGCGTTTGTGTCGAATCTGTATCAAATTGGTTAAATGATCCATCTATATTGTGTATAGAGGCAGAGATGGCATTGCATATTTGCTTATTTCACGGATAACTAGAGACTTTACTGCAGTTGTTAAACTGCAGTTAAAGATCTCAAGTAGACTGTAAGGTAAACAAATTTGCAGTAAACTTTCTGCCCATTGAAAGTACTTCATCATCAAGTATTTTTTCCACCTAAAAAACTAAAGGTGGATGGCGTATACCCCTTAATAGAAGAAGGTATGCGTATATGCTTAAGTTTAATATATACAACCAACTGGAGGGCTATAGTAGTGATGACAAAATCGATTATTGTCTTATCGATGTTCCAATCACAACCCCGGCTTTAACCGCCGTCTAAAATCCACTTTTCAGGGTTTCTTCGATAAGTTTGCCGATTTGCAGCACTATAGGCGGGCCTTTGAAATGCCGCTGTGATGTTTCTCTTCTTGACTTAGGATGTATGAACCTCTGCGTCAGTTTGACATTGGTGTCATTTTGGCAACTGAAGTCGTATTGTTTCTGTCAAATGAAGAAACATACCAGAAGAGCTCTTTTATCGGACTGACTACTTATAGCCTCCCAGATTGATCCAAGTCTTCCAAAATTGGCGAAAAGCTTTGGCGACTGAGACCATTAAATTCAAAAAGATTTTTAAGTTCCATCCACCGTTTAACTTGGTTTAAACATAAGACCTATATACATCATTTGACTATAATATACAAGGAGACGAAGAATGAGAGCAGGGAGAATGCTCAGTCATATTATACTCACACGGCTGGGACCCGTTACAACATTTGCTCTCTTGCAAAGCCAGAATTCATTCCCGGGGTGCCCTGTTACACACTCGGAAATAACCACCTCACGTGCTCCAAGCCTCTACCAGCCAGAGCCTTGAAGCATTGTGACGTAAATGTCAATGATATTTATTACTAGTCGATTGTAAGCACTTTGTAGTATAAGGTCTGATACCAGCTCTGTTTAAATATTATAGTCGTTGAAATCCTGCCCCGCATTGTAAAGTGAAGTAAAGAACGGTGGGGCATCTTCAGACCGTGCTGGCGCCAACTTAAGCTCGTTCGTGCAATGTTACTAGGGCAAATTGGTGCAGTATTCTGTCTGTCCCTGGCATGTGTCATTTGCTCGCCGAAGGACGATGATGGTAACTGATTCACTCAATTTATCTAGAGAGAACAATGCCAATGGGCTCAGGTCACTGCCGCCCTAATCAGGCTAAACTTCTATCTCATGGCTTAATCGCAATGGTAACAAATGCCATTTACAATTTTGGATATATTCGGCAAATTTAAAAAAAAAATTATTTATCTTCAGAGTTTAATATGCAAATACTAAGAAAAATTATCAAATTGACAGGAGACATGCACATGATCCTTATGTGAACCCACTGGCCTTGACTTCACTACGGCTTGAATCCGTCGATGTTAGAAATAGTTCATAATCCAATTTCAGTATAAATGTTAGATTCATTCAATAATAAATATACTTTTGAGATCTAAATGTACTTTTGAAACATCTGAATGTATTTTAAAATCTCCACGTGCCACCATCATACAGGGTGGTCGTTCAGAGGAATTTTACAAGATCTATATGTGAACTAGGTTAAGGAAACCAGGAAGATTTACCACGAACCCAGATTGGCTTTATGATCATTTCTGACTGGATTGCGTTGGTAACGACTGATCCCTGGATCGTATACAGGGTATCAGACAATTCTGGTTATATTTAGTCAATATAATATTCTAAATGTCTAAAAGAATGTGTTTCATTTTTGTTTCTGATTGAACATTAATATTAGTGTTGCCCAAAGCAAGACTCTTGCGGCGGTCTTGCATGCCGTTATCTTGCAGACTCAATCTTGTTCTTGATCAAATGTTGCTTGTCGCTTGGTCCTGTGTTAAGACCAAGCAACAGGCAACATTTAAGCAAGAACAAGACTAAATCTGCAAGATGACGACATGCAAGACCGCCGCAAGAGTCTTGCTTTGGGCAACACTAATTAATATGCATCGTGCTTAGGAAGAGTTATCCAACCTATATGTTTGTAATAACGATTAAATATCAATCTAATCGCTATTACGAATAGTCATTACATTATAGAATAGTTATTACGAGTTGTTAACATTACAGAGGCAGTAGGAAATATAAACTGGAAGTAAAATACCTAAAACGATCTGGTAAAGAAATATAAATATCTACTTAAATAAATTGGCGTCTATTAGATGAAAGAAGTATACTTTTAACTACTCATAAAAGCATTATAAGATAAGTAAGGAAGAGTACCAATATAACGACATGACTTATGAAAATACCAACACCATAAACACTGAAGAAATCAATGATAACCTAAACGAAAATTATTAGAAAACTATTATTGACACATCAAAAATATTTGCTTGGAAAAACTAAAATCTAGGAATAGCACCCTTAAAATTGACGTCTTGTTTTATCAACTCAAATAAAATGTAGATAAAACGTAGATAGCGGTGGTAGCTCAATGGTAAGGACACGCGCATCTTAACCGAGGAGTGCGGGTTCAAACCCGAGCATGTACCTCTGGATTTTTCAAGTCTATGTACGTATTAATACCACTAGCTCGACGGTGAAGGAAAACATCGTGATGAAACCTTCAAACAACCTTGGATTTGTAACCATGATCCAAAATTTGTTTGGTTCCCCTATCTTAGGGTTACGAAGGTCAGATCGGCAGTCGCTTCAATGTTATTACCAGTCTCACTAAATCCTTGATCATGGTCTAAGCGGACCCCGTCTAAGCACGGGACATAACGCTAGGAAGATGATGGTAGATACCCTTAAAATAATATGTAGGTATAATAAATCGATTGATACTCTTTCACTAAAATTAATATCGGTTACACACAAACATAAATACATGCAATTGATTACTAATGAGGATAAAGTGAATTGACTTCATTTTCCTATAGGAAAGGTATTCAATGTATGATAATAAAAATAAAGATAGATATCACAATTTGACTGGCCCGTTGGTCGAGTGATCAGAGACCTTGCTAAAGTAAGGGTCGCGAGTTCGAATCCCGCTAGGGGAAAATGTTTCGTGTGATGAACATAGACATTTGTACTGAAGTCATGGATGTTTATAAATGAATTTAAGTATGTCTATCCATTCGCCTAGTATCCATAGTACAAGATAAGCTTAGTTTGGAACTAGCGAATTGGTTTGTCAGCCTGAACAATTTATTTATAACAACGCTCGTAATCCCCGAAGAAGCAGAATCCAAGCAGTCAGCTGTCTTAATCCTATTAAGCTTAAAACTAAATTGCCTGGATAATAAATATTGTGAAAAAGTAGTTACACAATCACAAACCCAATGAAATAAATAAATATGACTACATCACATACATTGATCTAACACTGAGGTAATTAGCTTAAGCACTTGTATTACGGATATCAGAAACGACAATGGTATTACAAATATACTTAAATATGTTTGATATTAACTCCCAGATACAGAACAAACACAAGTGTTCATCATACGAATTTTTGTACTGGGTGGAGATCAAACCCACAATTCTTGTGTATGGGGCTGGGTCACTACCGAATACGCCATCGAGCCAGTCAACATTATTAGTCGTCTTTGTGTGCTGCTAGGAGAGGTCAGAACTGGCACATTCTTTTAAAGTCCCAGACCAACGTAGGATAATAACGAATGGGAAAGTTAGAATTAATATTACTATCCCTTTCTGATAAACTCGTCTGGTCGGAATAAACATTTATGTAGAAATAGAATAGAATAGATAGACCTTTACTAACCAGTAATACGAAATAATACTTAACTTACTTACACATAACATCACGCCCTTAATTCCCGAAGGGGTAGGCAGAGTCAAAGGGGCAGCATGCCCCTTCAACCACATTCAGCCAAAAATAAAGCCTGGCTGGGTTAGATTGAAAATTACGCAAAAGTAGAGACAAGCGGCTAACCCGTCGCCCACACAATCACACACCCAAAACCCGATACACCATTAGTCGCCTTTTACGACATGCTAGGCAAGAACCACAGTTGGCATATTCTTTTTAAGTCCCAGACCAACATGGGACAGTGGGCTGGGTTGGATGAAAAGCTGTGAAATAGAAGTGACAAGTGGCTAGCTCGTCGCCTACTCAGTCACATACCCAAAAGCCCGTGAACCATTAGTCGCCTTTTACGACATGCTAGGCAAGAACCACAGTTGGCACATTCTTTTTTTCTTGTCCCAGATCAACATGGGCCAAGTCCCAGACCAACATGGGACACTTACTTACGTCCGTAAATATGTCCTAAAATTAAACCAGAACAGTTTTAGGCAACTAAAATGAGGATCAGCTGATATACAATATTTTTTTTCAAAAATGTACATGCGCAGAGCTGAGAGGACAAGCTTTTATGGCATGAAATTAAGGTGACATAGATTATCTTATAGGACAAAGTCAATATAATCGGCAAATACTTAATTCAATATAAACTATTGAGTTCCAAAAGTATCAATCACATCTTTTTTTTTTTTTTACTCCCGGGGGACCTTGAGTAAGAGTCCCCTGCTCCGGCCAAGATGGTAGTGGCCGGGGTATACCCACTAAAACACCGCGGTACCCCTCATCGCCTGAGTGGAGGTGAGATGTGGGTGACTCGGCTCAGCCTTCGCTTCCACATTCACCTCCGGCGACCGGCCCGCCCTACACGGCGGGCACCACTTGTCCCCCCCCCCCCCCCCCCCCAATCAATCAATCACATCTTACAGAACGTAACTAACTGACTTAACTTCACGCCACTCGAACTTAATAGAAACAAATACTGGTACTTAAATCTCTGCTTTAGCATTAAATGTGTGCTATCTACGTTTTTTTTTCCAATAAAGCATTGGGGACAAACTTAAGGATTCCTATGCAATTTCCAATATAAATAAATAAAGAAATATCAGACTACATCACATACATTGATCTGACTCCGAAGTAAGTAGCTTACGCACTTGTGTCAGGATATCAGAATCAACAGTGGTATTACAAATATATACTTAAATATTAAATATTAACACCCAGACATAGAACAAACACAAGTATTTATCATACGAATGTTTGTCTTGTGTGGGGATCGAACCCACAACTCTTGCCGCATTGGGCAGGGTTACTACCGAATGAGCCATCGAGCCAGTCAATCTACAATTTCACAGTACGTTAATTACGTACATATAAATGTATCATATTTTTGACACTTTAAACGTCAATAAGTACCATATTATATGCCATCAGACCTAAAACTTTCATGTTGTCCCATATATATCCTGTGTTGGATATATATGACCCATATATATGATGTGTGTCCCATATATATGACCTGAAAAGAATGTGCTAACTAAGTTCCTGCACGTCGTAAAATACGATTAATGATCAGGTTTTGGGTGTGTGATTGCGTAGGCGACGAGCTAGCCACTAGTCACAAGTTTTTCCAAATTTTCCATCAAACCCAGCCCAGTTTTATTATTTTTTGGCTGAATATGGTTGAGGGAGCTGCCTTCCCCTGTGACTTTGTCTACTCTTTTGGAGATTACGGGTAGAATGATATATTTATGTATATCAGACATAAATAACTAACTATTAAACTATTCCCTTGCGGGGTAGGTAGAGGGAACTGAATTATATCAGACACAATCAAAATATTATCATTATTTACAAATACTTTAAAAAGATACGGGTTACTTGACATTAACAAATATCTATCTATCTATTATATTTAAAATGATGATCCTTCACTAAGCAAAATGCCGACTGCTTTCAAAGTAAATCTTCTGTTCGCGTAAATTTACGTAGTAAATATATAAATAACGTGTTCCTAGGTCTCACAACTATATGTATTGTAAGAGTGTATCGTATTCAGGTGCCAAAATATTTAATAATTTACACTCATAAAAGCACATAATTTACCTAAATTTAAGATTGAGCTCAAAAAATCGTTAGTAAAAAACGTGTTTTATAATTTATTACCATATTTTGGTACGAAACACGATTAATAGTTTTAATAAAACTTTTCAATATTGCATGCCCGGCAGGGTTAAACAGATTTTGTGTTATCATTCGCAACTTGTAACACAGTTATGGCAATAAATCTGTCACAAATTTAAGCACTTGCAAGAAATCTAAGCAAATGTTAAAAATGTTTTTTAAACTATTTACAACGGTTACTGTACAACCCAATTGGTCTCAGCACAATGCTGAGACCAATTTACAACGTGGTAAGAAGATAAGTCAATCTTTCACTTTATATTGACACGAGTACACGTAGCAACCGGTCTGTGTGGAAGACGGCTGCAGGACCAGCGGAAGACGATAATTTAATATTATTCACTCACTCATCATTGCGAGACGGGATCCAATTCGCATCTCTTTGAGATGCACCTTTTATCTGCGCGAAGGACCTGTTTGTAACACGAGTGATACATTCAGAATCAAAACTTTCCCAGGACGCGATCATGACTCTTATTGAAATGCGTCTTTTATAGTGGAGAAGACCATATAGTTAAAGTAAATATTGTGAATGTCGACAAAATATCGTAAACGGCGACTAAAGATGTATTGGAAGATAAGTTTGTAATCGTGCAGACGACATGCTGGCCTTTATTACTGCATCATCACAATGCTTTGTCTAACCCAAATCAAATTTAGTTTCGGAATTGGTTAATGGAGTTAACTTCTTCAGGATTGACTGGCTCGATGGCACATTCGATAGCAACCCTACCCCATGCGCCAAGAGTTGTGAGTTCGAACCCCTCCTAGGGCAACTTACTAAAAATTCAAAATTCAAAAATGTTAAATATGATGACTTGTGTTTGTCTGGGTTAATATTGAATATTTTAGTATATATTTGTAATACCTGTGTTGATTCTGATATCCGTAACACAAGTGCTTAAGCTACTTACCTCGGAGTAAGATGATTGTACATATGTGATGTTGTCGGATATTTATTTATTTAAGAGTAAGTATTGGTTTATATTGATTCCTTAGGCTAGATTCAACCAACAATTGTTAAATGTATTTTACCATTATATTGTTTGCATCTAATGTGAAAACATTTTACGAGGTTTAGTCATTATTTAGTTTGAGTTTAACCAAGTACTGACTTTTTGTAATAAGACTATAAAAATTCTCGTTAGTAGTTTAAATATATTCATAAGAAACACGTTTTCAGACATATCGAATAATCTTATTTAAAAAATCTTCTAAAACTTTTCCGAATGGACAGGATTTTATTATACAGGGTCATTTGTAAAATATTAATAACCTTGCCAATAGATAGATGGCTGACAATCTAACAACTTTTGTTCTACGACTTTTCCTAAATCGACAAAAAAACGGCTTTCCATACTAAATGAGCAAACAGCTGATGTAGTTTGTATAAAAAAAACGATTTTTTTTTGTCTATTGTAGAAAAATCGTAATGTTATTGTTTATAGTGCCAGTAATCTACTCATGCGAGGTTATTAAATAATAGTATCTAAGGTTTTCTAACATCTGAGAAGTATGATTTTATACCAACTATTAATGTCTTATAAATGACCGTTTTACGAATGATGTACCTTACGGGTACTTACAATAACACCATATTATCATAAACATAACCCGATCTGATGGTTAGAAAGTGATGAAGTGTAGGTACGTACTTTAATCATGATACGATTAGATTTAAAAAAATTGCCAGTTAAGATCTAACAGCCAGGAAATAAATAGGCAAATTATTTGAATTGTCAAAAAGCGATGCTCCAAATTTTTTTATTGAAATACTATAATGTAATGTAACGGCTGCTTGCTCTACTGACTGACTATTAAATAATTCTTCAATGCAATTAGAGCACAAAACGTGATATTTATAGAAGTTGAAGAATGTTAGAGGGCCTTAATATTTTTTTGTAAATTATGTAAATTTCAGGCAAAAATAACATTTTGACTAACTAACTAAACTTCACGCCACTTCCCTTACGAGGGTAGGCAGAGAGAACCGAACGCCATATGGCTCGATCCTTACATAATATACTAGCTGACCCAGCGCACTTTGTAACGCACCGTTCTCCGATTATCAATATCCATTTCTTTTTTCCGTGCAACTTTTTTTTATTTCATTAGAACCTCCACCTGATGATAACAAACACAACTAAAAAGAATTAGCGAAATCGGTTCAGCTTTTCTCGAGATTTGTGAAAGCGTCAAAGAAGCAAATGCGGTCATATCCTTATTCAACATTTTGACGCGTTAGATAAATAATTATACCGTTTTTTTTAATAATCAGAATGGAGCTATTAATGAACTATGGAGACAAAGAAGCCTATTTACAATACTTCTCTATAATTGTTATCTCTGTATTCACAGATTCTATCTATCCTGCAAAGCGTTCATTAACTTACTTACTATACTATAAAGTACATTGACTTATTTACTCAATTAGACATTCCCTGACGAATTTTGTAGTTTCACTGAGTCTATTAATTACAAAAATTATATATTAACAATATAAACAAAATAAACTATTATTACTTATTTACTATTATTATTGACTAGCTGTGCCAGCGGTGTCACCCGCGTATATGGTTATTATTATAAAGACTATTTCCGTCATACATGATTTCTATGTAACTTTAACCATTAAGGCTGCACATGCGACGGAAGCTTAAAAATGGAGTAACTTCTCCCGTTTTCCCAACATTTCCCTTCACTACTCTGCTCCTATTGATTGTAGCGTGATGAAAAATATACTATAACCTGCCCAGGAGTATGAAGAATAATTGTACTAAGTTTCGTTAAAATCCGTCGAGTAGTTTTTGTTTCTATAAGGAACATACAGACAGACAAAAATTTTACTGATTGCATTTTTGGCATCAGTATCGATCACTAATCTCCCCCTGATAGTTATTTTGAAAATATATTTCATGTACAAAAATGACCTCTCTACAGATTTATTATAAGTATAGATTAGCAGTAACTTTCCTCTATTCAATCTAAATATAAAAAAAAAATCCACAAACATCATCGAATATAAACAACCATGCTCATCACACGTGCAAATATTGAAACTACTGGTGACCACAGCAACCAGTTGACGAAACGGTCATTCAATGTACTCACCACTTAACTTGTCAAAATATCATCAAAAATGCACAACGCCTTTAAATAAACCTGCATCAACAATATACCATCTCGTGTGACGCGAAACGAGCAACAAAACTCACCTTCACAAAAGGCTGATACATGATTGAACTGATCCAAACACTTCATATTACTCTGCATCAAGGCCAAACGCTAAAAAGGTTTATTCAAATCGAGACCTTATTATGCAAAGGGCCAAAGAGTAGGTTAAACGTCTTTACACAATACAGAACACTTTTGTTCCCGACAGTCGATTGTAAGGAGTTCGGTATAATGAGGGTTTTTAAAAATACAAAATCCGCTAGATGGCACGAGGGAGTCTCGTGGTCTTATCACTGTCACTATTGGCTCATTGTTGACACAATGTCCGTTTGTTCTGACAACTAACCAATGAGGAGGGTGACAAGACCGCACGTCACAGTTACGCCATCTTTTGGATGTTTTAATTCATAAAACCCTCATTAGGGTGCCGTACCCCCAGTCCCCACTTGTGGGGCAGATTATAGAAGTCTCTTTGTGTTACTTATACAAAGAAGCGGATATATTAACTATTGTGACTGAGTGTGCATGCGAATACAACGAAGTATAACTCATTTAGTTTTATACGTCATATCTGTACTGATAATAATAAGCTGAAGATTTTTTTTTTGATTCCTTGAACGCGCTAATCAGGAACTACAGGTTCAATTTGAAAAATTATATCAGTGTCAGATAGCCCATTTATCGAGGAAGGCTATAGGCTATATAAAATTAACCACAAACGCGGGTGGAACCGCGGGCACAGCTATATCTATGATAAAATTATGTCTTCTTCTTAAAAAAAATATTGTATTTGATCGTTCAAATGAAGTCAGATAAAACCACATATCGACTAAGTCAATATATTAAAATGTCGCTTCTTTGTGAAGCTTAATCTGTGTTTCAGTAATAAAACTGCCCACAGAATTTTGATATCATATGATATTTTCATACATTGGACCTCTTTTCTGACTATAGAAAAATCACCCTAAAATATTGCTAATAAATCCTAATTATATCAACGCGCATGATTTAAAAAAATATTAATTAAACTAACACAAAATTATTGTAGTGTCCTACTAAACGATATCGGTCACGGCGGTCAATCTCAACCGTGATCTCGACAGGATTAGCCATCTGCGCAGGAGATACTGTAGTGCACAAGTGTGTGCGCAAACACAGGTGCACTCTCATAGTCCGGTGACACGGCATTTCGACAAGACCAGAGAGAGGTCAGGCGCAGGACCAACGGCTTAACGTGCTTTCCGAGGCACGGCCATTAAACCGCTAACTTCCTCACTCCGGACTGTTACTGAGTAATTTCAATATGAAATGGATATTTCCTAGTGAAATTACTTTTTGGTCACAAATTTTTGGCCCAATCCGGGAAGTGAGCCCGGGACCTCCTGGTCCTTAGGCGGCGCATGCTACCACTAGACCAACGAGGCAGTCCCAAAATCATTAACTAGGTCATCATCTTCCTAGCGTTATGTCCCGTGTTTAGACGGGGTCCGCTTAGCCATGATCTAGGATTTAGCGAGTCTGGTAATTACATTGAAGCGACTGCCGATCTGACCTTCGCAACCCTAAGATAGGGGAACCAGACAATTTTTGGATCATGGTTACAAATCCAAAGTTGTTTGAATTTGCAGGTTTCATCACGATGTTTTCCCTCACCGCCGAGCTAGTGGTATAAATACGTACATAGATTTGAAAAATCCAGAGGTACGTGCCGGGTTTGAACCCGCACTCCTCGGTTAAGAGGCGCGTGTCCTTACCATTGGGCTACCACCGCTCTTCAAAATCATTAACTAGGTACATAACAAAAACAACACAACAACAACAGCTGTATATCCCATAAAAGAACCTTGATCCTTAATAATTCCTCATACAAGAACCTTACTTTTAGAATGCAGTTTGACAAATACATGTACCTTAGTAACACTCATAGACGTCTCAATATTTCTGCAATTCAACATTGGTGGCATAAGCGTTAATTTCCATTGGATTAAAACAAAGTGTATGTTGAAAATTATACTTACGCTTTTAAACTATAATGTTTAAAAGGCAACACAACTTTAATAACATGCAATAAAACAAAATTGTATGCAAATGCCTGAACAAAAATATGATATCTTTTTTTGTAATAATTTCTAGTCAGCTATATCTTAGCCAATAAAATCAGAACGTATAATATGACTGACGATGGCGCATTCGGTAATGATCCTGCCCCATGCGCCAAGAGTTGTGGGTTCAATCGAAGAGACCGAAGACCGAAGGCTTTAGGACTTTATTCACTTTGTATTGCTACATTCAAAAAAAAAAAAAGGTTCGTAGGAAAATTCGTTAACATAAAGAAATCTTTATGTTAACGAATTTTCTATACTTTAATTTACTAATATACTACAATATCAAAAACACTTTTTGAATGTAGCAGTACAAAGTGAATGAAGTCCTAAAGCCTTCGGTCTTCGTCCTTTTTTTAAATAGAGTGTGAGCACCAGGACATGGAATAAAGGTTTTCCGTGCTCCTACTGAAAAAAGGGAGAACGAGGAAGAGTATGTCCTCGTTCTCCTACCAGTAGGAGAGCTTACTAGGAGCTGGGGAAACAGCCGTGAATTTATATTGTGATAATTATATATCAAGTAACAATTCAGAACATTATATATTTGGAAAAAGTGTATACTTGATGATATTAACCGAAAATAACTGTTATATTAGAAGAATTACGGCTTTTTTTAAATAAAAAGAACAGATTGATGTTTTTAATCATTATGTATGCCAATATGAAGTCAGTGTCTTAGTACGAAGCCATTACAGTGTCATTTTGAATGTACCATAAGGTAGCATAATAAAAAAAAAAATTTTACTTTTGATCACACACAAAATACATAAATACATAACATCACGCCGAAAACCCCCGAAGGGGTAGGCAAAGTCCAAAAAGTAGCAGACCTTTTGAACCACATTCAGCCAGAAACAAAACTGGGCTGGGTTAGATAGAAAATTGTGAAAAAGTGGTGACAAGCGGCTAGCCTGTCGCCCACACAATCACATACCCAAAGCCCTATACAACATTAGTCGTCTTTTACGACATGCTAGGCAAGAAACACATTTGGCACATTATTTTTAAGTCTCAGACCAACATGGGCTGGGTTAGATGGAAAATTGTGAAAGGTAGTGGTTAGCTCGTCGCTTACACAATCACATACCCGAAACCCCATAAGTACCTATAAAATACCCATATGCCTTAAGTACACACAAAGTGTCTCTATAAAAGGTAAACATGAATAAATAGACGTCTCCTCTAACCCTGGGAAAATAAAAGGTCCTAACAGAATCAAGATTCTGCATCTTAGGGTGAAACTAGTCTCAATATTAAACCATTATTTCAATACAATCAGACCTCAAACAAGGTACATTTATAATGTCCTTCAGCATACAAGAAAAGGGGTCATTTGTGCGAACGCTTAAACAAAATTGAATCATACGTGCATTGAATACAGTATCAAACTGGAATCAATCTGTACACGAAGTTTCCTGCGAAGATTACTCTCCGAGCCACTTATAATGATTCACTGGTTGAAAGCTAATGTGACCTCGCTCGCTGGCCTGAATGGGCCGGTTCGGGGGTCTTGCCCTTGAAATCATGAAGGCCGGGTCTGGGGGTGAGTAGAGTAGGGTGTAGCTGAGCCCAATAAAAGGCGGTGGAGAGGATCACCTTAAACAGTTGGTCGCTTGGCGGCACACGCAACGGAGTGATTTAGTACACGATTGTCAGTGGCGGAATTAGCAATGTGGCCGTGCTCAGCAGGTAAGAATTCTGTGCAATCTTCAGACCTTTAATCCCCCGTTCGCTAGCCATTGTGTGGACAATCTGGTGACCCAACATCACAATGACTGCCAATTGAAACATCAATTGTTTGGAATTACGCATCGGTTTCATCAAACGGTGCGACTTGTAATTCCTATAATTTTTGATCTTTTCTTTAGTGTGTAGCTATCAGTAAAATAATTTATCTGATTTTGAAAAAGCGAATTATTCGTTGAGTGACAGTGTTATAAAAAAAAATATCAAAAAATGTGTCGTAAAGTGATAAATTATACGAACAAAGTGCTATTAGATAAGTGTTCACTGAAAAAAGTACTTAGTTATACGAAAGTGCTGCGTAATTCCTCTTTGCACATTTATTTATTTTGACTTTTTATTGAAAATACAAACTTGATAGAATTACCGTTAAAATAACTGATATGCAACGAGCTACAACTACAAGCATGGAAAAATGTTGACCCATTTTACGTAGGTAATAGATAAATTTCCATATTAAATATCTACCTCGATATTGTCTTCAAAATCGTGTTTAAAAATATCATGAAGCCCAGGGACATATGCAATAATGATTTTTACAAAAAATCAGGAAACACAGACTATATTCCAATGCTATAAACTATTAAAAATAAATTGCAATATGGATCATTTTTCTACTAAATTTTATTTTATTTTTTGAATAGGACAATTTTTTTTTATGTTACCAGTCATACCTTTTTTAAATTAAGCAAGTAGGTAATATTACTAACATCCATTAATCCCGCTATTATTTTGTGGTACCAAAAATAAATAAAAATTGCTTTTCGCGGTTAGTATAATTATCATAAATTCCAACCGTAAAATATGTGTATTCAAAATAAATTTTATTAGTAGAGCCTCTTTTTTTAATGATAAAAGGCATACGGGCAGTGGGATCAAGGATTAAAATTTAGCAGAATCATCCTCCGCGTTGCACAAGTTGAAACCCTCTGAACGCGTTCATAAATGCGTTTCGTTAGACCACCCCAAATCAATTTCGAAATGCACTAAATTTTTTTATTATAAATCTTTAAAATATTTTAGAAAAAAGACATACATTTTAATGGTATGGGTATTACGTAAAACTAACTTTATTGAAAGCAATAAAGTCCGACAAAGGATAATTAAAATTTATTGTAAAATTCATCGCCTAGTAAAAAAATAGTCAACTATTTTACATTTCATGAATGTATATTAAAATTAGATGGTTAATTAAAACTACTTTTTTATATCAAAGACCCGAGTTCTCTTATTAACTAAACAGTATTATTGGGTCGAAATTAATAAGTTCTTTATAAACTTTCTTAGCATAGATATCAAAAGTCTTAATTTGATAGCTTAAGATCCGATTTTTTAATGATCAGAAAATAATTAACCGACTGATAAAGTATAACACTACCAATTTGCGGATGTCAAACGGTATTTTACTTAGGAAACAGGCAATAACTTCTTTAATCATTCGGGTTGTAGTTTATTCGATTTTTATCTTTTATCTGACTGTTGAAATATCAGCCCTTACTATGACAATTCGCTTTTGTAAGAACAAATCTGCCTTGAATTTTAACCATACATCTCCCGCGGTAAATGTATAGATCATTAAACACGGCTCCCTATAGAATTCTGTAAGTATTTAGGTACACCCTCACCCTCCTGACTTCCTGTGGGATGAGACAGACGCCAGGTAATGAGGTCAGGGGCCGAGGGAGGGGTGGAGGTCTACAATCTCTGGTGTTTACATCTTTACACGTGTTGCTGTTTAAATTACCCAAAAACATTAAGCATAGCGAAAGTTTGAATATTTAATAACATTTGTGTTAACTGTTTAAATAGTTTTTAACTGACCATTGCACAAAATTTTGGAAAACCGTATAGTGCTAGATTCTTTTGTTTAGCAACTCGCCAATCACGATGCGAGATTTATGATATCGATTATGATGGATGTCTGTTCCACGCAGAATCACATTTATCGACGCCCGTTAGGGTACCTAGGGCGCCTCCCCAGCCCCCTAGGCTATATCTAGACCCCGCGCACTGTACTCGCCCATTTGCCGCTGAGTCCCCTCTTAGTAAACAAGTTGTTGCATTTGCGAAACATTTTTATAGTGTTTTTTTCAGAATGTGAGGTCAAAACATTTCTTGGTGGTTTTTAATCTGAAAGCGTATTGGTCCTTTTCAATTGGCTCCGTCTTTTTATAAAATGTTTTGACTTATTTCTGATTACTAATTGGCTTTTAAATTTTCCCCTGTGTGACATCGGCCGAGCTTCATTTATTAAGGTAAGTCCAATTTTACATCTGCTGTGTGTTTTGCGCTGTGCGATCCTACTATTATTTTTCTCTATATTTCAATGCAATTCTTCAAAGCGAATTTAATGTTGTGTCGTCGCCATTTTGTTTTCAAATCGATATTACAAGTGCGACTGTTTTGAACCGGTATTTCCGTAAAAAGACCAGTAGGAATAAAATATAAGATATAATTTTAAAAAGCGAGCAAAGACACGTATTTAAATTATGCTTAAAAATCCAATTTTTAAGCGGACTTTTCATCGGGCGCCATTGTAGCGATTCGTTCATGTTTAACAACTACATTGATCTTAGAAAATATATACAGCATATACCAATGCTATTCATTAGTTAATATTAATGTTTGCATATTTGTGGTGACAGCAGAAATATTCAAAAAGATTGCTAATATATATTCTAAAGAGTTTGTAACTCTTGCATTTATTAATATATATATATATATATATATCTTAATAAATGCAAGAGAGTATTCGGAAATACCCGTTCAAAAGTAATCCTTAAATAATATTGTCCTTACCCATACTTGCAGTAGGACATATATGTGGCTCGCAATACTTATATTCCTTTTATACACTTTTTATATAAGGCGGGCATTATGTATAATTTATTGGACAAGATACTCCCACTTGTTGCGTGTATATTCCTGTTCCTTGAGTTAACCAATCACTTTATTCTATTTAATATTCTACAGTGGGGTGGTATGCTATTCAACCAATGTTTAAGGTCGATAAGATTTCTTTACTATTCAGAGCTTAGTATAATAAAAGTAAATCTACAAATAGCATGCCACTTCTACTTATAGAATTAAGAGAATATTAAGATAAGATACAACTTTTGTTACGATTTCATACAAGGGGGATTTAGTAAAAATTTAAGGGGTGGTCTCTCTTTATAAAATGACGGGAGTAAGGGAAAATATTTTAATCCCTAAATAAAATAGGAGGGATCTCTCCAATTAAATTAGGATTACAAATTCCGCAATCAGCTCGTTATTTCCCTTAAATAAATAAAATAATAATATAAAGGGAAAATAATCGTTCACTTTATAACGGATTAATTAAGGCAGATTGCTTAATATATTTAAAAAAATATTATTTGGGGAAATTATTTATATTCTTAAGTTTAAAAATGTGGGGATAAGCATTTGTAAATAAATATTTAACAGACTTACAATCAGAATATATGAGACATTTACACTGGGTTTCTTGATATCATTTAGGCCATTAAATAATAAAATATCCAACATTAATATTTTATGGAAAAAAAATACAAAAATTAAAGTAGAAAAAATTGCATTTTGAGTTAAAGCTTTATATAATTACAAACTGACTATTGACCGCGAATTTTTTTGGGCGGAATCTAACAAAAAAAAAATTATAAAATTAATGGACCTCCAATTGAATACAAAACAATATAAAAAAATTAACTAATTAAACTACATATAATATAAAAAAAATTGAAAAGCGATATTCTATTATAAACTGACTATTGCCCGCGATTTTGTTTTGGAATTAACCAAAACAGGAAATATGTAGATGTTTGCACGATATTCTTAAATTATTCCTTATAACAGCCCTTTCAGAGATGCCTGGCACAAATAGACCGACAGAAAAAAATAAATAAAATTGATTTATTATTATTAAAATGACGTATATAGTAAATGCAATCAGTTAACATATGATATATTGACTGTTAATAAACAGTACAATTTAAATTAAATTGTTAAAAAAATATATATTTAATTAACAAAGAAAGTAAAGTCGTGTTTACTTGACGAGGACCTTCAATTCTCTACGGACCCTTCAATTCGAGGATTATGAATCGTGTTCCGAACATAATTTTGTTTCAAAATATGATTACTCGTGTGTATTGTGTATTATTTGTATATTTATTTGCAATAGATAAACTAAATCATTTGTTTGTCCGATTAAAAAACATTTTAAGGACGATATATTATCCAGAAGTAGTAACTATCTATTATCCTGATAGTAGTACATATATTTTTGGGGTATTATATTGCACTTGGACTAACTTGCGGACAAAGATATCAAATATAAAAACATACTAAAATATACTAACACGCTTTTGATCTCAAGGGGGGGAAAAGTTAAATCAAGTGGCTAGAAACATATGGACTGGCTCGATGACGCATTTGGTAGTGACACTGTCCCAGGACAAAGATCCGTATGATGAGATGTGTTTCTTCTGTGTCTGGGTGTTCATGTCCAATATTTTAGTATATATTTGTAATATCACTGTTGTTTCTGATATCCGTAACACGAGTGCTTAAGCTGCTTACCTCGGAGTCAGATCAATGTATGTGATGTAGTCGGATATTTATTTATGTTATTTATTTATATCACAAAATACATTATATTAAAGTCTATAATTACAACAATAATTATAACACTTAGATAGCATCGATTAAAAATATCTAAAAACCTGAAATCCCTGGACCTACACGCAAAATGATAGCCCTACTAATATTATAATTGCGAATTTTTTTAAGTATGGATGGATATTTATTACTCTTTCACACAAAAACTACTGAATGGATTTAAATTAAACTTTACAATAATATAGCTTATACACCCGAATAACATATAGGCTATGATTTATCGATGTACTACCACGCGAGCCAAGCCGCAGGCAGAAGCTAGTAATTAATATTCTAATAGGGTATATAACTAACTAACTAACTAAACTTCACGCCACTTCCCTAGCGGGGTAGGCAGAGAGAACCGAACGCCATATGGCACGATCCTTACACACCTCACTCGCCTCTTCAACATTCACATTAATAGGGTATATGACACCAACAATTATTTAACTTGTTTATATAATTCATACATATAAACGAAAATAGCCAGGTGGAGTCCAACGAGTGATAAATAAATACTTGAACAGCCAAACATAGCATTACTGGGTAAAATGATTTTTTTTTTAAATCTTCAATAATTAATATCTCTTCAATAATTAATATCTCTTAAATAATATGCTGACATAAATTGATAAATAAATAAAATTAGAGATGCAAGTGTTCATGCTTCCATATAGCGTTTCAGCATAATTTTTTATTAAATTAAAAAAAAAATTAAATTTAATAAAAACATTATATTTATTTAACACACACAGATTTTATTTTGTTCGATTGATTAACTTAGAGCGGTGGTAGCTCAATGGTAAGGACACGCGCCTCTTAACCGAGGAGTGCGGGTTCAAACCCGGGCATGTACCTCTAGATTTTAAAAAATCTATGTACATATTTATACCACTAGCTCGACGGTGAGGGAAAACATCGTGATGAAACCTGCAAATTCAAACAACTTTGAATTTGTAACCATGATCCAAAAATTGTCTGGTTCCCCTATCTTAGGGTTACGAAGGTCAGATCGGCAGTCGCTTCAATGTAATTACCAGGCTCGCTACATCCTAGATCATGGTCTAAGCGGACCCCGTCTAAGCACGGGACATAACGCTAGGAAGATGATGATTAACTACAACACTTGCTTCAGCAAATAAAAAACGTGCAAATAGTAAAATTGATAATTGATTTCAATTCTTAAGGAAAGTTTTATTTTTATAGACAAGGACAGCAATCTTAACATTCAGCTAAAAACAAAACTGAGCTGGGTTAGATGGAAAATTGTGAAATTAGTCGTCCCCTACACAATTACATAGACAAAACCCTTTATACCATTAGGTACCTTTTACGACATTTGGCACATTACACTTCTACACAGCACAGTTGGCACATTATTTTTAACTCCTACAAGAAGTTTTAAGTCTAAAAAAATTTCTAACCGTAATTACTTTTAAGTGTTATTTTTAATAAATGATGTTTTGACCTTACTTGACTATGGTGTCATCATCCCTATTATGCCCTGCAAAATATAGTAACAAAATCGGTAAAATACATTTTAATTCGTTATTTATTCCACCCCTGTATGAAATTGTTAAACTTTGTCGTGATTTTTTTGTAAGTAAGCTGTATTTTTTAATAAAAATATTGGTTGATTTTTTAACTGTCAAGCAAAAAGATAATGGTTTTTTAAATATATCGACTAGTTCAATAGATGTAAAGTATCTCATGATGCTCTGAAATAAGTATCTTCTTGTTTTTTTCTTGACTATTAAAAATCAGCCATTATTTTGTCATTCATGTTTGTGTGTTTTCGGCAAAAATTTTCATCCGACTGTATTTTTAGGAATCAGGGATATTATCGCAAAACTGTATAATATGTATGAGCTGATTGATTATGAGGATTTCAAATTGATATTCATTTATATTATTTTTTCGAAAACATTTAGGAATGTTTAATCACACATCTAATAAATTTGTTGTTAGTTATACATTTGAGACATTTTTACTGACTAGGGCATATCTGGTGAACAAAAAAGTTTAAAAATGTTCTTAATACAATGTATCATCTCTGATTAAATCTATATTTTCAAGGCTAATATTTAATGCAGAACATAGCAAATTTTACATACAGTATTCTATCACTTTATTTTTTGTAACTCATTATTTTCATTACAATTTATTTGGGAATGGGTTTCAAATAGCTTTATTAATTTAGATCACCTATTTACCTAATCTGGTCTTTAACTATATTTAATTTGGAATGGTTGAATACTTGTGGCAACATAACTAACAAAGAAAAAATTATAAAAAGCATCTTGCTTGATGGGTACCTATGTAATAAATTCATTACGTACTTTCAAATATATAAATATTTAACCACATCTCTGTCAATATCTTTGTTCCTAAGATATTATCTTAATATTATTTGTCAACTAGGATACCTATCATAGTAATATATTTTTAGGTTTTGAATGTTTCATAGAACACTATAAAAAACCATTTAGAAAAAATATATATAAATAGAATCATGATAGTTTTGTAAATATAAATTCATAATCTGCTCTAAAAATATATTGATTTGCTTTAAATATGTGTCGACAGATTTTTGAAAATGGAATAATTAATTAGTATCATGAACATTTAAAAATAAATTTCCTACCTGATACATACTTTTGTTGAGATATGATCTTAAGAATAGTTTTGAATTTGTTTTTTTTAACCAATATTTGTTTTCTGTTTAGTCTGAAATTATAAGGAAAACTGCCTATATATATATATATACCGCTAGGTAAGTGGCGTGAAGTTAAGTTAGTTAGTTATAAGGAAAAAATTCAAATACCAAGATAGATAGAGTCTATTAATAAAAACTTATTACAAGCTTATTGGCTATGCTATAAAATTGTTTCCACTTTTTATACTTATTTTTATATAATCTATTTTAAAAAAATACCCTTATTTTAATATTATTAATTAGACCTACATATTTTAATCCAGTAAAATTATTTATAAAAATATAGATTTCAGGGAATTCCTCTTACATGAAATGTATTTTATAATTTTGGTTTCAAATTTATATTATTATATTTTAAATGAATACCTTAGTTCCAAGGCTAATGATATAATATTTTTTTTGTGTCATTAACGGACCTACCTTATTATAATTAACTAACTAAACTTCACGCATCGCAACATAGCCTATATATCACTCATGACACGATTCTTCCATACCTCACTATATAATTATCTTAATTTTGTATTTAAAGCTTTTCTTACAAATTATTTGGATCTAATTTTTCAACTGGCAGATAAAAGGTAGATTTTCTTCAAAGAAAGAATAGTCTCATGAATTACATTATGTGTGATTTAAAAACATCATTGCATGTTTTTCCAAAAAATTACGAATTGCACATTTAATGTTTACTTAACATTTAAAAAAATGTTTTTATTTGGGGAAGTTTAGGCAAAAAAGTTTTACATAGGCTTTATATTGATTTATTGTGAGACCACAACCGCTGTGCGTTATATATGGAAATTATGCGATACGGGAAAAAAAATTGAATTAGAAATGAAGCCTAAAAGCTTAATTATGGATTTAAATATGTGAAAAAAATTACGGTAATATAATAGACTACTTTTACATAAAATTTAAGATTTCGTTAAAAATATATAAACAGTCATAATTTTATTTCGCTCTAATTTGGTATAGAATTTTTTAGAGGATGAAGATTTTTTTTAAAGGGATACAATCTCATAAACAAAAATATTACTTTTACTGAAAATCAATTATGAATAAAAAAAAATATTAATCTATAAATGAAAATACAGTTAGCAATATCCTTGAGACATGTGGCAGGCTGACAAGCCCGTTGGTCGAGTGGTCAGAAACGCTGACCATGAAACCGAGGGTTGCGGGTTCGTGTGATAAATCACACAAAACATTTGCCCCTAGCGGGATTCGTAATTGATGAACATGGACATTTGTACTCGAGTCATGGATGTTTATAAATGTATTTAAGTAAGTCTATCCGTTCACCTAGTATACACAGGACAAGCTTATAGCTTTGTATGGAACTAGGGAATTGGTGTGTAAGTCTGGAGAATTTATTTATTATTTATGCATTTAAATTATAATCAACTAATTTTTATTTATTATATTCAAAAATATTCAAATTGAATTACTCAAAATTATGTTTACAAATTCTGTTACGAAATAAACACATTATATATCTTTAAACATACACAAATACCATCACACATGCAATCCGCGAAGAGGAAGGTAGAATCAAAGGAACAAAAAGCTTCCTAAACCACATTCAGCCAAAACTAAAATTGATTGTATTGGGTTTAATGAAAAGCTGTGAAAAAATAGTGACAAGTGGTTAGCTTGTCGCATACACAATCACAAACCTAATATCCAATACACCATTAGTCGTCTTTTACGACTTGCTAGTCAAGGGACACAGTAAGCACATTATTTTCAAATTCTCTAGCCAGACTGGCGCATAATTTCCCTAGTTCCAAACTAAGCTTAAAACTTGTCTTATGGATACGAGGCGAATGGATAGACATACTTAAATAAGTTTATAAACGTCCATGACTTGAGTACAAATGTTTATGTTTATCACACGAAACATTTGCCCCTAGCGGGATTCGAACCGGCGACCTTTGGTTTAGGGGCCAGAGTCTCTGACCACTAGATCAACGAGCCTGTCAAAATCTCAGACCAACATAGGTTAAAGCACAAATTGAATTAAATGAATAGAGATAAATAATCAAAATTACTCTAATAAAAAGCAAATCATTAGGAATAGTAAGTAGGTTGTATAGTATATTAATTTAGATGTACAGTACATGTATATAAATAAATAAAATAAATGTACTATAATGTAAACCCCAAACCTTTTTCGTCGTCAGTTATTGTTTAATCCAAGGAGTCGATTGAAAATTTACTACTAATTTTAAGGATTCACAAGAAAAATAGTGAAATATACCGTATTGGTCCAGAAAATTATGCAAAGTATTAAGGTGATAGGTTTTAATGAAGATATGAAATCATTATTTATAAGATGATCATACAATAAAGATGATACTGGATCAAAATCATATAAAAGTCTCAGTTACATAATATGCTCGTATTCCCACAATTAAAGGAGACCTCAGCATGATAAAATTTGATGTTGCAACCAAACAGTTATAGTATATAGTAACAATACATGTACTATGTTAGTTTAGTGTTTCATATACTCTTGAATCTGTACTAAAATTAATAAAAAATAATATAACTATATACAGACAGACTTTAAGTATAAATGTTATAATTTAATTTTATATTTCATAATTTTTTTATCCGGCCGACGCCGCGTACAGCGAGTATGGTCACAATATCGTTAACTACAAACTTTCAAACCCATTGTGTTTTTTGTGTGTGTAATGTGGAAGGATGTAGGAGCCGCGGAAGGCCCAGGCTCACCTACCACGACCAGATTGGTCGTGTATTAAAAGAAGGTGATGTTAGGAGTCATAAAAATCGTAGAGCTTGTATGAAAAGGATTATGAATGTTGAAGAGGCGAGTGAGGTGTGTAAGGATCGTGCCATATGGCGTTCGGTTCTCTCTGCCTACCCCGCTAGGGAAGTGGCGTGAAGTTTAGTTATTTAGTCTATTTTTAAAAATAGCATACCATCCAACATACATCTTAAGGAATTGTTAAAATAATATTAAACCAATAAACATCTTTAAAAATTAGTCTCTGTGATCTGATTTAAAAGCATCAGGTTATAAATAACTTTTATTTGGATATACCTACTTAATATATAAACCGTCACATTTAAAATTAAAATATTTTAAGGATATAAGTTTAGCATCAAATTCTTTTTCACTCCTGTATTTAAATAAGTAGTTTTTTTTTGTGATGAATGAATAAACGTATATTTGGCTCTAAAATACAATAATTTTACAATAAAACACAAAGAGAATTAAGTTTTTTGGAATTAAGTTTTCCATTTGGAACTTAATTCAAAAATTAAGTTCCAAATGGAATTTTTCTAAATTTATTAGATTTAATTATAAGATATATAGAAATGTGTAAAAAAATATATGGGTACCTTTTTGTTCTGCTGAAATGAATCTACATAATCAATTATCTCAATTTCAGAACTTAAATTCCAGTTTATTTAGGTCTACGAAATATGTGTGCATTGAAATGATTTGAACTGTGTAATATTTCAGGTTTATACTATCTGTTCCAACTATTAAACATAATAATATTTATTATATAAAAACTTCGAGTGTCCTTGGAAAAGTTTTAAATCGTTAATTTATAACGTTACTTTTCAATGACGATAATTTTATCAAAAAGTTAATAATATCTACTAAATGAAGAAAATTTTGTCTGAAAAATCTGTATTATCTGACAAGTTCCAGGTAAAAGATTTTATCTATGCCACAACATCAATTAGCAAATTTGATTACAAAAAATAAAATAAACTTTAATTTACTCATGACGACAAATCCAATTGTGAAAATGTTATCTATTATTGGTCAATTTTAGTCTTGGTGGTTGATACCATAAAAAAAAACCTTTTACGAACTAAAGGCGATAAATTATATCTTAAAATCGATATTATTTAAAGTTTAAGTCTAAATATTTTTTTAATTTGGAAAATCAATACTCGCCATCGCTATACTCTATTTTTTTAGAATTAGTAATGTGAAAATTTTGACCTATATTAGTAAAAACTAATTTGTGACAAGCGTAAAAATATTATGGATAATATTACAAATATTATGCATATATTTTTTTTATTTTAGTTTTATGATTTTAGCTTTATAAAAATAAGGTTAACAAAAAATAATTTTGACAGGTTAACAAACATGTTGAAATAATTGGTTTACCTATACAAATACCTAAATAGACTTTGATTGCAAACATAAAAGCTAACTTTTTACAGCTATACGATAAATACATTTTTAAAATAAGAAAAATAAAAAAAAGAAAAGCACGTAATCAAAATCGACCTGTATTAAGAATTTAATTAAAGAATTTTAAAATGCTTTGTTTAGTTAGTGTCTTTTCCATTTCTATAACTCTGTCTTTCTCTTCGATATATTTTTTATAGAATTGTGTAGATAATGTTTGGATTGAATTTTGTCTGCTGCCAATGGTTTCGAAAATTCATGGCGTTAATAATACCTTTGTTTATCCAGTCTTCCTGGGGTTGGTTTATATTTTTTGTCTCGTCTTTTTGCTTCTTTCGATTAGTCCAGTAATAAATTTCATAAAGTAACAATAATCCCCATCTTCGTTTATGTAATAAGTTTTTAGTAAACTGTTGTACAAGCTTTAATAGTAAAATGTTTGGTGCTGTACTTTCTCATTTTCTTGGGGTTTCAAACTGCCAACAAATACCTGTTTATGATCTGATAAAGAAGATTCGATAATCGTCATGTCAAAAGAATGATCTAGTATTATGGTTTTAGTTGTTCTGGTTTCGCGGATACAGTACACATACTACTTATTTTATTCACAATTTCGTATCCTTTTTTGTATATTTTTCAAGTATTCATTCAAGTAATTGTCCGTGGACAGCAAATCAACTTTAAAATCGCCGAAAACAAATTCAAATTCAAATAATTTATTTGCGAAACATGGGTTTACAACAATCGCCCTTCTTCGCTGTTCCAACTGAGAGGAGTATATGAACATGATGTCATTTACATTGATGTCTCCTGTTTTGTAAATCGCTCCAATATTCAAGGATTTATCTATATGAACCCGTAAATAATGACTACCAATTTTAACTAAATCATCTGTTATCTCTGTAAAATGTATGTGCAACGTTACATCTACAATATTTTACAGAGAAAAGATTGTAATACTGGCCGATTTTAATAATAATAATAATAAATAAATATTCGACGACATCACATACATTGATCTGACTCCGAAGTAAGTAGCTTAGCTTGTGTTACGGATATCAGAAGCAACAGTGGAATTACAAATATATATTTAAATATTGTATATTAAGACCCAGAGACAAAACAAACACAAGTATTCATCATACGAATGTTTGTGCTGGGTGGGGATCGAACCCACAACTCTGGCGCATGGGGCAGGGTCACTACCGAATGCGCCATCGAGCTTGTCCATTTTAAAAATGATTTTGCCATAAGAATTCCTAGACTATGCCTGAGTAACAGAGGCCTTATTCGTAACAATAAAAAATGGATGTCCAGATAGCAAATAATACTACAAATATCAATACTATGATTAATTTACTACCACAAATGAAAACGTTATTAATCTTGAAATAAAGCATAAAAATCATCTCAACAATGAAATTTTGGTTAGATATTTTATTTCTATTTATTTTTTATTGAAGCCCAGTTAGCATTTACTAATATAAGAAAAGGCTTAAATAGCTTGGCTTAATTTTTTACAATTTTATTATTATAAATACGGCAAACATTTTATTACCATAAATTAATTAAAAATATAATATGTTTCTACCATTTTCAATACCTAACTTACAACAACAATTTCCTTGAAGAAAATATTATTAATATTAGTCAAAATACAATTAGAAAAATAATATTCCATAAATTAATATTCTAACCAAGTTACAGTGACATATTTTAAAGTAAAAAAATATTTACTTATTACATAAAAAAAATAACTGTAACAATAATCGATTTAACATTACGAATGCCCGCCGTCCTATTACAAACAAAGCCCGGTGCAGCCGCCATTTTCGTCATAAAACGCTATCGCTCGTCGCTACCGCTAGATCGAATAGCGGGCAGAGTAACCCTCCGTTTCCCAGTAAAATCAATACATTGCATCTCCCTTGTTCTCGTACCAACACCCGTTCGGGGTTCTCACGTAGACGCGTCAGACATTTTTAAATTTTAAAACTCCCGCCATTCGCGGCGGCGTCCACGCCCCCTTCACTGCATCCCTGCCTCTGGGTGCAGCAGTGCGCGTGTCAGAGGGGTAATAAATCCATATCTGATAGTCGTCGGAGGGGTGCGGGGAACCTAGCCCGCGGGGTGCAGGGGAGCATCGATTCAGATTACCTTGGCGTCAGTTAAGCGTCGTTTCTCTCAGCTGCCGGTCACCGGTGCATAATTAAACCGTTAACTCGGACCTCACCCATTGTGTTTACAAAGGGGCGTTTTTAAATACAGTGAATCTTTGTAATGGAGACATTTTATTTCAAATCAGTGATCTGATCAAATGAAGACGCTTGCTTTTACAACAATGATCTGTACAGAGACATTTTTTTTTTAACAGTGATCAAACAAGATACGTTTCTTCTATAGACTTTGGGAGCTTAATAAGAGTGTACGCCGCTATATGATTTCTTCCTTCGCCACTTCGGATGGTGAGCTTAAGAGATGTTCACTATTAGGGTGGGCGTACGAAGTAGGAGCGTGCCTATAAGCGTGTCGGCTCCGTCACCATGCCCTCAAAGGGTGCAGGTTCGGATCCATTATCTAGCCAAGGACATGGCCTGCGTTCACGTGCGAGTCAATTTCCAACTATTCATGAAGCCGGGGCCCACGGCTGGCTGCCTGATGGTGGGCGTCACCCCACGCGTGCCGGTGATGCAAATTTTCGGGGTGATTCAGACTTTTGACTGGAATCCCAATACTGGGCAAGCGAGGCTAAGTTTCAAATTTCACTACAAGACCACAACTTGGAACTGGTTGGTGACTGGACTCGGAGCGGTTACGCGTAAGTCCCTACTCCGTCGACGGTACCCTCTTTGTCAGAAATCAATTGGATCGCTATTTCACTTTAAGCGTAAAGTAATTTGTTCAATCCATATAAAGAAATTTGTCATATTGTCACGATTGAATAGAAAATCTCTTTAAATTAATTTTTATTTGCAACTTGCATACAAAATCTCCAAGAGACTCGCAGACGCCATCTTGGATCAATCTAACTTTTATCGTGCTACTCATATAAATCTTCGATGTCGCGTTCTTCATCAAAAATCTAGCATCTACATCACATATATCATCATACAATCGATATAAAAGCCATGTAAAATTTCCGTGGAGAGCATTCGTAGCCGCGTCGATGTGGAAGCTTCCGCCGCAATTGGCGTAGGATGCATCGCCAATCAATAATCATGTCTACAGAAGTACCTGTCGCGATCGTTCAAATAGCCCCCTAGGTCTCCCGGGCTAGACATGCGCAGATACCCGCGCAAACCCGGGCGCGAACGTAGTGCCGCGTCTAACTGCAAAACATCGGTCTTAGTCTTTGCAAAAAGTGTTTCGCAAGTGATATTTCGATTCAGGGATTTTTTAAATCATTCAATCATTTTTATCATCTAATACTTTAAAATTTTTAATAGAGTATCTTGAAAGAAACAGTTTGAATTAATTACAGATTTTTTCGATAAATATGCATCGCTTGATTTAAGTTTAATTTACATACTTGAATTAATATCTTTGCGTTCGGCAGCCATTTTGAAATTGATTTAATATTTCTTTGTGTCCGGAGGCCATTATGAAATTATTTAATATTTCTTTGTGTTCCGCAGCTATTCTTATAAGTTTTTAATTAGTTAATTACTTGGTAGTAAATAATTGCAATGCACTATCCCTGCACTGGTATTTTTAATTTTTTTTATGAACATGTTTTTTATATTACCATGCTATATGAGGACAGAGCGTCCCGGTGTAATAAAAGCTAAGCGAAGACATTTTTCTTTTTGAAGACATCTTTAAATAAATCTTGTTTCTTGTTTTAAATGCAAACTGTTTCTTTCAAAATTACTCTTGATATACTTTTAAATACTAACATTTAATCGATTGCTTGTATATGTATGACTTGTGGTAGCCCGCGACTTCGTCCGCCTAGAAATGTATTTAGTATTTTTATTCCTAGGCGAATAATTTTATTTGCTTAAACGCGGTGAGCGTTTAAACAAATAAAATTATTCGTTTTATCACTTAAAATAAATAAATTCGTTAATTTTTTTTCTAAGTTTTCGGCAACTTTCGGCGTCTATAGGTCTCCGTAGTCCATATTGGAGTCTGTAAGTTAGTTAGGTCTATATAATCTTTGTTACTCTATTGCCATCTGTAGCCCCCGAGCCATCAAAATCAATAAATCTGTTATTAACTTAGTATAAATAGATTTGTAAAAATTTTTTTTCTAGTTTTATGACAATTTTCGGCGTATATAGGTCTCCGTAGTCCATATCGGAGTCTATAAATCTATATAGTACTTGTCACCCGACCGCTATTTTGAGTCCCGAGGCATCGAAATCAATAAATCCGTTCCTAGTGCAATAAATCGTGCACCACGCAACTTGTTGCGCATCCGAAGGCGTCCTGCACCCCATCTGGATCAGGACATGCGCTCTACACCTAGAAGTCTAGACAAACCTGGCGCAGTTTGCATTTAATTCGTAACGAAGTAACTCGTCCGCGCTCCCAGTTATGGCAACCCTTGTTGCCTGTTCTTGAATTGGGAATTCAAAGACTTTAAGTCAATGATGGTTAGCATTGCGAATAGTGAAGTGCATTTGTGTGTGAGAAGGTAAATATTAATTAGGAGTGTCATGTAAGGCTTTGCGGACTACAACGGAGGAGCTGCCGTATAGTCCCGGCGGTGGGGGTACCGGCTCCTCCGGAACTGCGCCGTGGGAGGCCACCTTGGCGTTTAGTCGGTTCAAGTCCGACACACCGCCCTCTGAATCCCCGTTCACAGGGTGACGGCTCGGCTTCCCTAAGTAAAAAATAAATAAATAGGGCTTTGAGGACTAAGCGGTTGAGACAAGTAACTAAACCATTTTTTTGTCAGTATAATCCTAAAATTAATATAAATTAATGCAAATTTTGCTTCAATATTAAATTCCATACGATCAAATGTCATATCCGGGATAATTTTCGATATTTTTATTCCTTATTACAATTCATAAATTAAAACAATTTGAAAATTCAGCTTTCCAACCAAAATCCAACATTTAAGCATTTATTCTATCTGGGTGTTACCCAGACACAAGTATTTATCACACGAATGTTTGTCCTGGGTGGGGATCGAACCCACAACTATTGGCGCATGGGGTAGGGTCACTACCGAATGCGCCATCGATCCAGTCGTAAGCAAATTTAGTGCTCTTATTTTACTCCATTTTAATATAACTACGTAATTTCCGGCCGCCATCATGTAAACCCCGCGCGCGATGCAAATCAATAAATCTGTTCCTAGACCTCATAAACTTGTGCACGCATCCAGTGGCGCATCCCAGGTGTCATACAACATTGCCTGGGTCAGAGGTTCCTAAACTGTCGGTCCCGCAGATTCCTTATTGGTATTTTCTGGTAACTAGTTTTTTTTATGACAGCCATGGGGCAGTCAAAAGCAATTTAATTGCTTATTTATTGTAAATAATGTTTCGTATATACATATAGATGCAATTACATGATTCTTATTTAAATTCAGTAACAATTAAATGGCTTATTTATTGTTAATAGTATTTCTTATTGATTAAAACTAATAAAATTATTAAATAGACAAATTCGCTAAGTCCTTTAAATAAATAATTAAAAAAAGGACTAAAACTTACTTCACGCCAATATCCTGGCGATGTAAGTATAAATCATTTAATAAATCTGTTTATTTTTGCTGACAGTCTAAAAAAAAAGTCTCTCATTCCTCTTGGTAAAGCCACAATTCTTTCTAAATCACATGGACGTAAGCATAGACCCTTGGGGGTCAATTCAGAATAGTTTGAGAACCATCGGCCGGAACTTATTAATTAAATAATCACGGGATAACTCGCTCATTTATCAGCTCATCAGAGATAAATAATATGTCTTCCTTATAGTCCTGTCAATTGAAATGGTTAATCATTTCACTTGCATAATTCTGGAATAATTATCGCATTAACATATCTATGTCATTATTTTCAAGCACATTAGTTTTCCATTACAGCCTCCATGAGGCGCCATTGTGAAATCTTCCCGCGCGTTGGAAATCAATAAATCAGACCCTAGATGCAATAAATCGTGCACCACGCAACTTGATGCGCATCCGTAGGCGTCCTGCACCCCGTCTGGGTCAGGGCATGCGCTTTGCGTCTAGATGCTAGGCTGGCTAGCCCGGCAGTCCTGAATAAAATTTCGACGCGATAACTCGTCCGCTGAACTTCGACAGTTCGTTGTCGTTTGGAAGTTAGTGCAATCAGTTCTGAATTTAAATCATTTATCTATCGCCGCGTCAAAAATAATTAAGTGTTTTTTTTGGGTGAGGAGGTAATTTTTTTTTTTATAGTCTTTGTCTATACATAGTGTTGCATATTATAGTCGTATACAAAATTAGGGTTTAGATTCAGTATATTTTCGAAAATCTAGATATTTTTAAAAAGTTTGGTTCGCGCGGCTGCCATTATAAGAACCCCGTATGGCGGAAATCAATACTGATGCACCACGCACATTGCTGCGCATCTCTTTGACTTTCAATATGATCCAGTTTTTTATTTATTGCTATTTTACTATCTTGGTGCAATCGATTTCTGTTATAAAAACTTGTAATATTCTTTTTAAATAAAAAGTTCGTTTAAATCGGAAAAACTATTTTAAAGACTCTTAGTGTGAAAGGCACCGTCATGTTACGTGGATTTTTATAAACATGATAAACTTCCACACTTTCACAATACACATTACAATTTTTTAATCAATTATAGTCTTGTGCAAAAACAGTAGGTACTTCAATTCGGCACATTAAAATTAACATTGTATATTGCGTCCTTTCTTACATTCGACCGTTATTGTGAGAACCCCGCGCGAGTTGCTAATCGATAATTCTGTGCCTGGAGGCTGTAAACCGATGCACCACGCAATGAGGGTTTTTTGAATTAAAACATCAGATACATGCCGTAACTGTGACGTACGGTCTTGTCAACTTCCTCATTAATAAGTTTTCAAAACAAACTGACACGTTCTCAACAAAGAGCCAATAGGGACAGTTATACGACCACGAGACTCCCTCGTGCCATCTGGCGGTTTTTGTATTTTTGAAAACCCTCATTCATTGCGCATCTCTTTGCTTGGATTAAGATACCTACAGTTTCACGTTATTTTCTTATCTAAATGAGATCGATACCTATTATAAAAAAATGTCGTAACTTAAAATAAAAAAGCTGTTTACTTAAATAAGAAAACATTCTAAAAGACTCCTAGTATGAAAGGCACCATTTCAAGTGATCTTATATAAACACGCTTAATTGTCGCGTTATTGTTTTCTTATCATTTTATTTTTTTGCAAAATCAATACCTACCTAATTTCAGCATATTAAAAATAATAATTTATATCGCGTCTTTTGTCATATTCGGCCGTTATCGTGAGAACCCCGCGCGCGATGCTAATCGATTATTCGGTGCCTGGATGCTGTAAACTGATGCACCACGCAATTTATTGCGCATCTGCAGTCGCCCTTTACCTTCGTCTAGGCTCGGACGTGTACCTAGTACTTATCGCGACTGAAAAACTGGGTGGAGTATTAATACAATTCAAACGTTTAATCCCGTTCAGGATAATTAGATTCCTTGTTCTTGACTTTGAACTTTGCACCGTAACTAGTGAAAATAATATCGTGTGTAAATAAGTCGCATTTTGCTATCTTTTGGTAAAAATCAACATGGCCTTTGTGTATAAGATAATAAGATGTGACTTTAAAGCTTAGATTTTTTTATATGGGAAGACGCTTAGCTTAGAGGTCGAGAGCCCTTGGCTGTAACGTGTCGATTCAAGCCGGCCCATGTTTTAATATCTATCGTTGTCTTATGAGTAATTCGTATCTCCTATAATCAGCTCCATTTCAATTACTACATGTACCTTTAGTACACGCGCGATTCGTGAGAACCCCGAGCGCAATCAATAAATCTGTTACTAGTGCAATAAATCGTGCACCACGCAACCAGTTGCGCATCCTGTAGGCGTCCTGCAGTCCGCCTGGGTCAGGACATGCGCTTTGCGCCTAGGTCTTAACTAGCCAGGCCGCCCTTAGTCCTGAATTAAATTTAACCGCTGTGACTCGTCTCGTGAACTTAGTTTTCTCTTGTGAAATAAACTTTTACTTTGACTCGATCACTGTCTCATTTGGTGCGTATAAGTAAATGAAAGTAGACATTTTGACTCTTTCAGTGATTGCTTATTTAATTCAGTTAAAATAGTTCCGTGTTCAAAATAAGCGACAAAAAATAGCAATCATAAAAAAAAAATTGCCTTTGTCATAGTGAGTGCTCATTATGAGTACCCAGCGCCTTGTTAATCAAAAAATCTGAACCTAAATGTCATAAATGCTTAGTCTCGTTCACTGGATTTTATGGCTGCCATATCTCAGAACTGTAGATACCAATTATGAAATATTATTATTATTCATTATCTAGCATTATATTTTTATGTTCAGATCTGACGCATAATAAGTGCAAAAATGCCATTTACATTCCATTTCACAATAAATTTTGTACACCTTTGCCTATCCGGCCGCCATCGTGAGGACCCCGCGCGGGGGGTAAATCAATAAATCGGAACCTAGATGCTGTAAATTGATGCACTACGCAATTTGTTGCGCATCCGTGGGAGTCATTACTCTTTATCTAGGACAGGACATGCGCTCTGCACCTGTGAATCCAATTGGAACGGCGCAGTTCCGAAAAAAGCTAAACGAGAATACTCGCCCGGTCTGCTGGAGCTTGCATAGTTTTTGTGTCTTATAATGAAATCAGTTTGAAGTTTAAATCATTCTGTGAATTAAGCGTGAAAGTGTGTGTCTGAGTCAGAAAATTATATTAGGGCTGGTGAGTTTGAATATCATCACGGCAACTATCCCCGAAGGTAGTAGCTAGAGCATTAGGCTCCCCAATCCACATTCAGCCAAACACCGAGTGAGTTAAAAGAAACATCATGAGTACATTAAACTCATGTAATAAATGAGTACTTTAAACTGGAAGCATATTTCAGTCACCCTTGTTGAATTTTAACTTTCTCATAATAAGGGCTCTCGCCCTTGGCTGAAACGTGTCGATTCAAGCCGGTTCAGGATTAAATATCTATCGTTGTCTTATGAGTAATTCGTATCTCCTATAATCAGCTCCATTTTAATTACTTGTGACCTTTAGTACATGCGCGATTCGTGAGACCCCGTGCGCAATCAATAAATCTGTTACTAGTGCAATAAATCGTGCACCACGCAACCAGTTGCGCATCCTGTAGGCGTCCTGCAGTCCGCCTGGGTCAGGACATGCGCTTTGCGCCTAGGTCTTAGCTGGCCGGATCGCCCTTAGTCCTGAGTCAAATTTAACCGCTGTGACTCGTCTCGTGAACTTAGTTTTCTCTTGTGAAATCAACTTTTACTTTGACTCGATCAGTGTCTCATTTGGTGCGTATAAGTAAATGAAAGTAGACATTCTGACTCTTTTAGTGATTGCTTATTTATTACAGTCAAAATAGTTCCGTGTTCAAAATAAGTGACAAAAAATAGCAATCATATAAAAAAAAATTTTGCCTTTGTCATAGTGAGTGCTCATTATGAGTACCCAGCGCCTTGTAAATAAAAAAATCTGAACATAAATGTCATAAATCCTTAGTCGCGTTCACTGAATTTTTTGGCTGCCATATCTCAGAACTGTAGATACCAATTATGAGATATTATTATTATTTATTATCTAGCATTATATTTTTATGTTCAGATCTGACGCATAATAAGTGCAAAAATGCCATTTACATTCCATTTCACAATAAATTTTGTACACCTTTGCCTATCCGGCCGCCATCGTGAGGACCCCGCGCGGGGGGGTAAATCGATAAATCGGAACCTAGATGCTGTAAATTGATGCACTACGCAATTTGTTGCGCATCCGTGGGAGTCATTACTCTTTATCTAGCACAGGACATGCGCTCTGCACCTGTGAATCCAATTGGAACGGCGCAGTTCCGAAAAAAGCTAAACGAGAATACTCGCCCGGTCTGCTGGAGCTTGCATAGCTTTTGTGTCTTACAGTGAAATCAGTTTGAAGTTTAAATCATTCTGTGAATTAAGCGTGATAGTGTGTGTCTGGGTCGGAAAATTATATTAGGGCTAGTGAGTTTGAATATCATCACGGCAACTATCCCCGAAGGTAGTAGCTAGAGCATTAGGCTCCCCAATCCACATTCAGCCAAACACCGAGTGAGTTAAAAGAAACATCATGAGTACATTAAACTCATGTAATAAATGAGTACTTTAAACTGGAAGCATATTTCAGTCACCCTTGTTGAATTTTAACTTTCTCATAATAAGGGCTCTCGCCCTTGGCTGAAACGTGTCGATTCAAGCCGGTTCAGGATTTAATATCTATCGTTGTCTTATGAGTAATTCGTATCTCCTATAATCAGCTCCATTTTAATTACTTGTGACCTTTAGTACATGCGCGATTCGTGAGACCCCGTGCGCAATCAATAAATCTGTTACTAGTGCAATAAATCGTGCACCACGCAACCAGTTGCGCATCCTGTAGGCGTCCTGCAGTCCGCCTGGGTCAGGACATGCGCTTTGCGCCTAGGTCTTAGCTGGCCGGATCGCCCTTAGTCCTGAGTCAAATTTAACCGCTGTGACTCGTCTCGTGAACTTAGTTTTCTCTTGTGAAATCAACTTTTACTTTGACTCGATCAGTGTCTCATTTGGTGCGTATAAGTAAATGAAAGTAGACATTCTGACTCTTTTAGTGATTGCTTATTTATTACAGTCAAAATAGTTCCGTGTTCAAAATAAGCGACAAAAAATAGCAATCATATAAAAAAAAATTTTGCCTTTGTCATAGTGAGTGCTCATTATGAGTACCCAGCGCCTTGTAAATAAAAAAATCTGAACATAAATGTCATAAATCCTTAGTCGCGTTCACTGAATTTTTTGGCTGCCATATCTCAGAACTGTAGATACCAATTATGAGATATTATTATTATTTATTATCTAGCATTATATTTTTATGTTCAGATCTGACGCATAATAAGTGCAAAAATGCCATTTACATTCCATTTCACAATAAATTTTGTACACCTTTGCCTATCCGGCCGCCATCGTGAGGACCCCGCGCGGGGGGGTAAATCGATAAATCGGAACCTAGATGCTGTAAATTGATGCACTACGCAATTTGTTGCGCATCCGTGGGAGTCATTACTCTTTATCTAGCACAGGACATGCGCTCTGCACCTGTGAATCCAATTGGAACGGCGCAGTTCCGAAAAAAGCTAAACGAGAATACTCGCCCGGTCTGCTGGAGCTTGCATAGCTTTTGTGTCTTACAGTGAAATCAGTTTGAAGTTTAAATCATTCTGTGAATTAAGCGTGATAGTGTGTGTCTGGGTCGGAAAATTATATTAGGGCTAGTGAGTTTGAATATCATCACGGCAACTATCCCCGAAGGTAGTAGTAGTAAGTAGCTAGAGCATTAGGCTCCCCAAACCACATTCAGCCAAACACCGAGTTAGTTAGAAGAAACATCATGGGTACATTAAACTCATGTAATAAATGAGTACTTTAAATTGGTAGCATATTTCAGTCACCCTTGTTGAATTTTAACTTTCTCATAATTTCCGCTAAGAGAAAATGCAGCGGCCATTTTCCAACACTCAAGCGTGTCTTTGTAATTTCCATTCAAAACGCGTAATCATCATCCTCTTGCCCTTCTCTCAGTTCATCTGGGGTCGGCGCAGCATGTCTTCCTCTTCCATACGTCCCGGTAGGCCGTCATCAAATCCATTCAAAATGCGTAATATTTCCTCTAAAAGAACACGGACTACTAAAATTTTCCGCTGGCATGGAAACGCGACTCCGAAGTTTTCCGCGACGCGTCTCTGGAAATTTCCGTGGAAAGGCTCACAAAAGTATTCGGAAATATCGACCGGATGTATCGATTCTGTATATCTGGGCCTAAATACGTTTTATTTTCCCACGCAACCTGTTGCGCAGATCAATCCAGACTGTAGGCGTCCTAAAAGTGTCTGGAGCATGCGCCTTGCACCGGGAAGTGCAGACGCTACACTGCACACTCGATAAACGGTTTCCGGTGGGGCAAGATGTCAAGTTGCTCCTCGTTTTACACCTTGATCATTGTAGTGTCGCGAATTGTAAACTTCCGATGTTAAACCGGTTTAGTGTGCGCGGTGAATGATTTTATAATTGATATATACTATTTCGGATATCGATTCTTTTCATTAGTGTTTATAAAGTAAGCCGAGTCTTATACGGTACAGGTAAATATCTTCAAGACGTTAGGGCAACATTAGTGACTGTGCGAATTTTTTGTATTTTCCGGTCAAAAAGTGTAAGTTATTAGGATTTTTTTGCGAATTTAAAGCACAAAGCAAATTTTCAAAAACACGATAGTAGATTTCTCTTTGTTCGTCGCTGTAAGCGTATTTAGCATTTTCCGTCTAAACACATTTTAAATTCTCTCCCGTGTATTAAGCAAAAGGCGAAAATTAAAACAAAACGTCTATCAAATCAATATTACAGCCTCCATATTGAATTTCGTAGGCGTCTTCGTCGCTAGAACATACCATCCGCCATTACGAATCCGTCCCGAGCAGCATCCCAATCGATGGGCGGCGGCTGCAATAAATCGGTGCATGACGCAACTGGTCGCGCATGAATCAATCCCGGCGGCAGATGACCTAGGGGGCTAGGTCGTCTGGCCGGGCTAGGCATGCGCGGTGCAGCTAACTCCGGGAAATGCAATAGCCGGGCATCAGTCTGCGCTCGCCGCGTCCGCTAACTACTTGTGCACCTATCTGGTTATTTTAAATTGAAACATCTTTATTCAAGTGTTAGCTTATAGGAACAGTGAATTAACAGTGTGATTTGTTTATTCAAATAGCTAAAACCATAAAAACAGTTGCTGTGTGTAAATTAAACTTGAACTTTTTATCATCGACTGTAGTGAGACAATCGGGAAAAATGCCGTGTTTTCTGTGTATGCTGTGGGATCTTCCAGACTTTGTGATCACAGCCTCTCTTTCCATCCATGTATGGATGAATTTGAGATTAGCTGGCTACAAATTCCACTTTCAAATGAGCATGAAGTACGATTTGGAAATAAACAGTAATAACGAGAGATACTAATCCGACCGCATCGAAGGCGGTAACAGTTTTAAGGGGCTCGATAAAAAATATATCTAATAATACCTTGGCAAGCGCGCTGCCGTACATTCGCAAGATGGCCGGCTAACGCAGTCCGTGGAAACGTCCGTGGAGCGTCCGTGGCGAAGCGATGTAAGGCGCACATTAATATTTATTGATTTTTTGAATAATAATAATACACATGTATGTGATTCATATTAATCTTATAACAATGCAAGTTGGAAATAAAAAATGTGATTAAATCAATTTCCACTTTTTTGTACAAAAATATTTATATTATTTCTAAATTCATATTAACTTGAATAATTTTCCGAAGAGTTAGAAACGCTAACAAGTGGCGTTTAAATAACGATCAATATATAAATTCCCATCTTAACTGTACTGAAGTGAATAACCCTAATATTGCCCTTTTCCCATCGTAGAACACGACTCTACAGCCGTGAGTCGTTATCGCTTCAAGCGTACACCGTTGGAGCCAGTAGTATAGAGATCGTCTCGTATGAACTAACAAATCACAATATCACTAACAACATCCAGATCCAAACCTTGACGACAAGGACTGCTCTACTGCATATCCAGGCGCCTAGCCTACCGCATATATTTGGAAGGGAAGAATATAACTTCCAGTCGGCTTCGAACCTACTGCAACGAGGAGTTAACCAAACGCAAGGGGGATATAATCAGATCCAGAGAGTTGGCCAGTTACAGAGAGGCGGCCCATTCCAGAGAGGCGATCAGGTTCAAAGAGGCGGTCAGGTTCAAAGAGGCGGTCAGGTTCAAAGAGGCGGTCAGGTTCAAAGAGGCGGTCAGGTTCAAAGAGGCGGTCAGTTCCAAAAAGGCGGCCAGTACCAAAGAGGGGGCCAGGTCCAGAGAGGCAGTCACTTGCAGAGAGGCGGTCAGTTCCAGAGAGACGGTCTCTTCCAGAGAGGCGGTCACTTCCAGAGAGGCGGTCACTTCCAGAGAGGCGGTCAGTTCCAGAGAGGCGGCCACTTCCAGAGAGGCGGTCCGTCCCAGAGAGGCGGTCACTTCCAGAGAGGCGGCCACTTCCAGAGAGGCGGTCCGTTCCAGAGAGGCGGTCACTTCCAGAGAGGCGGTCAGCTCCAAAGAGGGGGTTTTCAAATCCAGAGAGGAAATCAATATCAGTATCAAAAAGGAGGTTACATCCAGACGCAAAGAGGAACCTTCTTTCAGACGCAGAGTGGAGGCTACTATCAGACACAGCGAGGAGGCCACTTCCAAAACCAGAGAGGAGGCTACTGCCAGACGCAAAGAGAAGCCTACTTTCAGACGCAGACAGGAGACTACTACGAGACGCAGCGAGGAGGCCACTTCCAAGCCCAGAGAGGAGGATACTACCAGACGCAGCGAGAAGGCCACTTCCAAGCCCAAAGAGGGGGATCCTCCCGAGTCCAGAGAGGCGGTAACTTCCAAATTCAAACCAAGCGAAACTAAAGCAGCGAAGATGGGTCTGTTGCAAAGCAGGCGGGCCCGGCCCCATGATGACGAGAACCCGTTTGAACAGAGTCATGATAACGATAACGACAAGGACTCTAATGTGACGGACATCCGGCTGATCGAGGAGACGCCCGAAGATTTGGAAGATCGCGGAGCTTGCGATCTTATCCGAGTGCTGGTCTTCTTGGCATATGGAGTTTTGATACTCCGTACCCTGATAAGGATTCTGAGAGCACCCGACAAAGATGAAGAAGGTATGTCGAATGAACGTATCCAACGTGATATTGATGTCGTGGTTAATGTGATGGTCTTAAGGATGGATCACTGCGTTTTGGAATTAGAAATAATGCATGTATCACTTAACTTGGACAAGTCCAAAACTCTGTAACGACTTCTGTACACTCTCTTTTTTTGGTTAACTCACGGAGTTGATTTTAATTATGTCTATTTTCACAGTCACTTTTATTTTTCTCTGTTACTATGTATGTTTCACTGTGGTTTAATGGCGTATGGTAAAAGTTGACTGTACGTTTGCTGACGTTTGTGTTTTTATTTGCGATAATATTATGCGAACGACAATGTACATGGCGACGCACTTATGTATTGATGTTACTCTGCATGGTTTGTGTACTGGCAATATTCAAATGTATTGAGGAAAACCTTTTCTCCCAATTATGTTGTATATTTTTGCGCTATTTCCAATGCGGGGTCATTGTGTTTAAATATCCAGATCTCCATAATCTGACAGTCAGGGGAAATTATTTCTTGCGAACATTTTGAAACTGCCAAATCGGTGTCTTATCGATATCTTTTATTTATTAGATTTTTTTAAATTATGTTTTGAATGATTTAACTTTTTTTACTTTTTTTTTGTTATTTTTAGGTACTTATACTTTCCTGTGGTATCGAGAACCGCGTCTAGGTTGATATAATTTTTTTATTATTTTAAAATCATGCACGTGTTTATTATGCTGTGCGATTTGAAATAGTAATTACTCAAAAAACAGTTAAAGTAATAAGCTTGCCAATCTAAGACATGCTGTGTTGTGGATAATGGCATTCATTTTTGCAAAATTTTGCGTTTTAATAGTCACCGTACTAAAACTACGAATCTAAAAAAAAAATTCAAGTGACATTAAAATTTTGTCTGTGGACGTAAAATCGAAGTTTCACTTCATTTTAAGAAACTAGTACGGTGGCTTTTTTTTTTAACAAATTTCCCTTGTGTAACAATGTCTGAACATTTTTCTCTTTCTTTCCAGATACACAGGAGTTATACAACACCAAACTCATGTAAACTTTTTTCTTTTTAAAATGGAGGATCAGGAGTTGGCCCGGGTAATAGTCCTTTATTAAGTACCATATTCTAAAGTATTTTATATGATCTTTAAAATTAATCAGCTCTCGTAATTCAATCTCTTTAATTTTCGCCGAAGTCTTTGCAATACTATTGCAATTACATTGTGTGTGTTTGTATGTTCCGTTGTCACGTCAAAACGACTGAACGGGTAAATTTGAAAGCGAAAAATAGAAATACATTTATTTATTTGAAAAATAAAAAAACAAAAAACATTAACAACACCTTGAAGAATAGATATTGCAAACAAGTTTTTGTTCTGTTCAATCTAGCGACAATTTGCTGGCAATAGCAAGTTATCAATATAGTCTTTAATATTAAAAAATATGTATATAGGTTTTTTTTTTATAAGTACAAATAGTTACAGTTTTTTTTTACAACTTTGACGATTTATCACTAACCGATATTCTTCCCATTTCTCTTGTAGGTGTTAGGGTATCTCCGGGCATTAGACCCGGAGAACCCAACCCGTAATCGGTAAGTACCTCTCTTAGTACTTTTTTAGATATACTAGGTCACCCATCATGCTGTTTTATTCTGGACCCTTGGAAATACCACTAAGCAAACAAAACACCTCTAGCAATCGGATTCAAAATATTGCTCCTTTAATCTCAGTAAAGATTTTTTTAAGCCTCGATCTCATTTTAACACATCGTCTTTCAAGACAGTTCTTACACATTGTTCAATCTGGCGTATCATTTTAGTCAGTGGCTTTAAAAACTTAAAATTGTTACTTCGATTTTTAATTTAAAAATACGGTGAAGGAAAATAATTGATGAACGTCAACTCACACTTAAAGTCCTTCAGCCAGTTTGCAAAAGTCTCCAATCCAATCTGTTCTAAATTCAAAGATTAAAAAGCTAACCGTCTTACTACAAAAAACTTAAACATCGTTTAACAGTTGTTAAACAGCTGTTGTAAATCAACTGCTAGTCAGATGTTTAAGTTTTTTGTGGTAAGACGGTAAGTGTCGGCAACGGGAGTCTCATGGCAATCATCTTTTCAGACAACTGGCTAGAGTAGCCGGCCTGCGAGTACTTGAGAACATCATGAGAATCCGCGAACAACGTCGTAATCACCGCTACGCTAGCTCCCAACCCAAATGGTTTGGCAACGAGAACGGCCAGAACGTGCGCAAGCAAGATTTGAATCGGCAACACCCGGTCCAAATTCCTGATAACCTCCAACAACTCTTCGAGATCGAAGTGCAGGTGGCAGTGCAGCCGCGCCGGCGGGCCCTCGCCCGGGCGCAGCCGTCCCACGCCGAGGGGCAAGCCCCCCCAGACGAGGAGCAGCCGTCCCCGGCCGGGGAGCAGCCGCCCCCAGCCGAGGAGCAGCCGCCCCCAGCCGAGGAGCAGCCGCCCCAAGCCAAGGAGCAGCCGCCCCCAGCCGAGGAGCAGCCGCCCCCAGCCGAGGAGCTGCCGTCCACTGCTGAGGAGCAGTCGTCCCGTGCGGAGGTGCAGGCATCCCCATCCGGGCTACAGCCGCCCCCCGCCGAGCAGCCAACTCCCGAGGCCGCCGCGCCGCCGCCGGACCAGCCGAACGGTAATTCTACTTAAGCAGTTCACGATGGGCCTACCTTAGGTTTAACTTAATACCCATCGGTCGTAGAAGTAGTAGGCGGGGGGTTTCACCTTTTACTCTGAACGGGACGTTTTCAGATGTGAGTGGACTACAGTGATATTTTTGTTAGGACTACAGTGCGGAAAACTTTAAAAACTTTCAAATTTTTCAACGCAAATTGATACATCCCTTCTACTACTTCTACCGCTGATTCGGATTAAGTCAAACCAATGGAAGGCTCCAATTACTATGTCTTTTTCATCGTCATAGTCGTCAGGGCTCATTAATATCAATTAATAGTATGTCAAATGTCGTACTAAATTGATGTTTAAATAATCAAATCAATATGTGTTAGTTTGTAAGATCTTAGAATGTGTCTATAAGTCTGAATATTTTTAACGTTCTGGCTCGACTCGATCTCGGAATTTAATATTTAACTACAACCTTAGCTCTCCTTTTGTGTCAAACTTGCAACTTATTAACCAATTTATAAATGGTAATAGTAAATGTCTTTGGAACAGTAATAGGGTAGCAACCACGGTATTTTATTTCTCAACTAAGGTACAGGTCATAAAACTCATTAACATCGTAGTGAGGGTTCTGATTGCAAAATTATGACAATAATAAAGTAATGAAGTCATAAAAAATTTGCAAAGCAGTATATTATGACGTACGTTCGTAATATTCAAATTTCTTCAAATTCAAAATTCCAACCTACCCAATATTATACTTATAGTTATTAATGTCGTTAGCATAAATGATGGTATGTTAAAGATAAAGTTTAAAAAAGGCCAAAACGATCTACTTCTAGGAACATGTGTGATATGTTACTAAGATTAAAGTTTTGAACTGTGAATGTCATCACAGTTCAGACAGTAATTTAAAAAATATAATAGTTTGACCAATGACACTTTTGGTACAACCTGACATTTGGATCCCTTTATGGAAACCCTATTTTACGTAATCTTTTTTACTAACTAAGTACTTACTATAGATAATTTACAATTTTTTGTAGTTTTCCAAATACCCCCTATTCTTATTTCACAATTAGAGTACCTAAAAAGAACTGAATTTTTACCTTAGTATAAAAATCACTTTTTGAAAGAATTTAACGAGTAGAGTACTTAAAGTATTTTAATATTTTATAAAAAAAAACTACATTTTCGAAGTGATGAGAAACTTTTCCAGGGTACATTGTTTTATTCTAAGAATTCCCAAACTCGACATATTTTCCAATCCAAATTGTTTGGCTTGAAATGTCCATGTCGAAATTTTTTGTGATATTATAGTTTTTAATTAATTTATGCTGCAATTGTCATCTATAATCAAACTGCTTAGCAGTTAAAAATTTAAAACAATTCAAATAGAAATTGAATTTGTTTTTTTTATTTTATATTTAAGAATACAGGTTAAAAAAGGCCTATTATAGAACGACTAATTTAAGATAGTTGGTTTAACATATTTCACTACGGTTGGTCAAAGATAGACAAAATCTGAATATTAAAACTAAATACTTTATTGTTGAATCTAGCAATTGTAGAAGATAAGACTTTGTAATAATCCGAATCGAATTTAGTTCTCAACGTTTAGGAATATAAAATAAAATAAAATTTAAAATAGTCTGATTCAAATTAACAAAGTCAATATATCTTAGGAGAAAATAAAATATCTTCTCAAAAATAATCAACATTCAATTTCGGGAACAAAACAAACAAAATTACATATATATAATAAAACCGAAACCAAATGCAAGAGACCAGGTGGAAGTATGTCGTGCAATACGCCTGGGTGGGTACCACCGCCTTGCCACCGGCTCCGGTCCACGGCAAGGTAGCCAGTTACGATTACAGGCACGCTAGACTGACCAACCAAGTCTTTATGCAGCGGGAATGCAATCTGGATACTACACCGTCCAACCGACCAACAAATACAACTAGTGGGTCGGGGACAATCCAGACTATATTACTGGCCCGCGAGACAGACCAACAATGTCATAAGTGCTCAAGCACTTTAGGTTAAGGTTTAGGTTAATATTGAGAGTGTGATGCAACTAGACGCGGAACAGTAAATCCCCGAACTCCGTGCGGAGGGGCCAAGTCCTCGATATGACTTTAAACTGTCGTGCGTCCATTAACATCGGACGTAAAACAGGCAGGGCTCACTGCGTAAGCATTACGCCAGCACTTCAAATCGATGCTGGGTATCCAGTATCGTTTAAGAAGTCAGACGAGGCCTGCTTGCAAAGTTGGTGCTAGTATAGAGCATCGGCTTAGAGCGATGACACGATGAAGAGCATTTGTGCACCTGGGTTCGAGCTGCTGTCTCGGACCTTTGTACATTAGGATCGACGCCTCTGACAATCGGGTTGCGAGTGGTCATTCTTGCGTCTTATGAGTTCGTGCGTATATAGGGCTTCGGAAAGTAACACAGCATCAGAAAATCGGCGATACACTCATGTCTACAGGAAACCGGGTTAGGCGGGGGGATGAACGATTATCAGGCTCTGAAAGAGACTCGATTAGCTGTGTTTGGAGCTAAGACCTGCAACTTCAACATGGTAGACGGAAGTTCTGGAGGCGAGAGGAATGTGTCTTATGTGAGTCGTGACGACCAAGTGGGCTGGAACGTGACAACTGTGGGAAACGAGAACACCAAAACGGGGACATTATTCACACTGTGTCGAGTTACAAAACTGTAGCTCTTGAACCCGACTGCGATAGTGGGGGGGATTAAATTATGAATAGTATTTGCGAGCATTTATCTGCAAATTGACTTCCATACCTGTTGGCGCTACAAATTGGTGGCCAAATGAGGGATAGTAAGCAGATATTTGCCCGGCATTTTGTAGCGTGGCTTTCTGAAGGTTAAATGGAACGATGTTTCAGAAATGAGTGGGATCTCTGTCTGGCGGTTTTTGGATGGTACTGACACCAAAATCTCCGGCGGAGAAGCAAAGAGCATACTTAGGGCTAGCCTTCGAGGTCGTGTGTCGGCGAGCACCGTCGTGGCACATTACCACCTCACGGACGAAAGTCCTGGCGTAATGACGGGGCAAAAGAAGAAAGATGAGTGGGTGTATCATAGAAGAAGTGTTAACATCGGAGCGATAGAGGGTTAAGTAGAGTCGTATGTTTGGGGTAAGGAACATAAAGAGCGCAGAAAATTTACACCGTCAAGGCTACCCTGGCATACCTGGCATCTGAATAGAATCAAGTTTAGCTCCACGCGGAAGCTGGCAAATAGTCTCCATAGAGTATCTGTCCGGTGTCGCCGGCTAGTCAAGTCATCGCTCTGTCGTTGTTGTCCTGTTGAGACGAGAACACGCTTATTGTGACGCGCTGAAGAGAACGTGCCGATCCTATCAATTATCTTTCTTTCAATCATTGTCCTTTTTTTCAATTCTTACTTACTTTATCGGGCTTTCTATACCAGTAGCAGCGGCTTGTAGGTTCTCGGCTCAAATTGGGCCGATTCGACAGAGTGGTGTTTTTGACTAGTTAAGCGAATGACGGGGCAAACGATATAATGCGACTTGCCAGATACGTCAGCCTTTAAATCACGGACGGGTCGGTTTAACATTGGCAGCACACCGTGTGATTGTGTGGACACTGCGCCCTCCGGTCCGCCTGTCCGCGTTGTGCATCGAGTCACGGTTACCGGGATACCGGATGAGCTCAACATCCCGTTCCCGTGAAACGTCGGTCTCATTACGTCTTGCAATTGGATTTGGACACCATTAAACCTTTACCATCTAGCATGCGACTTCCCAAACGCGAGAACTAAATTCGAATAGGCTAACTAAATTGTTAACTTAAGTGTTCATGTGACAACATTGCAAGCACAATAATTGGTGGAACAGATTATATTGATACATCCCTTCTACTACTTCTACCGCTGATTCGGATTAAGTCAAACCAATGGGAGGCTCCAATAACTATATCTTTTTCATCGTCATAGTCGTCAGGGCTCATTAATATCAATTAAAAGTATGTTAAATGTCGTACTAAATTGATGTTTAAATGATCAAATCAATATGTGTTGATTTGAAATCTTGGAATGTGTCTATAAATCTGAATATTTTTATCGTTCTGTCTCGACTCGATCTCGGAATTTAATATTTAACTACAACCTTAGCTCTCCTTTTGTGTCAAACTTGCAACTTATTAACCAATTTATAAATGGTAATAGTAAATGTCTTTGGAACAGTAATAGGGTAGCAACCACGGTATTTTATTTCGCAACTAAGGTACAGGTCATAAAAGTCATTAACATCATAGTCAGGGTTCTGATTGCAAAATTATGACAATAATAAAGTAATGAAGTCATAAAAAATTTGCAAAGCAGTATATTATGACGTACGTTCGTAATATTCAAATTTCCACAAATTCAAAATTCCAACCTACCTAATATTATACTTATAGTTATTAATGTCGTTAGCATAAATGATGGTATGTTAAAGATGAAGTTTAAAAAAGGCCAAAACGATCTACTTTTAGGAACATGTGTGATATGTTACTAAGATTAAATTTTGAACTGTGAATGTCATCACAGTTCATACAGTAATTTAAAAATATAATAGTTTGACCAAGGACACTTTTGATACAACCTGACATTTGGATCCCTTTATGGAAACCCTATTTTACGTAATCTTATTTACTAACTAAGTACTTACTATAGATAATTTACAATTTTTTGTAGTTTTCCAAATACCCCCTATTCTTATTTTACATTTAGAGTACCTAAAAAGAACTGAATTTTTACCTTAGTATAAAAATCACTTTTTGAAAGAATTTAACGAGTAGAGTACTTAAAGTATTTAAATATTTTATAAAAAAAAACTACATTTTCGAAGTAATGAGAAACTTTACCAGGGTACATTGTTTTATTCTAAGAATTCCCAAACTCGACATATTTTCCAATCCAAATTGTTTGGCTTGAAATGTCCATGTCGAAATTTTTTGTGATATTATAGTTTTTAATTAATTTATGCTGCAATTGTCATCTATAATCAAACTGCTTAGCAGTTAAAAATTTAAAACAATTCAAATAGAAATTGAATTTGTTTTTTTTATTTTATATTTAAGAATACAGGTTAAAAAAGGCCTATTATAGAACGACTAATTTAAGATAGTTGGTTTAACATATTTCACTACGGTTGGTCAAAGATAGACAAAATCTGAATATTAAAACTAAATACTTTATTGTTGAATCTAGCAATTGTAGAAGATAAAACTTTGCAATAATCCGAATCGAATTTAGTTCTCAACGTTTAGGAATATAAAATAAAATAAAATTTAAAATAGTCTGATTCAAATTAACAAAGTCAATATATCTTAGGAGAAAATAAAATATCTTCTCAAAAATAATCAACATTCAATTTCGGGAACAAAACAAACAAAATTACATATATATAATAAAACCGAAACCAAATGCAAGAGACCAGGTGGAAGTATGTCGTGCAATACGCCTGGGTGGGTACCACCGCCTTGCCACCGGCTCCGGTCCACGGCAAGGTAGCCAGTTACGATTACAGGCACGCTAGACTGACCAACCAAGTCTTTATGCAGCGGGAATGCAATCTGGATACTACACCGTCCAACCGACCAACAAATACAACTAGTGGGTCGGGGACAATCCAGACTATATTACTGGCCCGCGAGACAGACCAACAATGTCATAAGTGCTCAAGCACTTTAGGTTAAGATTTAGGTTAATATTGAGAGTGTGATGCAACTAGACGCGGAACAGTAAATCCCCGAACTCCGTGCGGAGGGGCCAAGTCCTCGATATGACTTTAAACTGTCGTGCGTCCATTAACATCGGACGTAAAACAGGCAGGGCTCACCGCGTAAGCATTACGCCAGCACTTCAAATCGATGCTGGGTATCCAGTATCGTTTAAGAAGTCAGACGAGGCCTGCTTGCAAAGTTGGTGCTAGTATAGAGCATCGGCTTAGAGTGATGACACGATGAAGAGCATTTGTGCACCTGGGTTCGAGTGCTGTCTCGGACCGTTGTACATTAGGATCGACGCCTCTGACAATCGGGTTGCGAGTGGTCATTCTTGCGTCTTATGAGTTCGTGCGTATATAGGGCTTCGGAAAGTAACACAGCATCAGAAAATCGGCGATACACTCATGTCTACAGGAAACCGGGTTAGGCGGGGGGATGAACGATTATCAGGCTCTGAAAGAGACTCGATTAGCTGTGTTTGGAGCTAAGATCTGCAACTTCAACATGGTAGACGGAAGTTCTGGAGGCGAGAGGAATGTGTCTTATGTGAGTCGTGACGACCAAGTGGGCTGGAACGTGACAACTGTGGGAAACGAGAACACCAAAACGGGGACATTATTCACACTGTGTCAAGTTACAAAACTGTAGCTCTTGAACCCGACTGCGATAGTGGGGGGATTAAATTATGAATAGTTTTGTGGACATTTATCTGAAAATTGACTTCCATACCTGTTGGCGCTACAAATTGGTGGCCAAATGAGGGATAGTAAGCAGATATTTGCCCGGCATTTTGTAGCGTGGCTTTCTGAAGGTTAAATGGAACGATGTTTCAGAAATGAGTGGGATCTCTGTCTGGCGGTTTTTGGATGGTACTGACACCAAAATCTCCGGCGGAGAAGCAAAGAGCATACTTAGGGCTAGCCTTCGAGGTCGTGTGTCGGCGAGCACCGTCGTGGCACATTACCACCTCACGGACGAAAGTCCTGGCGTAATGACGGGGCAAAAGAAGAAAGATGAGTGGGTGTATCATAGAAGAAGTGTTAACATCGGAGCGATAGAGGGTTAAGTAGAGTCGTATGTTTGGGGTAAGGAACATAAAGAGCGCAGAAAATTTACACCGTCAAGGCTACCCTGGCATACCTGGCATCTGAATAGAATCAAGTTTAGCTCCACGCGGAAGCTGGCAAATAGTCTCCATAGAGTATCTGTCCGGTGTCGCCGGCTAGTCAAGTCATCGCTCTGTCGTTGTTGTCCTGTTGAGACGAGAACACGCTTATTGTGACGCGCTGAAGAGAACGTGCCGATCCTATCAATTATCTTTCTTTCAATCATTGTCCTTTTTTTCAATTCTTACTTACTTCATCGGGCTTTCTATACCAGTAGCAGCGGCTTGTAGGTTCTCGGCTCAAATTGGGCCGATTCGACAGAGCAGTGTTTTTGACTAGTTAAGCGAATGACGGGGCAAACGATATAATGCGATTTGCCAGATACGTCAGCCTTTAAATCACGGACGGGTCGGTTTAAAATTGGCAGCACATCGTGTGATTGTGTGGACACTGCGCCCTCCGGTCCGCCTGTCCGCGTTGTGCATCGAGTCACGGTTACCGGGATACCGGATGAGCTCAACATCCCGTTCCCGTGAAACGTCGGTCTCATTACGTCTTGCAATTGGATTTGGACACCATTAAACCTTTACCATCTAGCATGCGACTTCCCAAACGCGAGAACTAAATTCGAATAGGCTAACTAAATTGTTAACTTAAGTGTTCATGTGACAACATTGCAAGCACAATAATTGGTGGAACAGATTATATTGATACATCCCTTCTACTACTTCTACCGCTGATTTTGATTAAGCCAACCCATTGGGGGGGCTCCAATTACTATGTCTTTTTCATCGTCATAGTCGTCAGGGCTCATTAATATCAATTAATAGTATGGCAAAATGTCGTACTAAATTTAAATTTAAATTTAGTTTAGACATTTGGATCCCTTTATGGAAACCCCTTATTTTACGTAATCTTTTTTACTAACTAAGTACTTACTATAGATAATTTACAATTTTTTGTAGTTTTCCAAATACCCCCTATTTTTATTACACATTTAAAGTACCTAAAAAGAACTGAATTTTTACCTTAGTATAAAAAATCACTTTTTGAAAGAATTTAACGAGTAGAGTACTTAAAGTATTTTAATATTTTATAAAAAAAAACTACATTTTCGAAGTGATGAGAAACTTTTCCAGGGTACATTGTTTTATTCTTAGAATTCCCAAACTCGACATATTTTCCAATCCAAATTGTTTGGCTTGAAATGTCCATGTCGAAATTTTTTGTGATATTATAGTTTTTAATTAATTTATGCTACAATTGTCATCTATAATCAAACTGCTTAGCAGCAAAAAAATTTAAAACAATTAAAATAGAAATTGAATTTGTTTTTTTTTTTATTTTATATTTAAGAATACAGGTTAAAAAAGGCCTATTATAGAACGACTAATTTAAGATAGTTGGTTTAATATATTTCACTACGGTTGGTCAAAGATAGACAAAATCTGAATATTAAAACTAAATACTTTATTGTTGAATCTAGCAATTGTAAAAGATAAAACTTTGTAATAATCCGAATCGAATTTAGTTCTCAACGTTTAGGAATATAAAATAAAATAAAATTTAAAATAGTCTGATTCAAATTAACAAAGTCAATATATCTTAGGAGAAAATAAAATATCTTCTCAAAAATAATTAACATTCAATTCAATATTAGAATTGATAGTTTGACATCTATCTCCATTTCGGGAACAAAACAAACAAAATTACATATATATAATAAAACCGAAACCAAATGCAAGAGACCAGGTGGAAGTATGTCGTGCAATACGCCTGGGTGGGTACCACCGCCTTGCCACCGGCTCCGGTCCACGGCAAGGTAGCCAGTTACGATTACAGGCACGCTAGACTGACCAACCAAGTCTTTATGCAGCGGGAATGCAATCTGGATACTACACCGTCCAACCGACCAACAAATACAACTAGTGGGTCGGGGACAATCCAGACTATATTACTGGCCCGCGAGACAGACCAACAATGTCATAAGTGCTCAAGCACTTTAGGTTAAGGTTTAGGTTAATATTGAGAGTGTGATGCAACTAGACGCGGAACAGTAAATCCCCGAACTCCGTGCGGAGGGGCCAAGTCCTCGATATGACTTTAAACTGTCGTGCGTCCATTAACATCGGACGTAAAACAGGCAGGGCTCACCGCGTAAGCATTACGCCAGCACTTCAAATCGATGCTGGGTATCCAGTATCGTTTAAGAAGTCAGACGAGGCCTGCTTGCAAAGTTGGTGCTAGTATAGAGCATCGGCTTAGAGTGATGACACGATGAAGAGCATTTGTGCACCTGGGTTCGAGCTGCTGTCTCGGACCTTTGTACATTAGGATCGACGCCTCTGACAATCGGGTTGCGAGTGGTCATTCTTGCGTCTTATGAGTTCGTGCGTATATAGGGCTTCGGAAAGTAACACAGCATCAGAAAATCGGCGATACACTCATGTCTACAGGAAACCGGGTTAGGCGGGGGGATGAACGATTATCAGGCTCTGAAAGAGACTCGATTAGCTGTGTTTGGAGCTAAGACCTGCAACTTCAACATGGTAGACGGAAGTTCTGGAGGCGAGAGGAATGTGTCTTATGTGAGTCGTGACGACCAAGTGGGCTGGAACGTGACAACTGTGGGAAACGAGAACACCAAAACGGGGACATTATTCACACTGTGTCGAGTTACAAAACTGTAGCTCTTGAACCCGACTGCGATAGTGGGGGGGATTAAATTATGAATAGTATTTGCGAGCATTTATCTGCAAATTGACTTCCATACCTGTTGGCGCTACAAATTGGTAGCCAAATGAGATAATAAGCAGATATTTGCCCGGCATTTCGTAGCGTGGCTTTGTAAAGGTTAAATGGAACGATGTTCCAGAAATGAGTGGGATCTCTGTCTGGCGGTTTTTTGGATGGTACTGACACCAAAATCTCCGGCGGAGAAGCAAAGAGCATACTTAGGGCTAGCCTTCGAGGTCGTATGTCGTCGTGGCACATTACCACCTCACGGACGAAAGTCCTGGCGTAATGACGGGGCAAAAGAAGAAAGATGAGTGCGTGTATCATAGTAGAAGTGTTAACATCGGAGCGATAGAGGGTTAAGTAGAGTCGTATGTTTGGGGTAAGGAACATATAGAGCGCAGAAAATTTACACCGTCAAGGCTACCCTGGCATACCTGGCATCTGAATAGAATCAAGTTTAGCTCCACGCGGAAGCTGGCAAATAGTCTCCATAGAGTATCTGTCCGGTGTCGCCGGCTAGTCAAGTCATCGCTCTGTCGTTGTTGTCCTGTTGAGACGAGAACACGCTTATTGTGACGCGCTGAAGAGAACGTGCCGATCCTATCAATTATCTTTCTTTCAATCATTGTCCTTTTTTTCAATTCTTACTTACTTTATCGGGCTTTCTATACCAGTAGCAGCGGCTTGTAGGTTCTCGGCTCAAATTGGGCCGATTCGACAGAGCGGTGTTTTTGACTAGTTAAGCGAATGACGGGGCAAACGATATAATGCGACTTGCCAGATACGTCAGCCTTTAAATCACGGACGGGTCAGTTTATTCTTGGCAGCACATCGTGTGATTGTGTGGACACTGCGCCCTCTGGTCCGCCTGTCCGCGTTGTGCATCGAGTCACGGTTACCGGGATACCGGATGAGCTCAACATCCCGTTCCCGTGAAACGTCGGTCTCATTACGTCTTGCAATTGGATTTGGACACCATTAAACCTTTACCATCTAGCATGCGACTTCCCAAACGCGAGAACTAAATTCGAATAGGCTAACTAAATTGTTAACTTAAGTGTTCATGTAACAACAATGTAAGCACAATATTTGGTGGAACAGATTATATCGAACGCGGGAGAATAATATAGATAGATGGTGATTGGTATGGAACATCTATAGTTAGACGATTTGGCTCTTAATCAGCAAATTCGAAATTGTAGCAGAATAACGCAATTGGCATAGTATACATATCAGGCAACAGGGAAAATTATTATTTAACATAAAGGAAAATCGGAATAGAGAAAAAGTATCTCGGGGATATACGGGGAAATTGTTAAAATCTTAGGCCTGTCGCAATTAATCTGGCATCCATCTTTGATAGCGTTCGAAAGGAAAGAAAATTTTATGTAATGGTATTCCTACCGGTAGCCTTTCTGGAGACAGCACTATAAAACTTCGAAGTCTCTTTTCCATTTACTTGATATTCTCGAAGCACATTTGGAAAATCGAGTGATGTAAGATTTACCTTGAATGGTAGATCAGAACCATCAGACAGTCAGATACATCTTGAAATCTCGTCACAGCTGGCGGGTTCTTATAGTGGACGGATTCAATAGAATCCAATAGTGCCACTTTGAATCACTGGGAAGATGATAAAGGGTTTTATATCTTAAATCAAAAACCTCTTTAAAGTTCCATATCAATTAAACAAGTACGGTGAAAAGCCCCTTAAAAAATGTAATTGGCAATGAGGTTGAAAATTTATAACATAAATAAAATTATCCGAAATAACCAAAATTTACTAATATCGAAATCTGTTCCACATTTGTAACGAATTGGTTTGTAAAACGCGAATGGCATCCTTAAGAGGGGCTTTATTAAAAAATATTTAAAAACTCATCAAAGTTGGAAAAAGTGATAGGTCAAATTTAAAAGTACTTTTGCACCCTAAATTAATGTTATTAATTGGTACCATGTAATTCCGCCAACTTGTGGTGACATATGTTTTAGGGTAAGCGGCGAATGTTGTTGGTTAGTTTTATATGAAACGTCAAAATTGAGACTGTTCGATAAGTAAGAAAAATGTAGAAGGTCCTTTCGACTCACTACTAAACGAAAAGATTTAAATGCGGTGCTAAAATTTGTACGGGGAAGGGTATTTTCAGGATGAAATTTCAACAATCTTTGACAATACCATAATGACAACAACTGGAAACCACACTAACTGGAAACAAAACTAACTAACAGCAAACAATGAGAAATGTCACGAAAAGTTTAAGGGAAGTTCAGTAAGAATGCATATTTATCCAATTGTAATACTCATAGAATAAGATAGCATGTAAGCGCTTTTTTCATAGGGCTGGCGGGAAGAGTTTAAATGTGCCGAATCATTGTGATCGCGCAACATCTGGAAAGCTGACATCCGTTCTTGTTTACAAGAATGTGTGCAACTAGCTAACAATCACCAATGATTTATGAGCTCGCGGGAATAGGTTGGACGCACTTACTCAGCCACCTAACTGACCTGAGAAGTCCTCTTTCGTTTAGTATTAACATTTGTATTGTCATGGGAAAAATTTGGCCGGGGAAGCGCAATAGGAGAAAAGTTCTATGCAAATTGACAGGAAGGTGCAAATTAGCTTGAGAGTGCGCCGGTACTTTAGAAATGAACTCGTACAGAAATTAGCTTGTATATCTGAATGTCTGTAAAGAAGAGAGTAGGTTGCACACATGTGACGACACATCTGTGTTTGTATGTCGACCGTGCGCTAAAGTGCTTACCATCTGAACACTTGCGACATTCTGCTGTTCCCGCCAGCCTGCTGACCGAAAGCTTTTCATTCTAATATTAATGTTGTTCGTATAAAGCGTATTCTCAAACAAGACTCAAGCCCAAAGCGGGTCGCAAATTGGAGAAATCTAATTTAATACAGATTAAAGTTTAAGCAATTATGAGCCTTGTCCCTTTTGGGATAGAGCAAAATCGGCTTGGACTTCACACAATCCGGACTAGATTTGTACTTGAGTGTTCATTTTGGAATACAGCTATCGATGTTTACTACTTTTTTTCCGAAAATTAATTTTACTTCACGAATTTAAATATGCATGTGTTAGGATCTAGGATATGTCTCTACCTTAAATTGGTTTTATTGAACTAAATTTGTTTTGGTTGATCTATGTTAACGTATCCAGTATGGATATTAATTTTGACTCGTTAACACTGTCTATACATATTATGTGTAATAAATGTCAGTAAATGTGGTAACAGGTCTATTATTTATTGTCCCCAGCTCCCTTAGACATCTTCACTGTGAGGGCGAAAAGGCCTCACCATTGAATGGGAGCATGTGGATTTAGTTTCAATATCAGTAAATACACATTATTATTTTCAGAATAATATTATACTGCGCAATTGAAAAAAATACAACACAATACATATTTTTTTAACATAGCAAGATATTTTCCGCGTAGTAATTGCGAGTATTGCGATTATTAGCATTGCAATTTTTTTTAAATGCTACTTTGCACTCACGGTGAATATGTTAATTCTACAGTAGGCACTTAACCAGTATTATATTTTCTAAATGGAATAAGCCAAAAAAATTTTTTCTAGATAGTTCCTATTATTCAATCGTATCTGTAATCATTCGATTAGCCACTTTTTGGATATAAACTTTCAAAAGCAATTTCGATTCTAAAAACCATATTTAGCTAGCGCTATCAAATTGAGAATACAGGATGTAGAAACTAAAACAATCAACATATAGAAGATATCGATTAGCCACTCCTTAGAAAAGATCGAGATTAACATAAGGAGTTCTATATTTTGTCTGGAGTACCCACTGTGCCCTTGCGGGTACTTCAGACACAATGTAGAAAACTTATGACTTCATCTGAAGAAGAAAAGCCGGCGAGTACTTCTAAGAAACTTGATAAATCATCTTCTCGAAGAAAATCGAGTCTCGGGCCGTTTGGCTGCCGTATCTAAAATAGCAGCAACTCTTATGCAGCAGCTCATGAGTGTCGTAAGAGGCGACTAAACGATTTTTTCATTTTGCTGTTGCATATAGCAGATCAATTTCTTGTTATTAAAACTCTTTCGTTTGAATTGTGAACATTTATAAGAACGTTTACTATGTAACAAACTCTTCTTGACGAGTTTTGAATTTTTAAACCTCTTTAAAATTTTATAAGCTTTTTTCGATTGATGATGTGTATGTACTATGTTTGTGTTTTTTCCTTGAGCTACCATCATTATGTATCAGAAATTTACGGTGAAGAAGACCACTACCGAAGAGATGCCTGACTAGTCACATTGACTTTCATCCTTGAAGCAGACAATACTGTAAGAAGAAATCAAACCCAGACGCATAATCATAATGGTCGCTCACCGGACCTCTCCCAACGGAGTCTCACCCGGTGGGCTTGTACCGAGAAGACAGCAAATCAAGATAATGATTGAAGATCAAGACAAAGAAACCACTAAAACTTTCAAGACAACGCACAGAGTTGCAAAGAAGACTACAACCGTGGACAAACAAATCTAAGATCACTCAGCCAACATCCCAGGATAAAAGAACAAAATGGACAAGATGACCAAGTCCATAGCCATCACGCTGGTCGTTCACTGGGCCTCTCCTAACGGAGTTTCACCCGGTAGGCTTGTACCGATAAGACTGCAGACCAAATTGAAAACATTAGACTAACTAAATAAGAATTTGGAGAAGAACTGCCAACTCATCACCTATAACTAAATCTTCAGAATTCAGAATAAGAAGACAAAGTCTAAAAAAATTATCATTTTCATGAAACGTGGCTCACTGGAGAAAACGAAGAGAAAAAATATACAGTAACCAAACAACACCACAATGTGCTAATAAAATCAGGAATTACTAAGTTATCATCCCTGAAGCATACAATACTGTTAGGAAGAAGTCAATATCAGAAATATATTTAACCTGGTCGCTCACTGGGCCTCTCCCAACGGAGTCTCACCTGGTGGGCTTGTACCGAGAAGACTGCAGACCAAGATGATTTTTGAAGATCAAGATAAAGAAACCACCAAAACTACCCTCACACAGTTAGAAAAAAGATCAATATGAAGAAACTACCTAAACTATGAAGACAACGCACAGAGTTGCAAAGAAGACTACAACCGTGGACAAACAAATCTAAGATCACTCAGCCAACATCCCAGGATAAAAGAACAAAATGGACAATATTACCAAGTCTGTAGCTATCAACACACTGGTCGCTCACTGGGCCTCTTCCAACGGAGTCTCACCTGGTGGGCTTGTACCGAGAAGACTGCAGACCAAGATGATTTTTGAAGATCAAGATAAAGAAACCACCAAAACTACACTCACACAGTTAGAAAAAAGATCAATATGAAGAAACTACCTAAACTATGAAGACAACGCACAGAGTTGCAAAGAAGACTACAACCGTGGACAAACAAATCTAAGATCACTCAGCCAACATCCCAAGATAAAAGAACAAAATGGACAATATTACCAAGTCTGTAGCTATCATCACACTGGTCGCTCACTGGGCCTCTCCCAACGGAGTCTCACCTGGTGGGCTTGTACCGAGAAGACTGCAGACCAAGATGATTTTTGAAGATCAAGATAAAGAAACCACCAAAACTACACTCACACAGTTAGAAAAAAGATCAATATGAAGAAACTACCTAAACTATGAAGACAACACACAGAGTTGCAAAGAAGACTACAACCGTGGACAAACAAATCTAAGATCACTCAGCCAACATCCCAGGATAAAAGAACAAAATGGACAATATTACCAAGTCTGTAGCTATCATCACACTGGTCGCTCACTGGGCCTCTTCCAACGGAGTCTCACCTGGTGGGCTTGTACCGAGAAGACTGCAGACCAAGATGATTTTTGAAGATCAAGATAAAGAAACCACCAAAACTACACTCACACAGTTAGAAAAAAGATCAATATGAAGGAACTACCTAAACTATGAAGACAACACACAGAGTTGCAAAGAAGACTACAAGCGTGGAAAAACAAATCTAAGATCGCTCAGCCAACATCCCAGGATAAGACTACAAAGTGAAGAAGATAACCAAGTCCATAGCCATCATCATGCTGGTCGCTCACTTGGCCTCTCCCGACGGGCTCCCACCCGGTGGGTTTGTACCAAGAAGACAGCAAACCAAGATGATGATTGAAGATCATCCTCTCTATAACCGCGGAAAAACAAATCTAAGATCACTCAGCCAACATCCCAGGATAAAATAACAAAATGGACAAGATGACCAAGTCCATAGCCATCACGCTGGTCGTTCACTGGGCCTCTCCTAACGGAGTTTCACCCGGTAGGCTTGTACCGATAAGACTGCAGACCAAATTGAAAACATTAGACTAACTAAATAAGAATTTGGAGAAGAACTGCCAACTCATCACCTTTAACTAAATCTTCAGAATTCAGAATAAGAAGACAAAGTCTAAAAAAATTATCATCTTCATGAAACGTAGCTCACTGGAGAAAACGAAGAGAAAAAATATACAGTAACCAAATAACACCACAATGTGCTAATAAAATCAGGAATTACTAAGTTATCATCCCTAAAGCAAACAATTTGATAGGAAGAAGTCAATATCAGAAATATATTTAACCTGGTCGCTCACTAGGCCTCTCCCAACGGAGTCTCACCTGGTGGGCTTGTACCGAGAAGACTGCAGACCAAGTTGATTACTGAAGATCAAAATAAAGAAACCACCAAAACTACACACATATTTAGAAAGAAGCTCAAAAAACCAATCATCTATGAGAATCCTTCAAACATAAAATTTTTAAGTTGTACAACAAAAAAGTTAAAAAGATAACCAGTCCAGACCCGTTGTCACGCTGGTCTCTCACCGGGGATCTTCCAACGGAGTCTTACGCGGTGGATTTGTCTTAAAATTAGTGCAGACGATTGCAGATGACCAAAATGAAGAAACAACTAAGACTAACCAAAACCAAATATACAATTGAGAAGAAGATTACACGCTCTGAAAAACAGTCATCCATGTGAATCATTCAAACCTTAAATTGCTAAGTCAACATCCGTGAATAACATAAGAAAGTTTAAATGATTACAAGTCAAAAGCCATCATCACGCCGGTATCTCACCGTACCAAGATGAAAATATTAGAGAAACTAAACAAGGATCCGGGGAAGAACACGAGCCTGAACCAAGCCACCATCTTAAAATAAATCGACTCAATCGTGAATAAAGAGTAAACTAATCCGGAACTTATCGCCTGCGTGAAAACTTCTGACCTAACTTACTGAAGAAAATGAAGATATAATGCCCTACACACCCACCAATACCACAATGTGCTACCACAAAAAAGACAAAACTCGCTAAGCTATCATTCCTGAAGCAGACAATATTGTTAAAATGAAGTCAAACCCAGAATCATCATCACACTGGTCGCTCACCGGACTTCTCCCAACGGAGTCCAATCGGTGCGCTTGTACCGATAAGACTGCAGACCTAGATGAAGAATCTACCAAAACTAACCAAGACAACAGACACAGTTGGAAATAAGATAACAAGTGTGAAAAAGCAATTACCCATTTCAATCTCTTAAACCTAAAATTGCTAACCCAACATCTCTGAAAAGGACAACAAAGTTAGGAAGACAACTCTAGACCCATCATCGCGCTGGTCGCTCACCGGGTCTGTCCCAACGAAATCTCACCCAATGGGCTTGTACCGAGAACACTGCAGATCGAGATGATTTTAGTAGGTTAAGATAACGAAACCATCATGACAATGCACACAATTTAAGAGAAGATAATAAGCTCGAAAAAAACCATTATCTATGTCAACATCCCTGGATAAGACACTAAAGTACATAAAGAAAATGACAAGCCTCTTCCAACGGAGTCTCACTCAGTGGGCTAGTTCCAACCAAGAAAACCAAGATTAAGAAACTACCGAAACTAACCAAAATCATACAAACAGTTGAAAAGAAGATAACGAGCGCAGAAAAACATCATATATGAGCATAATTTCAACCTTAAATTGTTAGAAAAGACAAGAAAGCTGAGAAAATATCTCGTCAAGACTCATCATTACGCTATCCCACCTACATGGGACAGGCTATAGACCACAGACCTACTACAATACAACAGACCAAGATATTCACCGACGACCAGGATAAAAATATTGCAGAACCAATAAAAATATCGAGAAAAGCACTGCCAAGAACAATGAAAAGAATCAACATTACCCTGGTCGCTCACCGGTCCTTTTCCGACGGTGCCTCGTATGATGACCTTGTACCGAGAAAACCAGAGACTAAAATTGTGGTTTTAGACCAAATCTAAATCGTTGCACAAACTAAAAAAGGTTACCGAGAAGAAATGTTAATAAATCAATAGAATTAAGAAGAGAAAGACTTGCCTAGAAAATTTTTCGTGTACGTGAAATTTTCTCACTTGGCTTACTAATAAATACGAAAATAAACAAAAACTAAAGAATTCAACTAATACACTGGAAAAGACCAGAACTACTAAGCTGTCATCCTTAAAGCAAACAATATTGCTAAGAAAAAGTCAAATCCAAAACCATCATCACGCTGGTCACTCTTTGTCCTCAATAGGGGTCTCACTTTGTGGGCTTGCACCGAGAAGACTGCAACCAACCTGTTTATTTAAGACCAAGGCCTTACAATAACTTAACAAAAATCCAGACACGCCATCAGAAAAATCCAGACACGCCATCAGCCGCTAATCCTTTATCCTTAGAAATATCGACATAGATGAGAAAAGAAAGGAAAATACCCGTCAACACTCTGACCAATCACTGGGCATCACTTATACCGTGTGGGTTGTACGACTAAACCTCTAAAGTAGACAATAATTGCCAAGCCATCATTTTTGAATAAATCAACACAGTTGTGAAGAAAATAAGTGCTGTAACAAACTAACATCTCCGTGGAAATATCAGAACCAAATTATTACAAAACAACGAAAAAAATATGAAAACTACCTAAGGCAACATTTTTTTTTTTGCCATGACGATTGACTTTAAATTAAGAAGTCTGCAAATTGAAACCTTTATTGGGAAGACTGAGTTCCGCAGAAAACACAGCACAAAAATGAAGTTAGTTTCAAAAAAAATAAGAATTAAAATATCCTTTGCGCGTCTTATATGAGAAGAAAGACTGATTTGAAATAGACTACTGAACTAACCGTGACCACAAAAATAAGGGAAAAATAAATTTGGCGGACGAAAGAAGACATATCAATAGATTTTCGCCTTCACGCTAGTGAGCTCGTACCAACAAAATTGCAGACCAGAATCAGATCAAGTCAGAAGATGATTGTAGAAGACTAAGATGAAGAGCTGCTAACTAACCAAAACTGTCAGAAACTAAACAATAACTGCTCGCAAGAGAAGAATATTTAATAGCATCAAAAAGTTTACCAGGATGATGCCATTTTCCAAAAACAAATAAAAATTGCTAACAGGAAAAAACAAATTTAAAAAAACTAAAACATGCTGTTGCCCTCATATCAATCTAGGTGATTGATAAAAATGTTTCATATCCATATAACGTTCTATAAAATGTAAGAACATTACGCTGTTTATTCACCGGGCCTCTCCCAACGAGGCCTCATCAAAGAGGCTTGTACCGAGAAGACTGGAGACCAAGTTCATAGTAGAAGGCCAAGATGAAGAAACTACCTAGACAATACACATAGAAGAAGAGTAAAGGTCCCAATAACAATAATCAAAACGAACAAGTAGCTGGAAAAAATCTTACTGCATAATTATCATGTTATCAAATCGACATTTAATCGAAGAATATGGTTCTGTCCAATCATATCTCATCTGAATTCACATACTTAACTCACATCAAATCTCCCATACCAAGACCAAGTGAGCTTCAACGTCAACAAACCATTTGACTATGAAAAGGATATGTCATCTTTTCAATTCGGAAAGTCTCCTCAAGTGATCATCAAATGAAAAACAAGTCGAAGACCACAAGTCTGCGCCAAAGATATCAAGCTGTTGAGTCACCAAACTTCATGCTGACGAGCATCAGAACTTCACCAGATGACCACAACTCAACTCCCCAGACCAGCCCTTGCCGTACCAAGAAACCTGCGAATGGTAAGTGACAAACCATATTTCTTGCATCTGACTCATTTGATTTGTCACTTGTGTCAATAAGATGTGAAAAGGTTCGGCGAAGAGAAAAATATAATTTCAAAAATGACTTATTTTGAAAGCTTCCCTCCTAATATTGTCTACTAATCCATTTAATTAATCTAAAATATACAAATAAAATGTAAAATTCAAATGGACACATAAAACTATATTCAAAAAATCATTCCACTCAATTATTTAAACTTCATAATCAAAACGCAAAAGCAGAGCAGCATTCGAGTCAATCAATCTCATATTGACATTTAAAATGTACATGCATATTTTTTTTACAAATCTGTTTAAAATAGATTCCTATAAATAAACTAATCAAAATTTAACAAAAAACACAAACAAGAAAGAATTGCCATCAAGCTGGTCGCTCACTGGGCCTCTCCCAACGGAGTCTCACCCGGTGGGCTTGTACCGAGAAGACTGCAATCCATAATGATTATAGAAGGCTAAAATAAAGAAATCATCAAGAAATCACACACAGTTGTAGAGAAGATGACAAGCTCGAAAAAACAATTATCCCCGTGAATCCTTCAAACTTCTAATTGCTCAGCTTAACATCCCTGAATAGGACCAAGTAGAAAAAATCTAGAAAAATTGCATATGTGAAGTCGTTATTCAAGAGTTATAGACCTTTAATAATTACAAAAGACTGAAATAAAAAAATACATTCCATTAGCTTAACAAAGAAAAATGCTACTCCAGTCATTTCAAACCAAACAATTTGATAAGAAAAGTTCAGAAAAACTCACTTTTAACACACATCTGCTGGAATGATATCGCGTAATTATACCACGTCAACTATATTTTGTTGAAACTGAACAAAGCATTAAAATTCATTACAGAAAAATACCACTGAGATGAGAGATTTCTTCTTGAAGATACATTGCGTTACCAAAAATATCTGAATGAATAAAAATTTAATAAATATTTAAAGAACAAATCCTAAAAATACAGTCTCAATGAAAACTTGACAACCAAATTATTGGAGATGACGAAGATAAAAAAATTACATAAATCAACTTGTACCAAAAAGTGTTAGGTAAAACTAAATAGCCATCACACTGACCTATCCAATGGATTTAAACCGAGCAGACTACAAAAGGGATGAGTATTGACGACCAAGATGGAGATAGTACAGAAAATAACCTATAAATAAGAAACTAGATTACAACTCTAAAGCAACACATTATTCGTGAACTATTCATCGTAGTTCAGAAAAAAGCGAGTCCGTAAAAACAATCCTTTCCATGAAACCTTTTTAAAATGAAGCAAATTAAAGCTAAGAATCTAGAAAAACCAGCCAGTGCATATAAGTTGGAGATAGTGATAACTTAACAATTAAATTTGAAAAATACAACAAAAATCAAATAAGATGAGTCTAGACCTATCATCACGCAGGTCGCTCACCAGGCCTCTCCCAAAGGAATCTCACCCGGTGGGCTTGTACCGAGAAGACTGCAGGCCAAGATCATTAAATAAAACTTAGATGAAGAAAATCTGTAAAATATGCATTTGCGAAGCCATTTTTAAACTAGTCAACACAGTCGAGAAGAAACAGATAAATTTTGCAACAATAATTATCTTCGTGGTAACTATCGACCGCTATTGGATAATAATAATATACACAAACCCACAAAGACCATACCCTGGAGACAACAGGACTTGCTGAGCGAGGCAACGCTAAATGGTTTAAATGAATATAGTTGAGATCCAGAGAGATAAGTATCCAGAAACGGCTTAATCGCTTCAAACTTAACAAGTCGTCGTAAAATAGAACCAAGATAAAAAAGACAAGATCGTTGCGAAATCTTGACTGCTCCTTATATAAAGTTCCTAGTTACAATAAAACAATCACAAAAGAGTACGTAATAAGTCTCAGCGAGGAATATAAGAAACCTCAAATATTTTATTTGAATTACTTTCAATAACAGTGCCAACCGAAAACGAAGAAACTCCAGTTAAAACATGCTCTTCGAGTTTATAACAACAGTTCAATCCTTGCTTCGGGTTACTGTTTCGTGGTAGCAGTTCAGCTTCACCGGATCTCCATGCATCAGCACCCTGCAGCTAAGACACCGAGTTATATCTTCAATATATGATAAGGGATGAAAACCTTACTAAAATTGTTCACGCTGCCAATTTTTTCCAAGCTATACGCACTTATATGAGTCTAGTACCAATCATTAAACTATAATATTTTGGATACTCAGGACTGCGCTGAAATTAAAATTAAATTCAAGACAATTAAAATATCCAATAAATAATACTTAAAATGTAATGTTAAAGGAGAAACAAAATGTATATGTATAAAACAGAAGAATAAAATAAGGTATATTTCAAGTAAGCTGCTTTAACTTATATTGGTACATTAGCCAAATTCTGATTCAAACTAATTGCATTGATTAATAAAATAAGCAGCACTGGCTTCAAAAAGGAAAATAATCTAGAAGTACAAAGCTCTCTATTTAAAGTTGTTGGGTGAAAATAAGAATAATATAGAAAGGAGTATCACTTAGTCTGCTGAAGATGAAAATACAATAACACACAAATAAACTTCTTCTATGACCTTTTTAAAGGACCACTGATCCACTGATCAAAATGCTCATAATACTCTTTTGAAAGTACTACAACTACTTACTTCATTACCCTAAACGGAGTATAGTTTAATTGTTTATGAGTACCCGTGAAGACACTGAAACCCAACAGGAAATATTTTTCAAAGACCTTTATAGAAACAGTGATGTCGCTCCTGCAATCATAGAAACTGCTGATAATGCTAACCTACTAAGCTTTGTACTTGATTACTTGGAAAAGGGTATCACCTAGTCTGCTAAAGTTGAATACACTGAAACACACCGAGAAACATTTTTCAAAGACCTTTTCACAAGATAACAATTTCGATCTAATGATCAAAATAACTTTTAAAGTACTGAAAACGCTATTTCATTACTCTAAACGGAGTATAACTTATATATTGAGCAAGATGCTTGAAGGCACTGAAAACCAGGCGGAAACATTTTTTTAAAACCTTTATATAAAAAGTGATATTGAACTTGGATCATAATAACGGATGAAAATGCTATCCTAATAAGCTTCGTACTTGTATTACTCGATAAGAATTATTACTTAATCTGCTGACGTTGAAGAAACTGAAACACACAGAGGAACATTTTTCAAATACCTTTTCACAAGACAATAATTTTGATCTACCGATCATAATGCTTAAATTACTCTTTTGAAAGTACTACTGCTACTAATGACTTCTGGAAAAGATCCGAAAAACTACTTTATACTCTAAACGGAGTATAATTATATTTTTCATGAAAACCTGTCAAGACACTGAAACCAAGCAGGAAATATTTTTTAAAGACCTTTATAGAAACAGTGACGTCGCTCCTGCAATCATAGAAACTGCAGGGAATGCTAACCTACTAAACTTTGAACTTGATTACTCGGAAAAGAGTATCACTTAGTCTGCTGACGTTAAATACACTGAAACACACCGAGAAAAATTTTTCAAAGACCTTTTCACAAAATAATAATTTTGATCTGATGATCTGACATCATAATCACTACTTTGAAAGTACTAAAAACGCTATTTTATTTCTCTAAACGGAGTATAATTCATTTGTTTATGAGTACCTACCTATGAATTCCCCGCAGAAAAAAATTCAAAGATATTTATAGAAATAGTGATATTGAACTTCCGATCATAGAAACTGCTGAGAATGATCCTAATAAGGCTTGAACTTGAATACTCGGAAGGAAACATAGTAGTCTGCTGACATTTAAGATACTAAAACACAAAAAGATACCTTTTTCAATGATCTTTTCACAAGACAATTATTTTGATCTACTATTCATAATGCCGAAATGACTTTTCTGAAAGCACTGAAAACGCTACTCTAAACGGAGAATAATTTGATTGTTCATGGGTACCCGTGAAGCCACTGAAACCCACCAGGAAATATTTTTCAAAAAACCTCATATAATGAGTGATAAAAACTGATATTGATATTGAATCATAGAAACTGTTGAGAATGCTAGCCTAATAAACATGAAGAATCGCTTAGCCTGCTGAAGTTGAAGACACTGAAAAATTTTTCAAAGACCTTTTCACAAGACAAAAATTTTGATCTACCGATCATAATGCTTAATAACTCTTTTAAAAGTACTATTGCTTCTAATAAATTCTGAGAAAGAACTGAAAATGCTCATTGATTGCTCTAAACGGAATATAACTTGTATATTCAGCAAGATGCCTGATGCCACTCGAACTCAGTAGGAAATATTTCCTGAATATCAAAGGCCTGCATATGAAAAGTGATATTGATCTCGCATCATAGAACCTGCTGAGAATGCTAACCAGATAAGCTTTGTACTTGATTACTCGGAAATTAGTATCACTTATTCTGCTGATGTTGAAGAAACTGAAACAAGCAGAGAAGCATTTTTCATTACTTTTACTTTATTACTCCAAACAAACAATAAAACCTATGATCTGATTCTTACGAAACCGTTTCATCTGGGTTAATTAAAAAACATTTATTTCGCAAGTGACAGTGATACTTGTAGACATTGAAATCTAGCTGAAAAGCCTAAGGTGAGGATGAAGACACCTTTAATAACAAAAATTTATTGCCTTAGCTATTGTTGAGGAACGCACTGAAAAGGCTATCTTAATAAATGTAGATTATTGGCCCTGCAATAAATTATTATCTTGCTCAATATAATCCTATCAAGAATAATTAATAAATTCTTTAAAAAAAAATTAACATTGCTTTAATTTTTTTTTCTAATATGAACAAAATTCTTATTTAAAAAATAAATAAGTAAATAAAGAAACTATACAAACTAATCAAGATCATACCCATCTGGATAAGAGAGCATTTGTAGACACATTATCTCTGATCATATCAAAACAGTAAGCAAGAAGATAACAAATCGAGAAAAACATCAATGTGAATCCTTTAAACCCGAAATTGCTGAACCATCATCTCTAGAAGTCAAGAAAGCTGTAAAGACAATAAATCTAGACTCATCATCACGCTGGTCGCTCACCGGGCCTCTCCCAACGGAGTCTCACCCGGTGGGCTTGTACCGAGAACTAAATTGAACCGAAGAGACTTTCACAAGAAATCTATTAAGAAACTAATTTGTTTCATACCATACTTGATAAACTAACTCCACTGTATATAACAAAAGAAGACTGGATGAAGACATAAGAAGACCAACATCAGACCATATATTTCATAATTACTGGGCTTGTGAATCACCATATACTAACAATTAATTTTATTAAGTCATTAATGCAATATTGTGAATCTATTAGCAGACCAGTAAATGGTGATACGAGAAATCTCAAAAGCGATATAGCTTTAGATGAAACACTTTCAAACTAACCTGACAGTCATCACTATTTATTGGGCTACTTGTATACAATAAATGACTACATATACATATTGCAATTGCAAAATAAGCTGATATAAATTATTTTACAGATCGAAGCGGCGGCTTTGTTTTATATAATTATATTATATATTAAATTACACAAAGTCGCCGGTTCTGTTTGTTTGTTAAGATCTTTTAAACTCGCAAGGCGTGTGCACGTGGGTTTTTCTGACAGATAGTGTGTTAAGATTCCCCTTAAGTCACCCTATCTGTCGGTAGAGGAGGTTTATATGAATAGTTTAATTTTTTTTACTCACCGTGCGAAGTCGGGGTAGGTTACCGATGGTTGTCGATGTGGTTAATCGATGTATAAACATTTTAATATGTATAAAGAAACAATTATAAACTAAAAGTTGTAATGGCGTCTTTTAATTATATTTTGTCTGAAAATATTATATAATACTTCTATTTAAGTAAATCTTTATATTTAAGCTTAAATAATATTGTTGTAGAGTTCACTTGACTTGGACTTGACTACTGTTTCATGTATAAATAATAGTAATTGTTTTTCGGATTTTCAATGGACATAAACTGTAATGTCACGGTGAAACAGCAGAGAAGCCTTGTATGAGAGCTGTGCAATAAGCACACTACATTCATTCTCAAATTCTACAGTTTCATAAAAATAAGCTTACTCTCATATTCTCCTCTAGTAAGCTTATGTATTCTGCTCTGTTGCACTGCTCTCACTTTCAGTACATAAGTAATATTCATAATTGACATTCAATGTATGTAATTGAATCGTTTTCTCTATTTATAAGGGTTTTCCAATCTAGTTTCTCCAGTCAATATCAAAAAGCTGGTTCCTGGCAACTACATTTACTTATTTCACATAGTCAGGCTAAAGGTTTGGGAAACGCTTAACGTTTAAATTTATCTTTATATTTAAGCTTAAATATCATTGTAAATTCAAGTCTATCCGTAACTTATTCAGTACCAAATTTTTTATAATCATTACTTTATAATCAAATCTTAGAACTGTTAAGTCTCTTAAGATGCTTAAGTTTATAGTGCCGATTTGAAACTTTGTATAAGTATTTCTAGTATTGGTATAACAGTATTGATACCAACAGGATTGATTTGATGAAACCATAATTTGGACAGCAAAACACATATTGTTAGCATAGTTTTCAAGTCGGTACTAATTTGATTTGTTTTGTACATTCAACATAACTGTCAGTAAAGTATATACTTTTTAATTAATCACTACTTAGATTCAGTAGTACTGAACTACTTTATGATTTCTGCCTTTTATAACCATGATCCAAAAAGTCTAGTTCCCCTATCTAAGGGTTGCGAAGTTAGAGCCGCTGTCACTTAAATGTAATAACCAGACTGGTAATCCTGGATCATGGTAATAACGCTCAGATGATGATAATGATATGTGAAAAAACTTTATGAAAATAGAATAATTATAACTTAAATAAGTACTAGGGGTATTTTAACTAAAAAAAGTAATGTAGGTATAATAATATATAATCAAGCGATTTTTAAAAGTATATCGATGTTGAAATACCTTCTTAGTGCTTATATACACTGTACGAACGACTTTTGTGCATAATTTCTAAGAACTAGATCTATTAATCTTACTGTTTTGGTCTAAACGACCTTGCGAAATAATCTTGCACCCACATTGTACCAATAATTAGCCAAAGTTCAAGTGAATTCATATGAACTATTATATAAAGTGCAATACATTTAAAATTCAGTACATGTTTTTCTATATCTTGACCAGTTTTCAACATAAATTAACAAACAATGCTACTTAACAAATAAATAAAACCTAACGTAAGTAACATTAGGTTTTATTTAGTTATGAATAAATTTATTAAATTTGATCTCAATTAAATTTCATGTCCCATGTTGGCCTGGGACTTAAATTAAGAATGTGCCAACTGTGTTTCTTACCTAGCATGTCGTAAAAGGCGACTAATGGTATTTTATGGGGTTTTGGGTATGTGATTGTGTAGGCGACTAGCTAGCCACTTGTCACTACTTATTCACAATTTTCCATCTAACCCAGCCCATTGTCCCATTGTTGGTCTGGGACTTGAAAATAATGTTCCAACTGTGTTTCTTGCCTAGCATGTCGTAAAAGGCGACTAATGGTATAGCTCGTCGCCAAATATCTGGACGAGCTAGCCACTTATTACTACTTTTTCACAATTTTCCATCTAACTTAGCCCAGTAAATTTTTGGCTAAATGTGGTTGAAGGGGCCTGTTGCCCATTTGACTCTGCCTACCCCTTCGGGGATAATGGGCGTAATGTTATGTAAATTTCATTTCATTTACGCAGGATATATCTATTTATCCTTATGCTAATATTTCATTATTTTACTTATCATTATCACTTTACTTATATCATTAACTTATTTATTTATTTATTTATTTATTATAGGTACGCAGACAGATTACAGTCAATATACATTTCCATATAAGTACGTAACATAACTTAAATTACTAGACGGTAATCTATAGATAGCGTACACAGCATGGTTAAATTACTGGTTACTTAACTTTAAACTAATTCTAAATTACATGTAACACTTAGTGAAAAATAAAGGAAGAAAATAAAAATTTATTGTCAATATAAGTTCGTTCGTTAACTAACGAAGAAATGTAACTAACTAGTTACTCTTTTCCATTAATCGATCAACGATTTCAGAGATGAGATGCTTCATGAAACCTGAAATAACATTTATTTTGTTCTTTACTGCCAGAACTTATTTAAATAATTTATTTGACGTTTATTTTCGAATAAAATTCTAATTTATAAATTGTATTCCCAAATTATTTTATTATTCGTATTTTTTTATTATAAAGTAGTGATGATAATTATCAATTATTTGTCATTATGGCCGATTGTGGTATTTTAATGAATGATCATAGCATAAATCTATAATAAAATATAGTATTATTGCAATATTTCCGTTGTAATCATTTTAACTTTAGAACGATAAATTTTATTTTTTTTACCGCACAGAGGTACGAGATGTTAGTACTATATAACATTGCATATAACTATAAAATCATGTACCTGCACATTTTTAAATAAAATTATTTTCTATTAAATTGTTTTATAGACCACAATCGGCCTTTTTTTCCATTAACAAATTACTACAAATCACAAAGATCAGCACTAATATATTTTTTATGTTTTCATGTTCGTCGAGAATTCATCTTCGTCCAGTGATTACCAATTAGCAAAGACAGAAATAATATGATGAATTCCCTAGCAAATATTAAAAATAGCACAGAAGATATATCATGAACATATAGATGTGACAAAATGTATGGTGACAACATACAAATAAAAGATCGTAGAAATCCTCAGACGTTTGCAAAGAATATTCAGGTTGAACATGAAGGGCCGGTAGTCGATGCGAGTGGTGAATAGTCCAGGTTCCTGGGACCATGGCAAAGAGATCTGGAGATACCTGGAGATCCACCCGAGACCAAACAACGCTAGAAGTATGGTAAGTACTAGAGCATTAAAAGGTTTGACTAAAATTGGATATAAATGTTACTCTAAGGGCTTTACTCCTTTCGTTTCGTTATTATTATTCAGCCCCGTTGGTCGAGTGGTCAGAGACCCTGGCCACGAAACCATTGGTCGCGGGTTCGAATCTCGGTAGGGGCAAATGTTTCGTGTAATTAACATGGACATTTGTACTCCAATCATGGATGTTTATATACTTATTTAAGTATGTCTAACCGTTCACCTAGTATCCATAGCACAAGCTTATTTGGAACTAGGGAATTGGTGTGTCAGTCTGAAGAATTTATTCATTCGTAACAATTTGCATAAGCACAAACTGTATCCAAATTTAGTCACCCAAAATTACTTGATATAGCAGCAACCCACTTCTGACGTTTCTGGCCTGGAACGTAAAGATTGATCTTAACGCGTTGAAAATGGAACGCGCTTCTGTTGTCTGCACTGACAAGCTGATGGTAGAACATATATTCTTCACCACTACGAAAGCTGCTAAAGATGTGGCGCAGAGCAGCCAGCCCAATACGAAGCATCTAACCCTGATAGTCAAGCTTGGTGTTCGTGGAAAAAAGGTCCTGGGTCCAGTGCAGAGCAATACCAAGAGATCTTGGAGACAAGCTCGAGACCAGCCCTCATTGGAGTATGGTAAGTGCTAGTACAGTAGAAAGCTTGACTAAAATTGGAAATGAAGGCATATTGTAATAGGCATTTAGATAATAGATGCAAGGCTTCCATCCAAATTTAGGCAAACGCAATGATTTTAACAGGTGGCGTACTTCTACTGTTATTATACTGTCATTGTTTTCCAAAGAGCTGACGATAAACACATTTCTATTATATTCCTAGTGAAATAAGCTGATTATCAAGCGTATTACATTTGTTTACTGGAAAGGGCTAATGATGACGGCTTAAAAAAGAACACTTAACCAGCGGTGATAATACTAATACTTGGATATATATAACAAATACCTAAATAGTTTCGGTTTTGAAGTATATATTACTTCATAAGTGTTCCACCCGCGTAGCTCCCGTTCCCGTTAGATTATGGGGATATAATACAGCCCTTGCCACTTGCTGGTCATGTAGATGACGAGATGATGATTTCTATTGATGAGAGCCAATTATGTACAAATAGACAAACAAAAATCAAACCTTTATTATATAAGAGTAGAGAGAATTAGAAGATAAAAAAAACAAAAAAATATATAAAACTCATAAAATTACAAAAAATATAAAAAAGACGTACAAAAACCCTAAAAAATATAGTTATAGGTAATATAGTTTATTTCGTTGCACAGAGAATATGTTGATTGGATTTTTTCGTTGTTATTATTATTTTATTTCGTTGCACAGATAATATCTATATAGCACACCATCAGAAATATAGGAGGCACATGTAGTATCAAAATTAAGTATAAATTAAGAGGCCTCTCATAGACATTATGCTGCTTTAACTCAATATTGGTATCAGGATTTATATCAGTCATATGGGCGGTTATCCGCTAGTTATCTCTATATCAACACCAAACAGTCTTGGACTCTTTGTCTAGCTACATACATCATAATAATTTGGCCTAAGTCCAGAAATATCGAATGAGACACGTGTTAGATACCCGAATTAAGCAACTATATTCAATTGCTCCAAATATGCTATTTACAATTATTAGACAGATTTGATATAAAAAAAAATCCTGCAGTTTCAATTCCTGCCTGGGGCAAGTGCTACTTAACTATTTATTTACTATCAAACACTTTGACTTAAAGTACAAATATGCTCGATGGCTCATTCGGTAGTGACCCTGTCCTATGTGCCAAGAGTTGTGGGTTCGATCCCCACCCAGGACAAATATTCGTATGATAAATACTCGTGTTTGTTCTGTGTCTGGGTGTTTATATTTTTTTAATATAAATGTGTAATACCAATGTCGAATCAGATATCCGTAGCACTAGTGCTTATGCTACTTACTTAGGAGTCAGAACAATGTTGTGTGATATTTATTTACTTATTAATATTATATCAAATACTATAACAATACAGGTGTTTATGATTATAAAAACATATGGTTAGTTGCTACGAAAATGCTTATTTTAAGTCAGGCCTGGAAGTGTGCAATATATTTTTGTTTTTGTTTTATTATACAACGACATAATATTTTATTTTTTGTAACATATCTAATAGGAATATAAAATAATACAAAAGAAAAAAAACTAAAATTAAAAAAATAAAAAAATTTTAATACCGCCACAGGCGTGTCTATTACCAACTATATGATAGTTTTTTTTGTATAATGTATCTTATAATAATATATAATATTAAGGATATACCTTTTTCAAACCGCCACAGGTGTATGTATTTCCAACTACATGATAGTTAATTCTTATAACGTATCTAATAAGAATAAGCATTTTGAAGCTGCCACAAGTGTGTGTATTTGGGTTAACATGTACTAAAGTTTTTACTATTAAGCGTGTATAAATGTAAATAATATTAGTTATACTTCTTTAGTGGACTATTTCAATACCAAATCATATAGAAGACATTATTAGGTATTAAGAGTATACAAGTATACTTGCGACCAGCCTCGGCATTGCACAGGCAGGAGCGGCGACTTTGTTTTGCTATAAAAAGATATTAAATTTAAAAAATAATAAGTTTGCATAATATAAATTATATTTTTAGTTACCAAAACTATTCTATACAAACAGATAAACAAAGATCAAAACTTAAAAATATAAGTGTAGCCATAGGTACCTATGCAAAAAGCAGAAAAAAAAATAAAAAAATAAAAAAAAAACGTACAAAAACCGAAAATAAATATGTCGATTGTATTTCTTTGTTGTTATTATTATTATATTTTTTCGTTGCACAGATAACATCTATTTAGCACATCATTATAAATATAAGAGGCACATCAGTCATATGGGCGGTTATCCACTAGTTATCTCTATATCAACCCCAAACAGTCTTGGACTCTTTGTCTAGCCACATACATCATAATAATTTGGCCTAAGTCCAGAAATATAGAATGAGACACATAGTAGGTACCCGAATTAAGCAATTATATTAACATTGCTCCAAATATGCTATTTACAATTATTAGACAGATTTTATATTAAAAAAAACCTGCAGGTTCAATTCCTGCCTGGGGCAAGTGCTAGCTAACTAGTTTTTACTATCCAATAATTTGTGGGGTCTCGATCCCCACCCAGGACAAATTTTCGTATGATAAATACTTGTGTTTGTTCTGCGTCTTGGTATTAATATGAATTATTTTAATATAAATTTGTAATACCACTGTCGAATCTGATATCCGAAACACAAGTGCTTAAGCTACTTATTTCGGGGTCAAAGACTATTATAACAAAGGTGTTTATCATAACAAAAAAAATATGGATAATTGTTCCCAAAATGCTCATTTTTAGTCAGGCCTGCAAATGTGCAATATATATATTTTTTTTATTACAATGACATTAATATTTATTTTAATAATAATACAATATATAGGAATATATAATAATAAGAATAAAAATTAAGAATGAACATTTTGAAACCACCACAGGCCTGTGTATTTCCAACTACATGATAGTTTATTTTTTATAATGTATCTTATAAGAATATATAATGTTAAGGATAAACATTTTGAAACCACCATAGATGTGTGTATTTCCAACTACATGATAGTTTATTTTTTATAATGTACCTAATAGGAATATAAAATAAGAATGAACATTTTGAAACCGCCACTGTGTGTATTTCTAGGTTAACATGTACAGAAGATTTTACTATTAAGCGTGTATAAATGTAAATAATATTAGTTATACTTCTTAAGAGGGCTATTTCACTATCAAATCATATAAAATACATAATTAGATATAAAGAGTATACAAGTATGTATAGCACAGACAGGAGCGGCAACTTTGTTTTGCTATAAATAGACTTTATATTTGTAAAATAATGATTTTGCATGATATTTAAATTACATTTTTATAAATAACTTAATAAGGTTTATAATAATCAAAAAAACTTATATTCTAATAAGCTAGTGGATAAGCACGGAGGGTTAGACAAGCTTACATTTTTTGTCTATGCAAAAATAACAATTCGTACTTTTACCAAAATTAAACTGTATAAACCGCTCCGTGTCATAGCCCTCTTAAGGCATCAGGATTTAAATAGTCTCGAAGTTTGCTACAGAGCCATTAATAAGATTCAGAAGTTAGAGCCCTTACAGGGCGTTTTATTTTCCGACGACGCAGACGCGAACTACGAATGATTAACACACGCATGATTCGTGACGCGTATTTTTCAAGGGGAGTTACTCATGCGTATGCAACGAAGAAAGCGCAATTAAACTGCCTTTTTCAAGCTTTGCGGCGCCGTCAACGCGCCTTTGCGAAATGCGTGATAAAGTCGTCGTGTGTGAAGCTCTAACTGTTTACTGTTTCCTATATTACGACCGGAGGATTGTGTCTACACTATTATAGTGACTTTATGTTTGGATTGTGAGCTATGTGTGTATGTAATTGTCACTGGTGTAAACCAATTTCCCGGAGCTGGCGACTTCAATGCAGACGTTGCAAATAACGGGAAAACTACTCAGAGTGCTCTATTTCCAGGAGTGAATAAAAATGCTTCAACCTAAATCAAGTAGCATCAACTCAACATACAACCCATTGAAGTCGCCAGCTGCTGTTTACAAAATATAGTTGAACATTTTTGGCCTTGTGTTGCTGTGATTGATTAATTAGATTAAAAATCAATTCAACCACCAAGCGCTTATGAGACAAAGTTTCACCTATTTTTACTATCAACCGTGACTGTATCCTATACTTATGAAACTTTGTCTCTCAAGGGTATTATGATACTCTCTCTTAAGTGTCTTATAATACGATGAATACTCTGGTTCTCTTCTGGTCTAAGCGCACCCTATTTTTTTTTATGTTACTAATGATAAAAAAATATCGCTTATCCAACGGTGGCAAAAGAAACACTATTATTTGATTATGAATAACAAATACCTAAATGGTTTCGGTTTTGAAGTATATATTACTTCATAAGTGTGTAAGTAGCGCCCCGCGGTTCTACCCGCGTATCTTCCGTTCCCGTAAGATTATGGGGATATAATACAGCCCTTGCAGTGGCAAGGGCTGTATTATATCCCCATAATCTGCAAAAATGCACCAATAGAAAGCTATATGACCAGCAAGTGTGCTGGTCATATAGCTTTCTATTGGTGCATTTTTCAAATCGGTCCAGTAGTTACCAAGCCTATTCTATACAAACAAAGATCAAAACTTTATAATATAAGTGTAGACATAGGTACCTATGCCATAAGAAGAAAAAATTGACAAAAAAAAACTCATGAAATCAAAAAAAATATAAAAAAAAACGTACAAAACCAGAAAAAAAATATATGTCGATTGTATTATTTCTTCGTTGTTATTATTATTATATTTTATCGTTGCACAGAGAGCATCTTGACGGGTGCAAAGTAAAAAGAGTTGTCTGCAAAATCCCAACTTTACAGGAGAGCAGAAAGATTGAAAAAGTGGGCAAATTTTTAGCGATGGCAGTTGACGTTTTGTGTATGAGCTGGCCTCTTCCCGCGCTCCGCGTGAATGAAAGTGACCGACGGCACTTGGTCGCATTTTATTCTTACTATTTGAGAACACGTACGTAAATGGCTTTTATACGCACGAAAACTAATTAATACAGTGTAAATTATGTAAAAAAAAATACGTCATGTTGTGGAGTCGTCGGAGTCGGAGTGGAGTGGAGTGAATGACATCATAGTTTATTTTCATATCATATCTAATAATAATAAGAATATATAATAGTAAGAATAAGCATTTTGAAACCACCACAGTTGTGTGTATTTCTAGGTTAACATGTACAGAAGTTTTTACTATTAAGCGGGTCGAAATGTAAATAATATTAGTTATACTTCTTAAGAGGGCTATTTTACTAGCAAATTATATAAAATTTATAATTAGGTATAAAGAGTATACTTGCGACCCGCTCCGGCATCGCACAGAGCGGAGCGGCGACTTTGTTTGCTTAATAAAAAATATATTTTTAGTTACCGAACCTATTCTATACAAATAGACAAACAAAGATCAAAACTTAATAATATAAGTGTAGCCATAGGTACCTATGCAATAAGAAGAAAAAAAAACACACAAAAAAAATACAAAAAAAGTACAAAAAAACGTACAAAAGCCAAAAAACATTATGTCGATTGTATTTATTTGTTGTTATTATTATTATATTTTTTCGTTGCACAGATAACCTCTATTTAGCACATCATCATAAATATAAGAGGCACATCAGTCATATGGGCGGTTATCCACTAGTTATCTCTATATCAACCCCAAACAGTCTTGGACTCTTTGTCTAGCCACATACATCATAATAATTTGGCCTAAGTCCAGAAATATAGAATGAGACACATAGTAGGTACCCGAATTAAGCAACTATATTAACATTGCTCCAAATATGCTATTTACAATTATTAGACAGATTTTATATTAAAAAAAAACCTGCAGGTTTAATTCCTGCCTGGGGCAAGTGCTAATTAACTAGTTTTTACTATCCAATAATTTGTGGGGTCTCGATCCCCACCCAGGACAAATTTTCGTATGATAAATACTTGTGTTTGTTCTGCGTCTTGGTATTAATATGAATTATTTTAATATAAATTTGTAATACCACTGTCGAATCTGATATCCGAAACACAAGTGCTTAAGCTACTTATTTCGGGGTCAAAGACTATTATAACAAAGGTGTTTATCATAACAAAAAAAATATGGATAATTGTTCCCAAAATGCTCATTTTTAGTCAGGCCTGCAAATGTGCAATATATATTTTTTTTTATTACAATGACATTAATATATATTTTAATAATAATACAATATATAGGAATATATAATAATAAGAATAAAAATTAAGAATGAACATTTTGAAACCACCACAGGCCTGTGTATTTCCAACTACATGATAGTTTATTTTTTATAATGTATCTTATAAGAATATATAATATTAAGGATAAACATTTTGAAACCACCATAGATGTGTGTATTTCCAACTACATGATAGTTTATTTTTTATAATGTACCTAATAGGAATATAAAATAAGAATGAACATTTTGAAACCGCCACTGTGTGTATTTCTAGGTTAACATGTACAGAAGATTTTACTATTAAGCGTGTATAAATGTAAATAATATTAGTTATACTTCTTAAGAGGGCTATTTCACTATCAAATCATATAAAATACATAATTAGGTATAAAGAGTATACAAGTATGTATAGCACAGACAGGAGCGGCAACTTTGTTTTGCTATAAATAGACTTTATATTTGTAAAATAATGATTTTGCATGATATTTAAATTACATTTTTATAAATAACTTAATAAGGTTTATAATAATCAAAACTTATATTCTAATAAGCTAGTGGATAAGCACGGAGGGTTAGACAACCTTAAATTTTTTGTCTATGCAAAAATAACAATTCGTACTTTTACCAAAATTAAACTGTATAAACCGCTCCGTGTCATAGCCCTCTTAAGGCATCAGGATTTAAATAGTCTCGAAGTTTGCTACAGAGCCATTAATAAGATTCAGAAGTTAGAGCCCTTACAGGGCGTTTTATTTTCCGACGACGCAGACGCGAACTACGAATGATTAACACACGCATGATTCGTGACGCATATTTTTCAAGGGGAGTTACTCATGCGTATGCAACGAAGAAAGCGCAATTAAACTGCCTTTTTCAAGTTTTGCGGCGCCGTCAACGCGCCTTTGCGAAATGCGTGATAAAGTCGTCGTGTGTGAAGCTCTAACTGTTTTCTGTTTCCTATATTACGACCGGAGGATTGTGTCTACACTATTATAGTGACTCTATTTTTGGATTGTGGGCTATGTATGTATGTAATTGTCACTAGTGTAAACCAATTTCCCGGAGCTGGCGACTTCAATGCAGACGTTGCAAATAACGAGAAAACTACTCAGAGTGCTCTATTTCCAGGAGTGAATAAAAATGCTTCAACCTTAATCGAGTAGCATCAACTCAACATACAACCCATTGAAGTCGCCAGCTGCTGTTTACAAAATATAGTTGAACATTTTTGGCCTTGTGTTGCTGTGATTGATTAATTAGATTAAAAATCAATTCAACCACCAGGCGCTTATGAGACAAAGTTTCACCTATTTTTACTATCAACCGTGACTGTATCCTACACTTATGAAACTTTGTCTCTCAAGGGTATAATTATACTCTCTCTCAAGTGTCTTATAATACGATGAATACTCAAAACAATTCTGGTCTAAGCGCACCCTATTTTTTTTCTGTTACTAATGATAAAAAAATATCGCTTATCCAACGGTGGCAAAAGAAACACTATTATTTGATTATTAATAACAAATACCTAAATGGTTTCGGTTTTGAAGTATATATTACTTCATAAGTGTGTAAGTAGCGCCCCGCGGTTCTACCCGCGTAGCTTCCGTTCCCGTAAGATTATGGGGATATAATACAGCCCTTGCCACTTGCTGGTCATATAGCTTTCTATTGGTGCATTTTTCAAATCGGTCCAGTAGTTACCAAGCCTATTCTATACAAACAAAGATCAAAACTTTATAATATAAGTGTAGATATAGGTACCTATGCCATAAGAAGAAAAAATTTACAAAAAAAAACTCATGAAATCAAAAAAATATATAAAAAAAGCGTACAAAACCAGAAAAAAAATATATGTCGATTGTATTATTTCTTCGTTGTTATTATTATTATATTTTATCGTTGCACAGAGAGCATCTTGACGGGTGCAAAGTAAAAAGAGTTGTCTGCAAAATCCCAACTTTACAGGAGAGCAGAAAGATTGAAAAAGTGGGCAAATTTTTAGCGATGGCAGTTGACGTTTTGTGTATGAGCTGGCCTCTTCCCGCGCTCCGCGTGAATGAAAGTGACCGACGGCACTTGGTCGCATTTTATTCTTACTATTTGAGAACACGTACGTAAATGGCTTTTATACGCACGAAAACTAATTAATACAGTGTAAATTATGTAAAAAAAAATACGTCATGTTGTGGAGTCGTCGGAGTCGGAGTGGAGTGGAGTGAATGACATCATAGTTTATTTTCATATCATATCTAATAATAATAAGAATATATAATAGTAAGAATAAGCATTTTGAAACCACCACAGTTGTGTGTATTTCTAGGTTAACATGTACAGAAGTTTTTACTATTAAGCGGGTCGAAATGTAAATAATATTAGTTATACTTCTTAAGAGGGCTATTTTACTAGCAAATTATATAAAATTCATAATTAGGTATAAAGAGTATACTTGCGACCCGCTCCGGCATCGCACAGAGCGGAGCGGCGACTTTGTTTGCTTAATAAAAAATATATTTTTAGTTACCGAACCTATTCTATACAAATAGACAAACAAAGATCAAAACTTAATAATATAAGTGTAGCCATAGGTACCTATGCAATAAGAAGAAAAAAAACACACAAAAAAAATACAAAAAAAGTACAAAAAAACGTACAAAAGCCAAAAAACATTATGTCGATTGTATTTATTTGTTGTTATTATTATTATATTTTTTCGTTGCACAGATAACATCTATTTAGCACATCATCATAAATATAAGAGGCACATCAGTCATATGGACGGTTATCCACTAGTTATCTCTATATCAACCCCAAACAGTCTTGGACTCTTTGTCTAGCCACATACATCATAATAATTTGGCCTAAGTCCAGAAATATAGAATGAGACACATAGTAGGTACCCGAATTAAGCAACTATATTAACATTGCTCCAAATATGCTATTTACAATTATTAGACAGATTTTATATAAAAAAAAATCCTGCAGGTTCAATTCCTGCCTGGGGCAAGTGCTAATTAACTAGTTTTTACTATCCAATAATTTGTGGGGTCTCGATCCCCACCCAGGACAAATTTTCGTATGATAAATACTTGTGTTTGTTCTGCGTCTTGGTATTAATATGAATTATTTTAATATAAATTTGTAATACCACTGTCGAATCTGATATCCGAAACACAAGTGCTTAAGCTACTTATTTCGGGGTCAAAGACTATTATAACAAAGGTGTTTATCATAACAAAAAAAATATGGATAATTGTTCCCAAAATGCTCATTTTTAGTCAGGCCTGCAAATGTGCAATATATATATTTTTTTTATTACAATGACATTAATATATATTTTAATAATAATACAATATATAGGAATATATAATAATAAGAATAAAAATTAAGAATGAACATTTTGAAACCACCATAGATGTGTGTATTTCCAACTACATGATAGTTTTTTTTTTTATAATGTACCTAATAGGAATATAAAATAAGAATGAACATTTTGAAACCGCCACTGTGTGTATTTCAAGGTTAACATGTACAGAAGATTTTACTATTAAGCGTGTATAAATGTAAATAATATTAGTTATACTTCTTAAGAGGGCTATTTCACTATCAAATCATATAAAATACATAATTAGGTATAAAGAGTATACAAGTATGTATAGCACAGACAGGAGCGGCAACTTGGTTTTGCTATAAATAGACTTTATATTTGTAAAATAATGATTTTGCATGATATTTAAATTACATTTTTATAAATAACTTAATAAGGTTTATAATAATCAAAACTTATATTCTAATAAGCTAGTGGATAAGCACGGAGGGTTAGACAACCTTAAATTTTTTGTCTATGCAAAAATAACAATTCGTACTTTTACCAAAATTAAACTGTATAAACCGCTCCGTGTCATAGCCCTCTTAAGGCATCAGGATTTAAATAGTCTCGAAGTTTGCTACAGAGCCATTAATAAAATTCAGAAGTTAGAGCCCTTACAGGGCGTTTTATTTTCCGACGACGCAGACGCGAACTACGAATGATTAACACACGCATGATTCGTGACGCATATTTTTCAAGGGGAGTTACTCATGCGTATGCAACGAAGAAAGCGCAATTAAACTGCCTTTTTCAAGTTTTGCGGCGCCGTCAACGCGCCTTTGCGAAATGCGTGATAAAGTCGTCGTGTGTGAAGCTCTAACTGTTTTCTGTGTCCTATATTACGACCGGAGGATTGTGTCTACACTATTATAGTGACTTTATGTTTGGATTGTGGGCTATGTATGTATGTAATTGTCACTAGTGTAAACCAATTTCCCGGAGCTGGCGACTTCAATGCAGTTGTTGCAAATAACGAGAAAACTACTCAGAGTGCTCTATTTCCAGGAGTGAATAAAAATGCTTCAACCTTAATCGAGTAGCATCAACTCAACATACAACCCATTGAAGTCGCCAGCTGCTGTTTACAAAATATAGTTGAACATTTTTGGCCTTGTGTTGCTGTGATTGATTAATTAGATTAAAAATCAATTCAACCACCAGGCGCTTATGAGACAAAGTTTCACCTATTTTTACTATCAACCGTGACTGTATCCTACACTTATGAAACTTTGTCTCTCAAGGGTATAATTATACTCTCTCTCAAGTGTCTTATAATACGATGAATACTCAAAACAATTCTGGTCTAAGCGCACCCTATTTTTTTTTCTGTTACTAATGATAAAAAATATCGCTTATCCAACGGTGGCAAAAGAAACACTATTATTTGATTATTAATAACAAATACCTAAATGGTTTCGGTTTTGAAGTATATATTACTTCATAAGTGTGTAAGTAGCGCCCCGCGGTTCTACCCGCGTAGCTTCCGTTCCCGTAAGATTATGGGGATATAATACAGCCCTTGCCACTTGCTGGTCATATAGCTTTCTATTGGTGCATTTTTCAAATCGGTCCAGTAGTTACCAAGCCTATTCTATACAAACAAAGATCAAAACTTTATAATATAAGTGTAGACATAGGTACCTATGCCATAAGAAGAAAAAATTGACAAAAAAAAACTCATAAAATCAAAAAAAATATAAAAAAAAACGTACAAAACCAGAAAAAAAATATATGTCGATTGTATTATTTCTTCGTTGTTATTATTATTATATTTTATCGTTGCACAGAGAGCATCTTGACGGGTGCAAAGTAAAAAGAGTTGTCTGCAAAATCCCAACTTTACAGGAGAGCAGAAAGATTGAAAAAGTGGGCAAATTTTTAGCGATGGCAGTTGACGTTTTGTGTATGAGCTGGCCTCTTCCCGCGCTCCGCGTGAATGAAAGTGACCGACGGCACTTGGTCGCATTTTATTCTTACTATTTGAGAACACGTACGTAAATGGCTTTTATACGCACGAAAACTAATTAATACAGTGTAAATTATGTAAAAAAAAATACGTCATGTTGTGGAGTCGTCGGAGTCGGAGTGGAGTGGAGTGAATGACATCATAGTTTATTTTCATATCATATCTAATAATAATAAGAATATATAATAGTAAGAATAAGCATTTTGAAACCACCACAGTTGTGTGTATTTCTAGGTTAACATATACAGAAGTTTTTACTATTAAGCGGGTCGAAATGTAAATAATATTAGTTATACTTCTTAAGAGGGCTATTTTACTAGCAAATTATATAAAATTTATAATTAGGTATAAAGAGTATACTTGCGACCCGCTCCGGCATCGCACAGAGCGGAGCGGCGACTTTGTTTGCTTAATAAAAAATATATTTTTAGTTACCGAACCTATTCTATACAAATAGACAAACAAAGATCAAAACTTAATAATATAAGTGTAGCCATAGGTACCTATGCAATAAGAAGAAAAAAAAAACACAAAAAAAATACAAAAAAACTACAAAAAAACGTACAAAAGCCAAAAAACATTATGTCGATTGTATTTATTTGTTGTTATTATTATTATATTTTTTCGTTGCACAGATAACATCTATTTAGCACATCATCATAAATATAAGAGGCACATCAGTCATATGGACGGTTATCCACTAGTTATCTCTATATCAACCCCAAACAGTCTTGAACTCTTTGTCTAGCCACATACATCATAATAATTTGGCCTAAGTCCAGAAATATAGAATGAGACACATAGTAGGTACCCGAATTAAGCAACTATATTTACATTGCTCCAAATATGCTATTTACAATTATTAGACAGATTTTATATAAAAAAAAATCCTGCAGGTTCAATTCCTGCCTGGGGCAAGTGCTAATTAACTAGTTTTTACTATCCAATAATTTGTGGGGTCTCGATCCCCACCCAGGACAAATTTTCGTATGATAAATACTTGTGTTTGTTCTGCGTCTTGGTATTAATATGAATTATTTTAATATAAATTTGTAATACCACTGTCGAATCTGATATCCGAAACACAAGTGCTTAAGCTACTTATTTCGGGGTCAAAGACTATTATAACAAAGGTGTTTATCATAACAAAAAAAATATGGATAATTGTTCCCAAAATGCTCATTTTTAGTCAGGCCTGCAAATGTGCAATATATATTTTTTTTTTATTACAATGACATTAATATATATTTTAATAATAATACAATATATAGGAATATATAATAATAAGAATAAAAATTAAGAATGAACATTTTGAAACCACCACAGGCCTGTGTATTTCCAACTACATGATAGTTTATTTTTTATAATGTATCTTATAAGAATATATAATATTAAGGATAAACATTTTGAAACCACCATAGATGTGTGTATTTCCAACTACATGATAGTTTATTTTTTATAATGTACCTAATAGGAATATAAAATAAGAATGAACATTTTGAAACCGCCACTGTGTGTATTTCTAGGTTAACATGTACAGAAGATTTTACTATTAAGCGTGTATAAATGTAAATAATATTAGTTATACTTCTTAAGAGGGCTATTTCACTATCAAATCATATAAAATACATAATTAGGTATAAAGAGTATACAAGTATGTATAGCACAGACAGGAGCGGCAACTTTGTTTTGCTATAAATAGATTTTATATTTGTAAAATAATGACATCGCATGATATTTAAATTACATTTTTGGAAATAACTTAATAAGGTTTATAATAATCAAAACTTATATTCTAGTAAGCAAGTGGATAAGCACGGAGGGTTAGACAAGCTTACATTTTTTGTCTATGCAAAAATAACAATTCGTACTTTTACCAAAATTAAACTGTATAAACCGCTCCGTGTCATAGCCCTCTTAAGGCATCAGGATTTAAATAGTCTCGAAGTTTGCTACAGAGCCATTAATAAGATTCAGAAGTTAGAGCCCTTACAGGGCGTTTTATTTTCCGACGACGCAGACGCGAACTACGAATGATTAACACACGCATGATTCGTGACGCGTATTTTTCAAGGGGAGTTACTCATGCGTATGCAACGAAGAAAGCGCAATTAAACTGCCTTTTTCAAGCTTTGCGGCGCCGTCAACGCGCCTTTGCGAAATGCGTGATAAAGTCGTCGTGTGTGAAGCTCTAACTGTTTTCTGTTTCCTATATTACAACCGGAGGATTGTGTCTACACTATTATAGTGACTTTATGTTTGGATTGTGAGCTATGTATGTATGTAATTGTCATTAGTGTAAACCAATTTCCCGGAGCTGGCGACTTCAATGCAGTTGTTGCAAATAACGCGAAAACTACTCAGAGTGCACTATTTCTAGGAGTGAATAAGAATATCTCAGGTATTATTTAGTAACCTTCCCAATAATTTCACAGGCCTAACTGTGACTTGGGATAATTGCTTTTTTCCTAAATCGAGTAGCACTCAACTCTACATACAACCCATTGAAGTCGCCAGCTGCTGTTTACAAAATATAGTTGAACATTTTTGGCCTTGTGTTGCTGTGATTGATCAATTAGATGAAATATCAATTCAACCACCGGGCGCTTATGAGACACAGTTTCACCTAGTTTTACTATCAGCCGTGACTGTATTCTACACTTATGAAACTTTGTATCCCAAGTATCTTATACAGAATCGATGCGAATGCGATGAATACTCATAACAATTCTGTTCATTTTCGATCGACGCCAACTGCATACTATCTAGGGGCTATTGAGATTAATTCAAATGCCCGTTTATACATTCATATCACATATGAATATTTTTCTTGTATTATTAAGATAATTCTAAGTGCTTTTGTGGAGCCTACATAAATAAAGATATTTCTATTTCTATAGCTTACTTCTCAATAAACCATCATGATGATGTTTTTGTGTAACCGTTTGTAGCACACGCTCGGTTTGAAAGCGCGTGACCCTACTATCGAGCTACCACCGCTCCTATGATGCTCCATAATACAAATTATTTAGTCGACTATAGCTAGACATCATTCAATTCCCGACTTTGAGGCCATACTATTAATTACTAATAGTAATACTAATAGTTAAATATTTTGGAGCGACACATACATATATGTATATATATATATATTTTTTTATTCCTATCAACTCAAATTTAACTAAAATTAGTATTGAGCTCAAAATTGCCTCTAGTCAAGCAATAGTCGACATCAATATAATTGAAGCAGCTTCGAAATTCCGTCGAATTTTGGAATAATATAATCCATAATATTATATAACTTAGCTTTTTAATAACATATACTTAGATTAATAGCTTAGTTTGTTTCAATGTATATGGGTAGTAATAGTGTAAATATGTAAATACACATTTCTTAAGAGGGCTATTTCACTACCGATTCGATATGATACTCAAAATCGGTAGTGGATAATACACAAACGGCTCTAGTGACGATATTAAAATTCAAATTCACAATTATCTGTCAGTATTATTATAAGAGCATTCCAACGAGTTCAGACATGGATTCCACCCATCTATTTAAAAAATACCGGAATCCATCAAAATAATACATCTGAATATTGACAAGCTCGATGGCGCATTCGGTAGTGACCCTGCCCCATGCGCCAAGAGTTGTGGGTTCGATCCCCACTCAGGACAAATATTCGTGTGATGAATACTTGTGTTTGTTCTGTGTCTGGGTGTTAATATCCAATATTTAAGTATATATTTGTAATACCACTGTTGATTCTGATATCCGTAACACAAGTGCTTAAGCTACTTACTTCGGAGTCAGATCAATGTATGTGATGTCGTTGAATATTTTATTTATTTATTTATATTAATGTAATTAATTCACTTTGATTCTAACTCGTTCGTTAACTGTAAAAAGTGTCATAGCCCTCTTAAGACATCACAATTTTAACAGTCTCGAAGTTTTTTACAGAAGCCTTTTAGCCATTCGGTTATCACAAAGCCAGGGTCCCATTTATGCATTAAAACAAACAGCAACATTTGAGTCAAAGGGATAGATTTTTAAAGTATTTTACTATTATCTGATACTGTCCTGTGGTCTGGGACTTAAATAGAATGCCAACTGTGTTTCTTACCTAGCATGTCGTAAAAGGCAACAAATGGTAAATAGGATTTTAGGTATGTGATTATGTAGGCTCAGGCTAACCACTTGTCACTACTTTTTCACAATTTTCCATCTTACCCAGCCCATTGTCCAGTGTTGGTCTGGGACTTTAAAAGAATGTGCCAACTGTGTTTTTCTTGCCTGGCATGTCGTAAAAGGCGACTAATGGCATATCGGGTTTTGGGTATATGATTGTGTAGGCGACAACCTATCCACTTGTCACTACTTTTTATAAGCTTAGTTTGGGACTGGGGAATTGGTGTGCCAGTCTAAAGAATTTATTCAAATTCAAATTCAATTCTGCTCCTTTTTAAAATTTTAATCCTCCTGGCTTAGTGTTCAGTGATGTACAGTGATAACCGAATGCTATACTTTAATCTAGTAAGTAAGATTTATTTACCAAACGGAAAAAACGTGTTTAAAAAAATCAGCAAAAAAAAAAATTAAACGCCATAAACTTAAAAAAAATCACAAAATACTAAATTTTACATAAATATTATAAAATTGCAAAAAAAAAAATATAATATAAGTAAATAAAAAATAAAAAAAATTAAAACTTAAAAAATCCAAAAAAAGGCCATAAAATATATTTTTACAAATAAAACAACCTAAAAAATATACAAAAATATGTACAATAGTCTTCATCGTCAGCCCTTTCAGTTAACACAATAGATGGTGATAATATTACTATTTCGAAAAATTACTTACAATGTTATGGTTCCTGACTTTTTTTTTCTTTATATATCACACAGGTCTCCACAATATTATCTATCCTCCTTCAAACTTAAATTATTTGGAGGTGGTTATTTCTGAACTTAGTGCTTGTTTTTAGTATATAAATACGGTGGATCTCTGAAGCTTCCAACTTGTAGGGCTGAAGTCAATCTTTGTTCAAAATTTATTTGCAAGTATAAAAAAAAAATCTGCTCTTTAAATGTGACTGAAACGATAGTAACTTAAAATTACAAGTCCAATTCTTACTTCTTAAAATTAAACACAATTTTAAAGTTTTCAAAAGTCAGGTTAATTTGAAAGTCCCATTCTTACCTACTGTGTAGTTAAAATTCGACACAATTTTGAAGCTATCGATAGTAAGGTAAAGTTAGAAGTCTAATTCATACTTCTTCAAATTCGATACAATTTTGAATCTTGTCATAGTAAGGCCAAATTGGAAGTCCAAGATTTACTTCCTAAAATTAGATACAATTTTGAAAATATCGGTAGTTTGTTCAAATCGGAAGTCCAATTCATATTTTTAAAAATTCGACACAATTTTGAAGCTTGCCATAGTAAGGAACTAATTTTATTTCTAATCTCCTTTTTCTCTAGGTTCAACAGCATTTGAATGATAAACTTAGCAGACATTTGCAGTCTTTTAAATGAATCATTAGTTGTCCATTATTTCTCCATTTATGGCCGACTACATCAGCAAGTATTTTTCGGATACTTAAAAAATACTCTTTTCTTTAAAAAATAGGAGGAATTTAAGATACATATACAATTAAATTATGCATCTATATATAATATATATATATAAAGTTTCGAAATTCTGCTATATATATATTTATATATACATGGCCATATATAAATAGCAGAATTTCGAAACTTGACTTAATAACTTGTATAAATAAAGTCTGATTGTTAGTTATTTTCGATTCGATTCAATTCGCAAAGTACCATTCTTACCTACTTCTTAGAATACGACACAATTTTGAAGCTGTCGATAGTAAGGTCAAATTTGAAGTCCAATTGATACTTCTTTAAATTCGGCACAATTTTAAAGCTATCGATAGTAAGGTCAAATTGGAAGTCCAATTCATACTTCTTCAAATTCGACACCATTTTGAATCTACCGATAGTAAGGTCAAATTGAAAGTCCAATTCATACTTCTTCAAATTCGACATAATTTTGAAACTTGCCATAGTAAGCCCGAATTGGAAGTCCAAGTTTTAATTCTTACAATTCGGCAGAATTTTAAAACTGTCGGTAGTTTGTTCAAATTGGAAGGCCAATTCGTACTTCTTAAAATTCGACACAATTTTGAAGCTTGCCATAGTAAGGCCAAATTGGAAGTCCAAGTTTTAATTCTTAGAATTCGGCAGAATTTTAAAATTGTCGGTAGTTTGTTAAATTTGGAAGTCCAATTCGTACTTCTTAAAATTTGACACAATTTTGAAGCTTGCCATAGTAAGGAACTAATTTTATTTCTAATTCTCCTTTTTCTCTAGGTTCAACAGCATTTGAATGATAAATTTAGCAGACATTTGCAGTCTTTTAAATGAATCATTAGATGTCCATTATTTCTCCATCTAAGGCGACATCAGAAATTATTTTGCGGATACTTAAAAATTCTTTAAAATAGGAGGAATTTAAGATACATGGACAACTCCGCTATATTAAAATTCGACACGATTTTAGCGGAATTTCGAAACTTGACTTAATAACTTGTAAAATTAAAGTCTGATTGTTAGTTATTTTGTGTTCGATTGAATCCGGAAGATGGTAACCCTACCCTATTAGTATATTATAGACAAATTAAGGTCTATTTTCTATATTCGACGGAGTTACGACGCTCACCCTGTCCGATACATTCATTCAAAGTCATTTCCTTTACTACCGGGCAAAATTTCTAAGCTTGACCTTATAAATGATACATACATATAAGGTTTATTTATTTTTTATAAATTGACCAACATTTAGAAAGCTTGCTGTTTCCTAATATATATATTGTATATGATGACGAAATCGCATCATGGGTACTGTGACTCAATTTAAATAATTCTTAACTGTAAACAGTAATACTGATCGAGTCATACTGGTTACTTCTATACACATTTCTTTTTAACTTATTCAGCCAAATCAGGCTGTTGTTATTCTTGAAAATCTTTGAGATTGTAAAGATTGCGATGTTGTCTTGTTTTTTCCTTAAAATAAAAAATTAACTGCCGTGTGGTGATGGCAGAAAAGAATACGACCATTTCTTCTTTTTCTTAGTGTATATTATTACAGTTTCCAGGGGCTGTAAACCTGAGTATTTGATATTGATTTTAATTCGACACGCCCACGTTATTCTAAGAAAATGGATCTTTACCGACAGATAAGTACACGGACTGTTATGAGATATTCTCGAAAAATGTTAGTATTTTACCTTTTGAGATATGGAAACCTACAATGTTGAAGGTTTTTATATGATAATAAAAAAAAATTTTTTCGACTTACATACTCGTATTCATCAGTCAATAATTTTTTTCCATTATAATTACTTCATCAGATTCCAATTCATATAAAATTGGTTGATGAAAAATCGTTTAATCACAAGGTCCTCTATAGAACACTTCGAGACTTCGTCAACTTCAACAGCTTCCAAGGGCAAACTGTTCAACTGTATTTTGTGCACAGTTCAAGGCAATTACCACTCTCGTAAATCTACGAGATTGTAAATACTGCGATGGTTTCTTTTTCATTTCAGTACTATTTTCCTAAAAAATAACATATTTCCTGCCGTCTGGTGCCGGCAGTAACGAATAGCATCAATCATTTTTTCTTCAGGTGTTAAAGAAGGTGACTGACGCAATTTTAATATGTCTTCACAAGTTTAATCACAATGGTTACTTCCAGGGACATTATTTTTGATATTAGCCTAATAAGGATATAGTCAATCTCGAAATTTTTTAAGATTGTTAAAATTGCGATATTTTCATTTGATTTTGATGTTCGATGACGAATGGCTATTAAAATTACTACTTAATTGCTGATTTATGAAACAGGTTGTTCCAAATTACTTAAATCGTTAACAGATTCAATTAATGGTGATGTTATTTTAAATAAGCTTTACGGCAATCTCTCTCTAGAACACTTTTTGACTTCATCAACTTCCAAGGCCCAAACTATTTAACTCGCTGCACTCGGTGCATTGTTCGAGACAATTATTACTCTCGGAAATCTTGGAGATTGTTAAATTTGTGATGTTTTCATTTTCATTCACAATCATTATTCTCGGAAATCTTCAAGATTGTTAAATTTGCGATGTTTTCATTTTCATTCCGGCACTTATCGCCCGAAAATTAAATACTTTAATTTTAATACTGTGTGGTCCCGGCAGTAAAGAATAGTACCAACCCTTTTCTCACGGGTGTCGTAAGAGGCGACTGAGGGACGAACTTTTCTTAAAATAAAATTATTTTTCGTGACGGCATTTGAATATATCATTTGTCACTTTCTATTTCCCTGCCCTGTGGTGCTGGCAGCAAAGATAAGCACCGTTTCATTTAAAGAGCTCTGTAGCAAACGTCTGAATAGCTGCGGTTATAGTGACCTTTCATATTTTCGTTGCAGTGAGGAGATGTTTTCTAATCTGTACCCTTTATAGAAGAAGAATTTTGTGAAGGAATGTTTGCAGATGTACAAAAAGGCTTCTGTACAAAACTTTGATTTGTATAAATGATACTGTAGAAAACTTCGGTTTGGTTTCCGGTTAGATCCTAAGCGGAAAAAGTATATTAAAGCAGGTCAAGAATGAGACTGGGACTAAACACAAGGCCAAAACTGTCCAATTACATTCATGCACAACTAAGGTGGTGTGGTTTGTTAATTTGACCGCTTTTAGTGAAGCTCTGGAAGAATTATTGACGCACTTTCAAGTTTTTTATATCACGGCGAATTTCGAAGCTACTTACATTGAAATGACAAAATTTTTTTTCGACTCATTTTTCAATTTTCATTGTCACCATCTCAATAACTCTTTAGTCAACTTGGACACTACGTCAACTTTAACAGATTACTATGTGATCATTTTAAAGGAAACAGAGGGGTTGATGTCTTTCAAAGAATTTTGTGACGAAATTTCAATATCTCGTTTGTCACATTCTATATCCCTGCCCTGTGGTGCTGACAGTAAAGATTAGCACTGAAACGATACGCTACGATTGTAATGATTGATTGGCTTTCGTATAGTCGTTGAAGAGAGGAGATGTTTACGTATACCCTGGTTAGGAGGAGAGTTTTGTGAAGGAAAGTTTGCAGATGTGCATGTGATTTCTGTAGAAACTTCGAGGCTGTTAAAATTCTGATGCAAATGCGGATTATGGATTTTGGGTATATTTCCCATTTCTCGAAGAAGAAAACATTATTCATTCAGATTTGCTAAGTCATCTAAATGCTTCTGTAGAAATCTTCATTCTAGTTTCCGGTTAGACCCTTACAATATATTCTATTTCCTTGCCGCGTGGTGCCGGCAGTAAAGAATAGTGCCATGAGTGTTGTAAGAGGCGACTAAGCGATGACGTTTTTTTCTACTGATATATTCATCAGTTATAAATATTTTTCCATTTTAATTATCACTGCCTTGATGACTGACACTTTAGCCAACTTCGAGACTATGTCAACTTTATCGAATTACTATGTGATGATTTCGAATCGAAATGGTATGACAAAAAGTGTTCTCTACTGAAATATTCAAAAGTAACAAATATTTTTCCATTGCAGTTGTTTCCTTGCACAAACCATCATTGCTTTAAAATCAAGGTCAATACTGTTCAGCTATTAATTTTAATGCTGAATATAAATTTTCAAAACCATATTTCATACCATCATGCTAAAGTGTGAAAAAGTAGTGACAATAGTGACAGTGACAGTTGGCTAGATTCGGCTTCATGATCACAATTATCGTTCAATTTAACACATTATGTAATAAACACGTAATAAAGTTCAGAAAACCATGAAAACTATAGAACAATGACGGAAATACAAAGATTTTGAAATGACACGGACTTATTGAAAATTCATTGACTTAACCATCAAGTCCAAAAATGTTCAACTCTTATCTGAGACTACTGAAATATATTAAATAAAAAAAATATTTACCTTTATTTCAACACAATGAATATTTGAAAAACCGAGAGGCTCTTCGTACCCTAAATTAAAATATGCGAACGAACTTTTGAAGCATTTATTATTCTCGGAAATCTCGAGATGGTTAAATTTGCGATGTTTCCATTTTCATTCCGGCACTGATCGCCAGAAAATGCAACACTTTTCCTGCTGTGTGGTCCCGGCAGTAAAGAATAGTACCAACCCTTTTCCCACGGGTGTCGTAAGAGGCGACTGAGGGACGAACTTTTCTTAAAAATAAAATTATTTTTCGTGACGGCATTTGAATATATCATTTGTCACATTCTATTTCCCTGCCCTGTGGTGCTGGCAGCAAAGATAAGCACCGTTTCATTTAAAAGAGCTCTGTAGCAAACGTCTGAATAGCTGATTGTTACATTTGCGATGTTTTCATTTTCATTCACAATTATTATTCTCGGAAATCTTCGAGATTGTTAAATTTGTGATGTTTTCATTTTCATTCACAATCATTATTCTCGGAAATCTTCGAGATTGTTAAATTTGCGATGTTTTCATTTTCATTCACAATTATTATTCTCGGAAATCTTCGAGATTGTTAAATTTGCGATGTTTCCATTTTCATTCCGGCACTGATCGCCAGAAAATGCAACACTTTTCCTGCTGTGTGGTCCCGGCAGTAAAGAATAGTACCAACCCTTTTCCCACGGGTGTCGTAAGAGGCAACGGAGGGACGAACTTTTCTTAAAAATAAAATTATTTTTCGTGACGGCATTTGAATATATCATTTGTCACATTCTATTTCCCTGCCCTGTGTTGCTGGCAGCAAAGATAAGCACCGTTTAATTTAAAAGAGCTCTGTAGCAAACGTCTGAATAGCTGCGGTTATAGTGACCTTTCATATTTTCGTTGCAGTGAGGAGATGTTTTCTAATCAGTACCCTTTATAGAAGAAGAATTTTGTGAAGGAATGTTTGCAGATGTACGAAAAGGCTTCTGTACAAAACTTTGATTTGTATAAATGATACTGAAGAAAACTTCGGTTTGGTTTCCGGTTAGACCCTAAGCGGAAAAAGTATATTAAAGCAGGTCAAGAATGAGACTGGGACTAAACACAAGGCCAAAACTGTCCAATTACATTCATGCACAACTAAGGTGGTGTGGTTCGTTGATTTGACCGCTTTTAGTGAAGCTCTGGAAGAGTTATTGACGCACTTTCAAGTTTTTTATATCACGGCGAATTTCGAAGCTACTTACATTGAAATGACAAAATTTTTTTTCGACTCATTTTTAAGATAAGCACCGTTTCATTTAAAAGAGCTCTGTAGCAAACGTCTGAATAGCTGATTGTTACATTTGCGATGTTTTCATTTTCATTCACAATTATTATTCTCGGAAATCTTCGAGATTGTTAAATTTGTGATGTTTTAATTTTCATTCACAATCATTATTCTCGGAAATCTTCAAGATTGTTAAATTTGCGATGTTTTTATTTTCATTCCGGCACTTATCGCCCGAAAATTAAACACTTTTCCTGCTGTGTGGTCCCGGCAGTAAAGAATAGTACCAACCCCTTTCCCACGGGTGTCGTAAGAGGCGACTGAGGGACGAACTTTTCTTAAAATAAAATTATTTTTCGTGACGGCATTTGAATATATCATTTGTCACTTTCTATTTCCCTGCCCTGTGGTGCTGGCAGCAAAGATAAGTACCGTTTCATTTAAAAGAGCTCTGTAGCAAACGTCTGAATAGCTGCGGTTATGGTGACCTTTCATATTTTCGTTGCAGTGAGGAGATGTTTTCTAATCTGTACCCTTTATAGAAGAAGAATTTTGTGAAGGAATGTTTGCAGATGTACAAAAAGGCTTCTGTACAAAACTTTGATTTGTATAAATGATACTGAAGAAAACTTCGGTTTGGTTTCCGGTTAGACCCTAAGCGGAAAAAGTATATTAAAGCAGGTCAAGAATGAGACTGGGACTAAACACAAGGCCAAAACTGTCCAATTACATTCATGCACAACTAAGGTGGTGTGGTTCGTTGATTTGACCGCTTTTAGTGAAGCTCTGGAAGAGTTATTGACGCACTTTCAAGTTTTTTATATCACGGCGAATTTCGAAGCTACTTACATTGAAATGACGAAATTTTTTTTCGACTCATTTTTCAATTTTCATTGTCACCATCTCAATAACTCTTTAGTCAACTTGGACACTACGTCAACTTTAACAGATTACTATATGATCATTTTAAAGCAAACAGAGGGGTTGATGTCTTTCAAAGAATTTTGTGACGAAATTTCAATATCTCGTTTGTCACATTCTATATCCCTGCCCTGTGGTGCTGACAGTAAAGATTAGCACTGAGACGATACGCTACGATTGTAATGATTGATTGGCTTTCGTATAGTCGTTGAAGAGAGGAGATGTTTACCTATACCCTGGTTAGGAGGAAAGTTTTGTAAAGGAAAGTTTGCAGATGTGCATGTGATTTCTGTAGAAACTTCGAGGCTGTTAAAATTCTGATGTAAATGCGAATTATGGATTTTGGGTATATTTCCCATTTCTCGAAGAAGAAAACATTATTCATTCAAATTTGCTAAGTCATCTAAATGCTTCTGTAGAAATCTTCATTCTCGTTTCCGGTTAGGCTCTTCGTAGCTTAAATTAAAGGATACGGACGAAGTTTTGAAGCATTTATTATTCTCGGAAATCTCGAGATTGTTAAATTTACGATGTTTCCATTTTCATTCCGGCACTGATCGCCAGAAAATGCAACACTTTTCCTGCTGTGTGGTCCCGGCAGTAAAGAATAGTACTAACCCTTTTCCCACGGGTGTCGTAAGAGGCGACTGAGGGACGAACTTTTCTAAAAAATAAAATTATTTTTCGTGACGGCATTTGAATATATCATTTGTCACATTCTATTTCCCTGCCCTGTGGTGCTGGCAATAAAGATTTGCACTGAAACGATACACTACGATTGTAATGATTGATTGGCTTTCGTATAGTCGTTGAAAAGAGGAGATATTTACCTATACCCTGGTTACGAGGAGAGTTTTGTGAAGGAAAGTTTGCAGATGTGCATGTGATTTCTCTAGAAACTTCGAGGCTGTTAAAATTCTGATGCAAATGCGGATTATGGATTTTGGGTATATTTCCCATTTCTCGAAGAAGAAAACATTATTCATTCAGATTTGCTAAGTCATCTAAATGCTTCTGTAGAAATCTTCATTCTAGTTTCCGGTTAGACCCTTACAATATATTCTATTTCCCTGCCGCGTGGTGCCGGCAGTAAAGAATAGTGCCATTCCGAGTCCCATGAATGTTGTAAGAGGCGACTAAGCGATGACGTTTTTTTTCTACTGATATATTCATCAGTTATAAAGATTTTTCCATTTTAATTATCACTGCCTTTATGACTGACACTTTAGCCAACCTCGAGACTATGTCAACTCTATCGAATTACTATGTGATGATTTCGAATCGAAATGATATGACAAAAAGTGTTCTCTACTGAAATATTAAAAAGTAACAAATATTTTTCCATTGCAGTTGTTTTCTTGCACAAACCATCATTGCTTTAAAATCAAGGTCAATACTGTTCAGCTATTAATTTTAATGCTGAATATAAATTTTCAATACCATATTTCATACCATCATGCTAAAGTGTGAAAAAGTAGTGACAATAGTGACAGTGACAGTTGGCTAGATTCGGCTTCATGATCACAATTGTCGTTAAATTTAACACATTATGTAATAAACACGTAATAAAGTATTCCTTCAGAAAACCATGAAAACGATAAAACAATGGCGGAAATACAAAGATTTTGAAATGACACGGACTTATTGAAAATTCATTGACTTAACCATCAAGTCCAAAAATGTTCAACTCTTATCTGAGACTACTGAAATATATTAAATAAAAAAAATATTTACCTTTATTTCAACACAATGAATATTTGAAAAACCGAGAGGCTCTTCGTACCCTAAATTAAAATATACGAACGAACTTTTGAAGCATTTATTATTCTCGGAAATCTCGAGATGGTTAAATTTGCGATGTTTCCATTTTCATTCCGGCACTGATCGCCAGAAAATGCAACACTTTTCCTGCTGTGTGGTCCCGGCAGTAAAGAATAGTACCAACCCTTTTCCCACGGGTGTCGTAAGAGGCGACTGAGGGACGAACTTTTCTTAAAAATAAAATTATTTTTCGTGACGGCATTTGAATATATCATTTGTCACATTCTATTTCCCTGCCCTGTGGTGCTGGCAGCAAAGATAAGCACCGTTTCATTTAAAAGAGCTCTGTAGCAAACGTCTGAATAGCTGATTGTTACATTTGCGATGTTTTCATTTTCATTCACAATTATTATTCTCGGAAATCTTCGAGATTGTTAAATTTGTGATGTTTTCATTTTCATTCACAATCATTATTCTCGGAAATCTTCGAGATTGTTAAATTTGCGATGTTTTCATTTTCATTCACAATTATTATTCTCGGAAATCTTCGAGATTGTTAAATTTGCGATGTTTTCATTTTCATTCCGGCACTTATCGCCCGAAAATTAAATACTTTTCCTGCTGTGTGGTCCCGGCAGTAAAGAATAGTACCAACCCCTTTCCCACGGGTGTCGTAAGAGGCGACTGAGAGACAAACTTTTCTTAAAAATAAAATTATTTTTCGTGACGGCATTTGAATATATCATTTGTCACATTCTATTTCCCTGCCCTGTGGTGCTGGCAGCAAAGATAAGCACCGTTTCATTTAAAAGAGCTCTGTAGCAAACGTCTGAATAGCTGCGGTTATAGTGACCTTTCATATTTTCGTTGCAGTGAGGAGATGTTTTCTAATCTGTACCCTTTATAGAAGAAGAATTTTGTGAAGGAATGTTTGCAGATGTACAAAAAGGCTTCTGTACAAAACTTTGATTTGTATAAATGATACTGAAGAAAACTTCGGTTTGGTTTCCGGTTAGACCCTAAGCGGATAAAGTATATTAAAGCAGGTCAAGACCGAGACTGGGACTAAACACAAGGCCAAAACCGTCCAATTACATTCATGCACAACTAAGGTGGTGTGGTTTGTTGATTTGACTGCTTTTAGTGAAGCTGTGGAAGAGTTATTGACGCACTTTCAAGTTTTTTATATCACGGCGAATTTCGAAGCTACTTACATTGAAATGACGAAATTTTTTTTCGACTCATTTTTCAATTTTCATTGTCACCATCTCAATAACTCTATAGTCAACTTGGACACTACGTCAACTTTAACAGATTACTATATGATCATTTTAAAGCAAACAGAGAGGTTGATGTCTTTCAAAGAATTTTGTGACGAAATTTCAATATCTCGTTTGTCACATTCTATATCCCTGCTCTGTGGTGCTGACAGTAAAGATTAGCACTGAGACGATACGCTACGATTGTAATGATTGATTGGCTTTCATATAGTCGTTGAAGAGAGGAGATGTTTACCTATACCCTGGTTAGGAGGAGAGTTTTGTAAAGGAAAGTTTGCATATGTGCATGTGATTTCTGTAGAAACTTCGAGGCTGTTAAAATTCTGATGTAAATGCGAATTATGGATTTTGGGTGTATTTCCCATTTCTCGAAGAAGAAAACATTATTCATTCAGATTTGCTAAGTCATCTTAATGCTTCTGTAGAAATCTTCATTCTAGTTTCCGGTTAGACCCTTACAATATATTCTATTTCCTTGCCGCGTGGTGCCGGCAGTAAAGAATAGTGCCATGAGTGTTGTAAGAGGCGACTAAGCGATGACGTTTTTTTTCTACTGATATATTCATCAGTTATAAAGATTTTTCCATTTTAATTATCACTGCCTTGATGACTGACACTTTAGCCAATTTCGAGACTATGTCAACTTTATCGAATTACTATGTGATGATTTCGAATCGAAATGATATGACAAAAAGTGTTCTCTACTGAAATATTAAAAAGTAACAAATATTTTTCCATTGCAGTTGTTTTCTTGCACAAACCATCATTGCTTTAAAATCAAAGTCAATACTATTTAGCTATTAATTTTAATGCTGAATATAAATTTTCAATACCATATTTCATACCATCATGCTAAAGTGTGAAAAAGTAGTGACAATAGTGACAGTGACAGTTGGCTAGATTCGGCTTCATGATCACAATTGTCGTTAAATTTAACACATTATGTAATAAACACGTAATAAAGTATTCCTTCAGAAAACCATGAAAACGATAAAACAATGGCGGAAATACAAAGATTTTGAAATGATACGGACTTATTGAAAATTCATTGACTTAACCATCAAGTCCAAAAATGTTCAACTCTTATCTGAGACTACTGAAATATATTAAATAAAAAAAATATTTACCTTTATTTCAATACAATGAATATTTGAAAAACCGAAAGGCTCTTCGTAGCCTAAATTAAAATATACGAACGAACTTTTGAAGCATTTATTATTCTCGGAAATCTTCGAAATTGTTAAATTTGCGATGTTTTCATTTTCATTCACAATTATTATTCTCGGAAATCTTTGAGATTGTTAAATTTGCGATGTTTCCATTTTCATTCCGGCACTTATCGCCCGAAAATTAAACACTTTTCCTGCTGTGTGGTCCCGGCAGTAAAGAATAGTACCAACCCTTTTCCCACGGGTGTCGTAAGAGGCGACTGAGGGACGAACTTTTCTTAAAAATAAAATTATTTTTCGTGGCGGCATTTGAATATATCATTTGTCACTTTCTATTTCCCTGCCCTGTGGTGCTGGCAGCAAAGATAAGCACCGTTTCATTTAAAAGAGCTCTGTAGCAAACTTCGAAACTGCTCCGATTATGTTGATGAGGCTTTCGTATTTTCGTTGGAGTGAGTTGAGCTGAGTGAGTTTTGTGCAGGAATGTTTGCAGATGTTGGTGTATGAAAAGGCTTCGGTATAAAAATTGTAATTGTATTTCAGGGTTTCTGAACAAAAAAATGTTATCTAACCTGTACCCTTTATAGAAGAAGAATTTTGTGAAAGAATGTTTGCAGATGTACAAAAAGGCTTCTGTACAAAACTTCGACTTGTATAAATGATACTGTAGAAAACTTCGGTTTGGTTTTCGGTTAGACCCTAAGCGGATGTGGTATATTATGGTCAAGACTGAGACTGGGACTAAGCACAAAGCCAAAACTGTCCAATTACATTCATGTACAACTCAGGTGGTGTGGCTTGTTGGTTTGAACTCTTTCAATTAAGCTCTTGAAGAGTTATTGACGCACTTTCAAGTGTTTTATATGACGACGAATTTCGAAGCTACTCACATTGAAATGGCGAAAAATTTTTACGACTGACATATTGATCAGTTACAAAGATTTTTCCATTTTGATTATCACTTTCTCAATGACTCTTTAGTCAACTTCGAGACTACGTCAACTTCAACAGATTACTATGTAATAATTTCGAAGCATATTGAGGGATTATGTCTTTCAAATAATTTCGTGACGGATTTTCAATATCTCATTTGTCACATTCTGTTTCCCTGTCTTGTGGTGCTGACAGTAAAGATTTGCACTGAAACGATTTGCTACGATTATATGATTGATTGGCTTTTGTAAAGAAGTTGAAGAAAGGAAATGTTTTTTAAAATATACTCTGCATAGAAGAAGAGTTTTGTGAAGGACCGTTTGCAGATGTGCATGTGATTTCTGCAGAAACTTCGAGGTTGTTAAAATTTTGATGCAAACTCGGATTATTATGGGTATATTTCCTATTTAGGAAACGGGGTTTTAAGAAAATCAAACTGTAAAAAACTTCGATGCTTGAGTTAGATGCGGTTATGAAAAACTGATGCATTGACACAAAAAATATTTTTAGTTACACAGGCTGCAAAACCATTTTTTTTATTAAGTCGTCAATACAAATGTAAAATTGCCACTGGTTCGGAATGTTGATTGGCTTTGATATAGCATTCACTATAGTAAGAAATAAAACAAATAGTTGGTTAAAATTTTCTTTATAGCATTTGTTTTTATAAAAATATAGTTTTTTCCTTTCCGTATGGTGCCGGTTATAAAGAATAGTGCCATCCCGCGTCCCATGGGTGTCGTAAGAGGCGACTAAGGGAAGACATCTGGAAATCTTCCATCCTTCCACTAGATGTCACTGCCGTATCGCACCGGCAGTAAAGAATAGTGCCATCCTGTGTCCCGTGGGTGTCGTAAGAGGCGACTAAGGGAAGACATCTAGAATCCTCCATCCTTCCACTAGATGTCACTGCCGTGTCGCACCGGCAGTAAAGAATAGTGCCATCCCGTGTTCCGTGGGTGTCGTAAGAGGCGACTAAGGGAAGACATCTGGAAATCCTCCATCCTTCCACTAGATGTCACTGCTGTATCGCACCGGCAGTAAAGAATAGTGCCATCCCGTGTCCCGTGGGTGTCGTAAGAGGCGACTAAGGGAAGATATCTCGAAATCCTCCATCCTTTCACTAGATGTCACTGCCGTATCGGTACCGGCAGTAAAGAATAGTGCCATCCTGTATCCTGTGGGTGTCGTAAGAGGCGACTAAGGGAAGACATCTAGAATCATCCATCCTTCCACTAGATGTCACTGCCGTATGGCACCGGCAGTAAAGAATAGTGCCGTCCCGAGTCCCGTGGGTGTCGTAAAAGGCGACAACGGGAAGACATTGGGAAGTCCACCATCCTTCTAACTTGATGTCACGGCTCGCTCCTGGCTTCCGAAGATTCCTATCTCCCATTTCATGCTATAAAAGCATACTGTCAAACAGTGAGACTTCCTTTTCTCTTAACCTACCTACGTACTTACCTATTCAAAGAATTTCAAACTTCAAAGTTTCCTCAAATTGATTACAGGTTGGTTTCCACGTCACTGCAGATAAAATATAATGTTTCCATGCCACTTTTTAATTATTCAAGATGGTATCTTTTAAGGGGTTGTTCGTTACTCGTAAAATGCTGAAGTGAAGACGAAAAATTTTACTATATTATGCCGTTCACGGTTTTAATTTTCAACTTTTCTCCAGGGTTGCGGAATGTTCTTCACTAAGTTTCTGGATCTGTGTAATTGGCAGCCAGTTTTTAATCTACTGAATGATTCTGCAGAAGATTTCGACATTATAATGTTGACTTAAATCTTTCACTTCTCTGGAAATTTGAGGTTTCATCTATAAAGGATTCACTTTGTGAATTTCACTTTTGAATTGTTATAAAATGCACATTCTTGTTACAACTTCTTATTATACACGTCAAATGTTTTACATATTTTACTTTTCAGTTTCAGATGTTCAATAGCACTCCATATTCTTATCGACCTATGCCTTTTTATATGTTACTTCAAATAATACTTGCGTATACTTACGTTTCCATCTGAATTTACTCGTCTTCCTAAAATAAGTCCAATTTATTATTTTTCTTCATATTTTTAAGTTCCCTATTCTGAAGTACTTAATGGGGTATGAACTTTCCGTACTTTAACATCCGAGTCTGTATTGTTATCACGAGTATATAACATAAACTAACATCAAATATGGAACGATTATAGCATTGATCAAGGACATCATAGAGAGACTAATAGTCAAGTCCGGATTGGGTCTGATTTCGTGTATGATGTCCCAAAAAGGAGCGATCGGGACAATTATTCGAGTAAATAACATCAGTTAATATCCGATGCAGTACGAGGAGCGATTAAGACGAACTTTCAGAAAAAGATACAGCATCCAAATCCGTATTAGACTTGTAGTCGTTAGTCATGTCCCAGAAAGGGAAGAGTGACGGAGGGACGAAGGACATAGATTAAAAATTTGTAGGGAGTCCAGTGACCGCTTAGCTTATGCTGAGCAACTCCCGTGTTTCGGCAAAGATACCAAGATGGTAGCCATGGGCGGTGGTGGGTTTCGTCCCTACTCCAATATTTATGGATTCTGTATAGTTTATGGATTTAAGGGTAAAGCTAAAACCATACGAGTGGCAACTTAAATTGGCATTCACGAGGCACGGTGACAGTTCTGCGCCTTTCGAGCCTTACGTGTCTCTGCACGTCACTTATTCAACAGAAATCGTGGTATGGAAAGTTCTACCTCCTATTTACTGTTACTATCAGTAACATTATCAAAAACTTTCCACCATCATTACTTATTTCCGAATGAAATAGCATTCCAAAATTGAATTTAAACGGAGAATAAATTTTTCACCATGCATCAACATCGAAGCGGCAGTAATATTGGACATCCAGCAGCAATCAAAAACAGACAAGCAGAATGAGATGAATAAATACGTTTAAAATTAAGAATATTTGGCAAGAAACAAAAAAAAAACGAGCCGCTGTTGACTGATTCTGGTTCTGGTGTTAGCAGAAAGGTCCTCAAAATTATAGCAGGAAATTGGATTTGGATAAAAAAAATCATCGACTAATATTGTCAGCATCAAAATGGCTATTCTTGGAATGGTATCGGTGTGAACTTTGTGGTATCACATTATACATAAAGCGACATGTACTTAAAGCAGCATATCTGGATTGGTTTAACTCAAAGATTAGAATGGATGATTTGGATAAACAAACATATGTAAGTATCAAAATGGTAAAATCTGGAAATGTATTGGTGTCGACTATCTGGTATTATTTAAGCGACTTCTTAACTAAAACAGTATCTCTATTTTGGTTCTACAAAAAATAGATTGTGACGTGTTACACAAAATAACAACAGCTTCTGATCATATAATCAAGGTGAAAGGTCTTCCCTCTTTACGGTACTCCAGCTTATGGTGTACCGTCAAATCCGACAAAGTTTCCCCACAGCACCACTACCATTGTCAGGGAATACCGGCCACAATAGCTGGATAAGTCGTTGTTAACAGCTTGTCCGGTTGTCTGTGACTGGTATACGGGTACGCGACCCCGGCACCCCGAGCCACTGTCACCCCATCTTCTCCAAGGCGGCAGTGTCCTCACCCTCCCTTTTTTGTTACGTCCCAAAACCCCTTTTATTTCTACGACCACAGCAGCGCAACGAATTTGTTAAACAGTAAACAAGTGCGTTGCACTCCTGCGTTTCAATCAAATCGGAAGATATGGCATCGCGTTTCCACTAAATCAGATAGAATGGTGGAAGAGATTAATTGTCAAATTACGAGAGTGGAAGATTGGGTCCTGCTCGTTTCGGGATAAGCAACCTAAGATTCCGTGTCATTCATTGAAACAGATCATAGCGTAACATCTATTCAAATGGGTTGAGATTATTGACGTGTTAGTTGGTTAAATCTTGGGGATGTCCATCTTTTTTACTTAACATGAAAGCTATGGTTTCTTTGTGGGCTTATCGTTACAAGATGTTCGGAAGTGATTAATTATGAGCATCCTTACTATCAAATTGGGATTTATAAAAATATACTCGGTAACTTAAGTGAATACAGTAACTCAAATAGACGGTCTAATAAAAAAGATCGTCTCATTGGCCATTCATTTATTTATACATCAATTGTCAGGGAATACTCATCACAGCGGCTTGTCCGGCTACTGTGACCGGTATACGGTTACGCGACCCCGGCACCCCGAGCCACTGCCACCCCATCTTCTCCGAGGCGGCAGTGTCCTCACCCTCCCCTTTTTGCTACTTCTCAAAACCCCCTTTTATTTCTACGACCACAGCAGCATAACAAATCTGTTAAAACAGTAAACAAGTGCATTGAACTCCTGTGTTTTTTTGAAATCGAAAGATATTGCATCGCGTTTCCACTGAGTCGGATGGATAGAATAGTGGAAGAGAATAATTGTCAAATCACAGGAGTTGAAGACCGGGTCCTGGTGTCACCACTTCTGCCCCTGTAACCCAGTCAGAGTGGGCCAAAGGCGTCTTACCGCTAACCGTCCTATAACTCACGCTGAAAGGAACGGGAGCCTTACAAGCTACTGGGGCTGCGAGGGAAACCACCTCTTTAAAAACCTTTTAAATATTCATGGTATTTATTTAATTCCTACGGTTTTGAAGAGTCAATGTGCTCGTTTTAACCATATTTCGGGATAAGCAACATAAGAATCTATGTTTTTCATTGATACAGAACATAGCGTAACTTCTCTATGAACGGTAGGCGTGTTAGTTGGTGAAATCATAGGGATGACCATCTACTTTACATGAAAGCTAAGGTTTCTCTGCAGGCTTATCGTTACAAGATATTCGGAAGTGATTAATCATGAGCACACTTGCTATCAAATTGGGATATAATATTTTTCTTATTGTTCCGTAATGTTAATTTCATTTAATTTCATTTCATTACTGTGACTGGTATACGGGTACGCGACCCAGGCATCCCGAGCCACTGCCTCCTCAAACCCATCTCTGAAGCAGCAGTGCCCCCTCCCCTCCCATCCCCTCTTTTTTACTCTCCAATACCCCCTTTTATTTTCAACCTAGACAGCAGCGCAACAAATCTGTTAGAACTGTAAACATGTTCGTTGCGATTCTGTGTAATAACCAGATTTTCAGGAATTGTTAGTCGCGTTTCTAGCATAGAAGTTGATAACAATATTCTACGTTAGAAACTTTAGCTGGTCTATTAAAAGGATGCGGCTGTATTGTTACGGTAGCGCCTTTTTATGGATTATACAATCCGCAACGTTTCAAGTGAGATCAACGCCGTAAGATTAAACAACATCAACTAGTAGTGAATGAATGAATGGTTATTTAGATCATGAAGAAATTAAACATCTAATGAGGTAGTAACATTTCCTGGAGAATTGCAGCCTTTATGACTAAGCGATGTACAGAGGTAACCTCTTTTTTTTACGGAATACATAACAGCGATTGCCAAAGATAAACGAAAATTTATGGCGGAGAGTACTTACTTGGACTGGAAGAAAGTGCATATCTGTAACATCTACAAGTGGGAGAGCCCCGGGCCTTCTCCTCAGCACTTTCTATGCCTGCGTTTAGCGGGCTTAAGGGCCCTTAGATGCAAAGAGCTCTTGAAGTAGTCGATCTTACCGTCTTGGGGCTGCAAAGAAGACCTTCTCTGTAAAAATTACTATGCGGCAGCATATTCAAGAGGAGTATACTTTGGGGGAATCAATTTCTATTAACATCTATAATATCATTGTAGTTGCACATGCGCGGAGGGGTGATTACCACCGTAGATCACCTAGTACCCGCGCTGAGAGGACTCGGAAGCCTAATGTAGGTTTCTACTCCAAGTTGTCTTCTCAGGTTCTTTGGTTAAGAGGGAGTGTTTCTTTATTTTTTTTTCTTATGTTATTTTTTTGTATACTTTAACCCTTATAACTTTAAGTTTAACCACCACCTTTACCTACTAACAACTTTTCGAGGCGGACGCATTCTATTTCCAATTCTTATGCTTATGTTATCTTTGTTACTCTTTTCAGTTCTATTATATTTTCTTCAGTATGATTTCCTTTTTACTCATGGTAACGTCATGCATTTGATAAGTCAGCTAACAAATTCATTGCGTTCCCACGGATATCAAGGATGATACCACAGTTCGAGGTCTAAAGACATAGATATTTTTTTATATTTCTTCAGTTGACACTCTGGCTCATGAGATCGAAGTTATCGTATATATATATATGTACCAAACATACATACATCACGATTACTTCTTTTTCGTGGATCACATCGTCCATTAATTTCACTTTGTAAGAAGACAACTTTGAATAAAAATCGATTTTCACCTTATTAAGTACAGTTAGAAGACTATCACTATTCTCAGGCAAGTTCGTATTGTCTATATGCATGAGCGTCGCAAAGTCTTGGTCACTTTTGTCTTAAGCGGTGGAACATCTGGATAAACAGCTTGTATGTTTGTCATCCGTATCAGTGAGCGAATAAAGCAGTGTTAAACTTAGCTGTGTTCCACTTCACTTTGTCTATCATGCATGCCCTCAAGGGTAGTGCGACTAAAATAAGAGCAGTATGGGGTGATCGACTGTAGACTGCACTTTATTATCAAAATAAAATTTATACAGTCTTGGCACTGGGTGGGGGGTCGTGTCCGTCCAGGGTCCAGGGTATAGTTTAGACTGTCGGTTATGAGGAAGAATCGAGAACGGAATTTTAGTTGATTCAAAAACCTAATTACAGACCACTCTGTTTATGATAATGAGGATTATCCTTGCATGTTTGAGTTTCCTAATTTCCTAACGCACTTAAAGGTGTTTCTATAGTTTTAGCATGTCATTATTACCAGGAGATGCGAATAAGATAAAACGGGAAGTTTATTTTAACAGTTGATTTTATTTGTTATGTTTAATTGAAATTACAAAGACGGATCAAATGAGAGGGGGGGTAAACAAATTATCTGTGCATCAGTCAGACAGTAGAAGAGAATCAAACATTAGCATTGGCAACCAAAAAGTATGGAAATATACCTGGACGTCATCACACCGCTATTGATCACCCTGTAGTCTGCATTCGGGGAAGTCAAAGATGTGAGCGAGACTTTCACTGCAGTCCACCTAACCAAGACCACGACTTGCTTTGCGAAGGGTTCGGTTCTAACGAAGACTAGTAGTGCAATGGGTAAAATCAGAAAGCAGGACTAAAAAAATACCTTTCAGATTTGTACCCAAAATGCGTGTGAGCTTCCGTTGCTCTGGTAATTTTAGGATAAGTCTCTTTGTAATGCATCCTGATATTATCAGAATAGTCAAGTATCTTCTAAAACATGTTTAAGCCTGCGATTTCTGCCACGACCTTCTGTGGGGCTGCGTAAGCGGTTGAGTGAGGCATGTTTGTTAGAAGCTTGATTATCTGGGACTATACGTCATTAGGAAGATGGAGTGTGACCTTTTTGACCTCAACCGCGTCAAGCCCCAAAGGGGAGAGTGACGAAGGGGCAAAATAAATAACTTGTAGGGAGCGCTGCGCGACCATCTCAGCAGTCTCCCGTGTTTCGGCCTAACACCAAGATGGTAAGGCCATGGGTGGAGGTGGGTTCGTCCCTAAACGGTTGAAGTCAAAGTCAAAGTCAAAGTCAAAATACTCTTTATTTCTGAAACTAAAATACTCTTTATATTTGAAACAAACACTTATAATTTTTTTTTATTTATCCAAAATCACACATTCTTACACCAAACATATATCTGCCAAACTGCGAAGCAGTTTGTCGGCAGTGTTCTCGCCTTTGAGTTACAAATTGCTATTTACTGCTACTTATTTTATTATTTTTTTTATATTTTTATTTACAACTCGAAGGTATTACAAATCGAAGGTTATGTTTCCTAAAAGCATAAGAAATATCAGCTTTAATATCTGGTAACTTTGATAAAATTATTTTGGAAAATTACAGAATAGCAGGGTTAGATGAGAGCAAAAATCTCTCATGCGAGGTATAAAACCCGACCTATGGGTTAAAGATTGGTATAAAGCAGCTATACTCAATGTGTGTTCCGCGGAACCCTGGGGTTCCGTGAAGCCTTTCTGGGGGTTCCACGAAAATTGGTACTGATCATAAATATCATAACTCCTGGGGGAAAATCCGTTAAAAGTCGATTATTACTAGCTACTAGCTAGCTACTAGCGAGCTACGTAGTACTCGCTTCTGGACAGCACAGAACAGTTCTGGATTCGTGGTCAAACAGCTAATACCGCGCTTCAAGCAGCAGGAACCAGCTACCATTTTGGATTCCTGGACAGACAGCCGTTATCACACCTATTCAAGACACAGGACTATGTAGCTTTGCAGTTACTTAACAGTTCCGTAACCCATCATCATCACAGCAAGACCTTACGCTTTTAGGCAGGACTAGCTAGCTTCACCCAGTTCTGAGTCTGTGGTCAAACCGCAATGACCACGCAGGACCATTGAGCTTCATTTTTCTGGATTCATGACTTCAAGGAGGAGAGTACTTTAACTCCCAGATTTAACAGGGTGGTGAGCATTAAAATGTAAAGTTTCCAAAGAGAAACATGCAGATCCAAGCTTTGCTGAGGCAGTTATAATGGAATTTACATTCTGACAACATACACACATACTTTGGTATGGAAAGGTGAAGATCCCGGTTTGTGGAATTCTATGCACATACTAAACATATATTCATACATGCAAAGGATAAAAACTTTTTCAGATTTGTTGGGGATATTTCTATCATTGGTGTTTTGCTTGGTCTAGTGGACCGTGATGACAAAACCAAATGTTGCTGAGGAAAGTGTTACGTCATGATGTTTATGGTATTTTATATAGTATCCATAATATAAATTCTTAGTTCGGAGATTGAGAATTGGTGAAACTTGAGAATTTATATATTAATTTATTCATAACATATTTGTTGGTACCACATATTCTATTCACAGAATAACTTCGCGACTTCATAACATCAAGTTAACAGTATCTTCCTGTGCTTATGCGTCTCACCACCAGAAAACTCCTGAAGAAGCTGCGGAGCACTCCAGACGCATCTTCAAATTCATGGTGAGTATCATCATGAATACACACATGAGTATATATGTGTGCAGAGTCCAAGCTTAAACTACCTCATGTAGACTCGTAAGTACCGGGTCATAAGGACTTATCACGAAAACGCATTGGTTGTTAAAATCCATTTGGGTTGACTTCATCCAAAAGCTTGTTGTTTGCTATTGTGATTAATGTTTGGTGAATAGCATAAAATGATAATAGGGATTATACCTTTTATACTTAGTAAAAAAAAATCCTTAGTAAAAAATAGAAGCGGTGGGAGCTCAAAGGTAAGGACACACGCCTCTTAACCGAGAAGTGATCTCTAGATTTTTCAAATCTATGTATTAATCTGTTATACCACTAGCTCGACAGTGAGGGAAAACATCATGATGAAACCTGCAAATTCAAACAACTTTGAATTTGTAACCAATGATCCAAACAAAAATTTCAAAGATTGTCTGGTTCCCCTATCTTACGGTTACGAAGGTCAGATCGTCAGTCGCTTCAATGTAATTACCAGACCCGCTAAATCCTGGATCATGGTCTAAGCTAACCCCGTCTAAGCACAGGACATAACGCTAGGAAGATGATGATGATCCTTAGTAAAAAAAAAATTCTATTGATTCAATTTATAGATTTTTTTATAATGGTCCGTAGCCAGCTGTCATGTAAGATAAGAGAGCAACGATAGCTTGCAAGAAGAGTCTGCGCCTAACATGTAAAATAAATCAGGACAGTAGAAAGTTATATGCTATATGGACATCCTAAAAGGATATTTAGTGTTATGATTTCTTATACTTTATTGTCTTTTTAAACTATGTACCAAACACTAGTCGCACACAAGTAGTCTATGAACGACCGCTGTATTTAACAGTCGGCATCATTTAATTGCTGTATTGGATAAGGTGAATCAAATGTGTGGGAAGGAAAATGAGATCCAATGGATTTAATGACGATCCGGTCAAGGTCAAAGCCAGATTTTGTCGCCAAAATCTCTGATGCATCAATGGAAGCCCACATGAGACAAAGTCTAATTTTTTGTACCTAATTTAGGTACAAAATGAATTAGGCTCCTTCACTATACCTACTTAATGAGGTTCGAGCAAATGCTTTGAAAACAAAGATTTCACTTTCAAAACAGAATTCCTTAGAGTACTGCGAGATTGTAATTATCAGACAGCAGGCTTTCGGATGAAGTGAACCAATTGATTTTAAAAACCAACTGGTTTTTGTGAAACAAGTCCATTGAACCCGTTAAATTTAAGAGTCTGCATGGGTATAGTTTAGGCTATAATCTCTACACAGATGTAATACTCATGTGAGCTCTAGTTTTAAGGTATTTTTTTTTTGTTTTTTTATGATTTCAGATGCGGTCTCTTGATGACATCTCGCGGATGGCATTGGCTGACACTTCTAAACAGGTGAGTGTTATTTTGTTACCTTCTGATTGTTGACTTTTTACTAACCATTACTTTTTCGGCACAGGTCACCTTCTTTCAACGCCGAGTAAGATCGCCGGGTCTACTCCGCAATGTAAGTCAAACTGACGAGTAAGTTCAGGAGCAAAGTATATATTCCATTCAAATCACTTTCACGGTCACTCACATCAAAAGCATTTCCGCTTTCGCAATCGCCAGTTTCAATCCGACTTGAAAGAAGGACAAACACATTCGCATCCATCGCGTTAGGCTTTAGTATAGTGTGCATCATCATAACATTACATTTATATGACTATGTATTTTTATGCTTTCAGAGTGATACCAAAAACTGTTTGTAACAATCATAGTACGGTTAACGATGATGACGCCAGATTCCTGAACTTGGTACACCAATGAATTTTGTTTTAATCAATGTTCGTTGGGCTTTACTGCGGCATTTACCAAAGCTTGCATGTCTGCATGGTTCTATAGCACAGCATACGAGTCACTATTCACCAGAGCTTTACTGTCTTCCAAATTGCCGATAATATCAGTATTGTTATGATCATTAATTAATCTACTAATATTAAAAGCTGGGTTGGTCAAAGCGAACCTCGACTAAGCACGGAACAAACCGCTAGGAGGACGATGATTCTAAGTTGGGTAGGGTAGTCATTCAGCTACTCTTTCGATTGGTTCTTCAAACGATCTAGCGATCATGTGATTGGTTATTTAACTGATGGAAAAAAAGTCTTGATAGATTGTCTGATTGAGATCGATTGTATGTACCAATATTATCGACAAGACTTTAGGCTGAGTATTTTTTTTTTCTTTATAGCTTTTTAACACGCGACAATTTCAAAAGCAGCGTAGAAAGCTTCATGCACTATACACATTAATATATTTGACTTCATAAACCTTTTCCTATATTGCAAATTTTCTTTTCAGTGATATGGTGATGATAAGAGATGATACAATAAAAATGCGGTATATAAGAGTGGCAGAATACCAGGCGATATAAATATGATATGATATGTAGCAGAATAGCCAAAAGACGACGTTGGAATCACGGTGATCAGGTGACATTTAGACAATAAGCTACTGGAGTCGGGGTCGGAGCGGCTGGCCTTCGCAACACGGTAAGTAAAGTCCAATTCATTACTCTTGGCATAATTATATATAATGTTTTGTCTTCATGTTTATTTGCGCCGGTCTCATGGTGGTAGCTGAAAATCAGTGTTTGCTCTCTGAGCTAGGAGCGAACTGAGCTACTACCAATTTGCAACACTGTGGCATACATTATACTTTCCAGTCTGTGCATATTAAATTAAATAATATTTTTTATGTTATTTTTATATTTTATTATTTTGATTTTTGTTTGCTCATTTTGTTTTTTTTTTTTGTATTTTTGTGTTGTTGCAATTATTTTTTTTACTTACTTACTAACTAATCAAATAAAATATAGCTTACTTTTCATTTCAGGTACACCTCACCTACCAAATCCAATTGTGCACTGTTTACAAAATGTCAGTTAACCAGAAGCCGGTTTAAAGTGATCCTAAGGTAAATTATGAACGAATTCTGATTCACTACTGCAAGCTAGACAGAAAGACAAAATACGTGAATCATTATGTACATCAAAGTTCTTTGTATCTGTCTTTCTTTTAATAGGACCTATCGACTACAACTTTAAAATAGCGTCATTAACCGTTGTATAGATCACTAGCTGTGCCCGCGTTTTGCCGCACCTGAGTTTATGGTACATGTTATATAGCCATTAGCCTTCCGCCATAAATTAACTATATAAAAACCAAAAAATATTTTTCAATTCGGACCAGTAGTTCCGGAGATTAGCGCGTTCAAGCACACAAACAAACTCTTCAGCTTTATATATTAGTATTTATATAAGATACCAACCGTCTCATCGAGTGATATCACTCAATAAGTCGTTTGGTATAAAACAATCGAAACGACTATTAATAACTACGGCAGACTTTAATTATGGCGTTTAATGGTGCTATTTTATTTATTCTTAATGCAACGCGAAAGTCGTAGGAAGCGAGATTTTAAACTGTTACTTTTATTGCGATGCGAAAGTTAATATTTATGTGTTTGACCTTCTTCCACCTAAAACGGAAACATCAACTAGTTAGGATACGATATACCTAACTTAGGTTTATATAAATGAAAAAATTACTATTATATTAATTGACGTATTTGAGAATTTACTGCTTTGTTTTCTCAGGGTAACATCATCCGACTAATAAAGCAATTTTCTCGGACAAAAGGTAAGCTGTAATCCAATGAGGTTTTAAAATAAAATTGACTGGATAATCATTTTTTTTTTTTTTTGGAGGGGTGTGACGTATCAGTATGGATTTGAACTATATGGACGAGTCAGAAGACAAACAAATTCCAACATCACAAGATCACTGCAGTGAACATGTAAGTTGAATTTTATACTCAAACCTAATTAAATAATTTAGGCTTCAACATATCTTCAGTGCAGGTCACTGCCCTGTTGAACAGCTGGGTCGATTTCAATTCAATATTTCTTGCGTTTGAATTGATACCTCTAGTTGCTTAGTAACTTACATTAACCTCAAAGAAATTCAGTCTGATTGTGTGTCTATCTTTCACGTATTCCCAGATAGTTCACTGTGCTAAATTTCAAGCGATTTTGTAAAATTGGCCGTATTACCTTTTATAGATAAATGGCGTTTTCACGTGATGTGGCTTTTTCACGTTATAGACAGACTCTAACGTGATTAAAGCCACGAGAAAAACACTAAGCAATCTCTAGAATTTATAATTATTGACGCTTTTCAGATATCTACGTACGAAGAGATAGTGGAAGGCGTCTTGAAGTGATAAAGAGCTCCTTAACTGGTAAGATTAGTTCCAAATATATTCAGCAGCAGTTCATATCAACAATCAGTTAATATTTGTATTATTTGTGTATTTCAGGAGCGGTGGATGGGGCAAAGTGAATAACACACAAGATTACTCGTGCCTAAAGTGGCCTAAAGTGGCAACCAATCGTCAGAGGTTGACCGTCTCTCCAAGCCATCTTGTACAAGTAAGTATTCTTCTTATTCTTTTTCATCTCTCTAAACCACATCAAGTAGTAACTATACAGTCCTAAGCCTTATACAAGATCTGTACAGCGTTATAATGCATGTCTTTGAGAGCTTGCGGCTTTAATGAGACGCAGGGATGTATCGACCCGAGACTGCGAGAGTTGGTGAGCTTCAGAAAATCACTAAGTCTTTTCTAGTATTTCAAATTGTTTACTATTTCCAGATATCTTCGCACAAAGATCGCGGAAGGCGTAATCTAGTGACAAAGAGCTCCTTAATTGGTAAGATTAGTTTCAAATATATTCAGCAGCTTTTAGAATAGTATTCAGCCATTCATCTCTTTGTAGGATGTCACTCGTTTGCACGTGCTGACGCAAGAAGTCCACGAGGACGCACCTGCCGATAGAAGTCTTCACAGCCGGTCAAGCAATGTCTTCACGGAGTATAGGTGGCTGCATTTTTCTTATATATTAGGTTATACGCAACTTTTCTAATCTCTATATTCAAAATTATTTTCTACAGATGACTGACCATTAGTAATTGTACATTTACCCAAAAATAACCCTTGTTGTTTATCTGTCTCTTTATTTATCTGTCTGTCACGAATTCCCAGACAATCTGCTGTCATCTCAGATCAACAAAAAAAATCATCATCAAACATCTTTTTTTGTTGATCTGAGGAGTTTTGTAGAAAAATAGCATTATCACGTAATGTGCCTTTACCAAGTGACAGACCGACTCCCACGAGGTTAACACCACGGGCACAGCCAGAGGCTAAATTAAAATGTCAGTCAACTCATACCATTTCAATGTCAACAGTTTTGTGACCCGCCCATTACCACGAAGCATCACAAGCCACAACCACAAGATGTCAAAATGGTACGTATTATAGCTTCAAATTTATTTCCATAGCAAGGGCTCTTAATAGATTTAATACTTAAATTTTTTATTATCTGTGTATTTTAAGAGCGGTGGATCGGGCAAAGGGAATAGCATAGATGAAGGTCATTCGCGTCTAAAATGTTCAGTATCATGGGCGAGATGGGAATCAATCGTCAGAGGTTGAGCGTCTCTCGAAGCTCTCTAGTACAAGTGAGTATTATTAATAATAATATAATAATAATAAATTCTCCAGACTGACACACCAATTCCCTAGTCCCAAACTAAGCTTATTGCTTGTGCTATGGATACTAGGCGAACGGATATACATACTTAAATACGTTTTTAAACATCCATGACTTGAGTACAAATGTCCATGTTCATCACACGAAACATTTGCCCCTAGCGGGATTCGAACCCGCGACCCTTGCTTTCGTGGCCAGGGTCTCTGACCACTCGACCAACGGGCCAGTCAAGCAGTATTCAAGTCAGTAATATTGCTATTCAGCACCAACTCTACAAACCATATCGTGTACTAGCAATAAAGGATATCTTTGTAAGCTTTTAATGAGTTCATTCTGTTTATTTTCAGTAAGAGACAAGATTAGGAATAAAGTAACCATCTAGCCTCACTCCAGCACCAGTAGAAGTACTGGGACTCAGAATTCTTAGTCTATTCGAAGACCCTGAGACCAAGAATCAGTTCAGTCAGTTTGAAGACACGTTCTGACTTCACAATCGAGCTTCGACTTGACTCTATGCTGTTGAAGATAATTCGCCAAGCATCAAAGCCCAGTACGCAATTATGAAGTGATGACTGCGACTCAAAATGACGTGGAATCCACCTTCCTGGTAAGTTCCATACATAACATCACGCCTATATTCCGCGAAGGGTTAGACCAGAATCCCGCAGTGAGAGGCGATGAAACGATAATGTTTAAATAACATTCAGCAAAAAATAAAAAATGAAAACAGTCGAATTGAGAACCTACTCCTTTTTTTTTAAGTCGGTTAAAAAAAAAATTGAGTTGGGGTAGATGGAAGATTGTGAAAAAAAATTCAGCTCGTTGCTAACATTATTGTTATTTATATAAATATATATATATATATATATATATATATTTATAGATCATAACAATTATATCACAATTCATACTTTAGGTTTCAGACCTCACTGCAACTCGAAGGCTAGCGAGTCAGGGCGCTGATGCTGTGCAGCAAGATTGAAGGCGTTGTCCAGTCTCACCAATGATCGAGATACGTACAAGTAAGTAGAAAAAAATTAAACCTCTTAAATTAAATCCACAAATATCCTAGACTAGACAATCGATACTGAAACATTGGTCAGGCTCTCCAAAAAAGACAAGTAATCGAGCAATAATTAAATATTCTGGTACAAAAAATAGATATTAAGAAACATAACAACCTAATTTGGATAAAGGGATAATAAATGGTGAAGAGTATCCTTCTTCGCTTTCTCATATATTGTCTTTTGTAGTAAACTCTCTTAGCCCTTTATTTATTATTTCCTTTCCAAATTTCCAGGCTACGTACGAGAGTATGGACTGGGCCAACGAAGGAAGAACATCACCACCATCGACATTAGTAATCATAACAGACTCGCAGATAATTGGTAAGTCCTTTTAAATTTACTTAGAATCAAATAATCTACTGTCCTGTCATAATTTAGGTAACTAGTTAAAATATAAACGTTAAAAAGTTCCTAAAGCTATGGATTGCATTTTAGTTCTAGTAAAATACTTTTTTTAATGGGGAGTTGAAACAGTACTTACGTTTTCCTTAAGGAACGAATAAAGATAAAGAACAAGTAATGTGTGAAGGTTTACAGTTTGGATTGTTTCTGACGATTAAATGATCTCTAACATATACCCGGGCCTTGCCATTTGAAACAATGAAAATAAATAAAAAGTGTCGCTATTTGCCTCCTGCTGTAAAACATTCAACCACACAGCTGCTATACATATAACGTTATATAAAAGTAATCTTTTAAACATTTTTAATTATGGACAGCAGCACTGTAAATTCTGTAGCATAGGACTTTTGCTTGTTTTTTTTTTATTTTTTGTTTAGTTTTACTTGCGATATATTAGCTAAAAATAAGGGGATTTCACCCTGTTCAAAAAGAACTGGCCAAAAATTTACCGTTATGTTAATAATCCCAATAAAAAAGGATTTAAAAAATTTCACTTATAAAGAATATGCAAAATCAAAATTGATAGTGACTAGAGTACATACATACATAATGTCACCCTTTTTTCGCTGGGGGAAGGCAGAGATAAAATAGTCAGTACAGTAAATAATACCAGACCTTGACATGAATTTAATACTGTTCGTTATTTAATACAGTTCAGTAATATCAGAATTCAATGACACTCCATTTCTATACAGGGAATTAAAAATTACATTTGTTATTCAAATACCGTATTAAAGTTAACAATTTAAATAGATGTATATAATGTATAAAATATTGCATATGTTACAAAAAATAAGAGGTCGGTCGTCATTTAAAAACAACCATATGTTAATGTGACAATTTTTTTTTTTAATTTCTTATCAAATTTAATTAATACTTTTTTTGTTTTATAATTATTTGCTGTGTTTTATTTTGTTTTTTCATCAACCGGTTAGTATATTTTTATTTTATTGTATTTTTGTTCTTTATTTTGCAATTAAGTTGTTTTGCATTATTTATAGTTTTCCAACATTAACATAGCACTCGCGTGAAAGATCTGTTAAAATCTTCTAACTGAATAACCCTTATTACTTTAATACACTTAATCCCTTTAGGGGTAAATATAGTAAACTTACTACGATATACACGTGACTATTGCTAACTCACACGTTTAAATCAAAACGCATCACTTTCAACGCGCTAGCTATGTTAAAATATGCCTATAAAGTATATTTTCCTTTTTAGTTATTTATCTAATTTTGTTACAGATACATTTGCACCAGTGCGAGAGAAAGGAGATAGGAAAGGGTACCGACCATAGATTTAGAATTTTTTGACTACGTACCGACTGAAGTTTTTTAACGCTACGACATGACAACGCCAACGTTATCTTTGTATTGAGGCAGATATATATATCTTTATCTCAGTCTCTATATAAGGAGTTGACGATCTTCTGCCGACAGTGTAAAGGTATCACGAAGTACCCTCAGCCCCAGTGAAAGGTGCAATAGCAAACTATGACATCATCGTCTACGCGTCGAAAAGAAACCGATAGAAGCGACGCATCTATCTCTTTCTTATATAGTTTTGACGATGAAGCGTACCTAGTCAGATTTTGCGACGCTCACTTGGGACTTGGTAACCACTGAAGATGAAGGCAGAAATGATGTACTAACAGCTAAACCAGTGTTCAGAGCTAATTAAAGAGATTAGATGAATCTACCGACCACTTGAATAGGCTGATGATATATTTTCAGATGACAGATAATAAACAAGCAAGGAGCCGTTTTATGACGTCATGCCGTTCCAAAATGGCTGCTTTGGTCTTGATGGAAAGACATCTGAATATTATGTAATCAGCTCGATTTATTCTAACGACATATCGATATTCTTACAAAAATATAGTTAGGTATGTCTTATTTTTAATTGTTTGTATGAATTCATTATTTGCACGTGACGTATTAGGTAATTTATGAGGAACCGTTAGGGTCTAGATTTTAGTTAGGAAACGATCTATTGATACGAATCTTTAAAAAAATGTATATCATCGCTTGAGTCAAATCTACTTGAATGCAGTTAAATTGTAAAATGTTAGATAAGTTTTTCAGGAATCGATCTCCAAAGTTTGAAACAAATGGCGTAGGGATGTGACGACCCCATCGCCCGCTAGTGAGTTTTGTTGATTTTCGTTTCACGAGAAGCAACAACATTCCTTAGTGCAGTCAGTCTCCGCAGGGCAGCTTGTGGCGAGCTGTTGGTGCATGGCGACACCACGGAACCGATACCTCTCTAGAGTGCCAAGAGTAGAGGTATTCCATCGTACCTCCTACCCCTAGCCTGCCCCTGATGTTGTCCTCCCGCTCAGTCAGCGCGGGGGTGCCATCTAGGGAATGGCGAGTCACCGTCTGTTTAGTATGGGAGGCAGGCGTCCCATACCTATCCCTCTTATCCCACCAAAGCCATCTCAAGTCTTAGATGACGATTTTCAAACAAAGGCTTTCTTTGAGACGTTTCATCTACAGGCTGGCTTACCCTATCCATGACGTAAGAGACAATAATAACTTTAGTTTGCTAAAGAAATGTAAAAAAATACAAAATATTGTTTATTCTTCCGAACAATTGTCTATCAATCAACTCAAGCGATGATATATATAAAAACATTTGTAATTAGGCTTAATATGCGGACTGTATTTTTATAATAAACGTTTTCACCCCTGTCGTTTCATTCCCCACGGCATTAAATAATAGTTAGGTAAGGCTTTCATAAATAAAATATCGATTTCTGGTGTTTTTTATTACCCTACTTCTGATCCTCAAATGGTAAAGGTAAAACATGTTATTTGGTAAGGAATAACGTGAGGTAACCGGAGGTATACTCGAAAAAACTATAACAATCGCTTATTTCAGATAAAAAAAATATATATCGTTATAGCACTCTAGTTTTATGTTAAAATAAAACTGTATTTAAATAATCGTATCAATAGAGCATCGTTTGTTGCATTGTATCTCTATCTATCTATAGAAATAGACGCCACAGTGCCCTAATGTTACTAAAGACTATTCAAAATTGATGTGTAAAGTTTCAAAAACAAAAAATGTAGGTAGTAAGGATTCACAAGACCGGATTATGACTGTATATATCGGTTTCCGTCTTAAGGAGATTTACATAAAACTAGACAGCTTCCTGAAGAGGCAGGATCGGGTGTGAACGAGTCTACAAAAGCCGGCGACGAAGCAACTGGAGAGGATACCTGTACGAACCTGCACGGACAAACTAACTATGGAATAGTTGGTGAATAAGGTCCGCCACTTCCTGTGCAAGAATAATTTGCCGTGGCCAGCACCGATGTATACAGTTACAAATTACAATCTAGCACTAAAGTCTGTCCTTAGACCGAACATACCGTAATTACGCACTAAGTAAATGCGTATTTAGGGTTTTCGGGTATTGGTAATAAAATTGATAGCACCGAGGGTAAGTTATCATCTTTGAAAACACATCCGTGATGTGTTCTCAAAGATAATGTAACAATATAAATGTTGAAGCTTCACTCAATACAATTGCAACGCTGCATGAAATTAGATATCTTTACAGCGGTCTTGTGGATCCTCCATTAGCGTTGCGTTAATTCTTACAGGTCCTCCCGAACGGACTAGTAAAACTCACACCAATGTTAGTTTGTATGCGCGCATTAAGAAAGTATACAAAGAATACCTACCTGCAAGTCAAGAGGTTCCTGCAAGACAAGAAACTTCTAAAGGAGAGAAGACTAAAAGTCAAGTTAAGCGTAAAGATCAAGAAATCACTAAAATACATAAAAAGACGGAGAGTAATAAAAGTACTGCAGCTGACCAAGCTTGCACGTCAAAACAAAAAGTAGGTTCTGCAAATGAACAGCAAAAAATTGCAAAAAGTCGACAGTCTGTCCAAGTGAGCTCTGAAGATACGAAAACTGAGCAAAACGTTCAACGTGAAAGCGTAAGCGAAGGACCCATCATTGAAGCCGGCCCTTCACACTATCAACCTCTGCAACATAATATCCAATATCAAGAATTGTGCCAACACCATACTGGACAATGCGAGATTATTCGAAGTGCTAAATTGGGGAATATTCACGTTCAGCGATACATTCCTGTTCAAGCTCAACAATCAAGTAATGAAGATGGCACGCATGTGACTGCCCAAGCTCAGCTGGAAGAAAAATTTAAAAAAATACAACAGTTAATCGACCAAAATTTAAAATGCGAAATTGTTGAAGCTCCTACAATGTGGGAGAGTCTTGAACAATACGTAGATCATGCTTTGATATATGCCAATAATGCAGACATACAACACGTGTTACTAGATGGACCACAAGACGAGGACCTTGTTCAGGAAAATGCTTATAAAAATCCTGAAGGCGAAGATGAGTCTTTGAAGGCTTACGTAGTGGTCCCTCGTCTTAAGGCTTATGAGCTAGGCCTAATGAGTTTGGTTCCTTGGCAGGCTGTGAAAATGATTCAATTTAGGAAGACGGTCCCAGCACCAAAGCAGGGTTAAGGCAATTCGAGAGATTCAAGATTATGGCTAATGACGGGATTTTGCAATGGGATATTTATCTATATATAACACTTATATAACTCCATAACAAAATAACCTTATCAATAACATAAATAATCCACGTATACTCCATAATTCTACTCATATAACCATATTTACTACTAATATTTCAACTCATACTTCATTATAAAGAAGTCTCAAAAATAATAAAATAAATAATAAATTCGTTTTCATTTTTTTCACGATAATTTTTCATCAAATTATATATGTATCTGTCTAATCACTCACTTATGTTCGCAATGTTGCAAAATATGTTACTGTAGAGTCTTAATCTATAGTAAGAATATGTGCAATCTGACTAATAAACAGGTTTAAAACAACTGGTCCAGACTAGGACCTCTATTGCTGAGCGAACGCGCTGTGCGGTAAGTAGGCCATGTGTGGAAACGTAGCTGTGCGATTTGATAATTTTGAATAGTGTGAGGAAGCGACTCTAGGTAATGGAGTTGTGAAACGGAGGGCGTACTTTCATCAGTGCTGTGCAAGCGAGTAGGATACTGAGCTGTGTGCGAGGAAATGACTCGATCTAAGAACTTGTAGACGGGCATAAAACCGCAAAAATCTCTTGCATACTTCTCTCGAAACATCTACACATCTTTCTCATTAGTGGGTGAATAAGCTAGTTAGGAATGTAGCCAAGCCGTGAGTTTGAATGACCTAACTATTTTCAACCAGAGGCCCTCTGCCATTGACATATCTAAATTAAATTTTGGCATTTTAAATTTCATTCTTATCGTATACACTGTGAGCGCGCTGAATAAGTAACTACTAAACGAGAAAGTCTATTACCGATATTAACAAAACTACGACTTGATTTGCATTCGGCTACAATTCGTATACAAGTAAAAGGTTGAGTACAGATGATTTGACTCCTTCGTCAGAGCTGTGCGAGGTAGTTATACAGAGAACCGTGTGCAAGGAAACTGGCTGTATGGAGGTACATGGGAGAGCTGGGTAAAGAGGCCTTACGAGGAGCATTTTGCAGCTACATACTGAGAATGTGTGCGAAGATGAATGCGTTTTGCAGCTACTGAGTGTGTGAGCAAAAGTATTAGATTCAAAACTCTATAAGCTCTAAATTTAGACAAGTAGAACTCATTTAACTAAAACTCATTATAAACTAACTAACTAAAAAGATTATTTTGTAGACAAATTATTATGAAGTATAGCAGTCTATAACTGTCCAGCTATAGCAGATTCTCAGATTCATAATGCAGCACATCAGAAATTGTTAGCAACACTCTTTAACTAGCATTCAATATCTCTTCCACGCATCCTTCATACTATAAAACAGATTAGTTAATCTTTATTCTAACACTAGATTCACCCGCGGTTTCGTTCGCGTGGTAAATCTATAAAGCGTAGCGTATATGTTATTCGGGTGAATTAGCTACATTATTTCAAAATTTCATTAAAATCTATTCTGTAAATTTTGCGTAAAAGAGTAACAAACACATATCCATTCAAATTTTCCCATTTATATTATTATTATTACTGCTCGAAGGACCAAATCTTGTATACACTAGGACCCAGCACCGTCACAGGAAGACTAAGTAAAACACCGGACTTCTAGTGAACTACTTTATTTGCACTGTACTTTATTGTACACTTGTACTACATATAGTCTTTAATAGTCTAGTCGGTTCTCTCTGCCTACCCCGCTAGGGAAGTGACGTGAAGTTTAGTTAGTTTTAGTTAGTTAGTCTAATGGTCTCTTTTTTGATCTCGTTTTAGTTATAATTTGAACTCAATAGCGTTGAAGTATATATGTACTCGGTAAAACGAAATGCCACCGCGTGGCAATCTACACCCAACGCCATCTGTTGGTGAAATACGAGCACTACATAATCTGTAGTAGCTGGAACAGTAGGATATCAGTATCGGATAAGGAAAAGCAAACATGGTCCTAACGAGTCGAATATAGAGTTAATCCCAGAATCATTTCATCGCACACTGCTCAGCCACACGCACAGTTCTGATGAAGAAACAGTCTTCGTATCTACACTTCGAGCATGTAACAGGTGAGTACCAGAAATTCAATTGAACTAAATGTGAAAAAAAGTATGCATATCTCTTGGAAAGACTATTTAGGCGAATCTAATGCTTCTGAATGACTTTGTTGAGGTCAAGTGGGATAGCATCTTTAGCACAGAAAAGCACGATAATGCCTGTTTAAGTTAACCTCAACTGAAACGCTTCGTTTGCATGACAGAGGCGGATCCTGTCTCCTATCTATTACACATTATTATTATTACACTTCATCAATACATTGATCTGACTCCGAGGTAAGTAGCTTAAGCACTTGTAATAAATATTCAATATTAACACCTAGACACAGAACAAACACAAGTATTCATCATACGAATGTTTGTCCTGGGTGGGGATCGAACCCACAACTCTTGGCGCATGGGGCAGGGTCACTACCGAATTAGCCAGTCGATATCTATCCTTCATATAACCTATTCTCCTCAAATTAACCTCTATATATCATGAATGTCATATCACTATTCAAAATACATATGCCATTGTTCAAGAGTTCAAATAAAAAAATATATAAATATATATATATATATATATATATATAGTAAATATACTCTATTCAAAAGGAACCGGCAAGAAACTCGATAGATACTCCTTTAAATGCCAATTTCTACTATTTTGGTAACTTCATTAATTTACATTAAGGTACCTGGCCCTGGATCCGCCACTGTTGCATGCCGAAGTGGAATCCAGTCTTCAATAATTTTGAATGGACAGTCCAAAAAAATCATGTTAGTATACAAGTTAAAGGATATACAATTTATTAAACATATATCTGCTTAGGTTAGGTGTTTGCTTACCTTAGGATAAACGATTAGCATCACCGCTGCGCCGGTATACCTGGAAACTTGACTGGTAAAACGGCGTATAGAAATTACACACCAGACACATATAAACATACAAATAGCGACCCGCCCCGGTCGCACGGTGAGCATAAAGTAATATAAAATTATACAAACCTTCCTCTTGAATCACTCTATCTTATCATTACCTTGCGTAGTTCTAAGCGAACTGATAGGAGGGGCGACTTTGTTTTATACTATGTTAAGATACAATTTCGCTCGTAATCCCCGAAGGGGTATACAGAGCCCAATGCATTAAGCTCCTTTGACAACTTTCAGTCACAAGTAAATTAAAACAGTAGAATTCACTAAATTGATTTGGTGGGGCAGATTTCACTGCGAATTTTAAAGCGTTCCACTTTGCCCCACCAGTGGGGCGCCTTGGTGGGGCAAATTGGAAGAATCCAATTTTATTGGGATAAATGGCAAATTCTAAATAATTCTAAAAAAAAATTACAGGAGGCCGGCTGGACACCTATGTATATATAAGCCCAATACCGGATACTTCATTAGTCACCTATCAAGATATCAAAGACGAAGAACAGAGTTGGTATATTACATTAAGTCACAAACCAATATGACAAAAAATAATTTATCTGGTGTGTAATTCCTACTGATGCTTTTCATACAGTATAAGATTAATTAATGTCCTGCAATGGACATCTTAAGTTAGGTACACACTATCGCGGTAGCGCGAACTTTTTGTCTTGCTTCACATAACGTAGTACGAAAGAGACAGAAATACTTCACGATACCGCAATAGTCTAGAATACTACATAAAGATAGTATTAGCGTATAAAATAAGTGTGGAGTGGTGGGTCTGGCTTTTTGAAGAACGGAGTGCTGCATGTTCTGAAGGCTTGTACTGGTTATGGTCGCCTGGTCATTTGACGCTCTTCCTGTCGCTGTGCGACTACTGATGCTGAAAACGTAGTTTTTAATCAACACAAAACCATGAACTTCGTCACACTAAGGCTCTGTATCGCTACATGTTGCAATCTCATTATTTCCACGTAAAATCTTTTTAGATTGTTCTTTATTAGATTTTCGAAAGTATTAATCCATATTGGCTAGAATTGAACTCTAATCACAATATCGTTGGTCTAACTTATCAGAATGCGTAACTTTATCTTTTTTAACTATTTTATAGAGTCAAAACTGTTATATTCTTATCCTTTGTGGTGCATAGGTAGGTACATTATTATTTAAAGGAAATTTGGCTTCACGCATAATTACAAAAATACTTTTAATTGCGCATTATTGTTGCACACGGAAAAGTTACAAATTCTACACTAAATTTCATCAAAAGTCTGATTCGATATTTTTGAGTATCAAGTTCTTATAATAATTAGACCTTCGAATGTATGATAGATTCAAGTTAGTGGATAAATAGGCTTAGAAAAATAACTCTACATCGAATAAATAGAAAGCGATTGAATGTATAGATAAAATCGAAGTATCGGATCTAGACAGGAATTGTCTGCAACAAAAGGCAAAAACACGCAAAAGTATAAAGTTCCGATGTCAAAAGTCAAAAGTCAAAATACTCTTTATTGATATAGGTTTGAAACAGACACTTATAAATCGTCAATTCAACAGGAAAATCAACTAATAATATGAATCTACCACCGGTTCGGAATGTTGCTTCCACCGAGAAGAAACCGGCAAGAAACTCGGTAAGAAACCGGCAAGAAACTCGGGTGGTTTAGGTCAATAAGATTAGGATTTTAATACACACATTTGATCAGATCAGAACAGATAAATATAATACAAATCTTAAAAAACTAAAGGCAGTTGAGTATGCAAAATACGAGGACAGGCTTCTAAGGCTAGGTTCTCACTCTCGAGACAACATTGCACCAAATATAATGTTATTGGCATCTATGTTGACCACTTCTATACACCTCTACAATTTTTATCTGGTTCTGGTTGCATCATTGCATGTTTATGAAAGAAACCTTATGCATCAAAACAAAAGTGGACTGTAAGCTAGTTTTATTTTAAATTTACATAATACAAACTCTTTAAAAGAAACCACGGCCTACTGCAGTTAGTACGTGTTGGTTTTGTTGTAATTTTTTCTTTGAATTTTATGTATTAACACAAAATTCAAACAACGAATTAGGCCATTTAGCATACATAATGATAACGAAAGTTAAAGCAAATTTTCTCTGAAAGCAAATTTTACAAAATTCAACTCCTAGAGACGACTGTGGTTCGTGGTGGAGATATTGATAAGGATTAACAATTTGAAAAGCGTGAGATTTTATAGGAGGTCAGCTAATAAGTAAACACGTTTTTGGTTTGCATTAAAAAACAACCCCTCTGGTTATTGGAACGATTTGATATAAGTCACAAAAAAACAATATCGTAACCAAACAAAAATTAAAATTCTCAACGTCAATCGCTTTACGTGATGTATAAAAAAAAGACAAAAATAAGTTCACAAAAATTTTGAAGAAGCAACATATATACAGGCAATATTTAAAATTATGATGAACAAGATTTTCTGAGCTTATAATCTACAAGATTTTGCAATCTCAACATTCAGGTCCGGTCTAGTCTCAAAATAATAAGGTCCTCAGCATTAAAAGATTAAAAAAAAACAAATAAAAATACGTTAGGTAAGTTGGCTTAAAGAATCTATTAGATTAGCTAGCTTAGCTAGCTAGCGTGTGTCTAAAAGTCCAATAAATTACGTTAAACACTGAATAATGGTAATAATTACAATATTGGGTTGAATATTCGTAGTAATAAAAAATATCAATATTATGTAATCAGAAGTAGAATTTGATAGTAGCATCGCAGGTCTTCATAAAATTGAAAAGTTATAAAACTGTCATCCAGTAAAGATGTATTTTCATTAAGTAAATACATACATGACTAAACATTTTACAGATATAAATATAAGGGCGCTGTGATTAATAAATTAACAATATTTTACTTGATATAAAATTCCCTAACTGCAGACAAAATTCTTTCGAAAGAATTATGTGTATGAAATATTCGTCATAACATATAGCAAATAAATTAATAGAAATAATAACTAAATTATAGAAAAAGGCCCAAATGTAGGCGTAGGCAACTTTAAGCATTATCTAAATTATAATGAGAATCTTAAGTATTGTCTTCGGTTAAACAATAAATATGAATAATTTGTAAGAAACAATATTTTGTTAATAAAATTTATCAAATAAAAACTGAAGCATAAACGCCGTCTCTTTATTTAAATTCAAAACCTTTAGAACCCAAAACACATGTTTACCCGTAGCTAATATTAAAAATAATAAATCGAAAGTGAGTCTGTCCGTCTGTTACGTTTTTTCGCCAATACTCAAACAATTGCTTTTTACATAATCACGACTAAAGTTTGAACCACTAAAAAGGACACAGGCTACTTTTTACTCCGGAAAAAATTATAATTTCTGCATGATTCATGATAGAGTGCTAAGCAACATACCAAATTTCCGTACGACGGAGCGTTTTGCATAAAAGTCGTATGTATAGGCATTTTATTTGTCGCTTCCTAAAAACATGTGTAGACTAGGGCTTATTTTAACCATAGATTAGAGAAATAAGCGGATGATGACGCAGTACATTACTGATGGGAGGAGCTTAGATTCCATTCATAAATGTATCAGATCTCCCTTTCGCACTTAAATAAAAATTCCTTTGGCACATACCCTTCTCTTTTACTCAGTAGTAAAATTTAATGACGTCATCGTCGTAGTAAAAGCAGGGAAGTGATGCTATCGGTAAATGCCGAAAATATTTCAAAAACCGGATAAAAGTGACGTTTTTAACCGTTTTATTGCCGATAATTATCGGCTATTGTTAAAAATGATAAAATTAAGACAAATTTAGATAGTTTTTCTAAAGAAAATATAATATAAGTAGAACGCTCTGTTATTTTAACATTTAAATTATAATTAACTAAATTATTCAAATAATATTAGTTTTATCAAACTAGAAATCAAATTTTGTGTTATTTATCATCATGAAGTTTTTTGGGAACATGTATTCATATATATTAACCAAAAAATAATTATATAAGCTGATCAAGTATCCAAATTATTGTGGAAACAATATTTAAAAGTTGACAAGTGTAATATTTAAGCATAATTCTTGATAGAACCTACATACATTTGAAAACCAACCAATAAAAAATATACCTCGGTACAAGCAATTCTTGATAGAACCTTCATTAAATACATTCTAAATTTAACTAATCAAATTAAATAATTATAAACCAGGTGAGCATTCCATACAGTCATGAAAGGACTTATATTTAAGCTTGTGATCTCTGTTTGGTGTATAATATTTTAAAAAATCTTTAACACCAAACACTCTAATTAGGTTAGGGTAAGAGTCCCCTAATGGGTGTTTCTTTTTTCTTTGTCTTAATATAAATTATTTTTTCCATCCTTGACTTAGAGAAAACCACTTGAAAATTTTACTAACACCCTATTAAATTTCTTAACGCCCTAATTTGTCACTTAAAGTTATGGAAACAGTACAAACAATACCTTTGTCCTACAAAGAATAATTTAAATTTAAAATTAATTTAATTACTATTTAGACATTTAATTAGTTGTAAGTAAATATTAAGTTCTAGTTATTATTTATAACATGATGCAATAAACTTTACCTCATTTTTTGTGTGATTACATTAAGTGAATACAATAAGCAATTTAATTAATTTTATATATTAACACTCTTTCCCTATTAATTTTTTTAATGTCACCAAGCAACTATATATAACATTATCTTTTTCTTGAGCAACAATTAAGAAAAAATAAATCAGTCAAATTAAGAACCACCTCCTTTTTTTGAAGTCAGTTAAAAATGCAGTAAATGTTTTGTCTTTAAATCAACTGTCAAATTGAATTAAATATATTTAGATTATACTAAGTATTGCAAATAGAATAGATTGTAGTAACAAATAATTTTTAATTATTATATTATACCATTTAGATAACTTATTTTATAATTATTCATGAAACAGGTCTGTATTTTGCTGGAAAATTGCTCTTAGTAATTTTCCACAAAATACAGAATTATCACAAATTACAGCACTTATGTGTTTTCATTGATCAACATCACAACAATGTATCAACATCATATTTTACAAATGTAGAGACAACAGATAAATAAGCAAGGCAATAGTATATTTAGAAAGTAAATAACATAGTATTTGTAATCCTAATAGAAATATGTACACTCCAAGGCACAACGTACTGACACTAAACATTTTGATCTTTTATGTAGAATAAGACAACTATTATAGTTCATTTATATTGTTTTAAATTGTTTATTAATATAACATCATCACTATTAGTGCATATTTTTGCAAAGATGTATGAACTTGCATTAGTTTATTAATTATATTTTTTTTTCTTTTTACGGTTTTTATCTGCATAACATAAGCTTTTAAGAAAAATAAAAATCTACCATCCTGTTTTCTATTTTCTCAAAAGACAACACAGTGAGTTCATTCATAAAATACAAGGAATGTTATTGGTCAACCACAGACATCTAATAGATCTGTCTAATGATAGCCAATCAGAATCATGTAAATAGAAGAGTGCCTTAGACGCAATTACATTTAGTGCAACAAGGACAAATGCAGATAAAGCAGTATTGAACCTAGTTTAGTCTATGGTAGTGTAAACGTAACTTTGTCGCCTAGAAATTAGTACTATCGTGTGTAACTAGGTTTATAAGGCTTTTTCTTGCCCTGTATGATGATTATTTGCTTTACTGCTAGTATTATTCAATACTTATAATTACTAGATGCAGTCTCTTAGTGTATTATTTGATCTGTTATTTCAATAATAACCATTATAAAACCTTTTGTATATTCATTGTAATTTACATGTATTTATATGGCTACTAAGAAATTAAATTATAATGGCAATGCTCTGGCGACATGAAATAAAGAAAATCCTTGAAGAATTTAAAGATAATTTCTATGGATGCTAAACAATATGACAGAATTACAAGATAGCGATGGAGAAGAAAACATCCAACTCCAAATCAGGTAAGTAATTCTCTCTTTGCTAAACAGAAATATACTAAACAACGTGTTACAAAATACCCCGTAAAAAATATAATTAATTATCAAAGCCAAAAATTTTGTCAACCCTAGTAAGCTGTCATGTTAGGGAACCAGATTATTTATCAGAAAGGCCTACATACCTATTTTACCTAATAATTGTCTACAATATTTTAAATATTGTCTAAATATTGTGAATTGACTCATTATGAGGCCCCATTTAACCTCCTTTCGGCTTTACGGGTAGTTTTATATATATACACACTGTATATGTATTTCAGTCGTGACTAAAGTTTACACTTATTATTTGTTTGTTACATATATAAATAACAACACGCCCATAATCCCTAAAGGGGATTAGAGGCAAAGGGGCAGCAGGCCCCTTTAACCACATTCAGCCAAAAACAAAACTGGGCTGGGTTAGATGGAAAATTGTGTAAAAGTAGTGACAAGTGGCTAGATCATCGCCTACACAATCACATACCTAAAACCTCATATACCATTAGTCGCCCTGTACGACAGGCTAGGCGAGAAAGACAGTTGGCCCATTCTTTTTAAGTTCTAGACCAACATGGGACAATGGGCTGGGTTAGATGTAAAATTGTGAAAAATTTGTGACAAGTGGCTAGCTCGTTGCCTACACAATCACATACGCACAACCCCATATACCATTAGTCGACTTTTACGACATGCTAGACAAGAAACACAGTTGGCACATTCTTTTTAACTTGCAAACCAACATGGGACAATGATTGAATGAATTGTGTTTGTTTATTTTTATAAAATGATTTTCGTTTCAATGTATCTTTATTACGATTTGTCATTGATTCTTTTCATATGCAGGAACTGAACAAGTCATAAGATTGGAAATAATCTTTCCAACCCCAAATAAGAACCAAACAATGAATGTACAAGATGAATATTAATGAGGACAGTGTACCTCCTTGAGAGACCCCAGCTGAAGCACTTTTTGGACCTTATTAACCATCATGATTTGCATAATATTTACCTACAGTCACCATTTTTAAAGAAACAGTGATGGTTATAATACCAGCAGAAATTAAATCAGAGCAAATACTATCAATTTCGACACTGTTAAATGCTCTACCAACATCAATTACAGCATTACAAAGAAATATTATGAACACAACTACCTTAGACATCGAGATGTGCTGGCAAATGCTTGCACAAACAATCATTCCTATTCATAAAGAAAATTAAAAGTCAGGTAATGTTTTTACAGTTCAACAAGAAAAACATTGAAAAATCTTACACAAGTATTTACTACAACGAAACAATGTAAATCAGGGTTTGATTAATTTTAAAATATGTTCTCAACAGAGATAGGAAGGATTTGCCTTCCTATCTAGTATTTGAGAATAAAATAATTGCCGTATCATCACCCCTATCATCAAAGTATTTTTATCAGCACTTCATACATTTTCACTTTCCAGATTCCTGGCAAAGATGTATCTACTTACTGGTTCAAAGAAGTTGTACAGTTTGTGCATAGATTTGATCTTTCTGTTTTCAAAGTAAGTTCTTTCATAGTTTTTATACATACGTCCTATGTGATGCATGCAATGTATAGAAAAGTCAGATCTGTAATGGTTCAAAACTGATATAAATATGTTCTTATCATTTCTTATTAGTTACGGTTAGTCATAGAGATAATTTTTGAAAAGAATTGTGTCTGAATTATATTTCAAAGTTCTTTCAAGAAAATAAATAAACGAAGTTCTGTTTTAACCCTCTACTTTAAAATAAGTGTAGACAATCATATTATTTTATCCCTAGTAGTATTTTCATTTTACAGTATCACATAACAATATTTTAAATACTTTATTACAGGGAGGACGCTGAAATGATGAGCTGCAAATATTTTTAAAGAGCACTCAGATAATTGACTTAGTGACAAATAACCTCTTTGGAACAATACTTTTTGTTTGAACCTTTTTAAATTCACATAAAATCCGATTATGTGATTCTACACACCTTTGCTATTGTTTATTTTTGAAGTTTTAAGGATACCATAAACCTGAAATAAGGGTTGTAACTAAAGATTCAACTAACAATTGCATTTGTATCAAAACTCGTAACTAACAAGATGAGTTACTGTTGGAGCAAAGTTGTTTGTAATAGAAAAGCATTTTTACTGTTATTTCGATATGTTTGTATCAACATGTGTTATTGAGGTTTTTTTGAATTAAAACATCAGATAGATGGCGTAACTGTGACGTACGGTCTGGTCACCCTCCTCATTGGTAAGTTTTCATAACAAACTGGCATGCTGTCAACAAAGAGCCAATAGTGACAGTGATAAGACCACGAGACTCCCTCGTGCCATCTGGCGGTTTTTGTATTTTTGAAAAGCCTCATTGTTACTCCCAAGTCAAGTATTAAAAAAATCAAACTGTTTTATGGGTCTATCGTGTGTCATATTGATATGTCACACGCATATTATTACTATCAATCTTCATGAGTATAATAACACTATTATGCTGGTTTAATATGTGCTAAGGGATACCAAATATTGCAAAAAAAAAAAACGCAATTAACAAACAAAAATGTTTATAAAATTATCGATTGTCATAACACTCAACTAATTTTTTTATATTGTCAACTACTCTCTTATTTGTAATTAGTTTTAAGTCTCATAATGCATACTGTATCAGTTATTGCATTCATGATTAAATGTATTGCATGTCGTTTTTTTAAGTGTGGAAACATTTGTACTATTATTAAGTCATACAAACTAAGATTTAATGTATTCATAGAACTAGATAAGTTAATTTAATAAATGGTTTAAGGCGTCCTAAACTGCTGTTTTATTTATCTTAACGACTATATCATTGGAGACGAAACAAGAAAAATTTAGACCATTATATTTCTTACCCTAATTAAAATATATTCAATAGATATTGATGATTTACCCAGATATTTTATTTTAGCATTAGCTAGGTAATCTGTATAATGTCTGGGTTAATCACTACCAAAATTAAACAAAATAAAGCAAAATTAATTAGACTGTCTAGTCAATTTATTTATATAATACTTGTTGACTCAGCCAACTTCGCTCCGCCTAACAAGTCAATGACATACAATCGGGTTAAATAAATTGAGATGTAAGCTATCCTATTTTTCAAGTTGGATCAAACTGCACACGGTGTGCAAATTTGATTAAAAAAACGGTTTAGTAGTATCGGAGAACAATATGAAATTAAACACATGAATATTTTTATTGAATCACTCTTAATCACACTCAATCTATTGGAAATTGCTAATTGGAAACCGCTTCAACATACCTTGGATAGTTCGAGAAGTCTAAGCGAACAGGCAGAAGCGGCAACTTTGTTTTATACTATGTAAATATTACATACATACATACATAACTGTCACTTATGCAGAAATTTAAAAATGAGTTGAATATATTTTTTTTAAAGCACCTATTTATCGTTGCGTTAGTGTCATTTCGTAGTAGATCTTGGTTGATGATGTGTCTAGTCTGAGTCATAAAGTATTATACTTTTTATTGATAACCGTTTGACTGACTGGCCCGTTGATCGAGTGGTCAGACCCTGGCTTTGAAACCAAGGGTCGCGGGCTAGAATCCCGCTAGGGGCAAATGCTTCGTGTGATGAACATGGACATTTGTACTTGAATCGTGGATGTTTATAAACGTATTTAGGTACATTTATCCGTTTACCTAGCATCCATAGCACAAGCTTAGTTTAGAACTAGTGAATTGATATTTCAGTCGCGTGAATTTATTTATTTTCTATAACTATTATATATTTACATATATTAATGTTTGACATGCTTCTCCTAAGAATCATTTTCATATAAATAAAAGTGCTGCGGGGAGGTGTATATAATGTGTAGGTAAGTTAGAAGAATTAGAGGTGGGGATCTTAGACCCTTCAAAATCCGCTAGGTTATCAGATCCGAGATAATTTTTAAGCGTATATATGAATATAATTATTATGGAATAATAATATTTTAAATGCAAAAAGGTGTCTGTCACCCCTTCAAGCTTAAATCGCTTAACCAATTATGATGAAATTTTATATAGAAATCATCCTTTAAGAGGGTGAAAAGGGGGATGGAAGTTTGTATGTACAATCAATAACCGTTTGACTAATTTACTAATTTAAATAAAATTTGGCATGGAGATAGTTTGACTTATAAGAAAGGATAAAGCATAATTTTCATCCCCAAAATCATCCTTTAAGATTGTAAAAAGGGGGTGGAGATATATGAAAAAAACTCAATAAAAATGGAATGTAAGCTTTTTATCAAACATTTTTCGGAAGGTTTTGAAAAAACCTTTGATAGTTCGTTAAATATCTTCATATTGACATGATACAGAATGATAATTTCCTCCGTTGCTTCATAGCAGTCGTAGCTCAGGGGTTAGAGCACCCGTGTCAAAGCGGGCGGCCCGGGTTCGAATCCCGGCGGTTGCGTTTAGGGCAGCATAAAGGTGAATGCTTAACCCGCCTTTTGCATTTTTCTTAACCAAATCCAACGTTTTACTGTAGACAAATCTAAAGTTTTTAAGAAACTCGTTGACAAATATATTTTATGAAACTTCGTCTTTTTTAAAACATGGATATGGTTACCACCCGACAGCGCCATCTATAGTTTGTGTCAGGTAACTTTATACAAGATACAACTGTTACGCCGTGTTCCCGCGGGTGAGAACGGAATTTCGGGATACATTTATATTCTAATGTATGAGCTATATTATTGAAAGTTTCTGTAGGTTTTTCGTGAAAGAGTAACAGACATTTGCAAATAAATCCAACTACCCATATGGTCTTTCAGGTTTATAATTATTAGTAAGATATAAAAGGTTATATCAAGAAGAAACAAATATGTCCACAAGGTGGCGCATCCTGGACTCTGGGTCTCATTTAAGAAGCCCTTTCGATTTTGTAATCTTTATTGACATAATACAGTTTAGCATAAAAGTTATTACATAATTTTTCTCGCATAATGGAACGCAGAATGGTTATATTTTTATAATTCTTTCTTACTTTAATTTTCTTTATAGAAGACGTAATTGTTGTATGTCTTAAGATATAGGCTAGATGACTAAAAAATGTTGTTTAGTCCGTCAGTTAGATTATCAAAAAATATTGAACACGTATTATAATGGAACGCATTCGTACAATTTTTTCAAAATAGTGACGTCGCAAGCCGCCTCTCTTTGATGTTCTTTATCTTTGTGATTTTTTGTTAATTTGATGAAGCGAAAAATATGCCTAGTATTTTTGTATAATCTAACTGACGGACTAAATTCTTTCAGAATACTCATATTCAGATGGGGCGCAGTTACAACAAAAGATAGAAACTATTACATTTGTATTTCCATTGACAGCACTGAAGTACATCATAGGTTGCCTATTACTACATGTCAGTCAAGGAACATAATATGGTACATTATTTCTAAGTCTCAGGCCATAATTAGGGGAATTTAATAGTAATTTTTGTTACACCACTTCTTATTCCAGCCGCTGTGCACCCCGCTCAGTGGATTCGCCAAAGTGACCTACATCTACGGAATATTCAAGTCCAAGAATGCTGAAGCAGTCTCCCTGGCTACCTGGATCATATATGTGCTGACTAACCTCGGTAAGATACTGATGAGGGTTTAATTTTTAGATTTAATTCAATATTAATTCATGGCGTAGCTAAATGAGACACGCCGAGTGGCGTAAGGTGCTAAGCGCGACACTTTTGAATTCTGCGCACTGAGTCCTGCGCAAATACATTTGAAGGAGTAAGTTGACAGATCTGATACAAGAAGTTAAGTTTAATTTTAAACTAAACTAAACTTCTCGCCACTTTCGTAGCAGGATAAGCAGAGAACCGAATTTTAGCTTTAACTATACCTCCACGCGTTCCTGAGAGTCTTTACAGACAAACGTAGTCGTACTATAAGCCCCATATTTCCTTGCGCTACTTAACTCAAAAAAAAAAAAACAGTCGAATTGAGAACCTCCTCCTTTTTTTTAAATCGGTTAAAAATAAATAAAAGGACCGTGTTTTTCCAAATTGGCACCAACTTTATAACTATAAAATATAGTTACATACACACATTTTAATCACCGAGGTCATTGAGCATAAACTAAATATATTTAAATTGTGCACTGAATGATAGACTATAAAGTTTAATTGACTGGCCGTTACTGGTTACTGGACGAAATGACTGGCCCGTTGGTCGAGTGGTCAGAGACCCTGGCCATGAAACCAAGGTTCGCGGGTTCGAATCCCGCTAGGGGCAAATATTTCGTGTGATGAACATGGATACTTGTACTTGAGTCATGGATGTTTATAAACGTATTTAAGTATGTCTATCCGTTCACCTAGTATCATAGCACAAGCTTATAAGCTTAGTTTGGGACTAGGGAATTGGTGTCAGTCAAAAAAAAAATATACCTTACCATAAAATAATTATTTTTTATTTTAATGTTCAGACGGAAGATTGGTTTTCTATTGGCATCCGTTGTTACAATTATGCTACCGTATTAGCATACCGTGAATTACATTAATAAGTTTAAAAATAACATCCGACTACGAAGAGTTGCTCTGAATATTTTTTTATGTGCCCGATTCTGACGTGGCCAAGAACGGAGAAACGGATTCCATACAAAAAATAATGATCAAAATTGGTTCACGAAGAAAAAGAATCCTCTGGTAACACTTGGAATCACTTTTGAAGTCGGTTAAAAGGCGTGTTCTTTTTTATATTTCTCTAAAGCTAACCAAGGGCGCCGGTACATAAAAAAATACATATTTCTGACATGGGAACTACCCCCAAGGAAAAAAAAACCATATAAAAACACATATATAAATAATTCTATATTTATCTATTATATCTTCCTAGCGTTATGTCGGTGTTTAGACGGGGTCCGCTTAGACCATGATCCAGGATTTAGCGAGTCTGGTAATATTGAAGCGACTGCCCATCCGACCCTCGCAACCCTAAGATAGGGGAACGAGACAATTTTTGGATCATGGTTACAAATCCAGAATTTGCAGGTTTCATCACGATGTTTTCCCTCACCGTCGAGCTAATGGTATAAATACGTGCATAGATTTGAAAAATCCAGAGGTACGTGCCCGGGTTTGAACCCGCACTCCTCGATTAAGAAGCGCGTGTCCTAACCATTGAGCTACCAGCGCTCTTCTATATTTATATTATTGGTTAATAGTAAGTATAGATGTAGATGCACTTCCCAGAAAGCCTGTCGGCGCCCATGAAGCTAACAATGTTATACATTTATAATCCAATATTTCACTGTTATTCCAGCTCGTATATTTACGGTGTACATCGACTCGTCTGATAAGAAGCTAATTGGCAAAATTCAAACAAACAATCAAATCGTTCCTCATTATAATATTTATTTATTTATTAATTTATTCAGAAAGCCAACAGCGTAAGTATCAAAGTTTTTTGTTTATACAATAAATTTTATATAGTATTGCCAATTACAGGTTATCCTATTAATTATAAATTAGTAAATACTTAAAGTTATGCTACTGCACTGTGTTACAAGTTTTTATATATCTATAAATGAAATAATATGTATAAACATATCAAACAAACATATAAGCTCATCAACCGCTACAAAATACTACAACTCGTTAAAACAACTATTAGAATATAATTTAAAGATATACTATATACCCATCAGTCTATAAATATACTAACAAATATATATAAATAAATAAATTCTCCAGACTGACACACCAATGCCCTAGTCCCAAACTAAGCTTGTGCTTGTGCTATGGATACTAGGTGGAAGGATAGATATACATAAATATGTTTATAAAATCCACGACTCGAGTACAGATGTCCATGTTAATCACACGAAACATTTGTCCCTAGCGGGATTCGAACCCGCGAGCCTCGGTTTCGAGGCCTCTCTTTCGGGGTCTCTGACCACTCAACCAACAGGCCAGTTAATATGTAGGTATCTAATACTCATTAAATAACAGACTGCATAAATTATCACATTGCAACAAGCATCTCTATGAAAATCGTAATCAACTGTGGAATCACAAATTACATATATACTTAGATAGATAAATAAATAATAAACACCCAAGCCACCGCAAATGTTTATCACATGCATATTTTTAATAATTCCTCGTATTTTTATATGGTAAAGTCCTGAGATAAAATGATGCAAAACCCAAAACTTGAGCACAGGCAAAACATTATATAGAATAAGTAGCTCAGATGTTTTCGGTATTTGAGACTTGAAGAGTAATGTGCATTACTGATTTTTACACTGGAAAATTATTTATCTACGGATGCACAACCCTGAATGCCGGGTGATATTTTTTCAACCATTAAGACTGATTAATATTTTTACCCACTTTGTGGGTTTTGTGGTTGTTTAACAAAAAATACCTACTTTATTTACATATTATACTTGTTAGACATTGCTTAGGGACTTTATCGTAACGAATAGATCCCTAATAGCCCTCTTATACCGTAGTTTCCCCCTTATATCGTGATACACCCCCAACCCCCCTTTACCGTCACATCCCCCCGTATGTCCTAATAACCCCTATTATGGTTGACAGTCCGCACATGGTCAAACAGGTACAGCGACTTGACGACCTTCGCCGCATCACCCAGCTTTTTCTTGACGTCTGCCAGCTTCTTGACGTCGGGCGGCTCCTTGACGCCCCACACGTCGACGACGGAGCGGATGTCCTGGTTGGCCTCAGCGTGCAGCACGATGAGCACCGTGGGGGTGCCCACCCCCCCGCTCTTGATAGTGGCGCTCGCGCCGCAGCTCTTGATCGCCACGTTATCCACGTGGATGTACTTTATGATGTAGCCTGGGGACAGGACTGGATTAGCCGCAAAGCAGGTGGTTCAAGCTTATGCTAAGCGTTGCAGGTCTATGCTTTGGGTTGCAGGTTACATTCTAAAAAATCCAAAAAGCCTGACCTTGAATAACTTTTTAGCACCCATGAGAATGATGGAGATTTGTATACTCCAAAGGCTACCTAAATTGAACTCTGCCGGGGTTTTGTTATTAAAACTGTTTCGGTTGACGGTATTTCTACGTGTGAAAGAAGAATAAATACAAACAAACAAAACGAACAAAGCTCGAGGGAGCGCCTTATGAGCCTTATTTCGTCGCCTATTCTATCGGGGGCGTAGCTCAGAGGTAGAGCGTCGTCTAAAAAGCGAGCGCCCCGGGTTCGAACCCCGGCTTCCCCATTCGCTCGGTGCATGTATATTTTGATTAATTTTAAACAGCAATAACGGTTAGCAATGCTTTTATACTTTTTGTTAGTAGAATATACTACAAAAAGAACAATCAATTCAGTACCTTTGTATTTACATATTTATACAACAATTCAATTCAATTAAAAATTCACAAGTATGACGGCAATGCTTGAGAATCGTTGAATCCAACGTGATTTGGGACATTTCTTATTTTTACTACAAAAATCAGGTATTTTCCATACTTATCTAATAATGGAATAATTTTATCATAGTTTGATTCTTACGACAGCACACACATAAAGCACTGTTATTATATCCAGCAAATCAGCTTATATCTAGAAATGTAAGCGAAATGGATTTTTGCGTAGTTAGTACAAGGTTTTAAAATGAACACTCAAGGTGATGTTAGATTTTCGCGTTAATATTACCAACCAGACCAAAAACTACTTAAAGATGTGAACGAGCTTGGAAGCCGTATCTCTTCGTATAACACGTCATCAGTGAGGACTTCACTTGAACAGTAAGTAAATCTAAATGTTTACTTTATAAGGGAGTAAAATAATAAGGTAAATAAAATGGTAAGTTTTAAAAAGCAAACTTTACTTATGCTCGGTGGGTGAGCCCGCTACTGAAAATAAAAAGTATTTACAGGTACATATTCATTTCATAAAACCCATTTGCCTATTGCCTATGGGTACTTTGTTAAGAATGTCTACAACTAAATGCACTTCTAGAAAAATTATATTATTAAACGTTCTTTATCTATTCTGTAGAGTATTTAAATTTTATTCGACCAATCACATCGAGCCACGAGTTATTCGTTACTGTTATTTCTATAAAGGCATGCGAAAGTTCAACATTTAACATCGCTGTTTTAATTTCGCCATCACTCATGAGAGCCAGAGCCCTAAATTATTAAAACTGCAGATATACAACGTTTAACAAAATATCAGAACCGGGTACAATCAATCCTCAGACCTGGGAAATAGTTCTCATACACGTAGTACTGGCCCTCGATCATAGAGACTGGCTTGTTCTCCACGACAGCGGAGTCCATGTGGAGAAGGTCGTGGCGCCACCTGCCCACCTCCAGGGGCAGCTTGGTCTGCTCGCAGAACATCCTCGCTTGGCTGTGGGCGACGAGGAGCAGCACTACTGACTTCATAGTCCATGCCATGCCATGCAGGCGGTGGACTGAGTCTTTATGCTGATAGTGACAAATGGTAAGAGGTTAATCTTCGAGTCACTTTAAACGCTTCAATTTGCTTTGTTCAACCATGATAAGAAGCAATTTGAAGGGCTTTTTTATATTAATATTATTGGGATAATCTATACTTATAATAAATCTGTAGAGAGGTCAATTCTGTACATGAAATTTAATTTCAAAATAACTATCAGGGGGTGATTAGTGATCAATACTGATGCCAAAAATGCAATCAGTAAAATTTTTGTCTGTCTGTCTTTCTGTCTGTCTGTCTGTCTGTCTGTATGTTCCTTATAGAAACAAAAACTACTCGACGGATTTTAACGAAACTTGGCACAATTATTCTTCATACTCCTGGGCAGGTTATAGTATACTTTTCATCACGCTACAATCAATAGGAGCAGAGTAGTGAAGGGAAATGTTGGGAAAACGGGAGAAGTTACTCCATTTTTTAAGCTTCCGTCGCGTGTGCAGCCTTAATAGTTAAAGTTACATAGAAATAATGTATTACGGAAATAGTCTTTATAATATTAACCATAAACGCGGGTGACACCGCTGGCACAGCTAGTATTAAATAACACATGTGAACTATTTGTATGCTACCTTTAGCGGAACATAGTGATACTGAATTACATTGTAACATCACTTTGTACCTATGATTCATAAATAAAAATATTGTATTGTAATAATTAGAACTAAGTCGTTGGAATATAAGGTTGGAGACTACATACATGTCAAGAATGTGTGGTAAGCTAAGCTTCATACTCAAGTAATCTCCTGGAATGATAGTGCCTATGCAGTAGCGAATTTAACCTAAGGCCCAGTAGGCCCGCGCCTAGAGCAGCCAGATTTCACAGGTGTCCAATAGTGATAAAACTTGATAACAACAAGAAATTACTTAAAAGTGCCCGCCCCAGCGAGCCGCCGTTTTGGTACTGAGAGCTGGTATTTAACACATGGCCCGGCTTGGGTCGGCCAGGACAGTAAATCCGCCACTATAGGTATCTATCTACCTTGCTATCTTTTCGGTAGAATGTACATTCCGAATATTATCTGTATATTACCGATTAACATTAATCCCTTTAAGCAAAAAGATCTGAATATTGAAACGAATGAATTTACCTTATATTTACCAGAATTGTGCGACAGTTTCCTTAGGTCACTATAACTACACTCATGCACAATTTGTCGCCAAAGAACAATATTATTGTCCGACAATGCAGTGCAGGTGCATTCGTTCAACTTTACCACGCCAGGTGTATTGTATTGTAATAGAACAATGAGTTATGCCCTAGTTCTTTTATTTTGACTCTAGTTTTTCTTTACATTACCTAGCTTATCATGTGACACCTTTCCTCTATTGTCGTTTTAACAAAATTACCTTGTCTCATGTTAGTCTTACACAAAAAGAATGTACTGTGTTCAGTGGCGGACGAAGCCTATTTAAGGTCTGGGGCGGCAGAGCTGTACGAGGCCCCTAGTAGGGATACGAGCAGTGTTCATCATCTTCCTAGCGTTATGTCCCGTGCTTAGACGGGGTCCGCTTAGACCATGATCCAGGATGTAGCGAGTCCGGTAATTACATTGAAGCGACTGCCGATCTGACCTTCGTAACCCTAAGATAGGGGAACCAGACAATTTTAGGATCATTGTTATAAATCCAAAGTTATTTGGATTTGCAGGTTTCATCACGATGTTTTCCCTCACCGTCGAGCTAGCCTTCTGCCCCCCGGTTAGTCCTCAGTCCGCCACTGATTGTGTTCTTGGTATGTCGTAAAAGGCGACTAATGGTGTATTGGGTGATGGCTTTATGATTTATAAGAATATGGTAAATATTTATCTAATATTCATCTGTAAACATTTAACTATCACGGTCCATGAGATACAGCTTGCTGTCGGACAAGACAGACAGACAGACAGACAAAAATAATGTATTGTGTTCCTGGTATGTCGTAAAAGGCGACTAATGGTGTAGGTATTGAATGTTGGTTTTATGATCATGTAAGCGACGAGCTAGCCATTTGTCACTAAGTACTTTTTTTTATAACGTTCTACGTAGCCACGTGACCCCTATTTTTGGCTTAATGTGGTTTAAGGGCCCTAATGGCCCTTAAGTTCTGCCTACTTTTTCAGTGATTGGAGGCGATGATACATACATACTTATGTATATAAATTACAAATTTTTTAACATGCCCCATTGGCGCAGTGGTTTAGAACCCACAATGTCTACATACAAAATATATATACGGTCGAATTGAGAACCTCCTCAAATTTGGTCCTTTAGTCAACAAAACAGGTGATGTAGAACTGCGCAGTTAATGATATTTTAACACTTAATCTTCTTTTCATCCAGTAAAATACTGGATAGAAAAAATACTTTTGGACGATCTACTGGAAAATTAATTTTGATTGCCAGATACTACAAAGGAAATAAATAAAACAGGGCTTCAACGGCACAATTTATTGTCTTTCAAAAGCTGGTCCCTAGAACAAATTTATACACTTTAAAACTTAACTATACAAGTGTTCGATCAGATTGCACAGTAAGTACTTAAAAGTGCGAAAAATCAGTATAAACAAAACAATGTTAGGAGTTGTTCACCTTTCCTTCCATTTACATGTTTTCCGAAGATCTTTGGTGTAAATGTTTGATTGATTACAAAATATCCAAGACCGTTATTGTTTACGTTGTATACGTGAAAAACGCAGTTTGATTAGAGATTCAACTTCATTAAAACATAATATTTTTATACATAATATCACCTATATTCGTACAAAATACCTTAACTAATAAAACTTAGATCATTAATGCAACTAGACGCAGCATATTATATGAAACTAATAGCAAATATGTATCTTACTATTTAACTGCTTTTTAATTTGAAGGTCCGTTAAAGTATAAATTATTAACTTAGAATAACTTTTCATAGTAATAAATAATTACATGTGAAAAATGAAAATCTGAATTGTACTTTATTGAAAGTTTATTTTATATTAAAAATCAACTATTAAAACCTAATACGTATAACATTAATTAGTGATAAAAACATTGTGTTTGTTATGAAGATTGTGATTTGGTTTACTATCTATGCTGTGTCTAGTGGCATACCGATACTCGAAGTTAATGAACCAAAGATTTTAATAACATTTGGTCGAATGTACAGTGTACAACCATATCCAAATTCTCGAGTTCCGTAAGAAAATTCCCTAATATTATTAAACTATTACTAAATAAATGTATTAGAAAAAACGTTGTTAGATAAGATAACTAAGAAATAAGAAAAAGGTAAATAAAAGTATATATATCTTTTCGTTAGAAGGCGCATTTATAATGCATCAATGGCCGGAATTAGTTGAGATATAAATTACGTAGACACGCCTTTGGCTACCATATTTTTATAAACAACACATAATATTCTTGTTCACAGCTATTCGTACGTCTTTCTTATTAAAACGGATATCCTGAGAGCATCACTCCTAAGTCGAATTGTTACAAACAAAACAAGTACCCTTACTTCAAAATATATTTTGTTAAGCACGTATATTATATATTTTAAATTTAAATAGGAAGATAACTATATATGAAACATTAAAACAAAAATGAGCTCCTGTGAACGTTTCAATGTGGTAAAAACCTGCTCATAATTTCATGGAACAGTTATGACAACAGATAGGATCACAGAAAGCAGAAATTAGCCTACCATAATCAGTCCAGTATGGATTGATGCTCTAAGCATATTTTCTAAAGAATGTGTACCAAAGACATATCTAAAATAATAATAATAAAGCAAAATATACTACATACCCAACATTCAAGCGAAGTGCAATAACAATAAGGCATAAATTTGAAAGACACTATTATATACGTTAATCACATACCACTATAATGGCGTAGATTATTACAAAACTCGTGATATTACAATTTCACTAGTAACATCACGAAACAATATTTTATTCCACATACAATCACAATTGATTCGTAATGTAATGTAAGTAGATTCTAGTAGATTTTTAGTGAAAATAAGTAAGCAAAAATTCACTAAATATGTGGTTGTATTGTAAAACGATCACTGCTTGAATTACACTACAAAATATTGACTGCCCAAACACTTGCCAGGTCTACTGTCCAATGGTAGTAGATCTAGCACGTTTAACATTCAATATCACTAGGAAAATTATAATATCACAATACACACATAGCTTCGATAGCTGCTAGAAGCATAAAAGGGTAAATCCGAAATAATTAGCTGTTCACAAAACTAACTAAACTTCACGCCGAAGTTTAGTTAATTAATTAGTCACAAAACTTTGCAGCCATTGAAAACCTTACCAGTCAGTAAGAAAGGCTGGAATTCGAAGATCTATAAAGATCATTTATCAAACATGGCAGATTAGTTTAATCTTGGACGGAGCTTGGACAGATTTGTCAACAAGCTTAGGACGGCCAGGTAAAGAGCTACATATTGGCTACAGGACCAGAAGTTGTTACACGGGACAGTTAGAAGGGAAAGCTTAACCCTTGAAAGGGAGGCTCCTCGAAATTTACCTCGCCTTTGCTAATTGGTACCAAGCTAATCTTGGCTTAAGCGCGATTAGATTTTTCACCCCGTATGATAAATTTTTAGCAACAGAAAATCAGATCTTACAATAATACTTAATATATGAACACATCGTTTTTGAAAAAGTATCGGATTATTTGTTTAATTACTTATAACACGATAGCCAGACTATGAAATCGGAAAATACTCTTTATAGAATTTGCATATAAGGTCTACTTTACTTTACATGAAGAATACGTCCTTGCAGGTCCGGATTTAGGCAGTATTTATCACTGATTTAGTGAATACAAAGGCATTATCATTTAATAAAAATCGCATCTACACTGCCGGTTACTGAAATCTAAGTAGTAAACGACATGTTTCATATAAAATTTATTAAATAAACGTTAAATTGTATACAGATTCTTTATAAAACTTAGTTCTAATATAAAGTGTAGCTGCTATAGAACAGCCTTAATAATTTGTGTATTTGTGTATAATCAGCGAAAAATCTATGCAATATGATAATTTGACCCAAACTTTAGCTTATTGCAGAGCAGTCATTTAACGGTCCCTCTAAGACGTCACACATCGTTGTCTATGGAAACAAGATGGCGCTGTTTCCCAAAGAGCAGTTTTACAGTGTCATAAAGAGTGACGCCATTTGACACTAGTATAATAATTGACAGTTATTAATAGTATTTAGATAATGATTTTAAACATACATGGGGGTTGTATAACATGTATATAATAGTAAATTGTAGAAAAAACTGTAAAATAAAAAGAGGAAGCAGTATTAAAGTCTTACAGTAAGATTTGAACGAAGCTATTACGTAACGTATCAGATGAACGTTGTGAGAAAAATCGACCAATAAGAGTTACCTTCTAGAACGACGCCATTTAAATAAAGCGTTCTTATTGGTGGTTATCTTCTCGCACACCGCCGGCCTACTTTTCATACTATCTTGCCGTAAATTAACATTTCAAAATGCATTATATCGAAGATAGTATTATTACATAAATTCAAAACAAACATGCATATCGATAATGTACAATATTTTCAAGTTGTAAAAATCATTATGAAACTTGCTATAGGCCATCACACTATGCCTTTTACAAAGTATGCAGTATACTATATAACTTACGGAACTCCAAGGCACTATGTGATAAGTCAACTATGAGATACTAAGCCATCATTACGTACTGTATGCAGTGTTATTGAGGGCAATCGAAAATAAAATCACCAGATGTCGCTACTGAGACGTTGGATTTCAATTATGATTGGCTCTTTTGACGTAGTCTTGGTAGATGACACCACCAATCGGTTTACGTACTTTAAATGAGCTGTCAAAACGCAATGATTCCATAGATTTTGTATAGACATACTGAGGTGTGACGTAACGGCTCAGCATACTGAACTAACTAATCTGCATGTAATTAACATTGATGAATGATGTAGGGTCATAAATAATGTGTTCAATAAAATAAATAATGTCTGGGTATCACTCGTGTAAAGTGTCATCATTCCTCCTAATGTGAAAGGGTAGAAATTCCTTCCGTAAAAGAATAACGCTTTCAACTAGAACCACGTCACAGCAACGCCATCTACCGGATAATTATCCAGAAAAACTCTTAATATACCTTCAGAACGATATGTTTTCATATTAGTGCGTACAAGGGAGATCGATAAGGCATTTCAACAATTTCTGGGCGATTCTCAAAATTCATTCAAAGGTATTGCACTCAGATTGTTTTATATTTTTTTCTTAATAAAAACTTATTGCACCAAATAAATTCGTGTACCAAATTCGAATTCGCCAAATATAACGCGCTTATATTGAATTCTATTAACTGTATAAATAATTAATTTAATTTAATATAACGAAATCTACGTCCTATGATCTAAATAATGTTAATAATGTATATGTCGGACACATGTCCCCATGCAAGCCTTAAAGGCATGGTCTTGTCCCGTTTGCGCCGAGACATAATAATAATATTTTGTCTGTTCGTATGTATGTTACATAATCATATTTAACAAAAGCAAATAGCTGACATTTGACACACATTTTAATGTTGATGTAGGAGCCGCGGAAGGCCCGGGCTCACTTACCACGACCAGATCGGTCATGTGATAACAGAAGGTGATATTATGAGACATAGAAACCGTAGAGCTTGTATGAAAAGGATCATGAACGATGGAGAAGCAAGTAAGGTGTGTAAGGATCGTGCCATATGGCGTTCGATTCTCTCTTTAGTTAGTTAGTTAATTTATTTGATATACATATGTAAGTTAACGCATGAGTTACTGTTATTCGCGTCGCGTGGGAGGTACAGATGTTTGTTAGCATATCTGAAGGTTGCCGGCGGAAGATTTTTGATTAAATTGTAATTAAGAAGAAGTGTTATCACGTCATTAACTTTTAGTACATTGCAGTAATGAGAAATCAATACAAGTACATTATATAATGTATTATGTAATGTCTTATGTATATAAATAAGTATCACTATCCTTCCGATATCATCAACATCTTTCGTTTATATCTTGTAGGCATTGAATACGTTTCATATATAAAAAAATCATTTAAACATAAAATATGAATCGAACTTGATTTATATAATATTTTTTATAAGCAACGAACCGATAGAGATCAAGTATATAATATAACTTAATTGCCGACGCCATGCTGTATATGTGTGTCTAGTATTTCATATTCACACATCACGTAAATGTCAAAGTTCGATTTAAATAAATATCCCTTTCGATTGACGCGTCTTTTTAGATATAATTCACAATGCAAACAACGCCAGTCAAAGAGCTGTGACATGACGCGCATTGCGATTCGACAACCGTAGCTACTTGTCAGGCGACGAGTGACGCGACGAGCGGTGCGCCCAGCGACGCGACGGACGACGCGACACGTATTGCGACTAACGCGATTTGTTAGCGACAGGCGACAGGACGCAACGCGACGCGACGTTACAGGCAACATGCTTAACAGGTTATCATAATCAATAGTATATCGAGTACATAATTCACCCCGTACAGTGAGGCGATCCGGACATTTTCATACACAATAAAGTATATGCATTTTTTTTTTAATAATTTGATTGATTTTTTAGTCAATCGCATTGTGAATCGTTAAGTATCTGTAATGACCTAAATGTTCAATTAAATTGTGCAAATTTATATGTTACAAGATTTGATGTCACTTATAACGTAAAACCTCTTTGAAATATATTTACTTTGAAAATCATGCATATACTCAATGTTAACATTCAATATCAGTAAGGCCCGTATGTAATTCCTCTTCTAATGTAACATTCAATCGTTTACCAACATATTGCACAGCAATGCACATCTGAATGCACACCAACTATGAGACCATTTATAAACGTACATTATTCTTGTAAACTTGATACAGTTGCAATTGGCTCACATCAGATAATTGTTCAAGGCCGCATCTTTGGCGGGGAGCGGAGCGGCGACGAAGCATATTCAATCGCTCTTGCTATTATCTCCGCTGTGCACAGGCCACGGCCTTACAATAACATAGACGAAATATATCTTAATAATTGAGCACATAGGAATGTACCTGTCGTGATAAAGGGGCCGTTATGTAAACAATGGACCCCCAAAGTCTAATTGATCTTTGATTAACATTTCCTATACACACGACAACTTTAACACATAAGACGCTCTTACCACGATAAAGAAATATATTTCAAACCAATTATTGAAAGATAAGATAACAGCCATAACATTGATTTCAGTGGTGGCAATTTAGATTTTAACTGTTTACTAATAAATGTCAGAGTCGTATATCACGTGAACATTTGACCACTGGACAATTTCATATACTTGCTTAGTTCTACTATATACTTTTTCAGAGCCCTGTCGTTTCCCATGATAGGCCTATGATAAAGATATCATGTGTATAGACGCTAAAAGGTATAACCTAACTGGGTATGTAAGTTGCCATGTCGACATTTATGGAACATCCGCACAGAGGCCACGCACAGATAAATTGCGATTCTCGTAGCTAGGCAATAAGGTACAGTTCAGCTTGGGCTTACAAGATTTGCCTACAACAAGCGCGTGAGCTATTATGCACCGAATTACTACACACTAGAGTTGTTTTTTCTCTGTTATGGTTAGCTTATAATTTAAACGATTATCGTTGTAAACGTATCAAGCTCTTCTTAAGTATAATTTTACAAGTTAATTAATACTCAAATATAGTTTGAGGCGTTCTCAAGAAAAGTCACAACAAAACCGGTTGTTAGAATCGAATATTGAGAAGTTATCGCAATCAAGAATGTACCACCAAATCACTACACACTACAGTTACTTTTGCTCTAACTAATTCTTTGATAAACAGGGTGGACTATCAATATACAAAATCTATCGTAAACTAAAATCTACCGTCTCACTATAAAATAGAGTTTATTATCGCCTGACAATTTCTTAGACAATGAAATACGAGCTTTACGCCACAAGCATTAAGGTTTAATTTTACTCGGGTTTATTATAATTTGAAGTTTAGTTAGACGGTGAAATATGAGCTTTACAATACATATATGAAAGGTTACTTTAGCTCGGGCGTGTACAATGGCCTCTGTGCTGTGTCGCGACGTCAGCGGTGCGCAGGCGCAGTTTACATGTGGATGGTGGCAGCGGTGTAGCGCGCCTCGCCGCGGCGCCAGCTCCACTGAGATGGTCGGTACTGTAAAAGAAAATAGTTCTATTAATATATTTGTAGTCTTTATAGACGTTAGTCTATTGCTTAGTAGATTAGAACAAGACAGGAAGACTGTTGTTCCAATAAACGTGTCTTATTATAACACCACACTACAACAACAGACTTAATCAACTCGCGTGAATCGGTAAAATAGCCATAAATTGTTATTTAAAATACTAGTTTTGGGTTGTTTTTATTTAAATTAATTAGTTAAAATGTGAGATATTCTTAAAATTTTGATCAGCCGCGTCAACTAATGCACAGCGCAGCCACCCGACGGCGCACACAAGCGCGACGGCACACACACACACACAGATCGCACGCACCTTGATGAGCATCTGCCCGCTGCGGGTGTGCGGGTTCTTGAACGCATACAGCGCCCACGCGCCGGCGCCGCACACGAGCGCGACGGCAAGCAGCGCGGCGACCACGCCGCCGATGCCCGCGTGCGTCTGCGCCGGCCGCGCATCCGACGGCGACAGGAACGCCGACTTCTCCGGCACGCTCTTCGCCTTCGCGTCTGTGCCGTTCACTGCGGTACAAACATGAAACATTGTGGTTAAAGTAGCTTGCTGCCACTTTGACTCTGCCTACCCTTCGGAATTACGGGCGTGATGTTACGTAATGCATACGTCTAAATTTATAAGACTTGTCTCTTTTTAACCTAAGACATGAAAGTAATAAACCAACTGTATTCCTTGCCAAGCATGTTATAAAATAGACCTATCTATTTTGGAAGGTTTATTGAATTTGTTAGTGATTTTATATGCGACTAATGCCATTACTATTTCACATCTTTCAATCTAATCAACTAAACTTCACGCCACTTCCCTAGCGGGGTAAGCAGAGAGAACCGAACGTAAGTCTCAATTTATTATTGAAGTCTCAATCTAAGACCTTAATAAGGTAAAGCTGACGCGCACTACATGTACGTGTTATATAAAATACCGCTACCGCTTTTAAAGCTATATATTCTTTTGATGTGAAAAAATAACATTGCTCATGGAAGTGATATCTGTAAATCTTATGAGAAATAAAGATCTTTCAAGCGAGATCTCCAACTCACGTGTGTTGACGACCGCCTCTTCGTGGGGATCAGCCTGCGCGTCGGTCACGTACGTGCCGTCCTGCGCGCGCGCCGCCGGCGTCGCCTGGCACTGCGACGCGTTCGTCACCGACATCTTGTGGCAGTCTGTCGGGAAGTCACATTTCAGACTCACGCATTTATGACTGTACTACAGCCCCTATGGCTGTTCTGAGGCTTAGTTAGAGGCTTGTTAGCTGCATGGTAAGAAAATTGACGTAATAGGGATGTTGACTGACTGGCTAGTCAATTGAGATACTTTTTAAGAGCTTTCAAAACGAAATCACTTCCTAGATTTTGTATGGGCTTGTCAACGTGTGACGTCACTAGTTTGTATAGTCAACTGACTTAATATTAAGCAGTTTTTGTAAAATTAAAAATCTTAGACTCAATATGATACAAAATCAATATGGCTTATCAGCATACTACGATACTTTCTTTTTCAGAATTGTTATTTCAAAATTAAATATAAATGGTGTCAACATCCCAATTATGCATCAACAGCAAAAGCATCGCGACGTCATACCCCAGAAGGGGGAGAGTGACGTACAGGGTCAAGAGAATGAGAAATAAACTATTTGTATGAGAGTCGAGCATTGCGCGCGGTGGAGTGCAAGAGTCTTCAGGACACGCAACATCAGCGCGCATCTCACGCGTTTCAGCCAGAAAGACAAAATCGTCCAAGTGTCCATGGGAGGCTGTGGGCTTGTAATACGGGATAAACATCCATGACTCGAGTACAAGTGCCCATGAGCCCGCGCGACATGTTAACTGGAGCCGCGATGGCTTCACTCAGTGCAACTAGCCCCTAGCGGACGATTCCATAGAGGCACCCGTGAAGCCTCAATCGGCGTAGAGGATGCATCCCGGAGTTTTAGTAGGTATACCCCGGCCATTACCATCTTGACCGGAGACGTAACGCATGTCTCCGAGATTTAAAAAAAAAAAAAAAAAAGTACTACTAGCCCGCCGACATAGGTCGCCGGCTTTCAAAGTCAAAGTTAAAGTCAAAATATTATTTATTTATATAGGTTTCAAGGAAACACTTATAAATCGTCAAATACAGGTAAAGCCACAGCTATATGATTCTACCACCGGTTCGGAATGTTGTATCTACCGAGAAGAATCCGGCAAGAAACTCGGTAGTTACTCTTTTCAATACAATTTATACGAAGTGTATGAATCACAATATCATCTTTAGTATGTATTACGCATTAATAAGACTTTTATTCACCGACAACATAAATTCAACTCACTCCGTAGCTTCCAATCCTGCTTATTCCTGTCGGCTCCGCTCGAACACTTCTTGATGCTCTCACACCAGGAACACTGAAAGAGACATTACATTCAATATGAGCATATAGTTTTGTAGGGTTTACCGTATTTATGATTTTGTAAATATTTTCTGACGTCATATAATAATCTATATATAGGGTGTTACAAAACTACCCGTAAAGCCGAAAGGAGGTTAAATGGGGCCTTATAACTTTATCTGTTCACAAATTTCCTTGTACTAGCGCCATTAATTACCTCACGCTGTTTTTGAAAATCGTGTCTCGTTCCCCACAGGACAGGCTTAGCCTAGTGTGGGGACCAGCAAACCTGTTACTTGTATATTGTACTTTTTGTGGAAATAAATTTTATTATTTTTTATTATTAAATACCTTACCTACCTTGTTAAATAATCTGGTTCCCTGACATGACAATTTACTACCTTGTTGTTGTACAGTTTACTAGGTTGACAAAATTTTTGGCTTTGATAATTAATTATATTTTTTGGTATTTTGTAACAAGTTGTATATAAGACAAAGTCGTGTTAGTTACACCATTTATAACTCGAGAACGGGTGGACCAATTTTAATGATCTGTGTGTTCTTGGTTTTATCTTCGTCCAGAATAAGATAATAAGTATTAAAATATGATATTAATTAATAGAAAGAATATCAGTTTTCAAGAGCAAAGCTTCTGATTGACGGAACGAAGTTCGCCGGGTCAGCTAGTATGGAATAATAACAGCAATCGATTCTGTACACAAACAGGGTTTTACATACAAACATAACATCACGCCCATAATCCCCGAAGGGGTAGGCAGAGTCAAAGAGGCAGCAGGACCCTTCAACCGCATTCAGTCAAAAATAAATCTGGGCTAAGTTAGATGTGTAAAAATAATGACTAGTGGCTAGCTCCTCGCCTACACAATCACATACTCAAAACCCCATATATCATTAGTCGCCTTTTACGACATGCTAGACAAGAAACACAGTTGGCAAACTCTTTTTAAGCCTTAGACCAACATGGGACAGGTTTGTAACCTAAAAATAAGGTTGTATATGCCTACGACACTCACCTCGAACGTAGTGTTGTGGTTGACGCAACTGTCGCAGGTGTCATACTGGAGGCAAGTGGGCAACGCGGTCAGCTTGAGGATAGTGTTGCTGGCAATCTCGTGGTTCTTGAACGAAACTCGGTGGTACTCATAGATGGTCTTACGGCGAACATCTGATAACAATATAACCTATTTAAAACTAGTTTATAAATACTGCCTGAGTACGTCCAAGTTATCGTCACCCTCCTAGCGTTATGTCCCGTGCTTAGCCGGGGTCCGCTTAGACCATTAACCAGGATTTAGCGAGTCTAGTAATAACACTAAAGCGACTGCCGATCTGATCTTCGTAACCCTTAAATATAGATACCAGACAATTAGGAGCATGGTTTGCCAAACAGCCAGTCATGTGATGAGACCTGGACAAAGTTTCAGTGGCGAAGCTACCCAGGGGCAATGCGGTGTATTGCCTTAGGTCCTCCAAGCTAGGCGGGGCTAAAACCTTAATTACAAAACTCTGTTTCAATTGAATCTGTTTACTATCGCGTAGGAAGAAATCATTAAATGCCCCTCTTGCTTAAAAGCTGCGCACGGGCCTCAGTTTCTTGTTAGCTGAAAGGCCTCTGCCATGCCATGCCTCTACATCTATTTCCAATATCACTTACAGAATATAACCCTGTCGGTGAGGTAGGCGTCGCTGATGCCAATCTTGACGGGGTGGGCGGTGTCGTCGATGTCCTGCACCTTTATGGGGATGTTCTTGTACGCGAAAACAATGTCCCCGTTTTTGTACAGGGTGACGGCGAAGGTGAACGGCTTATCTTGGTTCTCACATAGAGAAACGTTCTCCCAGAACGCTGTGAACTTTTCGCCTGAAATGGAAATATGATGTTAAAGGTTGCAACGGTCATTAGATACTATTAATCCTCTCAATATAATTATCCTCTTAAATCAACAAAAGGTCAGGTAATGAGCACCGTTAACCGACGAGCGTGTGTAAAAAGACTTAAATAGAATAAAAATAATGTAGAAGAAGCGAAAGGTGTGTGTCAGGATCGTCTCAAATGGAGGGATGTGATCTCTGCCTACCCCCATGGGAGAAAGGCGTGACGTAAAAATTGTTCGCTGTCTTCTTTTGCGCCGTAGTTCTTCATACAAATACAATTTATACTTTAAGTCAGGATCAAATTTTGTTATTATCTTAATGTTGTAACATATAATTAACAAAAACTTTCGTACAATTTTTACTAAATAGTGCCTTCGCAAGCCTACCCAAAATCTTTGATGCCCTTTTTCTTTGTTAATTTGATAAAGCGAAAATTATGTTTCTAGTATTTTTGTATAATCTAACAGAAGGACTAAATAGAATTATATATTTTTTAATGCAGCATCATCTAGATAGGCGGAGAAACGAGCGCCATATGACACGGTCCTCACCCAACTCACTCTTCCTTAACATTCATACGTCTTTATACACGCTCTACGGTTGTAGCTCCAAACATCATCTACTATTAACACACGATCTAAATGAGGTTTTATTCTGACAACCCTAATTGAATTGCAAACGAGTACATTAGCTGATCAGCCACGTCACCGCCGGCCGGTGATCTATCACGAACGAGACCACACCCGGCCCGGTAACGGTTCGTTGCACCCGCTGGAGTCGATGCACCGACGACAACGAACACCCATCAAAAATTCAACTAGCAACGAGCCGACGCAATAGCCAAACCAGTGCTTCTCAACCTTGCCATAAGACAACCCCCAAATTATTAGAATGGCTACACCAGCGGTGCTTTTCAACTTTTTTCATGATAGAACCCCCTTATTGTTGTAAAATATTTCTCGAAACTTGCTTGAATCCCTTATAGTTATTACTTATACTAACTACTGCTACTCTGTCTACCCTGCTAGGGAAATAACGTGTCGTTAGTTAGTCTTATCGAGAGTCGAGTGAAATAATAGCGGATAGCGCAATGATGACTGACCAGGAGGCATGAAATAAGGAGAAATGCTGCCCGAGGGCAGAAATAAGAAAGATGATATTAGTCAATATCATATCTCTATTACCCTAACATACCTCGAACAAAGCAGTCTTTATGGTCACAACACTCACGTTACCATTAGGTAATGTCGTACCAAATGTAGGTAATCACGTTAACAAATGTTAATTAAGACATTTTATAAAGAAACCCTCATTGAAATTAAAGGGTTTCAGTTAGTACATCCGTTACTAACTGAATCCTTTTAATCACCTCTCTAGCGTCATACTTTTGTAGCGACATCGACCCAAGAAGGCTTCTTCCCCAGGGGGCTATGAACCATTTGTTGAGTAACACTGAACTATCAATGTCTTACGTGACAAGTCCAGCTATGAAAATTTAATCCAAAATTGGATATAGAGCCATTCGCGTGGTCACGGGATAACGAGCCGGCCAACGCTTTCATGCAAGGAACGTGCATTTGCTGCATTCGAAATGAGAGTTATATAGTTGCAATAAGTGTGTCAACAATGAACGTTGTTGGCTTGTTGACATCACGCCATATATTCTTATTCTTAGACCTCTTCTGCGATTAGTAGCTATATGTACAACCGATAGAGATGTACATCTTGGCCCCGAGTGATTTTAGGGGAACCACTAATATAGACCATTTTATACAGGGTGACTTGGAATAGGTGTCATTGTTTTAAGGGAGTGAAAGTATAGCCCATTTGATGTAAAAATATGTACGGAACACCTAGTCGAAATTCACTAGTTTCGGAAATAATTGTCAGTTTAACTACTTTTCGAAAATTACCCAAATTCAAAATACTTTATGCATGCCTTTTTTTTAATTCAAATTATCCATAAAATAAAAACATCATAAGGTACTTGGCCGACTCTGGCGACCAATCGAGTGCTGTGGAAAAAATTAGGGGAGGCCTTTGCCCTGTAGTGGGACAACACAGGCTAAATAAAAAAAAGGTACTTAAAATTGTTGTGTTATGAGAGCTAATAGTCCGTCAATTAATTCCAAAACCCCGAAACGAATTTCGACTAGGTGTTCCGTACATATTTTTACATCAAATGGGCTATATTTTCACTCCATTAAAACAATGACCCCTATTCCAAGTAACCCTGTATAACTGCTGAACAATTTAAAAACACAACATTGCTTGTTTTGTTTCTCTGATATATTTGAGGGCAACTAGTTAAGATTCTTCTTTAATCACATATTGTTACAATATCAACTACGAACACACGAATATTATAAACCCACATATTTTTAGCTATTAAATAATAATAAGAGTGTTATTTACATTGTATGTTTAATCAGGTGTTCCGCGATGGCCAATTGACGTTCAGCGCAAAACATAACCGTGAATTCATAGCATCTTATTGGAAATACTTAATTATATTACAGCTCGTAATTCCAAGTTACAATAGAACGTTATTATTATCGCATTGTCTGGAACTTAAAAATAATGTATAAACAATGGTCCTCCCCTAGGATATCGTAAAATTGGAGTGTGATTATTGAGGCAACGAAACGGGCTAGCGACTTGACACTAATTTCTACAATTCTTCGTCCATCCAACAGGTCCTAAACTTTTTTTGGATTGCCCCCCTTTAATAATGTCTGTAAATTATTATCTATTAATAATTACAAATTAAATTTGTTATCTTTCTGTAATCGTGCAATTCGTCGTCGTGTCTGAGGGACAAAGACTTTGTACAGCTAGATACAATGACTTTTCTAAAAATACAGGCATTTTATTATGTTATATTTCACGCACGGTAGCACGCCGCACCCGTCACCTGAACTGTGGGCCCGCTACCACCACCTCGAAAATCTCCAGCGCCTTCTAGGGGGCCGTACCGCCCCCATTGGGAACTTATGGTCTATCCCCATCAGATCTTTTCATAGGTAACACGTCGCGTTTGTTCCATTATGGTTATTTCCATATAAAGACTCAGACATTTCTCCAGGCATGTCGAATTATCGTTTCTCCGTATAGCGTGTCGCGTCACGTTAGTGTGCAGTGTGCGTGTGCGAGCGACGTACCGTCGTCGGAGAGCTTCACGATGCTGTCGTTGCTGAGCGAGGTGTCGAAGTTGGCCATCAGCGGCGCGATGTACTGCGTGGCGGCGAGCCAGGCGTGCGTGTGCTCGCCCGTGTAGATAAACCCGCCGGTGGCAACAGTGATGCCCTGTATCCAGTTGCCGTAGAATGGGAACTTGAAGCTGAGCTGCACGGTCTGTGAAAGAGATTAATCATCGCTATCTGTACTTAGTTTAGGTAATTTTTGTACTTAGTCACATAAGTAGGCTATTGTGCATACGTGATAAGCTGCGCCCAGAAGGTCAAGAATTCCCTGGGATACTTGAGCGCTTCCACTAACGAAGGTGGGTCGCTCAGTATCCATGTCCTTGTTTTACTTACTTAAATGCGACTCGTGCTTTCTGTTAATGTTGATAGACAACTTTTCGCGTCATTGACATCGCGAAAGTATCCGTTGTCTTGTATCCATACTACAATCATATACCTATACATACATGACAAAATATATAAAGACACTAACACAAAAGACCGAATTACTCTTTCTACAAGAAACGATCCCTATATCGGTTCAACGCCCAATCGATAAAATCGATTTGGATTTCTGCCCGTTGGTCGAGTGGTTAGAGACCCTGGCCACGAAACCAAGGGTCGTGGGTTCGAATCCCGCTAGGGGCAAATGTTTCGTGTGATGAACATGGACATTTGTACTCGAGTCATGGATGTTTATAAATGTATTTAAGTATGTCTATCCGTTCACCTAGTATCCATAGCACAAGCATAAGCTTAGTTTGGAACTAGGGAATTGGTGTGTCAGTCTGGAGAATTTATTATTATTTATTAATCAATCGATATCTACTTACGGTGGCCCTCCTGTGCGAGTCGCTGAGCATCGAATGTACGTCCGCTGGCGCCTTTGAGATGTTCGCCCAATAATCGTTGAAGTAGGACAGGTTCCCGATAAACGAGCTATTGTAGAATTGGTGATTGTCCTGAGGAACAAGAAATATTTATATAATAAATATAAATATCAGACAACATCATGTATGTTAATTTGTCTCCGAGGTAAGTAGCATAAGCATTTGTGTTAGGCTGCAAACTGGACGACAGCCGGTGCGTGCGCGGCGGCTCGCGCTGGACAGGGGGCTTGTACAAACTTAAGCATTTGTATCAAGTCGCGCGAGCCACCGCGACCGCGCCTGCCAGTTTGCAGCCTTACAGAGAACGGAATCAACAGTGGTGTTACAATTTTATACTTAAATTAGCTTTGTAAAAACATAAGATGTTGACGCCCACACATGAAACAAACAGAAATGTTTAACACGAATTTTTGTCCAGGGTGAAGATCGAACCCACAACTTTCGGCAAACAGGATTATGTTCACTACCGAATGCGCCATCGAGCCAGTCAAATCAAGTAACAATAATTTTTAAAAAATCCATCGTTGATTTCGATGGTACCGTATGGGAACAGAGGGCAAAGAGCGTCGGTGATTCTCGTCATCAGAAATGCGTCGTACCCTTAGAGTTTAAGTACTTTTACTTACATACATACATACATACATAACATCACGCCCATAATCCCCGAAGGGGTAGGCAGAGTCAAAGAGGCAGCAGGCCTCTTTAACCACATTCAGCCAGAAACAAAACTGGGCTGGGTTAGATGGAAAATTGTAAAAAAGTGGTGACAAGTGGCTAGTCTGTCGCCCACACAATCACATATCCAAAACATGATACACCATTAGTCGTCTTCTACGACATGCTAGGTAAGAAACACAATTGGCACATTATTTTTAGGTCCCAGACCAACATGCGACAATGCGCTGGGTTAGGTGGAAAAATGTGACTTACTTACCATATACTTTTATTTATTTATCTATATATTAATACGTGAAGCATAATCATTGTACTCTTTTTCAAGAACATTCCGCGGACGGAGGAGTATGCGATTTGGTTTTTAAGGAAGTTTATATTGAGTTGAAGTTGAAGTTTATATAGAGGAGTGCAGAAAGCTAATATTTTTATAAATATTGAGTAAGAAATTTCTAAAAAAAAATTAAAAATGGTCGAATTTAGACCACTGGGCGACCATAGTTTATTAATAATAGGTACAACAACAGTTACATATAAAAACTTTGTTTATAGAGAGCATTTTACATTCGTTGGTTACCGAACACAACTCAGCAACTGAATTTTTCAAAGTATTGCGCATTGCCGCGACTACGCTGGTTTGCTCTGATATGATCGTTCGACCGAGCTCGAACTCAACTCGAACACATTCTTGTCAAAACCTTTGCAACTAATTTCTATAATTCAGTTTACATAGACGGTATTATATATAACCACGATTCTTATAACCGAGTCATTCCATCTGCATTATACCTCCTATTCCAGTAACGCCACTGAGTCCTAACCAATTCATGTATTACATGTCCTTGCTGGCTCATCTAACGATATAGAATATGTCGTTGAGTAATTAAAACCGCTTAATGCTAAAACTGATAACGCTAACCGCAAGTTGGATGAAACTGTAAACACGGGCACATTATTCGCGGTTAAATAAATAGCGTCATATCTTATGATAACAATGACATACGCCAGACATTTCACTCAATTGTTTTACTGTTGATATTTCATAAGGTTTGAGTCAGAAGATAACAAGCTGTTTCAATGTTTCGGGGCCCCAATGTATATATATATATATGTATATATATATATAACCTATAACCTGTTGGTCTGGGACTTAAAAAGAATATGGCAACTGTGTTTCCTGCCTAGCATGTCGTAAAAGGCGACTAATGGGATATCGAGTTGGATATGATTGTTTTTTTTTTCTTATTTCACACCAGGCCCACTTTGAAACATGGTTCAAAGTTAAATCTGATTCTTACAACTTTGTTAATACTGTTGTTGAAAAGAGTAACTACCGAGTTTCTTGCCGGATTCTTCTCGGTAGATGCAACATTCCGAACCGGTGGTAGAATCATATCTCTCTCAACTGTTTTTGACGATTTATAAGTGTTTCTTTGTACCATATATAAATAAAGAATATTTTGACTTTGACTGTGTAAGCGACTTGTCACTACTTTTTCACAATCTTTCATCTAACCCAGCCCAGTTTGATTTGGCTGAAAGTACTTAAAGGGGCTAGCTGCCTCGAATAAATACCGAAAGACGTGTAGAAATTAGTTACTTTATATTTTTTTGATTGACCCTGCGATTTCACCCGCATAGTTCCTGTTCCCGTGGGAATACGGGTATAAAATATAGCCTAGGTTACATGCTGATAAAGTAGCTTTCCATTGGTGAAATAATTTATCAATCGGTCCAGTAGTTTCGGAACCTTTTCAATGCAAACAAAGAAATAAACATTCAAATCTTTCTTCTTTATTATATTAGTATGATATGTCCGTTAAATAATAATCTTATTATTGATAAATCAGTTCTAAAGTATATAAGGCTGTAGTAGCCTTTGAATTATATTAACATTATTCTAAAAAGAGTACATTGCACAGACGAAGTACTTACGTAAGTCAAATTGGATAAGTGCTGCTCAGCTTGAATCCTCTCTGGTGTTTCGAAAACGTCCGTCAGGTCTGGAACAAGTGAATATTTATTATTATATTTTTCTTCTTCAAAAGGATATAACGTAAGGGTATTGGAAATTTGAAATCACACACTAACTATTTAAAAATACATTTCAATCAACTTATTATTTACATCTTAAATTCATTCGGTCGTCAGTTATTTTTTTTTTATTTTATTTGAACATTTGATTCTTAATTGCTATGACATCACAGCGTTAAGTATAGCATACGCAGAGAGTAAGGCTCTCCAGGAGACATGCCCGTCTCCTGAACAATATAGCCATCAGTATTGAGTCAAAGATCCTTCTCCGACATCAGAAGTAGGATAGATAGACTCTGTCTCCGACATCAGAAGTGGGACAGATAGACTCTGTCTCCGACATCAGAAGTGGGATAGATAGACTCTGTCTCCGACATCAGAAGTGGGACAGATAGACTCTGTCTCCGACATCAGAAGTGGGACAGATAGACTCTGTCTCCGACATCAGAAGTGGGATAGATAGACTCTGTCTCCGACATCAGAAGTGGGACAGATAGACTCTGTCTCCGACATCAGAAGTGGGATAGATAGACTCTGTCTCCGACATCAGAAGTGGGACAGATAGACTCTGTCTCCGACATCAGAAGTGGGACAGATAGACTCTGTCTCCGACATCAGAAGTGGGATAGATAGACTCTGTCTCCGACATCAGAAGTGGGACAGATAGACTCTGTCTCCGACATCAGAAGTGGGATAGATAGACTCTGTCTCCGACATCAGAAGTGGGACAGATAGACTCTGTCTCCGACATCAGAAGTGGGATAGATAGACTCTGTCTCCGACATCAGAAGTGGGACAGATAGACTCTGTCTCCGACATCAGAAGTGGGACAAATAGACTCTGTCTCCGACATCAGAAGTGGGATAGATAGTTTTTCTCCGACATCAGAAGTGGGATAGATAGTCTGTCTGTCCTCATCTATATTATTAGTATGTAACATGTCGCACGATCCAAAGTGATTTTTATCAGTCCCTTGACAATTTGTCCCTTACAATTACTGGCCGTACCAGTATTATGTACCGCGCAGTTGTCATTATTTAGGTCACCAATCCACTGTTTTCGAGCGATATGGAACCTATATATCATCACGTTTGTAATCCCGAAGGGGTAGGCATAGTCACGGCAGCTAGCCCCTTTAACCACTTTCAGCCAAATTAAACTGGGCTGGATTTAATGGAAAACTGATTGTTAGATGTAACCAGTGGTGCGATATAACTCAACTAATCGAATCGTGAGATTTTTCTAGCTGTATTTCATCCTGCAATGGACAATTACAGACTGACGATGGTGATGGTTTTTCCCTTAAGTTGTGGAGATACTCATTGAAGACATTTTACACTTTTACATGAAGGCGATTTGTATGTCACGTGATCAGAAAACTCTGGATGCGCTAAGCCGTTTATTTCCACATTTATACATCGTGATCCACTACGTGTTTTTAATACAGTTGCTCAAAAAGTGGCGTATTGCAGGGACGTATAGCGTTCGGGATGTGGGCTATTACATACTCGTGCTTTTTTTTTACCTTTCCCGAACTCGTGCGTTCTCTTTCCCAACTGTCAAAATAATGTCTATTAAAAAGAAAAAAACTGTACCAATGTCAATGTATATGTGAATTATAACTTTTATAAGAATTAAATGATTAGTTAGTTGAGTTTATGGTGTTTTTATTTTTTTATTAAATTGCTTAATTTTTTCGCAACTATATTAAAAATAGTCGTTCAGTACACGTACGGAACCGTCATTGCAACTTGTTCCGACTAGGTACGGCGGGTAGACATTTGTCGGAACTCTTTGCAATGACAGCCTTTCCGTACTTGTAATGAAATATACTATAACCGCACTAGTACAGTCACGAGCAATAATATGTATACATTGTCACATTTTCAAAAATATCTAAACTTATGTATTATTTTTTATTATTATTCGTTATTTGTGTAATCTTTCCCTTAACCTTTTACTCAGACTTTGCGTCTAAACTGTAAGTTGTAACGTCTAAACAGCCTGTGGAAGAATATTTTAAATTAAAATACCTAATTAGCTTAAAAAACGTATGCTGTAGAAATCATTTCGAGCGTTTATGTATATTAACCGAAACAGACAAACGCACAGAGACGCACACAAAATCCTTTTTTGTTTTGTTACAAGTACAATTTTTACTTTAAGTAATAAGCTGTCATTTTAACATTACAAACAGACACTTCAATTTTATTTATGTGTATGGATAGTTCGAGATCAGATGCAGTTGAAATCCCGACAAAGAATTCCACACCCCGCGGCCTTGAGCCCGCATCCGCGCCACTGAACCGATGCGAAATACTTTCACTATACAATTTCAATTCCACTCCGCGCCAAATGCTAATCTTCATGATTTGAAACGGTTCTTATTTAACGGTAGTTATTTCAACGGCGTAAGGTTGATTTTGGCGCGTTTTTGTCGAGAGCGCTGTTAATGAAAGTCTTATTGCAGAGTTTACGTAAACTTAATTCTGTTCCCAATTGAAGTTTGAGCTAAAAAAAAGTGTTTCGCACAGTTTCAAATAAATAAAAGACTACATCATATACATTGATCTGACTCCAAGGTAGGTAGCTTTAGCACTTGTGTTACGGGTATCAGAAACAACGGTGGTATTACTAATATATAGTTAAATAATGAATTTCAACATACAGACACAGGCAGACACAAGTAATCATCACACGAATGTTTGTTTTGGGGTAGGGATCAAACCCACAACTCTTGGCGCATGGGGCAGGGTCACTACCGAATGCGCCATAGAACCAGTCAAATATTAATTAAGACGACTTCGTTCGTCATCTTCCTAGCTTTATGTCCTAAGCAAGGGACATAAAGGAGTCCACTGAGACATGATTCAGGATTAAGCGAGTGCCGCAAGCAAACGGCTGCCGATCTGGCCTTCGTAACCTTTAATAGAGGAACCAAGCAATTCGGATCATGGTTACGCAATTATAGTTTTATTCGAAAACGGAGGTTCCACGGACTAGTAAAAAAAGCAGGACTCCACGCTGCCATACTATAGCGTGAAGCCACGTTTATGCATGTGTGAGTGAGAATGGATACCAGATAACGGATATCTGTCAGTGGGAGCACTTATTATGTTAATGTGTGACGTAAGTTGCGTGTCAAGGTGGAGCACCTGAGGAGCTTCAATGTCTAGTAAGTGGCGCGGAGTCCTTCTTTCTTTCTAGTCCGGTTTCAACACAATATTTTCCCTTACTAGCTAATGGTATAAATACCTACATAGATTTGAAGAATCCAGAGGTACGTGCCAGCACCCGCTGAATCTACTACCGCTCTCGAGGTCTATATAACTATTTAAATTTATTTCTTACCCGTTCTCCTCGAATAATCTAAATAAATACCGCCATACATCCAATTCATGTGCAAACTACGTTATACACAGGAAACTTGCACTAAAGATACTCATATTTACATAACATATCGAAACGTGACGTTGGCACTTATTGATACAATTGATTCACATGGCTATGGACGGCCTTCTGAATGCCCACGGTTCATGGCAATTTCTCATTATACTTTTCAGAAGACACAACCTATAAACTGAATGAGGAAAACGATAACACAATTAAATACTACCGATAGATGGCAGTGGTAGTAACTGTTATAAAAACTTGTATTTTTTTAAATTATTATTAAACCAGCGATGATGCCCAACCGCGATGTACATTTTCGCCTCTTAAGGATTGAATTTCTGTGGAGTGTCTGCAGTGGGGGGCATTGAGCGCAGATTCCGCTAAGAGTCCCAGCAGGGGAGCCTAGAACCTGTGTCGTGCCCGAAAAAAGAGGTGTTCTTTGTTGATGGTTCTTGAGGTTTAGACGGCAGAACGGCAGCTCCCAACCATTTAGACTAACACACAAATTCTCTAGTTTGGAACTAGGGAATTGGTGTGTCAGTCCGAAGAATTTAATTATTACTTATTTTACTTGGAGTTCTCAGCATCTTAGATCTACTCGGGCAGTGCATAAATGCGTTCATCACGGAAAAAAGGCTATGACAATATTCCTGTGCTATTATCAATATTCGAAAGAGAAGAACACCATAACTGAGACCTTTTAGTTAGTAAGAGTTCGGCATCACCACTCTTGCAACAGTATCCAGTGACAGCGATCCAAGTACAGATAGCGCGCGAGTTGAATGCAGTCGGGGCCTAAGACGAGACATACCTGAGCGCTGCATTCAACTCGCGCGCTATCTGCATATACTCATGTACTACATAATGCTTACCGCGTTTAGTCTTGCTGGTATTGGAAGCCTGGAACCTGCGTCGAATGAACAGGTGTTCTTTGTTGATGGTTCTTGAGCTTTAGACAGTAGTGGAACGACAGCTCCCAACCATTCAGACTGACACACCAATTCCCTTGTTTGGAACTAGGGAATTGGTGTGTCAGTCTGTGTATCGGTGTGTATTATTTCTAGTTGAATAGAGAGGTAGGCTACGAATACTCACTGTCAACAGGCGAGATGGGGTCGCTGACTATAGGCACGTTGTTGGTCATGTTGGTCCATCTCTGACCGGTCCCGTTGGCGCCCAAGATGGGCGGCACCTGGGTGACCACCGTTGGGACGGTGACCGTCGCGTCTGAAATGAGAATACGCCGTGACTATATTGTTCACATGGTGATTTAGTAGTTGTGACGAGATTTAAAAATGTCGCAACATTACATTTATTTTACAAACTGATGCAGCCTGAAAAAAAAAATTACACTTTGGAACGCAAAAAGTTCTTATTCAATTTTAATGTCGATATTTTTTTTAATTTCAGCTAAAGTACTTTCTTATTAAACAAACTATACTAAACAACTTTAATAGTATTGAAATGAAATATGAAAATTAAATGAAATGAAATATTTATTTATTTTTAGCTCAAAAACTTAAGTACTACAATCGTGTTTGAGTGTGTGTGTGTGTGTGTGTATGTACGAGTGTGTAAGAGTACTTCATTGCTTACTGATTGATACTAAAATTGACAATTTGCGATCGTTTGTCATTTTGCGCTTTTGATCTTATGCTCCTAAACGCTACATGAAGATAGGTCTCTCTCTATAGCCGCCAATCCCAATAAAAAAACAATTGTAAATTTGTGATATAAACAATGGGATAAAAACCATTCGCATAACGCTGCATTTCTTTCATATTTAGAAACGGTTACAATATAAAAATAAATAATAACAATAAATAATAATAACATCATCACGCCCATAATCCCCGAAGGGGTAGGCAGAGTCAAAGGGGCAGCATGCCCCTTCAACCACATTCAGCCAAAAACAAAGTCGGGCTGGGTTAGATGGAAAATTGTGAAAAAGCAGTGACAAGCGGCTAACCTGTGGCCTGCACAATCACACTCAAAACCCGATATACCATTAGTCGCCTTTTACGACATGCTAGGCAAGAACCACAGTTGGCATTTTATTTTTAAGTCCAAGACCAACATGGGACAGTGGGCTGGGTTGGATGGAAAGCTGTGAAAAAGGAGTGACAAGTGGCTAGCTCGTCGCCTACTTAATCACATACCCAAAAGCCCGTAAACCATTAGTCGCCTTTTTTTTTGTCCCAGATTAACATGGGCCAAGTCCCAGACCAACATGGGACAAACGGTGATATAAAAATAAAAAAAAAAATAAAGCCCTACTTCGCTAGAATAACGTCGTTAAGTAACTTACTGGCTTCAGCCAGTAATAAAGTCAAAAGAAATTAGTTGCGCACACAAAGAAATAAAACATCATTTTGACGTATGATATACAATTACGTCACAATATCTTGAATAGCAAAATAATTCGCCGAGCCACGCGCGCATCCGTCTTCTGACGTAAAAGTAATAAAAATAAAATTTATAAATTAATTAAACAGTTACATAAAACTCCGCGATTAATTAATATAAGAGAACTGACATTCTGAAGATGCGCAGCATAAACACGTAATTAATACTTAATAACAGTACGTTTCAAGTTGCTGAGTAATATGCAATAAAATGTATCTTAAAAAAATACAATACATTCCAAAGGAAGTCGTGCTGCAATATAGATGTATTATATACTATATGAAAAAACAAACATTTACTAACGTTAAAAAAAAAATTACCAAAATCGGTATATAGACGATGATAATAACCGCGAACACACATAAAATATATACATATATACGGTCGAATTAAGAAACATCCTCCTTTTTTGAAGTCGGTTGAAAATCGCAACGGAAATCATCTGTGCTTCTGCTATTGGGCTTGACAAATAGATCGCGCCCTTAGATGCAACGGGGCGGGATACAGCTAAACAAGCGAATAAAAGGAGGCTTTTATTGAGCGAAACCAACATTGTTCCTCCTTGAAGTAGGCTATACTATAGGCACGAATGTAATTTTTGAATAAAAAAAAACTAGAGATTATTTTTAAAATATTTCCCAAAAAAAAAATTGCATCCTACTAATATGATGGATGTAAGTATGTTACTTTAAAAAAAAAAAACTACTGGATGGATTTTAATCAAACTTTAGAATTATATAGCTCATACACCCGATTAGCGTATAGGCTTTTCATCGATGTACCACGTGAGCGAAGCCGCGGGCAGAAGCTAGTTACAAATACCTTTATTTTCTGTGTTCGGTGGCTACATACCGGTTCCTGTGGATACTATTTGGAACAAAATCACATTTTCTAACACAGAAAAAGATGGATAGCAGTCTTTAGTTGTATGACAAAGAGTTATAATAAGGATGATGGGTTGAACAAAGTGATAGGGCACTTTTATTTATCACCTCCATATCATAATTTAATACAAACGGCGACTAATGGTATATGGGGTTTTGGGTATGTGATTGTGTGGGCGACAGGCTAGCCAGCCACTTGTCACCACTTTTTCACAATTTTCCATCTAACCCAGCCCAGTTTTGTTTCTGGCTGAATGTGGTTAAAGGAGCCTGCTGCCCCTTTGACTCTGCCTACCCCTTCGGGGATTATGGGCGTGAAGCTATGTGTATATGTAACTTTAACCCCTTAGTCTTAGTTACGGTATCTGTGCTTAATCCGTCATTGTGACGCCCCATTTCGCCTGTCGCTATCATCCTACCTACGCCTTACGTGCAACGCGCCGACTCCATTTAGTCGCCACAACAATTCGCATTATAGGTAGGGTTGTCACCCGTACTATATTATATAGTATCGTACTATATTTCAGTCAATTGTACTATTGTTATAGAAAAAATATAATAGTACGAATAATACTATATTTCTATCGGTCATTCCATTGTCGCGCTTTTTATATATTAACTGTGCCTAAACGCACCTGCAACGCAGCATTGGGAGTTTCAAAACGAAACGCATTCACGTCGTGTCGCTGTCATGTCAATGTTAGTACAGTAATTCTATGTCAATCAACTTGTCGACAAATGCCGACCGATTTTTGAGGATAAGCGTGTAATAATTATAAATACAGATGGAAAAAGAAATAATGACTGAAAATTCATGTGTACTATTTATTTTCCTTTCCAAAAGTACTATATTTTTTGCTATGTTTTGTAAGAAAAACTGTTTTACCTCCAAAAAAAAGGTGGCAACCCTAATTATAGGCCATGCGATTCATCACTTACTATCAAAGCATCTATCTGTGCAGCGTTGCACTATTACGTTCATTGTGTGAGATCCCACACATCCTTATAAGCTTGTCCGGTGCGGTAACGAATTCTTACTATCTACCACTTGGCACTGGTCAATGACTCGTGACTGCTTTTAGATCTATTCAAATGGATCATTGGTGCACTTAGATAGTTGTAACTAATAGGAGTCTTATTCGCTATAAGATTTAGTGTACGGTGATCAACTAGTTTTAAGGAAAAAAGTAATTTGAAAAAATTGTTGTACATAGCACAAAATTAAAAAGCTATGGACCACACTAATTATTTTCTGGCACCTTTAGGCAATTATTACCGAATATAAAAGAGAGTAGCTTAGTGGTAACGATATGCGCCTCATATTCGAGGTGTGCGGTTTCGAAACTGGGCACGTACCTTTAGATTTATTATATCTTTGTACTTTAGTATACCACTATTAGGCTGTGAGGGGTAATATCGTAATGAAACGTGCACATTAAAACAACTATAGTTGTGTAATGAGGACTATCGTTTTTTGTCTTACCAGGTGGCGCCACTGTAGAGTAAGGTCCTAATGTATGGCTGTCAAAGTTTGTTATTACGGGCGCCAAAACAAAAATTTACATTTAAATCATATTTAATACAATAGAACCGTAGAATAAACGTATTGGCCATGCCACAGTGTTGCGCAGTCCCGTTTTGCTCGGAGAAAAAGGCGGACATAAGTTTCCGAAAGATAAAACGGTTTTAAAGCAGTGATTATTAGCGATTCGCAGGGTCAATTATGTCCCTTCAAAACATTCACCTATTTGTAAATATAATTGAAATAAACCCGCGTAGCCAACCCACAAACATTCACTTTTGACCATCATTTGACATTTCGGAGACCTCACGCTACACAAGCGCCCCTAGCGGCGAATTCATACGCGATAGCCCTCATTGTCCGATTCTCATATCTAAGGGTGAAATGAAAAGTCAGATGGGCAATCTGAAGTCCTTTCATATAACCAGACGCTCTAAATCCTGGATCGTTATCTAATATAAGTATCCAATAAAATCGCATCATCTGTTTTGACTTTTGACTGGCTCCAAGAGTTGTGGGTTCGATACCCACCCAGGACAAACATTCGTATGATGGGTACTTGTGTTTGTTCTGTGTCTGGGTGTTAATATTGAATATTTAAGTAATTTAATATATATTTGTAATACCACTGTTGATTCTGATATCCGTAACACAAGTGCTAAAGCTACTTACCTCGGAGTCAGATCAATATATGTGATGTAGTCGGATATATATTTATATTTATTTTATATATTTATCTGTTGACACACCTAATGACTAGTCTCGTTCATATTGAGGCTTATAAGAAAGACGTCCATAGACATCTACAGATGTCGCCACAATTTCATTTAGTCTATGATTCATGCATTCACAATGGCGTAATGCCATACGTACCATCGTCCAATCAATTTGTTCACCGCACTATGGTTGGACCGTTTACCGCCGCCTGCGCAGTACCACGTGCTAATATAAACATCGGTTTCCTCAATCAGATTTTCCTTTATCTTACGAGAAATCCGTATAAGGCGACTCTCTGATTGGTCCATCTTTAATAGCCTTACTAATATTATTAATAAAAAAATATGTAGTTCTATCCTTATTCATATTGTTGAAGCGACAGAACCTATGTATATAATCATGTTACGTTTTTACGCCACAGCCTTTTGTAATGCCGAGTAGACAGACTGGGACCACCCAAGTTATAATGACACGAAATGAAATGAAATGATCTTTATTTATGTAGACTTCAGGAAAGCACTTATAAATGGTCAGAACAAAATAACTATAAACCGGTACAAAAAGCAGATTCTACCGAGAAGAAACCGGCAAGAAACTCGATAGTTACTCTTTTAAATGCCAAGTCTTAATGGCTATTATGTAGTTACAATTTCTTAGTCAAGGTTAATCTATCAGTGCAGGCAAACAGCCTATTCTAAGACTAGCCATATATCTTATCATTAAAATAATCTTCTACCTTATAGTAGCCATTTTTAATAAACAAGTTTTAATATACAATTTAAACTTATGCTCATTTATCTAAATGAGACTTTGTGGCAGCTTATTACACATTTTGATAATTAGACCAATAAAAGAATTACCACTCCTATGAAGTCTACAACTTGGAACAGCAAGCTTGTGTTTATTCCTAGTGTTAAAAGTATGTTTATCTGAGTTTTTATCAAACATGTGTATGTTTTTGTACACATACATTAAACAGTCCAGAATGTACTGCGAGGCTGCTGACAGTTGGTGTCTCAATGTTAGTTACGAGGGCTGCGCATACGTATACTATTTTTTGGAGCTAATAACGGGTTACTATCGTTATAATAAATAAATAACGATTCACCTACCATCATTCTAAGCTTGCATGCATGTGCTATAGATACAATACCACCTCTCTTTTATATCATAAATATCATCATAAACTGCCTCGTTGGTCTAGTGGTAGCATGCGCAGCCTAATGACCAAGAGGTCTCGGGTTCTAACCCCGGGTCGGGCCAAAAATTTGTCGTCGTCCACGCAATCATATATCATCATGCATTTGACTATGTATATACAACAGCACATAACAACGTTTGCAAAGTTCCATTTGTCGTCTTTCCACAACACAGTGCAAGACAACTGTATTGAATATTTGTGCAAGCACTTATTGAGCAATAACGAATAAATAAATAAACAAATCCGTTTGAATATAAAGCACTTACGCACCGCCTGCGATGTTACCCAACAGTGACGTCAAACATCACAAACATCATCACCGACATGTAACAAACGGAATGTGCGTTTAGGCGCTTTGTATAATGCCTAGTTGGTTACTTAAGCGATCCAAATGTTCAATAGAAACTACTAATTTTAAATACAACAATATATTTGCGATCATTAATCGACGTTTATTTTTTTTCTGCTTGTTTTATCAGTAAAATACAAAAAAGGTGCCATTTTGTCGTTTTGAATATCACATGCTCAGCATTACCACAAACTGCATAAATTATGTGTAATTTATGTAAATATTATTTAAAAATCGACACTCACAAAAGTGCGACTATGTAAAAATAATAATCGTGATCGTGTTGTATGTGTATTGTACTTGCAGTATAATTTAATCACAGCATAACTAACTTTTAAACCTTCTAGCATCAATTTAACTTAGTAAATTGTATTTCCTGCTAAAGTTCCAAACCAAAAGGTTATTCTACCATTGTGTCCAACGATAAGTTTGTTTTATCTTTCTGACGTCAAACGGCGGCATTACGAGACCATCATCTAGACACATTGCACTAAGTCGCATTACACAATTCAACTGCAACAGCAAAGCAAAATAACACACAATTCGAAAAACAAGACAATGACTCGAGAAATTCGCTAAAACGATGCGCAAAGCAGATACGACAAAAATATCGCAGATGCAAGAGTATAAACATTCGCTAATGCATTCGCTTAGACAAAAATTACTGTACATCTTGGATCACACAACAGCTTGTGCTTGCATAAACAATACAATTTCGCTTTATAGGTTTATTTCAAGACAGTTAATCTCATTTTTATTGAGTACTAGCTGTCTCGGCGCACTTCGTAACGCCCCGTTCTCGGATTTTCATTTATTATTTCTCTCGAAATGTTGCCATATTTTCTTACCGTACAAACCTTTCCTGGAAGATGACAAATATTTTAAAACCAAAATCAGCCAAATCACGAACGAACGAACAGCAATTCATTATTATATTTAAGATTTCATCTCCTGCCTCCTGTTTTCATTAAACTAAACGGGTTTCGCGATTAGTTAAATGAAGCTTTTTATCATCATCATCATAAACAACATTATCATCAGTCAGAAAACACCCATTACTAAACATAGAACCTTCTAGGGCAATCCGTCCATCATCCACCGCTTTTAAGACCTTTATATATGTACAAAATAAAGAAATTTTGACTGGCTCGATAGCGCATTAGAAAGTGACCCTGCCCCATGCGTCAATAGTTGTGGGTTCTATCCCCACGCAAGACTAACATTCGTATGATGAGTAGGTACTTGTGTTTGTTCTGTGTCTGGGTGTTAATATTAAATATTTAAGTATAAATTTGTAATACCACTGTTGTTTCTGATATCCGTAACATAAGTGCTTAAACTACTTACCTCGGAGTCAGATCAATGTATGTGATGTAGCCTGATATTTATACATACATAATGTCACACCTTTTTCCCATGGGGGTAGGCAGAGATCACGTACTTTCATTTGTTACGATCCTGACATACACCTTAGCTTCTTCTACATTCGTAGGTCTTTTCATACACGCTCGTCGGTTAAGGGTGCTGTTTACCTGACCTTTTGTTAATACATTACCAATCTGGTCATGGAAAATCCGTCTAGGTCTTCCCCTCCCGACGGCTCCATTTACACTAGCCTTATATATCTCTTTCGTCAATCTTCTTTCATCCATTCTCTCAACATGCCCAAACCATCCAAGCATGCCTTTTTCAATCTTAGTCACTACATCTTCTTTCACCCCACATCGTTCTTTAAAAGAATTTATCAGCCGACGAATGTGACCAATGTGAACGGATAGACATACTTAAATACGTTTATAAACATCCATGACTCGAGTACAAATATCCATGTTCATCACACGAAATATTTGCCCCTAGCGGCCTATTCGAACCCGCGACCCTTGGTTTCGTGGCCAGGGTCTCTGACCACTCGACCAACGGGCCGGTCTTTAAATAACTATACATATATGTTCGGTCTATGTTTGACGAGATATCCACTTTTGACAAACGTGACTTTTGCCATGTTACCCAAATCTTTAATCCGATAATTTTTTTTGACAAAATGTGGTAAGGCAAGCTAGTCAACTCTTTGGGTTCTACCTCTTCGGGGATTGCGTGATGGTATGTCTATGTACAGAAAAATGCCCGTGCAAATTATAATGTCTCTGCGAATGTCCATGTATTCAAATTCATCGATACCAATTGTACGCTAATGCATCATGGCCGTAACCATCAATATAATTTGCGTGCCCTATTTCTAAACGATTTGAGGCGAACTCCATATGTCCACTTACATTCATGTCTATTATATTTATCGACTCATCTAACTAACGAAACTTCACGCCACTCCCCTAGCGGGGTAGTCAGAGAGGACCGACTCATCTTCTTTTTATGTAATTCGAAATCCCGTTCATACATTCAAATCACATATGAAAACATTTCTCATGAAAAAGGGCTACTATAGAATTGTAGATTTTTTAAATGATAGAAATCTACAGTCTGCCCTCTAATTCTTGCATGGTCTACTCGACTATTGTAATGTATTACATTAATTGAATTAAAATTATATAAATTAGTAGAAGTAGATATTAATTAGAATTATTATTGTATACATGGCGATTTAAAAGAGTAACTACCGAGTTTCTTGCCGGTTCTTCTCGGTAGAATCAACGTTCCGAACCTGGCGGTAGAATATTTATTTTGTATTATTATGACTATTCATAAGTGCTTTTGTGGAGCCTACATGAATAAAGGTATTTCTCTTTCTTCAATAATACCAAATACGCGGTGGGGGGTGGGGGGGTGCTTTTTCCGCCGTGGAACTCGTGTGGTAACAAGGTATATTTACTAAAAGAACCTATCAATAATATTGTGTTGTCTTTCCCTATTCTACTTATTATTCTATTGGATTTAAATTTCCACTAGATATTGGAACACTGGATCAAGTTTTTCTGTATTATTTCATGGTCAATAAATAATAATAATATCACATACATTGATCTGACTCCGAGATAAGTAGCTTAAGCACTTGTGTTACGGATGTCAGAATCAACAGTGGTATTACAAATATATACATAAATATTGGATATTAACACCCAGACACAGAAAAAACACAAGTATTCATCATACGAATGTTTGTCCTGGGTGGGAATCGAACCCACAACTCTTGGCGCACGGGGCAGGGTCACTACCGAATGCGCCATCGAGCCAGTCATAAGTAATGTATTCTATTTCTTTTTTCTATTTCTAAGTAATCCAGCTGAGTCTAACACAATTTTAGCTCTGCTGATTCCGTCACATGACGCTGGAACGCAATCCCTATTCCTCTTAGCTAGTAATTACTAGTTCAAGTGCGACGCTGACGAAAAACTTCCTTCATGATAAGTATATGACAGTTAAAATGATCCGTACGCCTGTCTGTCATCTGTCACCCAGAACACCCAAGCCCGAGTCCAATTACAAATGTTAACTTGCTAATTGACCTGCCCGGGAAGCAACATAGATACTTGTGTGCATGTGATACTGATATTTAAATAAAGCGCGTTACGTAATTACCTCCGAGGGGTGCGAGTTCAAACCCGGTCATGCACCACTGGATTTTTCAAATCTATGTTGTACATACACGTACAAATCTAACCCAGCCCAGTCGTATTTTTGGTTGAATGTGTATAAAGGGGCTTGCTGCCCCTTTAAATCCGCCTACCCCTTCGGGGATTGCGGGCGTGGTGCTATGTATACAATGTTTTATACCACTAGCTGAGGTTTCTCCGAAGGGGTTTACTAAAGCGAGGGCGCAACTATAATTATATCTAGGGCTGCCCTGCGTCCGGGATTCCCCGGATTTGTCCTAGGGCCACTTCCAAATGCGACATCGAGCTAGTTAAAAATAGCCTGTTATAAGTACTAATAAAGAAATCACCTAATATACCGTATTAAAAATCTCGGAATGCCATCATTACCTTCAAACACTTACCGATATTCCCTAAAAAGGACTCAGAAGAAGTAATTAATTCCTAATCAGACTGACCCGAGCCCGCTCATGTGTCTAATGTAAGGTCAACATGTATTTAGCGCTTATTATATACTTAAGCGTTTCTCAAAGTTTCGACACACATACATACATTATATCGTCATCGTCTTCGAGAATTTGCGTCAGTCTGAAGAATTTATTTATTTTACGTTTCACGCCCTTAATCTCTGAGGGGGTAGGCAGAGTCAAAGGAGCAGCGAGCCCAGCGAACCACTTTTAGCCATAACTTTTAACTGGCTGGGTTAGATGGACAATTGTGAAAAGGCAGTGACAGGTAGTTTGTCCCCCCCCCCCCCCCACACACACACAGCCCCTTAAATATTACATGGCCAGATCGAGTTCATACCCCTGCATTCCATTTAGTAGTGTGCAACAAAAATACAACGGACTATAACGCCTAACCTTATATTTGAACCCCGGACCTATTGGTCTATAAGCGACGCGTGCTACCAATGGCCCAATAAGACAGTCAATTAAGTTACGAAAAGGATTTTGTTTAAAAAAAATTGTTTGATAGGCATTTTAAAATGCCTTTCCTTCGCAAAAACATGAAACAAATTAAAAAAAAACAATAATTTCTATATGTACTACATATAGGTTTTAATATAGCAAAAGATTATTTTACCATTTCAAATTGTACACGCTAAATCCAATTGAACAACTGTAATAACATAATCACATTACAGTTTGAGAAGCATTACAGCGGGCTATCGCTGTTCTTATATAGCATTTATTATCAATGTCACAAGATGTAAATATATTACCCATTTAATGCACTCCAGAACGAACGCTAGCTCAAATATATATAATTGTGTATATTATATATAATAAATATACGTAAGTATTATATGACACATACATACATAATGTTACGCCTTTTTCCCATGGGGGTAGGCAGAGACCACATCCTTCCATTTGCTGTGTTGCACAGCGCAAATCTCAAGACCAGCTGAACCGATTTCACTAATACTTTTTTAGTTATGTTTCTTATGAAAGAAAAAAATAAAATAGTTGCGCGTTAAATAAAATAGTCCCATGTTGGTCTGGGACTTGGCCCATGTTGATCTGGGACAAAAAAAAAGAATGTGCCAACTGTGGTTCTTGCCTAGCATGTCGTAAAAGGCGACTAATGGTTTACGGGCTTTTGGGTATGTGACTGAGTAGACGACGAGCTAGCCACTTGTCACTCCTTTTTCACAGCTTTCCATCCAACCCAGCCCACTGTCCCATGTTGGTTTGGGACTTAAAAGAATATGCCAACTGTGGTTCTTGCCTAGCATGTCGTAAAAGGCGACTAATGGTATATCGAATTTTGGGTGTGTGATTGTGTAGGCGACAGGTTAGCCGCTTCTCACTGCTGTTTTTCACAATTTTTCATCTAACCCGGCCCGACTTTATTTTTGGCTGAATGTGGTTGAATGGGCATGCTGCCCCTTTGACTCTGCCTACCCCTTCGGGAATTATGGGCGTGATGTTATGTATGTATGTATGTATGTAAATAAAATAAATGAGTATTGAAAACCGAAAACGGGGCGTTACGAAGTGCGCCGGGTCAGCTAGTAAATAAATAAATAAATAAAATAAAATAAATACTTCATTTCTCAAAGTTTTACATTACAGGGGAATAACATACACACCTATATGAGTCTCATACATGTATTTAACTATGCTACATACATTTATTGCACTCTGTGTGCAAACCAGAGCGTGGTAGCTCAATGGTAAGGACACGCTACTATATTCGAGAGGTTTGAGTTCAAACCTGAGCACTTCTGTATCAAATATATCTACGTATTTGTACTACTAACTCAGCAGTGAATGATAATGATAAAAAATCGTGTTGAAACCTGCACATTCTAACAACTATGGATGTGTAACCATGATCTAATTTGTCTGGCTCCTCTATTCGAGGGTTACCAAAATAAGATCGGCAATAGCTTCATCGTCCAGACTCGCTAAATCCTGATTCATGATTTAAATGGTCCCCGACTAAACGAGAGATGTATGTGACATACATCTCAATCATCATCAAGAAGATGATGAGACATACAGTATGTCTCATCATCTTCTTAGCATTCTAAGAAGATGATGATACATACGCAGAGACCAGACCTAATGCTAATTAGAAACGTAATATGTTTCCGAACGATTTCATAGTTTAACTTGATCTACCCAAATCATAACCATAGATGTATGTCTAAATGATGTTGAAGAGGTGTGTTGAGGATCGTGCCATATAGCGTTCGCCTACCCCGCTAGGGAAGTGGCGTGAAGTTAGTTAGTTAGTTAGTTATAATCATAGATCATAGCCCTAAAGTTTCATAGGAATAGACGACAAAATCAACAACATGTCAATCTACCGCCGGAATTCTCTATTGGTAATAGTTGCTAATAATTCGATAGTGACTCTTGTCAAGCGTCAAGATCACAATTAATATAGCAGCATTCCTTCCATCAAATTGCCCCAGTGCTGTGATCCCACGTCACAAGTAACAATACCTTTAAATGATGTAATATAAAGATATGCGAATAATCCGATGAGAGAAATAACCAATGTTTACACAGCCCGCGACGGCAGTTGAAAACAATATGGGCTCTTCGCCGACGCTTTGAGAGCGTTCCTCAACAATATAAAAATTAAAACCCGTCCCATGTTAATCTGCAACTTAAAAATAATGTGCCAACTGTGTTCCTTGCCTAGCATGTCGTAAAATGCGACTAAAGGTATATCGGGTTTTGAATGTGTGATTGTAAACGCGACGAGCTAACCACTTGTCACTACTTTTTCACCTAAGCCCTTGTGCACCAAAATCAACTGTGTCCTTGAGTAGCATATCGCTGAAGGCGACTAATGGTGTATCGACAGCTGTAATTAAAATGTCTGTTATCTTAATTATTCTTATCATTTCCCTAGACACTGTGGACTTGATGTTTTACATGTACTAGATGCTGTAATAACAGCATGGGTTTCTTTGAAAGGGCCTTGCGGAAGCTCAATGCTTGTTTAGTCATATACAGTAGTACAAAATAACTCCTACCAAGGGGGATCGACCATTCCTGTGTAACCAAGACGGAGGTCATCAGATGTCGACTTTTTTATTTTATTTTATCAGTCATATCACAATAAACATTTACAGCCGCATTCTCAACACCACTTATTATTGATGCAACAACAACTTAATATTCCTGATAAACGCGTTGCATGATTGCGCATCTTAAAACCAAGTTAGAGAGCTGACAGTTCGGGTCAAGAACGTTGCAACTTCTACGCACGAAATGATTACCTACTCGTTGCACTGTGAACGTGCATTTGGTAGGACTGTCACTTTAAAATAATGTTCCGCGCGGGAGAATCCGTCGTTAGCTAATTTAGTACGCAATAATGACCAAACCAAACCAATAAAAAAAACTTTCTTTCTATCGACAAAACTTGTGATAATAAACATTCACGTAATAAAAACACGCAATTTTTTAAAGTTTTTGACCATCCATAGGATAAACAATCTTTATGATTAACATTGCTGATTTTGGCAGTACCGTTAAATTCATTGTGACAAGTAAATTTTTAAAGCAATTTGAAAATAAATAACTAGGATTCAAACAATCACCTGCCCAAACGTATTTCATTTAGAGTAACTTCTTTTAAACTGATTTTGACATTTTGACGACCACTGTCAAATTGACAATGACAGTTTTTGACGCGTTCGCGCAGACATTCCCGTTTTTTGCGTTGGATGGACAGATAAAAATTTAACTTTTACAGCGGACTGCGATGTAAAACCATCGGAGTCCGCTGTAAAAATTTTTTTTTTCATTAATTCTGATTAATGTACAAAAATAATACACTAATATAATGTTAGACGGCAATAAGAGGTCAGTTAAACACAAAAAATATACATTCATTGTTTTACCTGTGAAGTCCTCAAATACTATGTAACGAACATACCACTTACTTATATATACCTGACAGAAATACAAATGATCACGTACATCACTAACCATTCGCACCTAACGGGTGAGTTGGCAGTCTTTGGTTACATGGCCAGGGTCTGTAACCCTAACTTCATTGTTAGCGAGTATCACTAATCAATAAATAAATATCTGTAGGTACATTCGTACTATACTTTATGGTATTATGACATTTTTCTTTTTAAATTCAATGGACTTCATGTGTTAATATGGAAAGCTACCGGAGTATGTAGACTTTAAAACTTACTCTCCTATTTGTACTATGTATGTAATTTTAGGTGTGTGAAATGCGGCATGAATGTAGTCATGTTAATACAAATATGTGTCACCAGTACTGACCAGAGACACAACAAGAACCTACACACACATAGGTACATACAGACTGACCCGATGGTCGAGTGGGCAGAGACCATGACCACGAAACCAACGGTCGCGGGTCCTAATCCCGCTAGGGGCAAATGTTTCGTGTGATGAACATGGGCGTTTGTACTCGAGTCATGGATGTTTATAAACGTATTTAAGTATGACTATCCATTCACCTAGTATCCATAGGACAGGCATACATGCTTAGTTTGGAACTAGGGAATTGGTGTGTCAGTCTTAAGACTTTATTTATTTATACGTTTCACGCCTGCAACCCACGACGAGGGTATCAGTGAGCGGCAAGGACCTATAACCAAATTAAAACGAAAAGCCACATCGTAGAAGATTAATTGCATGAACTCACTACAATAGGTGTGACGAGTATCTACACTCTAATAACATTTATTCATATCGCCACATAAGTGTATTAAGGTTCAAATTCGCGTACACTTCACTTATTAGTATCTCGATGAATGTATCAATATGAGTACTACGCTTCTGTTGGCGTACAATAACTATTAACTGACTCCCAACAAAGACGTAGTCCCTATTACAACGGCGTAAAGTTTCGATTGGCGATTTCTAATGCATGTCAATTTAGACTAATTTACATTTTGTTTTTGTGCTGTTACTTTGCGCTTACGCAGATAACCTATTAAATAAGTAGGTATCGTTACCGTGGTAATTATGAATTTGCTTTGCTAGTTAATTTTACTAATTGTATGCATTCATTATCCTACTAACATTATAAACGCGAAAGTTTGTATGGATGGATGTTTGTTACTCTTTCACGCAAAAACTACTGAATGGATTTTAATGAAACTTTACAATCATATAGCTTATATACACCTAAATAACATATGGGTTTTGTTTTATCGATGTACCACGCGAGCGAAACCAAAAGCTAGTTATCTATTATTACGTGAAGCAAATAATATTTACCCTTTTTTTTACGAAAATCACGCGGACAGAGGAATATGCGATTTGGCACAGTCAAAGTTTATATGGAGAAAGAGTGTAGAAAGCTAATATTTCAATAAATAATGCATTTTAAACACATTACAATAATGAATTGAACGAACCGGGCGACCACTAGTTATAATGTACTGGATAATGGTATTATACTATAAATCCTCCAAAAACAAACATTTTAATATTGGCCCATTTGTCAAGTGACACAATCATCAAATCGACGAGGGTTCAACCTATTTATAACCTTAAATCGTATAGATTGAGAGCCTATAATTGACAATTTAGTCATATATCCTAACTGTCTCTACTAGCATTATCTTGTTATAGTTACTTTAACATTATTAATGCAAAAGCTCAGTTGCAAATATTTAATGGGTTTATAAAACCAAACGTCGCGTTCAGTTCGCATTCAGTCATAATTATATCAACGCGGTGTCCGGCATTCAAAACCGCGAAAGTGTAATAGTACTTCTATACCACATACTGCACTCAGGCTCCCGAGCCAACGCCCTCCCAATACTGCCATTTTATGGCGATTTTCAAGAAAATATTTAGACAGTCTTTTTTATTGAAACGACATTTAAGATTACCACTCTGTCACGTATTTCTATGTACAAGAAATTTATTTATTCACAAACCGCTGGTCAAAATTTAATATCTTATAAAATCTAACAATGACAAAGCATATTAAAAGATAGCATTTCTAATCATTTTTAATTCAAATATACCTTTAAATATACATATAGATTTAAAAAAAACACTTAATTATGGTCAACATACCCAGTACGTAACAAGTTGGTGAGCTATATTTACGTATAAAAGAAAAACAACCCTCTTACGAATTCCGTGCTATTCGTTTCCGGCTGCATTTGCACTTTATTATTTGATAACGCCCCGCCATCGCTAGATGGCGCTGTAGGAAGTTAAAACGCGGTATAGGAATGTATTCCCCAACCCCTATAAGCCGACGCATTCAATGCACCATTGGAGCTTTGGTTTACGGGTATCCTGTGATAAATATAGGACCCTGTATCCCAATGCACCAATAAAAAATACATAATATCAGAGTGTCTTCACAGACAGACAGAAGGATCGACTGTTGTTAGTCCTTTTGTCTGTTTGTCAAGACTCTCGCCGGTCGCGTGGATGCATTAAGATCGCGTACGGTTTTACAACATTATTTGTAACGAGATACGGTCATTAAATAACCTTATTATATAGCCCGTTTCACCTAACATGAGTTCCGTTCTCGTGACCATATGACGACACCCATTCGATCTTTTCCAATTTAATAAAAAAATCTAGGGCTGTTAAACCAAATATTTTATTTTGCATTATGATCAAACTGAAAATTTGTTAAAACTATCATAATTAATATTGTTATAATACGCAAACATGTCATAAGCGTGCGCGATTTTATCAACCCAGGACGTTTTGTTTTTGTATGAGTCTTAGGGGACACTTGTTTTCATTAAAACAGGATGTGATAACCGATTACTGTATTTTTAACATGCAGTTTAAATCACGGTATCTTTTTTATTAGTTTATCAATGATGTCAAATATAGTAATATGAGAAAAAAAAGTTTGTAATGTACGCGTAATAGTATGAAATATCTTTAGTCAAAGATATATAAGATATAATATAAAATAAATAGAAAAGATATATAAAAATATCGTTAGTTAAAATCGTATATCTTTAGTCAAATATCCTAACTGATGACAAGATACCCGCCATATCGATTAATGATGTGATGTGAATAGTAGTGGCAATCTATATGAGTAAACTATCCGATTTCAGTAATATGCAATTCATACGATATTTTTGCTAATATTAAATCTATACTTACCAATATTATAAAGAGGAAAGATTTGGTTGTTTGTTTGTATGCACTGAATAAGCTCGGAAACTACTGGACCGATTTGAAAAATTCTTCGACTAATCAAAAGTTACTTTATCAGCGAGTAACATAGGCTATATTTTATCCCCATATTCCCACGGGAACGGGAATTACGTGGGTGAAACCCAGGGGCGCTGCTAGCTAGTAATAAATTTAAGAAGAAACTTGATAAATGGTGTTTAGATTAATTAATGGAGATTATTAATTATTTTTTATAATGATGGTAACGTATAATGTAAAATATGTTTGAAACTGAATATTTTCATTTAGAGAAAGTACGATGCATGAAAAGGAGTATGGACACCTATCATAGGAATCATCTTAGGTGAAACAGACTATAGGTAAGTTTATACATCATTTGAAACATTATTTTAAGACAATTCTTCCAGCTAAGAATCAGTATATAGCTTATAATTAAACGAAAGAGGTCTAAGAACATATTTATCTGTACGAAAACATCTTCTGAGCTAATATTTGTGTAAAGACCAAAATCCGGGGAACCGTCTTGGTATATTATATACATTTGATGGATTATAAATATTAACAGACAATATCACAAATACATAGATCTGTTAACTGATTTTGAATTAAGTAGATTAAACATGTTATGGACATCAGAATCAACAGTGGTCTCACAAATTTACAGTAGGGAGCTGGAACCAATTTTTGGGTAGATCTTGAGGCAAACTGAAAACTTATCCCATACCTCTCCTATTGTACCCCAACACGGAATTGCAGACCTAGCTGATGAGCAGCGGGGTTAAATCATCCCCTCAATTATTAAATATATTTCTTTTTCCAAAAATATATTTGAGGCCTTCGGACCATTAGTGGATTGAAGAGGATTCGAACTCGCCACCTTCAATTGTCATCCAATGGGTAATGGTTATATTCAATGGTCTAAGCGTCCAAAACGTTTCAAATCAATACACATACGTTGCCAAACGTTATTAAATGCATTAAAGGATACTCGTAATGCTGTCTGATACGTCAAATATGACATGTCAGCTTATATATCACGATCATACAAGCTGTCTATGCCACCTACAAAATGACGTCATCATAGACAAGAGCCCAGAAATCTGCACAAACGTGACAATCCGCTGAATAAGCCGCGCATTGTACAGTCACCTTACAGATGTATTGTATTAACTGCATAGATACGACAAGAATGCGCTCGAGTGATGTATTTATAAACAACGTAAGTCTGCGAGGCGTGAACTTGAATGATATAGCAAACGCTACTGGAATATTGTGATCCACCGATTGAAAACTGCTTAGGAAAGAACATATAACGTCGTAGGTCTGGGACTTAATAAGAATGTGCCAAGTGTGTTCCATGCCTAGTATGTCGTAAAGGGCGACTAATGGTATATCGCGTTTTAGGTATGTGATTGTGTAGGCGACTAGCTAGCCACTTGTCACTACTTTCCCAATTTTCAATCTAACACAACCCAATTTTATTTTGACTGCACCAGTGTGGTTAAAGGGACATGCTGTTCTTTTGACTCTGCCAACCATTTCGAGGATAACGGGCGTGATCTTATATATATTTATTAACATTGAGCGGTCGTAGCTCATTGGTAAGGACACGCGCCTATTAACCGAGGAGTGCGGGTTAAAACCCGGGCACATACCTTTGGATTTTCAAATCTATGAACGTATTTGTACCACTAGCTTGACGGTGAAGGAAAACATCGTGATGAAACCTACAAATTCAAACCACTTTGGATTTATAACCATGATCCAAAAATTGTCTGGTTCCCCTATCTTAGGGTTACGAAGGTCAGACCGGCAGTCGCTTCAATGTTATTACCAGACTCGCTAAATCCTGGATCATGGTCTAAGCTAGGAAGATGATGAACATTTATTTCATCTTCATCTTGGCGTTATGTTCCTAGCCGTATATTTTAGTGGGAGCCGCTTTGACCGTAAATCTGAATCAACCGAGTTAGTTAATTACTCTTAGGCGATTTATATCTAACTTTTATGACTCCTAAAGAGGTGAACCAGACTACACGAACCATAGTTAGACATCTACAGTTATCTGAATGTTTACCTACACATTAAAATAAACTTCGATGTAACCTATGTAATGGTTCCTCGTGAAGTTTTGCGTCGAGCTAGTGGTATATTTTTAAAATTTAATAAAAATCCAGAGGAGCTATTTAGAATAGGTCTTCAATATATTTACCAGTTGAAAAAAAAAAAAAACATACGACTATATTGAAATTTTAAATTTTACTCGTAATAAATATAATGTTAGTTTTATGCCAATAAAATAGCGTAAGTATGATCTGCTTATCATGTCTAAGTCAAAGTCAAAGTTAAAATATTCTTCATTTATATAGGTTTCAAGGAAACACTTATAAATCGTCAAATACAGGTAAAGCCACAGCTATATGATTCTACCACCGGTTCGGAATGTTGTATCTATCGAGAAGAATAATTAACTTTGAACCATGTTTTAGTGCGGGCTTGTTGAAGAGTATCAAAATAAAAATATATAAATTACAAACCAAAACCTTGACCCGACCAGAGCAGACCTATGGACATTTGGTACTCTCTAACCTGGCTAACTAGCTCTGTACGGTTAAATTCTAATATTTTACGCAGATCCGAGTATGGAACTTTACATTAGGTACCTGAGCGTGCCAGCCTATTCATGCTTGACCACAGCTGGCTTACCAATACAAAAATACATAAAATGGTTTGTTTTCACAATCATTCGTAACTTTACTGCAGTGGGTAACCGATTTCTACCCTAATATAATTTGCCCTTGGCTACACTACTAAAAACTCATTCCCTTACACCAATATAATGTCAAACTATTTCCCAATAACATTTCATTTCAACACCAAAACACGCAATGAAGCGTAACAAAACATATTTGATGCTTCATTCATACAAGAGCAATTAATTTTAATGCACGTTGCACTTAGACATGCCTTACTTAATGCAATTCAATATGGATTATGCACTTATCGCGTTACTGGAAGCGAAGGTCGTGAGAACAAAGAATTTCGTGTGATTATGAATTGGTAAACTTGATTTTATTACGAGATTACAGTGGAATGAATAACAATGTTTTCGTCAAACATATGTATAAATAGTTTATATTTATATTTGTCCTGTTAATCTGACACTTTCAAAAGAATGTGATAACTATGTTCCTTACCTAGAACGTCGTAAAATACGTATGTGATTGTGTAGGCGACGAGCTAGCCGCTTGTCTAGAGCTCTTCGCCGTCGGTCGACGTAAATATTTGCACAAAAATGACGTCAAAGGAGACCTGTTTATTGTGGAAATGTATAAACAAAAAATATTATATAGTCTCAGTGTGTCCGTGTAAGAATTACTTAAGGGGCATCAAACCCACCTTAAGCCATAAATAACGCTGGGCTGTGTTAGATGGAAAATTGTGCAAAAGTAACTGGCTAGCTCGACGCCTACTCACATACCCAAAACCCCATATACCATTAGTCGCCTTTTACGACACGCTTGGCAAGAAGCAAAGTTGGCAAATTGTTTTTAAGTCCCAGACCTACAATACAAACACCGATACAAATCAATATTGCTATGTAGGTAAACAGCACCCTTAACCGACGAGCGTGTATGAAAAGACTTATGAATGTAGAAAAAGCGAAAGGTGTATGTCAGGATCGTAGCAAATGGAAGTACGTGATCTATGCCTACCCCCATGGGAAAAAGGCGTGACATTATGTATGTATGTATGTGTGCTATATAGTTTATTTTTATAAATACGTGACACAAGTAGATCATACGTGTCATAGCATGCACGCAATATTATATAACGTCAAGTGATCGAATAATCTGATTCTATAATAAATTTTGATAAGGAAACGAGAATCATCGATGGTACCATAAACACTCAAACCCGGTACGAATACCTGTATGGAAATCTGAATCAATGAAGGTACCACAAATACCAAAACGTGAGTCAAATACCTGTCCGTACGGCAATCGAACCTACGCCCCTTGGGGATCAGCTAAGACATGACCATAGCACCAATGAGACTATTTATTTGTATCGATGGCTCATTCGGTAGTGACCCTGCCCCATGCGCCATGAGTTGTAGGTTCGATCCCAACCCAGGACGAACATTCGTATTGATTGACATTCGATGAATAATTGTGTTTGTTCTGTGTCTGGGTGTTAATATCCAATATTTAAGTATATATTTGTAATACCACTGTTGATTCTGATATCCGTAACAAAAGTGCTTAAGCTACTTAACTCGGAGTCAGGTCAATGTATGTGATGTAGTGGGACATTTATTTATTTATAATATAATATACCTTAAAGTATTTTCCAACATGACGATGTGGTTGACCACCACTAGGGGTCGCGGGGAGGAAACATCTCAAGAAGCATCACGTAGACATAAAAAAAAATATATTTCTATTAATATCGATTGATATACTGATATTAAACAGGACCTTTGTTTTGAAAATAAACATAATTAGATGAGAAAAGAAACTAAGCTGGTTTTAAAGTGTTTCTTCAAAAGGGGTCGCGCTATAGAAGAAAAAAAAAAAAAATAAATAAATATCAGACTACATCACATACATTGATCTGATTCCGAGGTAAGTAGCTTAAGCACTTGTGTTACGAATATCAGAATCAACAGTGGTATTACAAATATATACTTAAATATTCAATATTAACACCCAGACACAGAACAAACACAAGTATTCATCATACGAATATTCGTCCTGGGTGGGGATCGAACCCACAACTCTTGGCGCATGGGGCAGGGTCACTACCGAATGCGCCATCGAGCTTTTCAAAGAAAAATAATAAGAAAAAGAAAAGGTTGAAAACCACTGATACGAAAATAACCCGCGATTAAAAACGAGTACATACATTATAATTGACAACGCAATAACACCCTTTAATAGCTGCCATAGTTATCTATGTCTCCAAGTTAAAACTTCTCCAAAGCGTCCGTCTATGGAAATAAACATTGACCATCGATAACATCGCAGTATTAATATCAATCATCGGCACTCATCAACATCACCAGAGCGACTATCACAAGCTGGTTAACTAACAGTACATAGGCTAAGTTTTAGCCTGTCCGGTTGCGAAACCAGTCTAAGACTGGTTTTGAGTTGACAGCCTTTATGAGCAAGTGGTTGGCTTTTTTGCTTATTTTTCGGTTCGTTTTTAGGCTCACGGAGGATGGTGTTATTTCTGTTGGGCCTGAGCTAGATATATTCGATGTGTAGATTGCGAAATTAGCGGCTTAGGGTTCCTCAACCTGGTCTATGGATTCCTTAGGGGTGGGGAGTATATTAGAGGCCCATCAGTATGTCACGTTAAATTTACTTAAATAGGTGCTTCTACTTAATACCTATTATCGAAAAAAGCAGGATTTTACCTACAAAAAACGCAATTCCAATATTTCCACTCTAACAAGAATGCACACTATAAATTTTAAGCCTAAAACACGATGTCTACGATCTTCGTCAATTAAGTTAAAAAAAAAACCTGTTTAGATTTGAAAATCTAGATGTGCGTGCTTCGAATTAAATCTGCGCGTCTCGTATGTGAACCACGCATCTACAAGATTGAGCTACTGTTCATCCATACATAACATCACGCCCATAATCCCGAAGGGATAGGCATATTCGAAGGGGCAGCAAGTCCCTTTAACCACATTCAGCCAAAAATAAAGCCGGGCTGGGTTAGATGGAAAATTGTAATATAGCAGTGACAAGCGGCTAACCTGTCGCCTACACAATTACACACACAAAACCCGATATACCATTAGTCGCCTTTACGACACGCTAGGCAAGAACCACAGTCAGCATATTCTTTTTAATTCCCAGACCAACATGGGACAGTGGGCTGGGTTGGACGGCAAGCTTCTGTTCATTATGGTATGACTAAGAAAAATTAAATTGCACAATGAGGAGAAATCATAAACAAACCCATTATATAGAAAATGACGAAAGAACTCAGCGTTTGTAATTACCGGTTTGTTTTTTGCAGTTCCTGACACATTCAATATGTATGCCTTTAAGATAATAATATCTAATACTAATATTATAAAAACAGAAGAGATTTTATTAATTGTTTGTTTATGTCGATTTAATTGGCTCCGAAACTACTGGAACGATTTGAAAAATTCTTTCACCAATGGAAAGCTACTTTATCAGCGAGTAACTTAGGCTATACTTTATCCCCGTATTCCCACGGGGGCGGGTAATACGCGGGTGATACCGCAGGGCGCTACTAGTCAAGAATATAATAATTTTCTAGAACATGTTTATTGTCCAATCAATTGTTCTATTCCCGCTGGGGAATTGGCGTGAACTTGAGTTAGTTAGTTCGATCTATTTAAAGTGGAGACAGAACATACATAAGAAATGCATTATTTGCTATCAACTTATCAATACATTAAAATACAATGTCACTGAAATAACTATTATTAAATATATAAGTATTATAATATAAAATACTAGCGGCCCGGTACGTGCTTCGCTACGTATAAGGTGAAATACAAACAATGTGATAAATGAAGAACCGCTCTACCGATTTAGTGCAAACTTCACATAAATCATCTACTAAATAGTCCGAACAAAGCCTAAACATGCGGTTTGGATAGGTGAGCCCGTTCTTGAGTTATAAAATTACAACGAAAAGTGGCATTGATTTTTATATATATTGATCTATCTTTCATAATGAATATAATATGTATAATAGCGAAACGCTTTTACATGTTCACGTATGATGTAGCTAAGTTATGTGTCTCTGACAATCTTTCTTTTTTAGAGCAGGATAGAAAATCAAACCTCCGCGGTATTGCGATATTGTGGCCGTAGATATAGAGCCCCATGTTGGTCTGGGACTTGGCCCATGTTGATCTGGGACAAAAAAAAAGAATGTGCCAACTGTGGTCCTTGCCTAGCATGTCGTAAAAAGCGACTAATGGTTTACGGGGTTATGGGTATGTGACTGAGTAGGCGACGAGCTAGCCACTTGTCAGTCCTTTTTCACAGCTTTCCATCCAACCCAGCCCACTGTCCCATGTTGGTCTGGGACTTAAAAAGAATGTGCCAACTGTTCTTGCCTAGCATGTCGTAAAAGGCGACTTATAGTATATCGGGTTTTGGGTGTGTGATTATGTAGGCGACAGGTTAGCCGCTTGTCACTGCTTTTTCACAATTTTCCATCTGAACCAGCCCGGCCTTGTTTTTGGCTGGATGTGGTTGGGGGGGCTTGCTGCCCTTTCGACTCTGCCTACCCCTTCGGGGATTGTGGGCGTGATGTTATGTATGTATGTAGATATAGAGCCATTAAGAAAACGACATTTTAGCAATTTTAATATTAGATGCAGTCAATTTCATAGTTTCAATAGTATCTTGTTATTTATTCCGTTAATTGTCTTTAATTATTTTTATAATTCAATTTCGGTCACCCTACTTGCTATTGAACATGGTGTTGGTTGCTTGACTTTTGTTATTAAACGTAATTTTTTCGAGTCGTTGAATGAAATGAAATGATCTTTATTTATATTGGCTTCAACAAAGCACTTATAATCGTCAGAACTAAATAAATATAAACCGGTTCAAAAAGCAGATTCTACCGAAAAGAAACCGGCAAAAAAACTAGATAGTTACTCTTTTAAATGCCAAGTCTTAAAAGCTATTATGTAGTTAACATTTTAGGTCAATTTAAATGTATCAGTGCAGGCAAACAGCCTATTTTGAGACTGGCCATATCCTTTTCATTTAAATAATCTTCTTAATATATTATTTAAACTTATGCTCAGCTTATTAAACACTAGCTGTGCCAGCGGTGTCACCCACGTTTATGGTTAATATTATAAAGACTATTTCCGTCATACATGATTTCTATGAGAAAAGCCTTGAAATATTCTGATGAATAAAAACTATTGAGCTTGTCTTATAATGCCATTTAAATTACTAGGAAATACTTCCTGATTATTATTAATGTCAAATTTCTGCTCAATAGAAGCAGGTTGGGAAGCAAAATTTTTGGCTGATTGGATAATATAATAAGATAGCGAAGCTGTTAACTGTCTCTTGTAAAATATCGCAAGATAAAAGTTATCTTTTGCCACATTATTTACATTAAATATTAACTGATTTGTCAAATTACAAGTCAAATTATTAGAGTCTATCAATAGAAATGTTGAACTGGGACAAAAAAAAAGAATGTGCCAACTGTGGTTCTTGCCTAGCATGTCGTAAGAGGCGACTAATGGTTTACGGGCTATTGGGTATGTGACTGAATAGGCGACGAGCTAGCCACTTGTCACTGCTTTTTCACAGCTTTCCATCCAACCCAGCCCACTGTCCCGTGTTGGTCTGGGACTTAAAAAGAATAGCCAACTGTGGTTCTTGCCTAGCATGTCGTAAAAGGCGACTAATAGTATATCGGGTTTTGGGTGTGTGTTTGTGTAGGCGACAGGTTTGCTTTTTCCCAATTTTTTATCTAACCCAGCCCGGCTTTATTTTTGGCTAAATGTGGTTTAAGGGGCTTACTGCCTCTTCGACTCTGCCTACCCCTTCGGGAATATGGGTGTGATGTTATGTATGTATGTAGGTATTATGTATCAAATGGAATTTTTGATAGTAACTATAATTACTGATTAATGTACTCAAAGTCAAATTAAGCTTGTATCTTAAGTAATTTTCTGACTTTAGCAAGTATTTGCTTTAAGGAAGTGTAAACAAAACAATATTGTCTACATTTAATGAACTTGAATACTCAAAACATTTTACTCATTATTTTTGTTTACAATTCCTCTGTTCGCAGTTACTATTATTAAGGTACTAACTAACTAAACTTCACGCCACCTTTTTATCTTATCAATAATTCCATTATATGGAACATTTGGATAACAACAATTCACTATCGGTTGTCCCACAGAATCACTAATGTCAACGACTGTGCTTCCACGTTTCTCATGATTTATGATGACACATTCACGGCTCAATAAAGGGTTACCAAGTACCCAACATTTCCTTAACCGTACTATATGCAAAACGTTTTCAACAAAGAAAATGCATCACCGACCTTGATCAAAGAACAACGGTTGCTCATTGGGTAAGGATGCACACCTCTATGCGAGGATTTTTGGTTCTAAACCGTGCACATACCTGTGGGCTCTTGAACATGTGGGGATTTATTAATTTTATTGTATTTTAACCAACAGCAAATATACAAAATAACGGATAAACACGAGCAGTAAGCTGGTTGATGAGGTTGAAGAGAACCATGGCTCCTTTTACTCTGCCTACCCCTCCCATTTTAGTCTGGGACGGGACATGAAAAGAGTGTGCCAACATGTTCCTTGTCTAGCATTTCGTAAAAAGCGACTAATGGTATATCAGGTTTTGGGTGTGATTGTGTAGGCGACAAGCTAACAACTGGCCACTACTTTCTCGGAATTTTCCATCTAACCCAGCCCAGTTTTGTTTTTGGCTGAATGTGGTTAAAGGGGCCTGCTGCCCCTTTGACTCTGCCTACCTCTTCGGGGAATACGAGGGTGATGTTATGTATATTATTAAGGGATAGCCGTTTTAATTCTTTTTATAAGTTCTTTATTTGCAGCCTATATAAATAAATATATTATATATTTGAATTTGAAAAAAGAAATCTTTTAGAAATCGCCTCACACAAATCTAGCCAGGCAACTAAGTAATACACAAGCATATCAGTTGCGCACGTACATTATAACAAACGTAGAAACCTTATTTGTGGCGTCGATCATAAATAATACTTGAATACTAATTATAATCCTCTGTTTGACGTAGGTATATATTCATAGACATAAGCATACGATTCTTTAAACAAAGGACTTTGTAACTCAAATATATATGAAGTGAGCACGTATACGAATTAGTTTGGTAACAATTTACAATATTGCTAACTACATAAAATATCTAACTAGTATCTATATATTCATCATAGTGGAAAAACACAAATGGAAGTACGGCAACCTCCGAGATAGATGTTCCGTTCGGGGACCAAGTCAAAGTCAAAGTCAAAGTCAAAATATTCTTTATTTATATAGGTTTCAAGGAAACACTTATAAATCGTCAAATACAGGTAAAGCCACAGCTATATGATTCTACCACCGGTTCGGAATGTTGTATCTACCAAGAAGAATCCGGCAAGAAACTCGGTAGTTACTCAAGGTCCGACTAACCATCTTAGTTCAGTGTATAGTACATTATTAGCAACTAGAATACTTTAGTTACCGCGTGTAGAATGGACTCCTATGTCGTCGATATTGACTGTCTTGTACCGTAGATACAGGGGCATAGCTAACTCGTGCCCCCCGGTTATTCCCGTCGCTCCCCCTCTTGGGAGGGGGCAAGTGGTGCCCGCGGCGGGCCGGTCGCTGGAGGAGCCGTGGCTTTAAGGGTTATGCTCCTCCGATCAGCGGTGTGGGGTACCACGGGGTTTCAGTGGGTATACCCGGCCACTACCACCTTGCGCCTTCCTCCCCCGGATAGGGTGACGGTGCGCATAGCAATTCCTCGTGTACCAAAAAAAAAGGGGGGTATGGCTACCGTAACGCTTAGGTATCGTCATAAGTTCGGCTCTTGGAACCTGGCCTGCATTCGACTACGAAGTGCGCCGGGTCAGCTAGTTTAAATAAATATATTTATATTTTGCCCAGATTTAAATTGACCAATTTAGATAGATGCCTTCTTGCACCAGAGCTACGCCAATCGCCATGTAGGTAACCACTGAACTACACATGTTTAACACAGCACTGCACCGAGCAATTGCACCTGGCGTATCAACCCACTTCTTCCAAACGTGTCAGCGCCCAGCGCACTACTAGGATTCCTAAAGCGATGTCCTTAATACGTTTAACTCATTCGGCGCGGTTCTATTGTCGCGGTGACGTAATTTTGAGGTAACTCATAAGATGGCGCAGTGCGCTGAATTAATGTGCCACAGAGACTTCTTATTTCTCAGTGTCTTCTACACTGTGTAGAATGTACAGATGTCGACACATAGCATGACACATTCGGGTATTTTACTCAAAAAAAATTATTAGTCCGTAATTTAGATTATCAAAAAATACTCATTCATATTTTTTGCTTTATCTAATACTCGAAAAATTACACGATATAGCGCTTTAAAGAATCAAAACTAAGCGCTTTACGTCACTTGGACCGTAAAATTTCATTTCAATTGTCATGCGGTACTTTTTCGCGCTGTATCTTTATCATTTTTAGTTTGCTGAACAAAAGAAAAAAATACGTAAGCAATATTTTTTTCTTATCTCAATAGTGGACTATAAAAAAAATTTTAGTAAAATACTATATTTTGAATTTACTTAAAGAGCTGGCGCAATTGGATACACCGAGATGTTTATTACATACTTATTAAGACTTAAGATTTTTATAACTCTTATCCATGTATTACGCAATCTCCATGCAGATGGCAGGCGGAAGCGAAGAAAAGGCGAGATAAATATCTGACGACATCACATAGTACATTGATCTAACTCCGAGGTAAGTAGCTTAAGCACTTGTGTTACGGATATCAGAATCAACAGTGGTATTCCAAATATATACTTAAATATTGGACACCCAGACACAGAACAAACACAAGTATTCGTCACACGAATGTTTGTCTTGAGTGGGGATCGAACCCACAACTCTTAGCGCATGGAGCAGGGTCACTACCGAATGCGCCATCGAGCCAGTCAAAGATATGGAGGCTCTTATTATCGGAAGCCTCACTTTAAGTTGCTGCGCCAATTTAGTTATTTAGTTAATATCCATGTATACAGATTCGCCACCTACACATACATATCTGGCGAAACATTCAGGTGCATTACATCCATTATCTGGGGCCACGTCACTGCTGGCCTTTGATACAAACGGCCCGGGTTATCGTCTCAACGGATCCGTCGGCTAGTGTTGCAAGAGGTCCCAATTCGGTCCGGGTGCCCAGTTCCCAATGACTTGCTAAAGCAAATTAAGTTAACAAAAACGTCCACTTCTTTATCTAAGTAATCAAGATGGCAAGAAAACAAGACGCCAATGAATCAACTTACGTAGTTAGCGCGATTTTTTATAATGAAAAATGAGAGATGTCTGAATGAGCGGGTCATGTGGCACTTAGTTTTTCCTGCCTGGAATATGAATGAATAGGTAGTAATTAATTTACTATTTATTTTTAATAATTAAAATTCAGTGTTGTTGCGGTTCTCTGTCTACCCCGCTAGGGAAGTGGCGTGAAGTTTAGTTAGTTAGTTATATTTAAACGGAAAACGCAAAATGTTGATATTATATGAGGTGAGTATAAAATAATACTATTGTAATAACATCTATTTAATCACTACCTTACACAGAGACATCATCGAGTTTGTTTACCAACATTTACTTTAGAATTATTATAATTATTAATTATTTGACTGGTTCCATGGTGCATTCGGTAGTGACCCTGCCCCATGTGCCAAGAGTTGTGGGTTCGATCCCCACCCAGGACAAACATTTGTGTGATAAATACTTGTGTTTGTTCTGTGTCTGGGTGTTAATATCCAATATTTAGATATACATTTGTAATACCACTGTTGTTTACGATATCCGTAACACAAGTGCTTAAGCTACTTATATTCAATGAATGCATGTAGTTGGATATTTACCTATTTATTTTTTAGAATCGACAGAAACGAAGTGGAATAAATTATGATGATTAATATTCTTAGTAGCTGTTTACTTTAAAAACAAAAACAATTGTAAAAGTATTTGTCTAATTGTTGGATCGGGCTAATCTGTGAAATGGCTTAACTTATTAGGTCAGATCCCGCAATGTTAGAAAGAGTGACTTGAATTATTTTAATTTAAAAAAAGAAGAAGAGCTCCGTTGTAAATATTTAAATTTTTTTTTAATTTTCACAGCACGAAGTCGCGAGTATCTGGTCTAAAAGGCTCACTCGCTTCTTTAACATTTAAAATCCTTTTTATTTGCACCGGCCCGGCATCATTGACAGTCCCCGTTGGTCGAGTGGTCAGAGACCCGTGTGATGAACATGGACATTTTGGAGTCATGGATGTTTATAAACTTATTTAAGTATGTCTATCCGTTCACCTAGTATCTATAGTACAAATATAAGCTTAGTTTGGAACTAGGGAATAGGCAAGGAGACTAAAAAATTCTGTTTAGTCCGTCAGTTAGATTATAAAAAAATATTAAACACGTATTTTTTATTTATTTGTCCAACAAACATTGACGAAGATACAATGCATTCAAGTTGCGCGTGACATCACACTTTCGTACAATGTTTACTAAATAGTGACGTCGCAAGCCCGCACTCCAAAACGTTGATGCTCTTTATCTATGTGATTGTTTATTAATTTGATAAAGCTAACAATATGTGTCTATTATATTTGTATAATCTCACTGACGGACTAAATAGAATTATAGTTTTTTAATGCAGTCATCATCCCTATTGGTGTGTCAGTCTGGAGAAATTATCAATGAATTTAAGTTCTACGGCTTTTAGGCCATCCGAGAAGACATGAAGATAATCGTATTGACATTGAATACGTTAACGCAAAGAATTTGCTGACTATTATAACGTGACACCTTAGTAGTAACTAAGGCGTCACGTTATAACGTCGCGTTATACGCGAAAACGCGACACTGCCGACCAGCACCGACATTGGACCGGCATATTAATAGATGTAGATGGAGTGCCCCCTTGCATACGAACGAGTTTCCGACTGCATGTACCAATGTTAGTCCATGTTTTGTCAAGACTGTATAATAAAATGGATCTTTAATAAATATCTATACAGAGCGTCCCACGGCTATGCCACATGGAGGGAAAGTACCTTGAATATTCTAGATGGAACATTTTACTGAAAGAAGACATTATTTTAATTTAAAAAACAATTTAAACAGCATCCATAGATTCATAAATAATTACATGGTTGAACCGGGAATCGAACCCGCTACACGAGAAAAAAAAAATACCCTGCAGCTTTATCATATCGATCGAAAGGCTTATTATTTTGCTAAATAACATAGTGTCAGAATTAAAAGGAAGACCATGAATTTTAGACGCCCTGTATATTAATACGTGAAGCATAATCTTTGTACCCCTTTTTACGAACATTCCGTGGATAGAGGAGTATGCGATTTGGCACAGGTTGAAGTTTATATGAAGAAGGAGTGCAGAAAGCAAATATTATCATATTGCGTTAGAAATAAAAAAAAACATAAATGAATCATAGTAGAATTTCGACCGCTGGGGGAATACAAGTAATAATAAATTCCCCAGACTGCCAAACCAATTCCCTAGTTCCAAACTAAGCTATAAGCTTGTCCCATGAATACTGAGTGAACGGATAGACATAATTAAATAGGTTTTTATAAACATCCATGACTCGAGTACAAATGTCCATGTTCATCACACGAAACATTTGCACCTATCGGGATTCAAACCCGCGACTCTCGGTCTCGTGGCCAGGGTCTCGACCACTCGACCAACGAGCCTGTCAAATAATTAGTATTGTATATACATACCATCAATCCCCAAAGGGGTAAGTTAAGATTATTTAAAACAGTACATAATAAGAGTAGAGAGAGAGCTTGTATAAAAAGGATTATCAATGTTGAAGAGGCGAGTGAGGTGTGTAAGGATCGTGCCATATGGCGTTCGCTTCTCTCTGCCTACCCCGCTAGGGAAGTGGCGTGAAGTTTAGTTAGTTAGTTAGTTAGTACATAATAGATATCATCATCAACACCTAAAGGGGAGGGAGCAGTAAGCTATCAACCACTTTAAACCAAAAATACAATTGAGCATTAGATAGTCCCATTTTGGTCAGGGACTTAAAAATAATGTGCTAACTGTGTACCTTGCCTGGCATGTCGTTAGAGGCGACTAATGGTGTACTGAGTGTTGGGTTACTGTCATACTGACAGTTCGCAATTATACTAAACCTTTTGGAACCTTTGAATTTGCTTCCTTATAAAAAAAAACTAACCGAACCCAGTTCTATTTTGGCCTGAAGTGGTCGAATGAGCTTACTGCTCCTTGTACTCTTTCGGGGATTCCCGGTGTAATGCATGTCTGTCTGTCTGTCTGTTTGTTTGTTCCGGCTAATCTCCTAAACAGCTGAACTGATTTTGACGGACTTTCACTGGCAGTTAGCTGGTGTTACATGTGTAACTTAGGCTTCTTTTATTTATCACGCCCATAATCCCCGAAGGGGTAGGCAGAGTCGAAAGGGCAGCAAGCCCCCCCAACCACATCCAGCCAAAAACAAGGCCGGGATGGGTTAGATGGAAAATTGTGAAAAAGCAGTGACAAGCGGCTAACCTGTCGCCTACACAATCATACACCCAAAACCCGATATACCATTAGTCGCCTTTTACGACATGCTAGTCAAGAACCACAGTTGGCATATTATTTTTAAGTCCCAGGCCAACATGGGACAGTGGGCTGGGTTGGATGGAAAGCTGTGAAAAAGGAGTGACAAGTGGCTAGCTCGTCGCCTACTCAGTCACATACCCAAAAGCCCGTAAACCATTAGTCGCCTTTTACGACATGCTAGGCAAGAACCACAGTTGGCACATTCTTTATTTTTTTGTCCCAGATCAACATGGGCCAAGTCCCAGACCAACATGGGACTAATAATAATCTTAACGCACGTTTTACTGTAAACATTGCAAAAATTTACAATAAATAAATCAATAATAGATTGACTAAACTGACTTACTTTTCGTGTTTGCCCATTGTTAAAACTCCAATGACACGTTGACACAGCGTGTTCTCAATCCGTGGCGAAATAGTACGCCGACACCTGTGTCAATTACAGGAGCACACGCACACACACACAGATACATAAACAAACACACACACACACACACACAGCTATTTCGGCGTGTGATATCACAGGGTAACGTGATAGCCTCGGCTGACATTCAAACAATGAATTTATTTGTAGAAGTTGTTATCGCATTGTCGCGTTTTTATGTTAACCGCGATAAGTACGACACTTCTTTTGGTACTACACAAAACGGAGTTGATATTTTGGCATTTTTTATTTATCGGCTAGTTCAATCAAAAATTGTTACAGTTAATTTTTGAGATTACAAGAAATATTGTTTCCGTATCTTTTCTTTTGTTCAGCAAACCGAAAATTACGAAATTACGGCGCGATAAACTACCGCGTCACGTCTCTAAGTAGGTCCGTAAAATTTTACCGTCCAAGTGACGATAAGCGCCCCATTTTTGACATGTTTGACAAGCTCGATGGCGCATTCGGTAGTGACCCTGCCCCATGCGCCAAGAGTTGTGGGTTCGATCCCCACCCAGGAGAAACATTCGTGTGATGAATACTTGTGTTTGTTCTGTGTCTGGGTGTTAATATCCAATATATAAGTATATATTTGTAATACCACCGTTGTTTCTGATATCCGTAACACAAGTGCTTAAGCTACTTACTTCGGAGTCAGATCAATGTATGTGATGTCGTTGAATATTATATTATATTATTAATATTATTTTAGATCTTTGAAGCGCTGTATCTTTGTAATTTTTTGAGTATTAGATAAAGCAAATAATACATATTCAATATTTTTTGATAATCTAACTTACGGACGGACTATAAAAAATTTAGTAAACTAACTCTTGGATAACTCTTCATTCAAAATTTTACATCTAACTTCATTTCGTAGCTATAATGTAGGGAGTGCAAGAATATATTAATTTATGGTAATTGTAAGCCTCGGCGATGAAAACGGGTTAATACTATTGAGTTTCTCGGTGGTAGCTCAATGGTAAGGACACGCGCCTTTTAACCGTGGAGTGCGGGTTCAAACCCGGGCACGTATCTCTGGATTTTTCAAGTCTATGTACGTATTTATACCACTAGCTTGACGGTGAAGGAAAACACCGTGATGAAACCTGCAAATTCAAACAACTTTGGATTTGTAACTATGATCCCAAAATTGTCTGGTTCCCCAATCTTAGGGTTACGAAGGTCAAGTCAAAGTCAAAGTCAAAATATTCTTTATTTATATAGGTTTCAAGAAAACACTTATAAATCGTCAAATACAGGTAAAGCCACAGCTATATGATTCTACCACCGGTTCGGAATGTTGTATCTACCGAGAAGAATCCGGCAAGAAACTCGGTAGTTACTCTTTTCAATACAATTTATACAAGGTGTATGAATCATAATTAACTTTGAACCACGTTTTAGTGTGGGCCTGTTGTAGAGTATCAAAATAAAAAAATATAAATTACAACCAAAAACTTGATCCGACCAGAGCAGACCAGTCCCCAAGGGCGGCACCTGTTCCCAAGCATGACGTATGATGTGTCAGCCATCGCTTCACTCAACCATATTTTAGGGAATGTAAATACCCGCCACATAGCGCCACCACCCCAGCGACATTTTAGTGAGCAGTCAGATCGGCAGTCGTTTCAATGTAATTACCAGACTCACTAAATCCTGGATCATGGTCTAAGCGTACCCCGTCTAAGCACGGGACATAACGCTAGGAAGATGATGACTACTGAGTTTCTCGTCGGTTCGATAAAATCATACCATCCGAAATTGGTGATAGAATCACTTGTAATTTGTGCCGACAGACTAGGAGTGTTTTTGGAAAATCTATTTGTATAGCATAATCTAAGTCTACAATAGAATAAAGGATGTATTAGGAACATTCTCCTTTAATTTGGTTTTTAATTTGGTCTTAACGTGGTAACATTTTTTATTATCATTACTCAGCTTTTAGACTAACCAGACGGACCTGGATCGCCGGGTTGTGAATGAGACGATTTCTCAAACTCGTCAATTCTTCCACCAAGGTTTACAAGTACACTACCTTCATTGAGGAAGAATACAATCAGGAAGGAAGAGTCACGGATACAATAAGGATGATCTTAAAAAGCCATTACCTGAAGTTAGTAAAATGCCGAATGACGATCTCGTGATGATGGTGATCTCATAGATGATATTTGTCTTTTACACACATAAATAAAAAAATAAATATCCGGCGACATCACATACATTGATCTGACTCCCAGGTAAGTAGCTTAAGCACTTGTGTTACGGATATCAGAATCAACAGTGATATTACAAATATATACTTAAATATTGGATATAAACACCCAGACACAGAACAAACACAAGTATTCTTCATACAAATGTTTGTCCTGGGTGGGGATTGAACCCACAACTCTTGGCGCATGGGGCAGGGTCACTACCGAATGCGCCATCGAGCCAGTCAAACACATACACAAACGCCAATAAACTTCAAAGGGGTTGTCAGAGTCCAAGATTTTGAGCAATTTGTTTAATGAATTGACCTCGATTAATTATGAAAAAGTACCCCATGCTCACATCACGCCCGCAATTCGCGAAGGGGTCGGCAGCGTTAAAAAAGCGATATGTTCCTTAAGCCTCCAACCAAAATTGAGTCCTAACCGAACTGGATGGTAAATTGTGAAAAAGCAGTGACAAGAGGATAGTTTGTCGCCTACGTAATCATAAATTCAGAACTCCATACACCATTAGCAAACCTATATACCATTAGTAGCCTTGTACGACATGCTAGGCTAGAAACACAGTTGGCACATTCGTTTTGAGCCCCAGACCGGGGCTCAAAAATAACAAACAGTGGGTCAGCCCCAGACCAACATGGGAGAAAAAGTAGCAGATGTAAAAAAGTAGTGACAAGTAGCCGGCTTATCGCCTACACAATCACTAACCCAATGCACCATTAGACTACCAGACCAGACATACGTATACCAACATGGGTCAATTTAAATACATTTGATCGTTTATTTTTATCAGACTATTACAAAATCGGTCATGTATGTCAACTAACTCTCGCTGATAAGAGCCAAGTCAATTTATGTTTAACAACAAAAAATATTTATATTTTTACGCATAGCTACACCTACGTAGCTACATTGTTTAAAGTGTATTCGATACGAACTACATTAGTTTTTTTATCTATGCATACTTACTGAATAAGTTTAACTAATAATACAGAGACTTTGCCTATGTTTAATACATTCGTATAGTTTATTCGATAGCAAACGTAGTAGTATCTAACTGAGTAATTCAGACTACTACACATTTACACATACACAATTGTATTACATTCATTACAGAACAGAAAAACTAGTGGAAGGAGCATGTCACTAAATTAGTATGACAACCGGCGAAGCCAAGCTCACACAAATATGTCACTCAAATACTACAGATAAGCAATGAGCAGGATTGGCCGTTCCTAATTTAGTCAACAACAGCTCTCATTAGTCCTACATCAGAACATACCTTCATTCATTTGAAAAACGAATTAATTTACATTATACAAATACAATACCTTTCGTAATCCAAGTTCAAATCGAAGATGTTTCTAGTCGTCAATAGATGGCGTTGTATTTTTTTGGAGCAATTATAACCCTTATAGCAGGAATAAGGTGTACACATTTAGACACAAGCAGTCTACGCGTAGTCTTGCGTTACTACGCAGGATTGTGGCTTCACTGCCACACCCACTTGGCACTTCTACTTAATATTTGTTCCGTGATTACAACACTTATAACACTTATACTTACTTAAAATTAACCATAACTATGCCATATGTACGTGATATTCATTCTACCTACTGCACCACCGAACCAAATGATATGGAAATTCTTATATAATTCCTACTATCAATATAGCAATATCGTCAAAATGACCTTCACTAGAAAACGAAGTCTATCAAGAAATCAACAAAACCTTATAAAGGTGTAGCCCATAGGACCCCGGAACACATCAGTGATTTGTCACTTACAAAACGTCACCTGATATGCAATTAAACAAAATAATGCTCGACTGGCCCACGTCTTGATAAAAGCCTATCAAATCTAACGAGCTAATCAAAGCACAGTACCTGCATCGTTAGCAAAATTATATTATTCAAACAAAATTTACCACATTAACACTGCTTATATTCTCAATGGCGTAGTCATATTAATTATTTTAATCAATTGATTAACTATCACAGACAGACACATGATAGTATAATATAAAAGGCCTTATCGCTAAAAGCTGTATTTTCCATAAAACCTTTCAAAGGAGGAAGTATTTTCCATATATAAATATTATAGGCAAGTTTACGATGGATTTTTTTATGTAGTAAAGTGTTAGGTGTCAAATGAAATAAATTCCAAAGTAATACGCATAGTTTGTTACGCTAATTGCCAATGACATAGTAAATATGTAAGAAGGTAAACCATTTTTACAAGGAAACTTAATTGCTACTTTTACTGTTTACATTAGCTGAGCAGTGAGCTGGCGTTTGAATTTAGTCAGATATCAAAATATTCTAATTTATGAAAATGCTGTAGCTATTTGAGAGGTGATTGCTATTTAGTTAACTGTAAAACTTCACCTCTAAATATTATAAATATTATATATACATTACATAAATAATATACATATAATACCTATTATCATGTCTCCTATAGGGTTTGACTTAGGACTGATATATATAAAACTAGCAGCGCCCCTCGGTTTCATCCGCGTAGTTCCTGTTCCCGTCGGAAGGCGGGGATAAAATAAAGCCTATGTTACTCGCTGATAAAGTATCTTTCCATTGGTGAAAGTATTTTTCAAATCGGTCCAGTTTCGGAGCCTATTCAATACAAACAAACAAATAAACAAATCTTTCCCCTTTATACTATTAGAATAGATATAGAATTATCGTGAAATCTTTACTTTTAAATACACGATCCATCCGGATTTTAAATTAAAACTTGTATAGGTACAACTAGATATAACATTCCATCCAAATAACCCACCTCATTCAATTTTTGGCTAAATGCGGATTGTGATTTTCTTTAATACTCCTTGGTCTCTGAGATTCCTGACGCGATGATATGTGTATTCATTCTAAAAAATAACGATATTTCCAAAACAAAAATACATTTACCAACAGTTCTACATATGACGAATTATGTACAAGAGTTGAGATAACCTACTTTCCTCATTCACTATGTGCGAGGAGGCAAGAAGGAAGCCTTCCACAACAACCGACGGGTTTATCCCAACACTTAATGGTCTGTTTGTAAGTCTTCTGACTTGGGAATTCGGATGACTCAAGTATAATTTACATAGAAGCCCAGCGCATGCAACAAAGTGGCAATATGAACAATACGGCCCAGTACCTACAGTGATAAGAACAAGGAAATAGATAGACTTATATTGGTCTGGGACTTAAAAATAACGTGCCTACTGTGTCCCTTGCCTAACATGTCGTAATAGGCGACTAATAGTCTTGGGCTTGTTGATGACGAAACAGCTACGTGTCACTAGTTTGTCACGTTTTATTTTATTTAACAAAACCCAGTTTTATTTTTGGCCGAAAATAATATAAATAAATAAATGTCAGACAACTTCACATACATCGATCTGATTACGAGGTATGTTGCTTAAGCACTCGTGTTATGGATATCAGAATCAACAGTGGTATTACAAATATATACTTAAATATTGGATATTAACACCCAGACACAAAACAAACACAAGTATTCATCACACGAATGTTTGTCCTGGATGGGGATCGAACCCGCAACCCTTGACGCATGGGGCAGGGTCACTACCGAATGCGCCATCGAGCTAGTCAAATTTAAACTAATATAAAATGCGCAAGCAATTATATCTGTTACTCTTCCACGTCTTCACAGCTAGACTGATCATCGTGAGATCACAAAGTTGGTCACCAATACGATTGAAGATGATCTTACGAATCGTCCACACGTGACGCTTTCATAAAATTACTATAGACATCATTGTTGTGACGTCACCACGTGTCACACTCAACTCCTTAACTATATAGTTGAATAAACTTTTTAAATCCAATTCCACAAGTATAAGAACACGACCTATATCTCTAAATGTGTCTTTATTAATAAATGACGAATTAATGAGGAAATACTATAAAGGGAGTAATTGACGCTACCTAACTAACTGATGCGATAGTCCATAGCTTACTTATCTGTATATACATGAAGTAAAAACTTTGTAACCCTTTATACGAAAATTACGCGTTCGGAGAAGTATGCGATTTGGCACAGTTACAGTTTATATTTACAGTGGTTACAGTTAATATGGGGAAGAGCAGAAAGCTAATTAAAAAAAAAAATCATTATAAATACATAAAATTAAAAAAATAAACGATTTATGGTCGAATTTTGACCAATAGTCGACCACAAGTTTAATTAATTATGTATTTAATTCCACTTACTTGACACACTAGTAGTCCTGTTGATATCATCGGAGACAGTCGCGTTGGCAGCAGGCGCGGGTGCCTTGGCGGGTTCTTGTACGGGTGACGCAGGCGACGCAGGAGACGCGGGTGACGCGGGCACCGCAGTCGATGCGGGCGATGCGGGCTGTGCGGGCGACGCGGGTGACGCGACCGGCACCGGCGCCTGCGCCGGGTCGGGCTCGGACGCGGCCCGCTTCTGACGCACGTGGTCGAGGGTAACCACGTGTGGTGCTACGTCGCTGTAAGCTCGACCATCGAGCACGTATTCTGTGTTGTGTGCTGAAAAGACGGATGCGATTAGACCGGCTTGTCCAAAGTACAGACCTATGTAAGAAACAAAGTTACTACATACATTATGGCGTTCGGTTCTCTCTGCCTAACCCGTTAGGGAAGTGGCGTGAAGTTTTTTTAGTTTCTTACTACATACATATCATCACGCCCGTAATCCCCGAAGGGGTAGGCAGAGTCAAACGGTCAGTTAGCCCCCTTAACCACATTCAGCCAAAAAATGAAACTGGGCTGGGTTAGTAGACTAGATCCTAGCCTACACAATCACACACCCAAAACCCGATATACCATTAGACACCTTTCACGACATGCTAGGCAAGGAATACCGTTGATACATTCTTTACAAGTCCCAGAACAATGGGACTAATATGGATAATAATATAGATAGGCCCACCTACCACGATCAGATTGGTCGTGTATTAAAAGAAGGTGATGTTAGGAGTCATAAAAACCGTAAAGCTTGTATGATTAAATTTTAACAAAAATAAAAACCGACTTCAAAAAACCCCGCAAAAAATGTTTATAAAAAAACACAAGTAAAAACTGCCTTAATAGCTATTTAAATGTCCAAACACTAAAAAGTATAAAATAAATTCTTTCGACTGCTTCGATGAAAGTATTGATCTTTAACACGTATTTAAATATTTACAATAATCAGTTAGTTTTGGAGTCGGTGCCAGCGCGCGTAATTATATTATCATTTCGGAATTTGCAATTAATTGGTTCCTTGGTGAAGGGTGGTAAAATAGGTTTTGAATATACAAAATCAATAGTAAGTTAATACTCATATTTTAACTAATTTGTTTCATATTGTTATTAGTAAGGTAATTTGTTATTAAGTGTCTACTTTTTTTTAGTTTGGCTGGCACCGACTCCAAAACTAACTGATTATTGTAAATATTTAAATACGTGTTAAAGATCAATACTTTCATCGAAGCAGTCGATAGAATTTATTTTATACTTTTTAGTGTTTGGACATTTAAATAGCTATTAAGGCAGTTTTTACTTGTGTTTTTTTATAAACATTTTTTGCGGGGTTTTTTGAAGTCGGTTTTTATTTTTGTTAAAATTTAACTTATTTGTTACTTTTTAGTGAAATTTATTAATAGGTAGGTAGACCAAATCAAAACGAGCTGCTTTAATGAGACAGTGCCGGTCTTATGAGACTTAAGACGAAAAGGTATAACGAGCCTTTAATATTTAAAGAATTACTTAAAACTACTAATCTTCAAAGAGTTGCACCTTTCATCATCAGCTAAGCAACATAACATGATGAGTACGAGATGCAAATACTGGAATCGTTTTAGAAACAATAAATAAAACACTTAACATGTCGTTAAAATTTAAGAGTGGCCCTCGTTTTCATGGAACCCCATCACTAGACCAAGACTTGGTGAAATTGAGACTATCTCGAGAATAACATTCAATATGGCCCTGTAATATTGAAAGAATTATCCACGAACTCCTAATCGTTAAGGAGTTGCACCTTCCATCATCAGCTCAGCAACATGAGATTATGAATACCAGACGTAAATACTTGAATTGTTTTAGAAAATAACTAAAATAGATTGTACGCGCCTATAATACTTGAGGGTTTCCCTCGATTTGCCTAAGATTCCTTCATCAGATCCAGATGTGGTACCAATAGGACCAACTCCAGGATATACCCTTTTGAATAAAAAAAAGAACTCTAAAAATCGTCTTACAATTCTCGAAGATATCAATATTTAAAGAATCATAAACTAATTCCTAATCGTTAAGGATTTGTGCCTTCCATCATCAGCTCACCATCATAAGTTGATAAGTACCATACGTAAATACTTGAAAAATCTTAGAAAATGTCTAAAACACATTGTACGTGCCTATAAAGTTTGAGGGTTGCCCTCGATTTTCCTGGGATCCCTTCATCAGATCCTGACTTGGTGGCAATGGGACCAATTCGGGAGTAAACCCTTTCGATTAAAAAAAAAATTTTGGAAATCGGTTAACAATTCTCAGAGATATCGAGTAACATACATACAAAAAAAAAAAAAAAAAAAAAAAAAAAAAAAAAAAAAAATAAAAAAAAAAAAAATTCAGTCGAATTGAGAACCTCCTCCTTTTTTTTGAAGTCGGTTAAAAAGGATTATAAATGTTGAAGAGGCGAGTGAGGTGTGTTAGGATCGTGCCATATGGCGTTCGGTTCTCTCTGCCTACCCCGCTAGGGAAGTGGCGTGAAGTTTAGTTAGTTAGTTATATAGATAAAGTTACTTTGTTTTAATATCTTTGTAACCTATTAGTACAGGATGATAAATATAATTACACCACTTGTTACTAATAAGATAAGAAAAACGTCCAGGCAGCCAGCACTCCGTGCACGAGACGCGAGTACTAAACATAAGCGAGTGGTGATTAAAATAAATATCGATTACCGTCCTACGGAGCCGTAATAAAATAAACTTTAACAATCTTATATCCAAGACAAACCTGCACTTTGGAAATATTTAAGTAGGTATAACATAACATAACATCACGCCCGTAATCCCGACGGGGTAAGCAGAGTCAAAGGGACAGCAGTCCCCTTTAACCACATTCAGCCAAAAATAAAACTGGGCTGGGATTGATGGAAAATAGTGAAAAATGAGTGACAAGTGGTTGTTTAGTAGATGTTTAACCTGCTTACCAATAGTTTAAGTGTTACCTAACGCTCTGAAACACAATACGCAGGTATATTGACGTCACAAATCATATAACAATAAACCATTAGACACTTCATTTGCCGTCGAACAAAAAACAAAGAGAACGTTTAATTTGTTTTTTTTACAATCGACTGCAGATTTCCCGCTATGAATCAGATTTATAGTGACAAATCAGCGCCGTGGACTTAAATATTAATAGGTACTACAGGTAACGCTCTAAGCCCCTATAATGAGATGGCGAACCTTTTTTTGACAAACGAGCCGAAGTTTGTAAATTTCCACATAGTTAATATTAATTTGTTTGAACTTATTATTATTTTGTTTTAGCGATATGTCTCTCTGCTGAGGTAATTAAATAAAGAGTACAGGCCTCGGCCAAGCGCAACTTTATTGAACTTATATATTACATATTTTTTTACCTACATAACTTTACTTTATTATTATTATAGGTAATACCCACACGCACACGCACGCACACGCGCACACACACACACACACACACACACACACGCACGCACGCGCACAAATTTTGAAACCAAATGGAAAAACTGGTCTCTACGACACAGGGAATCCTAGTGTGGAGCCCAGTGAAACTGTTTTTTTTAACATGTCATTAATATGATTATATACTTAAGTGTGCTGTAACAGTTTATTTTGTTGAGAACCACATTTTTTATTTTTTTTTTTTTTATATATATACTAACTAACTAACTAAACTTCACGCCACTTCCCTAGCGGGGTAGGCAGAGAGAACCGAACGCCATATGGCACGATCCTTACACACCTCACCTTTTTTATATACCGAACCTAAAAATGTTTAGTATATACGGTTAATATTATGATGAAATTAAAAAACCTTAAATAAAGTTACACCCTACAAAAAAACTGCATGGCGCGTGCGCATCACTTGTTACAAAGTCACAAGAGCGATATGCCTTGTTAGTATTATTTGTAATAGCAGCGCCCCGCGGTTTCACCCGCCATGTTCCCGTTCCCGTAGGAATATGGAGATAAAATATAGCCTATATTACTTGCTGATAAAGTAGCTATCCATCGATGAAAGAATTTTTCAAATCGGTCCAGTAGTTTTGGAGCCTATTCAATACAAACAAACAATCCAATCTTTCATCTTTATAATATTAGTATTGATAAGCGCAAACGCCTTAAAAAGCGCAAAACTATACGCGTGAAAGGAAAACGAGGCAACACAAAATGCTTGTTACTTCGTGAGTTTTTGAGATACCTATAATTTTCATTATAATTTTTTATACAGATCCTTTAAATGAAAATATTTGTCCCATGAGTCGGTTTTAGTATATATATACTAAAAATAACCTTGTATATCTCTCGAGCCAAGAATATGGAAAGAAAGAAAAATCGTCTCATGAAGCGATAGTCGAAGAAAATCATCTTCCTAGCGTTATGTCCCATGTTTAGACGGGGTCCGCTTCGACCATGATCCAGGATATAGCGAGTCTGGTAATTACATCAGAAGCGACTGCCGATCTGACTTTCGTAACACTAAGATAGGGAAACCAGACAATTTTTGGATCATGGTTACAAATCTAAAGTTGTTTGAATTTGCAGGTTTCATCACGATGTTTACCCTCACCGCCGAGCTAGTGGTATAAATACGCACATAGATTTGAAAAATCTAAAGGTACGTGCCGGGTTTGAACCCGCACTCCTCGGTAAAGAGGCACGTGTACCCTACCATTGAGCTACCACCGCTCTAATTAATCGAATAAAACGCGTGCCCAATTTCTTTAACGTACCACACACGGCAAACGTGCCAATGGTTTGCCATCCCTGCCCTAATACAACAGGGGCGTTCACTTGCCCATCGTAGCCGATACAACGTAATCACAATGGGGTGACTCATGTGTCGACGGAGTGACCAATGTACCTCTCTTCGGCGTCCTCATTATTAGGGAGGTGAATTATTTAACTGAATCGGAACCGAAACTGTACGTGGACCTCGAAATTAGAGAAAGAGTTAGCAAACTTAGCAGAGAATACAGATTATAATGTAACAATAGGAATATACTGAACATCATTTAAAATTGGTCGTGTTACCAGAAGGTTATGTTACGTAGTAAGGCTAGTAGACGATTGGTCGGGGGACCCGTCGTCTGCATGAAAGCCCAGAGGTAGGCGCCCTTGTGTTCCAGGGCGTCTAACCGAAGTGCTCCATGGAGCAATGTCAGAGCAGAGCCTGAAAGGGCGAACGCAGCTGGGATGGGTTCGTTGGTAGGTAATACGTTCCCAGCCCCCTCCCCAGAAGCGATATGGCGGAACACCCCGGAGTTTTAGTGGGTAGGCCCATGTACAGGTGAGTCCCACATAACCACCCCGGTCCCACGAAGTGGGGTGGTATGCATAAAGCATTACTCCGAATAAAAAATAAAAAAAAGGTAGGTAAGATTAGTCACAACCGTAGAGCACGTGATGTGTGTAAGGACTTCGTGATAAGACGCCCCACTCTCTCACTCTATCTCTGCATACCCGCAAGATAATTTAAAGTGAAGTTCAGTAAGTAAATAATTTCTAATCATATATCACTAGCTTCTGCCCACGGCTTTGCTCGCGTGGTACATCGATAAATCATAGCCTATATGTTATTCGGGTGTATAAGCTATAAAAACGTACAGTTTCATTAAAATTCATTCGGTAGTTTTTGCATGAAAGAGTAACAAACATCCATCCATACTTAAAAACTTTCGAGTTTATAATATTAGTAGGGATTAGAGAGGCTGACATGCTGCGCCGACCCCAGATGAACTGGGAGAAGGGCAAGAGGATGATGATTAGACAGGCTCTAATAACAAAAACTAAGCCTTTGCCCCCATCTAATCTATACAGCTATTCTAACATTCAATAAATCTTCCGGTCCAATATTGTTGAAGCCGAAACCTATATAAATGGTAGTATTCATCAGAACTTCGGAATGGGACCCGATGTTCTGTAACATCCTTAGTCGACATACGCACGCCGTGACCTCATAACTCCTACATCCAACAGTGAAGTGTCACGCAAAACCCTCATATAGGAACACCGTCAATAATACATACATAACATCATACCTATAATGTAGCGGTGGTAGCTCAATGGTAAGGACACGCGCCTCTTAACCGAGGAGTGCGGGTTCAAAGCCGGGCACGTACCTCTGGATTTTTCATGTATATGTACGTATTTATACCACTAGTTTGACGGTGAAGGAAAACATCGTGATGAAACCTGCAAATTCAAACAACTTTGGATTTGTAACCATGATCCAAAAATTGTCTGGTTCCCCTATCATAGGGTTACGAAGGTCAGATCGGCAGTCGCTTCAATGTAATTACCAGACTCGCAAAATCCTGGATCATGGTCAAAGCGGACCCCGTCTAAGCACATAACGCTAAGGGACATAAGGCTAGGGATTATAGGTATGATGAACATCATACCTATAATCCCTTAATATATAAAGCTAAAGATCTTATTTCTTTGTTTGATTGAACGCGCTCATCTCAAGTACTGGTCCGAATTGAACAATTATTTTATGTTGTATGTATGTAATAATTCAGTTATCGAGGTAGGCCATCGGCTATTAACATTAACCATAAACGCGAGTGAAACCGAGGGCACAGCTGGTCCATAATATCCTGGACTGCATTGATGTAGACTACATTCACACACAATATCATCACGCCTTTAATTCCCGAAAAGTAGACAGGGAGCAATAAGGGTTTCGTTATTGCTCCCTGTCTAGATTTTTATCCTTAGATTGATACAAAATACTGGTCTACGTTATTCTTGGACTTAAGAAAATATTCCCCGCCATGCATGCAGTAAAAGGCGATTAAATATCTATTGGGATTCGGATTTATTGTGTAGATAGCAAACTGTTCGTCGACAATAGTGTAATAAAATACAATGCACAAAATAGCTTCAAATACTACAGAAATTATACACGCGTACATAACTACACGAACGTAATCCCCGAAGGGGTAGGCAGAGTCAAAGAGACAACAGACCCCTTTAACCACATTCAACCAAAAATAAAACTGGGCTAGGTTATATGGTAAAAATTGTGAAAATTGTGACAGATGTGACAGGTGGCTAGCTCGTCGCCTACACAATCACACACCCAAAACCCGATTTACCATTAGTCGCTTTTTACGACATGCTAGGCAAGGAACACAGTTGGCACATTCTTTTTAAATCCAAGACCAACAAAGGGCTATCAAAGAAATCTCACGCTAATAACAGGTTTATAAACGTCGCAAACCACACGTTTAATTAAGCATTTAATTAAAAGAACACGCGTCAATTGAAAGGCAACATCATCACCAATCAGAGTTAAGCGCTAATACTTGGGACTTTAAAATATTGTTTCGACTGCCATGACTTATTAATATTATTAATGCTAACTAAAATTTGTCTGTAACTATATAATAATATACTACTTAGTTGCAACAAAAAAACATTAAAAATTGTGTCCTTTGCCCGTCTTCTTTGTTACGGCCAAACCGAAATGGCTGAACCGATTTTGACGAATGTTCCATCATTGGCGATGATGCCACAAGGAGTAACTTTTATTTTTTTAAAAATGATCAAAACGCTCCGTGTTCACTCTTTTTTGGATCTTAAATTCCACGTGGACAAAGCCACATAGCTACTAACTAATAAATAAATTAACAGCTTACTAAACAGCTCATAGAATCGTTAGTCTATTCTTGGTAACAATTATAATTTTTTGCGTCATTCCTGCATTCAATTGGAACAAAAAACTCAGAGATCATCAAATGAATGTGTGACGTGGACCATAAAAAAATACGTTTTCCTGCCTTGTTCTTAGGGTTCTCTCGTGGAATCTTAAATAAATAATAATAAATATCATACTACATCACATACATTGATCTGACTCCGAGGTAAGTAGCTTAGGCACTTGTGTAACAGATGTCAGAAACAACAGTGGTATTACAAATACATGCTTAAGTATTGGACATTAACACCCCGACACAGAACAAACACCAGTATTCATCATACAAATATTTTTCCTGGGTGGGGATCGAACCCACAGCTCCTGGCGAATGGGGCAGGGTCACTACCGAATGCGCCATCGAGCCTGTCAATGGCGCATTAAAAGGCTGCGTAAAAGAAATCTATATCGTATAACTTTAGGAGAACTCAGGAGTGTAGTCATCAGAAATGACTGTAGAAATTCTTTGCTCTACATACGTAATTACATATGATATGATGCCCGCAATTCTAGCAGGGTGGTGGCCGAGATGTATGGAAGAAATACTGCTGCGTATACTGCGCGTAGAAGACCTGGGAGAAGAGCAGGAAGGAGGCAAGAATCCTAAAAGTTAGTAAAGTTTAAAGAGCAGTCAGCTTTTTTTTTGTGTAGGTTACATAATATATAATCGTATAGGAACCTATGTCCTATACGATTCTTTCATCCCGTTTCAACTGACATTTCCTTAAAAAAAGCTGTATAAGTGCTGCATACATAATAAAGTTTATAAATACTATCTTATACGACGCAAAGCCGGTTCGTGCTTGACCGGTTATTTAATTTGGCAAGTCCCGTGACGTAGTTAATTGGTGAAATATTTGCAGCTCTATTAACATACTAAATTATTATAAAGTAGCAGCCTGCCCCGCTTCGTCGAGTGGAGATGTTACTTGTAATCATCCAGCTTACAAACTGTGTGCCAAATTTAATTTAGATCTATTGATTGATTTATGAATACATACATACATAACATCACGCCCATGATTTATGAATGACGTATTTTATGTTGGATCCAGAAATCCAGCTGATCCCAGCAAAAATATATCTGTGCTGAATCGAGCAATCCAGCTGGACGCAGCTGCCTGTATTGTCTTGATTGGCTTGTATTGTCAATTGTAACTTTATAAGTGTTTTTGTAAATCCTGTATAAATCTTTCTATTTCTCTATGAAGGAACAAACGAACTAGCAAAAATACTAAAAACTAACTAAACTTCACGGCACTTCCCTAGCGGGGTTGGCAGAGAGAACCGAACGCCATATCCTGACACACCTCACTCGCCTCTTCAACATTCATGATCCTTTTCATACAAGCTTTACGGTTTTTATGACTCCTAACATCACCTTCCGATAATACACGACCCAAATAAATACATAGTAATGCCATTCGAACATTCCCATATACATTAATAGTACAATGTGAAAGTTCGTGACGATTTGTATAACGAATGTGACTCAAACACGCATATCCTAAACTAATTTGAGAATCCATTATTTGTATAACTAACAAGAAAAGAGCATCGCTGTGAAATGCTAAAACGCTTTTGATAACAATAATATAAACTAGATCCGCTTATTGTGGAACCAAATTAGATTTTATTAAAATTTTAATTTAAATAAATTCATTGGTTGGCAGCGATCGAACCTATCGATACTGTCGATAGTATTGCTGTTCACCGATAGTTTTCTGTATCTGTATCGATAGTTCAACTATCGATACGCTATCGATAGAAAATCGATATTGGCCTATCGAGCGGCAACACTACTATACATTCTACGTATGTGCAGTAACACACATGTACACAACATCGTGTTTTGTACTCGGTTAAATGGACTGAGAGAAACAAAATGTTGGGTCCGCTCGGTGCAGCTAATGAACGTAGGAGTGGACGTTTAGCCGGCGCAAGCGCAGTTATGATGGCTTAATTGAAAAGCAGGAAACAACCATCAGGTCGATTGTGGCATGTCATAATTGGTCTCGTGTCAGAGACCCTTAATTGTGGGTCGGTGTAATGTTGCGCCTCTACTGGAGTGGGACCAAGCGATGCTCTTGCGATACGTAGCCGGTGCGTCGAATCAAATCGTTTGTATCGCAAATAGGAATTGCAATCTGTGAAACCAAAACAATGACACTACCATTTTTCGTAAAAAGTGACCCCTTTGATTGCCATTTCTTGACAGGCTCGTCGGTCGAGTGGTCAGCGACCCTGGCCATTAAACAAAGGGATGCGGGCTCGAATCCCGCTAGGGGCAAATGTTTCGTGTGATGAACATTGACATTTGTACTCGAGTCATGTCCGTCTCAATCCGTTCAAAGTGACGAACTGCGTCAAACCCAACAAACCACACGTCGATTACAAACCGAACACATGTCACACATTTGAAGGCAACTTACAATGAGTTCCTGTGCCATGTTTGCGATCTTAAACGGTATGTTTGAAAACATCTCGCTTCTTAATACTCCCAATAAAGTTTACGAAGTGAATAATACGAAAATAAGGGCAGGAGCACACAGAAAAAATAAAATGTAGGTGTGTTGAAGCCGTGACACAATTTCGATAGCAATTGACCCAGAACATACACAACAACAGACATAACGTATGTATCTTTCGAATAGACATTTTTTTGTCCCATTTTAATCTGAGATTCAAACTCAACACCAACTGCTCTGCCTAGCATATCGTAAAAGTCGGCATATTAAATTTGACTAAATGTCGTTTATTTGCTCCTAGGACTGTATACCACTTCGGAGTTTCCGGGAGTGATGGTATGTATGAATCCAGTGGTGGAGTTTATGTCAGTGCTAGAGCTATCCATAAAAATCAGTAAATAATAACATTTTACAACTCGTCGACACAACGCGTCATTGCGTGGCGCGAGCCCGAGCGAGGTGCTAGTAGGACCCTTTATTTCCATCCAATTATACACACTATACATATATTATATATGTTGCTGTAATAGCTCGAACTATGGTAAATTTTAAGATTTTCCAGTAAAACCTAAGATTTACCAACTCTTAACGGTAAAAGTCCGAATAGGTGTACAATTCGAACTTTTACCACCATTTACTTAGTAAATCTTAGGATTCTTTACTTAGAAAATTTTACCTAACCAAACCTAACTAAGATTAGATTATATTATAGGTTAGGTTAGGTAAGGTATTTCTTTAATCAGGTTAATAAACCTAACCTAACTAACCCATAATATAACCTAACCTAGAAATGTTTACATTTACCAACTCATGTCGGTAAATCCTAAGATTTACTAGTAAAACCTTTTTCTTTATATTGACCAATATAGGGGCTTTTACAGTAACATATATACATATTACAAGAAATTTCGTATAGCGGTCTCTCATGAAAGTGGCAAATAATACTGTGATGTTTATAAGCATCATTTCCTTGTCTCAATATTCCATCTAGCTCAATTCAGTTTTTTGGCTAAATTTATTTAAATTAACTTGTTGGTCTTTTGTTTCGAAATTCAAAATGTCTTTATTTATGTAGGCCTTTTTTCAGAACAAGCATTTATAAATCGTAAATTTTACAAAAATTTGGAGCAATGTAAATCTACCACTGGTTCGGAATGCTGATTCTACCGATAAGAAATCGGAAAGAAACTCGGTTACTCTTTTCAGCGTCAAAATATATATGAGTAGATAAATTGTATTAAACAATTTTTCCGGTCCGGTCCGGTACCAGTCTCTCATGAAAAAAGGTTAAGAACCACTGCTTTATTTAAGTAAATTACTTGTATTAGGGAAAACCTTAACAGTATAGTACCATTAGGAACTCATTATGATCTAATGGGAATTTACCAAGTACTTTTTAAGTGGGATACTCTAATCTTATTGATGGGTCATTCTATCCGTATCATTAGGACAGGCCTGGGTTCAGCAGTGAACAACCGAAAGGTAATAATGATAACACATTATTAGTAGGGAATGCAATCCAGCAGCATTTTAGTTGATCCAGCACGTGACGCTGGATTCGGCTGAGCTAAAACTGGAGCCAGCTGGATTGCTTGATAAGGTAGTCCAATCTCTAGTAATGATTGAAATCCAGCAGCATTGAACTAGCACACGTTGCTCGATCCAGCTCAGGTAAACTTGTGCTGGGCCTTGCAATGAATCCAGCATTGCAATACCAAATGGAACTTGGTTAATCTTACACTTTTATTGTAATCATACAATTTACCTACTCATGTATATTTTGACGCTGAAAAGAGTAACCGAGTTCCTATCCGGTTTCTTATCGGTAGAATCAGCATTCCGAACCAGTGGTAGATTAACATTGCTCCAAATTTTTGTAAAATTGACGACTTATAAATAGTTTTTCTCAAAAAAGGCCTACATAAATAAAGACATTTTGAATTTCGAAACCAAAGACCAACAAGTTCATTTAAATAAATTTAGCCAAAAAATCTGAGTTGAGCTAGATGGAATATTAAGAAAAGGAAATGATGCTTATAAACATCACAGTATTATTTGCCACTTTCATGGGAAGCGTATAAATCCGAAATAATAGAAAAGAACGAACTGAGCTGGATTGAACAGATTCACAAAATATCTGAGCCAACGCATATGAATCCTGACTCCGTCCTCCTCGTGTGTCACTACGAAAAACTCCTATAAGACAAACTCTTAGGAATCGATTAACTTATCTACTATTTATAAGTATATTTCCAGTACATTACTTTGTATATAACAAATACTCCTTAGCAGCCGAATCAAACAAAAGCACTCGGCACACGCGTGACTCCAACTTTACATTCACACACGTGGTATTTTCCACATGAGCGGTATAGTGAACAAAGGTTAATGAATATAGCCTGCTCTGCGCTAACAACCGTACGTGACGGACTGTCTGGTCCTAAACGAGGATATACACATCAACGCGAAGATTTTATTTTCTATCCTGCTCTACAAAACGCAGACAGAGACACAAATAAAAATCTTCGCGATAGCACGATGATGTCGCCACAGCATTTCGAGCCATACATATTATTGGTAATTTTCCAACTAACTCGACTCAACTTTATTTGTAGGCTAAATGTGGTTTATTGCTCCTTGAACTATGCCTACCCCTTCGGGGATTGCGAGCGATACTTATGAGCTCTGCATTCACTAATTAATCCTGCGTCTTGTCAATGTCGTCTAGTCCGTCACAAATCTAGAGTATTAGGTACACAGGTCCATAAAACATTATGGTGTTCTAATGAGAAACAAAAATGTTAATAAAAAAAAATAAAAGATATGAAATGCATATTTATATCATCTGTAATTCTGTGTCAAGAAATTGTCAATAGTTAAATATAGGCATTCGCCTAGACACAGATCAACGAAACGAGGCTCCTGGCCTACAGGTAGACGTAGGTAAGCGAAAATTCGTTTCAATTGTCTGCAACAAAAGGTTTGTGATGACAAAAGCCCTTCGCCACATACAATGCGGGTCTCATGCTCTTTCTGCCATACCCAACTCTCGCTTTCATATGTTAGCGTAGGAATCAGCACCACATTGTGTTTAGCGAGCTGGGCCCTCTGGCTAAAGACTTTACTGCCTAGTAGTTTTCCTAACGCTCCATTCACCCTATTCCCTGCATTCACTCACTTCTTTCTATATCAGCGGAGTACCTTCTATATCTGCTAAATGCAGATTATAACCTGCATTTAGCAGAGATGAGATAACCTATTTTTAAAAGCAATTATATAAAGAAGGAAGGAAAAATAGAACATATACAAAACCATTCAACGGGTAATCATCTATAAAATCTAAGAGTGTTTTTATATGACTTAAACAGGAAAACCTACTGAGGAAAATATAATAATTTTAAATGAACCAAGGTCAAGTATGGGTTAAGCGGAGCAGATGGCAATTGCTTCAACAACTAGAAAGTTATAAACATACCTACTTGTTAATTCTTAAGGAAGTTTCAAATGCAGCACCATAAGGTTGACAGCCAGTTTGATATTTAATCCGATATACTACTTAATGGAATAGGGAATATCCACGAAGAATACTTGAATAATTTTTCGGAAAATGTGTTAAAATATTGACTTTGTGAAAAGAGAACAAAACCAAAATTTACATCTCACAAAACCGGATTTTCTATAGAGGTTGTATGTTATGTACGATAGCATCACAGAATGCATCGGATCTTCTCACTGTCTAACCAATACCTTGAATATTTATATATCTTGGCCAATAGACAAAGAGAAGACAAAAAATCTTCCCAACATCAAGATATAAGTACTACGTACACATATATCTCGATGCTTCCCAATTTGTTTTTCTGTGCATATATAGTAGGGTAAATGAAACAACAAATAAAAAAAGACATGCATAATATGTTCATGTTTCCTATTCAAATTTAATAGTCAAAAAAGTCTAATAAAATAAATAAATTATCCAGACTGAAAAACCAATTCCCTAGTTCCAAACTAAGCTTATGCTTGTGCTATGGATACTAGGTGAACGGACAGACATACTTAAATATATATATAAACATCCATGACTCGAGTACAAATGTCCATGCACATCACATTTAACTGACATAACTCTTAGAAATGTTGATCACATAGTCTGTACTGCTTGGATAATATTTCTTCTTCTTTTCATTCTAAGATTTATGCAGACAAACCTAAAGGAAAGAGCAATATGTAATAAGATTATGTCTTCTATAGGCTACTGGTAGATTTTGACTTTAAGAATGAGGACTTTCACTGTTACATTTAATTTACACTAGTTTAAAAATACATTAATTCACTATATGAGACAGTACAAGATGACTGTATAATGTATTACATGTCATAGATAGATAGTTTTAGAATTAATACATAATACAATATGCCTTGTACGCCTTGTTAATGGTAAATTCTTTAATTAATATATACATTATTATGCTACCAGTGATATCAATTATTATGTTTAATTGTATTAAAATATACTATTATTACAGTATTAAAATTTTTAAATTATGATTCACTAAGACTGTGGTATAAGGCATCCATACCGCAATTCATATTTTTAGAGCACTATGACAACATAAATATAAATAAAATAACACAATTTAATATTAATAAGCCCCAATATTTCCATGACAAAGACTACAATTAAAACAATTAACTATTAACTTCCCCAGCGGAGCAGGCAGAGAGAAAATGAAATGAAATGAATTTATACAAGATGCAATTAAAACCATTCTCAAAATTTTAATATGGCTGTTTGAAAAAAAAAATGCTATACACGATTTTTTTTTAATGTCCCCGTAGTACAAAAATATTAAGTTATGTCATCACAAAGTTATTATTAAAAAACCTATGTTTGTAGATACTGCCGCTCAAAGACCTTTTGAGTAACGCATAATCTAAATTAATACATTAATACATTTACCTAAATCTTCCAGTCTAGCGAGTGTATAATAATTAATAAGAGAGTCATCAATTAATATTGTTATCATTACCAATATTAAAAGGAAAATATGTATAAAACTACCACTTCAAAGGTGTAATTTACCATGATACATCCTGAATTACACACTTCAATGATTATCATCAGTTAAATTTAATGAACCAGTGTGCAATATCCTTATTACATTTTTCTGTAAATTGAGTTTAGAATAGTTGATTAAGCAAATATCTAAGCTGTGCTTAAAATTTCAAAACAGTATAACTATAAGATGTTCATAAGAATGTTTTAAAAAAATATGATTTTTCTAGCTGTGCTTGCGGTTTCACTTGCATTTATGATGAATGTTGTATAGCCTATAGCCTTCCTCAACAAATTACCTATACACAAAAATATTTTTTTAATTCAGAGCAAAAACAACTATTCAGCTTTATATATTATTAGTATATAAGATATCAAATTATATTTAACAAAACATATCTATGATATACCAATATTTATTGTACTTGGTATACTTATAACAACCTAACTATAACTCAATATAATGCTGATTCATTTATAGTCAAGATCCAATAACATGCAAAAGAAATAAACAATAATTCTAAAGGTACCCACTTTTTAACATAGTAAGTTGTAGGTAGTATTTGCAACTTGAATCTATACAAACAAGTTGTTTGATATTTATTATATATAGTAAATGCTGGTACTATTAGTTAATTTTATTTATTTATAAGACTGTTTTTCTTAGCATTGTTTATTTAAAAATTATATATTTTATGTAAAGGATATGTGAGTAGCATATAATAAACCATATTTGACTTAACCACTGCTTTGACTTAACACATATAAGTCCATAATTTGGAGTGCTTTTATTTATTTACTCAATAATATGTAATAGTTTAATGAAAACATACAAAAGATAAATTCTTACAATATTAGACTCACAAAAAATACCTTAAAAATAATTTATAGCATTTCCTGTCTCAGACAGAGACATCTTGAGAATGACTTCAATCACAATGTAATAAAACGTCGCTTAACACTACAAGTGGTTTACGCACATTAGGTAGTATCCAAATGTAAATTTTTAAGCTAACTTCACACTAAGGCCACATTACAAACATGCATATTATGCTAAACGGGTTTTCTACCCATCAAGTTTATAAATAAAAGCAAAGACGACCAGTCCGCCCGTATCGCAAACCAACATTAAAACAACAACACACGAAAGTTACGAAAAAGTTTTCAACTTCTTTCGAAAAGTTTGCAAAAAGTATTTTGCACTGCAAAACTTTGTAAAAAGTTACTTTTTAGCATTATTTGTACAGAAGTAAAATAGCGTTGATGATTAACACAAACCTCATGTTTATTTTACGTAAGATAAAGGAAATGAAATTAGCTAAGACGTCGTGACCTAGAATATTTTTTAAGGCTACAATTCGTACGAGTTCGAGAAAACACATTGTGTAGGACCTCGTATCAGAGACAACCAAATAAGAAATTATTCTTCCAGTCATCTACAATCCTACGTCATCGCTAAGTAAAAGCTTGAGATATTAGGGCTCGAGTTCAAAGAATGACTTTTTAGAGAAAAAGGCTACTTTGTTTTTATTACGTGTGGGCCGAACTTACCTGCTGTGCTGAAGCTAAAACACACCAGCAGAATAACTGCGACTGGCAATGATTTCATCTTCATGTTCACTTGAAAGAAGTCCATAGCACAAAAATAATAAAATTACAAAAAATTCAACTCAAGTTTTCACGTCCGATCGGATTTGTAATACAGAACGTCATTCACCAACTGACGAGTGTACGCACGGCAACTACCACAGTGCCACAGATAAATTATTGAATTAGGTGTTACTAGAATGATGCTAGGAGTGGTATTCACGAACGGAAACATTTTCATTATCTTAATTATATACTGGTCATAATTTGTGTTATTTATATAAATTTGTGGAACCATAGAAGATAGAGTAAATTTTCTCTGGCTTATACGAGAGAGATACAGAAAGTAATGAAAATGACTATATTTGACAGGTTAGATATAATGTTACAATTTTATTTATAGCCTCTATTTAATAAATTGGAAATATCTTTTTCAAAAACCTAGTATTTCTTTTTTTTTATATTTTTTTCGGGCACAAAATTGGTTCGTGAATTACAGGTGCTATCACTTCTTCATTATTTTTAAATTTATTGTCTCTTGAGTATTCCTTTGCTCAAAGAAATAAATAAAAACTACCAGGAGCTAAGGTTGGTAATAATTAAATCCCCAAGTTCAACAATTCCGAAACCAGCCAGCATCTCGGATTGCTGCATAGCGATTGCAGATTCGTGTATCGGTGCATTTTGCTAACGGATAAATTTTTTTTTTGAGATTACCTTTGGGTTTTTTACAAATTTACTGACGTATAATCTAAACACTGCATTAATAAGTATTAATCATGTTCTCAAATTACTTTCAATAAATATATCATTCTCCTCAAATTACAGACATTACAGAAAACAATAACAGAACTTGCCATTTAGATGCAGTACTGTATAGCGTTTCTGAATGTTCGATCGACGTCATCTGTTTACATAATATTGGAGCTTTAATCTTGACTATCTTTGTGGCGCAGTCGACACAAATTATTGATTATATTTTTCCGTGACGTAAATCGTACCGTTTTCAGTCTTTCGTCCACTTTTTCACAATTTACCATATGATCTGACTCAAATTAATTTTGGGCTAAAAGAAGATTGAGGAAATCTACATTTTGCGAGGGCAATAGTATGTAATGCATTTCTTTTAAATTAGATTTTTATTATTTCCTATAAACTTATCCATTGCAAAAAATAAAACATTTTTATTTCTTCTCTTCTTACAATTCGCGATACAGATTATTTGAAAGTAAAATTATCTACTTTATATTTCTTAAATTTAGAAATTATCTATTTCTTGCCCAACAATACCTACTAAAAACAATTAGGTAATGTGTATTATGCCTTATGTTATTTTACACTGGTAACATCGATTGATACGTCGGTAAATTTTAAAAACGTCAAATTTGACAAAATCATTCTCCATCCATGGATGAAAAAATCAGATTAAAGTACAAACAAATTAGACTAGGATATTAGTAATTCTGATAATTCTATCTTAGTTATATTTTTTCCGTGTTGCTGCTCGAGTTTATAGTACGTTATACAAAAACCAACAACACAATGTCGGAGGAAGAAGTAGAAAAATGGACAAGGGAAATTCAGAATAAAGGTAAACATTTCATAATTTATTATGAAAAAAGTCGCTGATCACCTATTTATTGGATACAGCACAATACAATATTAACTCTTCATCAGTTGTTTTTCTGCAATTATCACCGAGTTGGAAATTTGACGCGATCCTTTTCAGAGATCCAAATGTCTCCTAGCTGCTCCAGTTTCGAGGTGCTGGACCCTCACGACCCCATCATCAGCCGGCTCGCTACGCAGCTGTTCAAGCGCACCAATGACTACTTGCAGGGTGAAATGTCTGCTGGCCAGGTACAAAGTTAACAGTCAGCTTGTTCACATTCTGGAAAGTCAGGGAAAAACTGTAGACAACCTGACAGTGTATCTTTAAGTATAGATAGACCCATTGTCCCCAAATGTGAATCTAACTTTTAAGTTTCTATAACTTCTATCTACTATATTTAGGTAAGTGTAGGATTTAAATCCAACAATTCACATTGTATACCTAAATGTTGTAGAAATCTTCACTAGAAGACTAAATATAGTACTTATTTTTACTAAGTCCTATGCGGCATGCCTTCTGCCTGAATATGGCATTGGTTTTTGGTAATTATGTCATTAATCTGTAATTGTACACCTATTCGTATATAATAGTTTTGATTGATTTAATATAACATAGTGTTGTACAGGAGAAACTTAACAATGTAAGTTAAGTTGTTAAGTTTCGCCTAGTTTTGTTGTGCTGACATTCCGGCCCAAAATTTTATTAATTTTTGCATGTAGGACATATTTCAATGTCATACAAGTGTTTTATTTTTAATATATAAAAGTAAACTTTACAATTGCAGCAACCCAGTATGTTCTCCTCCTGGCCTGACATCAGGCAATGAAATGTGCAGCACTGCCATAAATTCAAATTAGCACTTAATAACATTTGACAAGCTTGATGGCGCATTCAGTAGTGACCCTGCCCCATGCGCCTAGAGTTGTGGGTTAGATCCGCACTCAAGACAAACATTTGTGTGATGAATACTTGTGTTTGTTGTGCCTGGGTGTTAATATCCAATATTTAAGTATATATTTGTAATACTACTGTTGTTTCTGATATCCGTAACACAAGTGATTAAGCTACTTACTTCGGAGTCAGATCAATGTATGTGATGTCGTTGAATATTTATTTATTATTATTATTATTATATATACATACATATCCCCAAAGAAGTAGGCAGAGTCAAAAGGATAGCAGGCCCCTTTAACCACATACAGCCAATAATAAAATATATATAAATCCTTCACAAGTAAATTCTCAAGTAAAGAGACTAATACTACACAAATAATATTCTAAAGAGAAAAGATTTAATTGTTTGTTTGAATTGAATAGGTTTTGAAACTGCAGGACAGATTTGAAAAAATCTTTCACCAATGGATAGCCTTTTTATCAGCAAGTATTTTATCCCCGTATTTCCATGGGAATTACACAGGTGAAACTGCTGCAAGTAGATCATTAAGTAAAACCTGCTTAAACATTCACCTTGCCGTTTCAGGATCACTATAATTTACTGGAAGAATGCAATAGGCTGACCATCACAAAGTATGCTGACCTCAGGAACCTGGCTGTCAACTTAAACAGAACACTGACGGAGTACAATGAAATGTGTAAGTTTACTATTCAAATATTGTCTCAATTCAACAAGAGAACGAACTAATAATATGAATCTACCACCGGCTTCGAATGTTGCTTCTACCGAGAAGAAACCGGCAAGAAACTATTTAATTCGATTTTGCGTGTCAAATGAGATTTTACTCCCAACTGTATGATAGATGTATTTTATCTCCATTTTTATGGATTCAACCAAAGATTTTGACAGGCCCGTTGGTGGAGTGGTCAGAGATCCTGGCCACGAAACCAAGGGTCGTGGGTTCGAATCCCGCTAGGGGCAAATGTTTCGTGTGATGAACATGGACATTTGTACTCGAGTCATGGATGTTTATAAACGTATTTAAGTATGTCTATCCGTTCACCTAGTATCCATAGCACAAGCTTATAAGCTTAGTTTGGAACTAGAGAATTGGTGTGTCAGTCTGAAGAATTTATTATTTTTTTATTTATTTTTTTTGTTTTTCCCCAAAGTATTTAAATTTGGGAAACACATAATTGTCGTAAAACGTTTAACGTGGCTTTTTAAATAGCAGATTAAAAGTCACACAACCTCAAAAAACTCGCGGAAATCTAGTGAATATTACTATTTCCCGTATAGAAACGGCTATCTGAATACTGCAGATATCGATTTCTCATAGACCCCCAAAGGAACGCGATCGCTGCTCACCTATTATAAGTAACACGATATTTTCCAACATCCCGGCGATGACAGTCGATTTGCCTTTTGTATCTACCAGGTACTTGAAATAAAGGGCAACAAAGATACATGTTCCCTCCGAGCTGCAGAAACCCTACAGATAAGTTTTCCGTTCCTGGAATCGTAAAATGTCTTACTGTTGAGTCTGAAATGGTATTCTGTTCCGCGGCTCGTCTCGAGTCTTCCGTCACACTAGCCTCGGGTGAAGTTGAATATGACCGACGGGTAATATTGCGTTTGGGGCAGTGATGAGGAAAAATGGGTATTGCACAGGGCACAGAGCTGGAACCACATGGGTTATGCCATCCTTAGCATAGGTACTTTTGTGGCGCAACATTTTGCTTAATACACTCGCGAGCAATCAAATCGACTCAAATGCTACCTCTACATTCAAAAATTGTTATAAATAAAAGCATACAACATTTAAATAAAAATAATATGTAATTTGAAAGCTTGAAACTCCAGCTTTTATCAGATGTTATCAGTATCATATATATTTATCATTTTGTCAACACTAGTAAGCTGTCAGGGAACCAGATTATTTTACAGAAAGGCCTACGTACTTAATTTACTTAATAATTGTCTACTTTAATAGTTTTTTTATTATTCTTTTATAAATGTTTGCTACCGCAATACAAGGATGTCATTGTACTCAAGTACTAGCTTCAAAAAATTTCAAATTGAATAAAAAAAATTGACAATTTAAAATCTTTAAAATTTTTTAAATTATGTAGTAGTAGTTTACTCTTTAATTTTACTGAAATACTGTTTGCATATTGTGAATGGATCGTTATAAGGCCCCATTTAACCTCCTTTCTGCTTTACGGGTAGTTTTGTAACACCCAGTATATATTTAATGCTTTATCACAATTTTCTATCTAACCCAACTCGATTTTTGCCTTAATGTGTTTATCGCTCCTTGGCCTTTGCCTACCTTCAGGGAGTTTTTCAATGGTGACGTATGTACAAAGATTCACCTATAAGGCTAATAGTAGTGCGAGAGACCTCCAACTAACTAGCCCCTTCGAGGTTTACGGGAGTAATAATATGTATGTTTCCAATTACAATCTCCAACTATCCTTCTTCTGTCCCTAGACCAACAGCAGATCAAGCCTCTACTGATGCAGATCGACCAGATAGACGGGCAGGTCTCCCAGCTGGAGGTAGTCGCGTACCGGCTGGACAGCTACACCAAGCAGCTGAAGGTCCGCTTCAAGGAGTTGGAGGAGAAGTAACGGTGCCTGCTGGGGCTCAGGGCCTCGGCAGACTAGTGTTCTCACATTAAGTATAGACGAGTATGGGCCCACAGTTTGATATAGTGACATTGATTGCGTGCTAAGAAGCAAATTTGTGCGAAGGATGCTACAGTGTAATATAGTGTGATTTCCCTATTACGTAGTAAGAAACAAGTTTGCGCGCGCGCTTGATGCAACTCTATTACGCGTGTCAACTTGTATATACATACATACATAACATCACGCCCATAATCCACTTGTATATGTATCGATATAACCATCGATATTGCTACAAACGAACATCAGATTTATGACAACACCCCAAAAGCGCGCAAACGCTTTCTCAATGCTCAAAAGCAAGTTCGCGTATCTAAACGCAAAATAGTTCTTATTATATAACCATCAATAATGCTACTGACTATTATCAGGTTTGAGAGAACATTGAAAAACGATTGCGCACGTTTGCTTTTTTTGATGCGCAACTTCTAGTGGGCATGTGAACGACTATACTGAAACGGCTTATTACTTCTTTATTTGACAACGACTCGTCTGTATATCGACGATGGAGTGACAATACCTCCTAACTGTAGATATGCTAATACAGGATAATTTTACAGGAGAATGAGAAACCTATCCAATTATTAGGTTTTGGTCATAAGACGTTCATATAACTTTTAATGTAATGTTTGCCGGATTACTTTATTATTTGATAACAAACGAGAAAAAAATAATAGTCCGCGCGAAATTGGATTTTAAGGCTACTGCGTTAAAAAGGTCGATTCCTAAAAATATTAGTTAGGAGGTATTGTCACTTCATCGTCGATATGCTAAACTTTATATATTACTAGCACCGCCTTGGTGTTTCACCCGCGTAGATCCCATTCCCTTTAAAATACGGGAATAAAATATAGTCTATTTGACTCGCTGATAATATAGTTTTCCATTGGTGTAAGAATATTTAAAATCAATAAACAAACAAATAATTTACATTTATAATATTGATATGAATAAGATAAATAGATAATGGAAATGTATCGTTGTCAAGTTAAAGCAGTGAATATGCGTTTAGAAATGCTAGTTTGAAGACGCCCTTGGGCTGGGACCTGGCGCTTGCGCAGACTCACGACCGCTGGTGCGCAGTGACCAGTGACTGTTCGAGCTACTACTGAATGTGTAGTGCTCGTATTTTACCAACAGATGCCATTCAGTCTTCCTGTGACGGTGCTGGGTCCTAGTCTATACAGACAAATGACGTATCAAATACACTAGGACACACAGGACTTTAAATAATATCTGGGTGTACACAATTTCAATGTCTGTAGCCTAAGAATTTACGCTTACATACTTATTCTCCTTAATTAGTCTATTAATGGATCAGTCTGGTCTAAATGACTGTTGATCAGGTCATCAATCTGATGAAATTTATTTAAGAAACCTTTACCTCATTTGATGACCAGACTAATACCAAACTGATGACTTTTTATTCAACTAGGAATTATACATAACGGTAGGTAGCCGATGAGCCTAAACGGATCCTCATTAAAATTATACATAAGAGTCAGATTAAACATATTGTTTAAAATTAATCTATCTTACTGTGAACGTCATGTAACTTACAAATGCTGTCGTCAGGCCTATGTCCAGCAGTGGACTGCAACAGGCTGATGATGATGATGATGATGATGACTGTGAACGTCATAGTGTCAGTCTCGTCATTTTGTTTGTAGATTTTTTGTTGATTTTTTGCTGTTTATTATTACAATATTTTAATATAAAAAATTATATATATCTACATTACATATACCGTAAATTAAGTTAATATGTTAATATCAATTTAAAATGCTAGATAGCTAGAGTTCATTCGGATGAAATTATAGACAATGTATGAGAATCTTTCATTTACTGAAATGAGAGGTTTTAAAAGTATGAATGAATATCTACTTGCAGCAAATCTGTTGTGTCACATGTATTTTTAACTGTCGCATTTTACTTAAGATTTTTTATATGGGGATGCCTAATACACACGTGCCTATATTTAACTTCATAGCGTAGTATGTCATTAGTATCAATGGGGTATTTGATGGCTTAGTCTAATGAGGGTTTTTTTTAATAAAACATCCAAAAGATGGCGTAACTGTGACTTGCGGTCTTGGCACCCTCCTCATTGGTTAGTTGTCAGAACAAATTTACATGTTGTCAAGGGGCCAATAGTGACAGTGATAAGACAACGAAACTCAGTCGTGCCATCTAGCGGTTTTGTATTTTTGAAAACCCTCATTGACTATGTTTCGTGATTTAAAAAACTTTTTTGATGAAACAAATATCATAAATAATACTCACTACTAAATACCCGATTGTAATAAAAAAACGTCAAGAAAAATACTAGGAAGCGTTTCTTCAGAAAAGTGAGGAATGTAGTACCTATGCCTATAATTTGCAGTTAGTAGATATTCATCATATTGAAATGTGCATTAGTTCGTTATTTGTAACTAACTAACTAAACTTCACGCCACTTCCCTAGCGGGGTAGGCAGAGAGAACCGAACGCCATATGGCACGATCCTTACACACCTCACTCGCCTCTTCAACATTTATAATCCTTTTCATACAAGCTTTACGATTTTTATGACTCCTATCATCACCTTCTTTTACTACACGACCAATCTGGTCGTGGTAGGTGAGCCTGGGCCTTCCGCGGCTCCTACATCCTTCCACATTCGCATTGTATATCTGTTTAGTCAATCTTTCGTCATCCATTCTTTCCACATGTCCGAACCACCGGAGCATGCCTCTTCTTACCTTGACTCCGACGCTGTCCTTCGTTATTTGTGTGTAATGATTTTATTATTTAAATAATACTGACTTGGAAAGGTGTTAGCGAATGTAAAGTTATGATCTCTGCCTACCCCCATGGGAAAGTGAGGTAATGTAGTATAATATTAGACATGAGTTGGTCTATCTTTCACGTGGATAAGGTAGACAAACTCAAGCCGAAAAAATATTTTTATACAGACGCAGATTTTTAAGGCTTAGTTATCATGGACTCTTGCCTCCATAAAACATGAAAGAAAAGTGTAATTGACTAAGGATTGTTGTTAGGATAGAGATTGCCCTTAAATGTATTTTTGCGGTCTTACTTCATCACTTGACATCTTTAAATAATACTTAGTCTGGATAAAGTTATACATATTTCCATATTAAAAAAAAATATTCGGCATACGATATAACTCTAACGATGATTAATATATGAATAACGAACTATTGCCCTAATATAATCCACATTTCTACTTTATAACCCAATTCAGGTATACATAGAGTCAGATAGTCTAAGATCTTAACAGCAGAGCTATCGTTAGCGTCTGCTAACGATAGCTCTGCTGTTAAGATCTAAGAGAGAAGTCTTTCTGTCGTTATCGTTATTGATTATGATTTCTACAAATGCGTTTATTATATATAATACTAGCTCATGCCCATGGCTTCGCTCGCGTGGTACATCAATAATACATGTTCTATGTGTTATTCTGTTGAATGAGCTATTTCATTGTAAAGTTTAATTGAAATCTATTCAGTAGTTTTTGCGTGAAAGATTAACAAACATCCATACATTCATCCATCCATCCATCCACACTTTCGCGTTTCTAATAATAATAAGAAGTAATATACATACATACAAAAATTTTAAAATGCGTATCAATTATTCAATGTTTAGGCACAAACCACTGAATAAGGAAATGCTTAAGACCTAGCCATTCTGAGATATTAGTGTTTGACCCTATTATGACTGAATTGGGTATCTGTGTGACTGCCATAACAATGCCTTACCGTGCCCCATGGTGCGGACATCACTTAGCTTTCGCCTTTCATGGAATTGACTAGTAACATTTAGATATAATTACCTTTAAACCGCGGTCTGAATAGAGACGGTGAGCGGAGCGTAAGATACTGTACAGGAAAAAATATATGTCTGTTATATTTAACATATAAGACGGATGCTATACATGCCCAGTGGTCAATGTCAAAGAAAATAAACCTTTATTTTTATAGACATGAAGTCCATAGTAGCAATCATGAATGTTAAAGAAGCAAGTGAGGTGTGTAAGGACCGTGCCATATGGCGTTCGGTTCTCTGCATACCCTGTTAGGGAGTGGCGTGAGTACTATGTCTAATCAATAATTGTAAAAGAGAGACTCCCGCCACGGCCAAGAAATGTTTATTCTTATTAACCGACTCCAAAAAAAAGGAGCAAGTTCTCAATTCGAATGATTTTTTTCTTTTTTTTTTACTTTATGTAAAGGTTTATTTTCTATGACACCTGAAGGTATTATCGCACTCATCCTATATAAAAGATAATTTATATAGAATCGTACTCTCTTTATTAAAAAAAATCACTGTAACCGCTACCGCTCTATTTGAGGACGTGGCCTTAGGGCCTCTGCTGCGTGGAGCGGGTTCGTTTTGTGGAAAACTTGAACACCGCTACGTTGCGCGGGTCTTCCGTCCCGCTCGGCGCTTGTGACGCTTTGCGCGGACGCTCGTGAAGGACGTCCGCCGCGGACGTCTGCGTCACGCAGCGGAGGGCCATAGAGGCGTTAATCGCAATATATGTTAGCGTGTAGCTTTTTATCCTAATGTACGATACAGTCGTCCCATTTGATTACTAATCTCTGAACACTTGTTTTTAAATGTTAAATGAGTTTCCTGTTATCTGTAATGTGAAATTAATACAATAGTAATGGTCCGGTCAATCTAGACATTTAAAGTTACAATAACTAACAGCCAGCTGAAAATTAGTAAACTTGTTCAAAACATGATTTAAAAAAAAACATATCAACATTCCCAATGATTCTGGTACTTGGAAAAAATTTACTCGAGGCCTGGGTAGAAATATGGGTTTTTCGCGATTTTCAACTAAACGGTAAATTTTATCATAAAATTACCCCAGAGCAAAATTGTAGATCACAAAATGATCTATAAAAAAGGTGTCAATACTGTTTTTCCTAAGAGCCACCGTTTCCGAGATAGAACGACTCAAAAATTCGCAATCGTCATAATGCAAAATTATGGCGATGGCGACTTTTTTTTTATTCTTAATTTTTGATCTAATTTGACCAGACTATAATAAGTATAGGGATTTTGTAAAATAGTATTCAAATACAAGAGCATTTTCTTCGTTATTTCGATGTATTGTGACTTCAAATTGTAAAGCATAATATTCTTCAATTCGTGAATGGATGCTCAATGTTTTGTTACAAGTAGGTAAGTGATATAGTCTATATCTTAACAGATTACACAGAGTTTAATGAAACAAGTTTTTTTTTTTTTTTTTTTTGAGAGGACGTCGGTAGTTGGCCGAAGGCGGCCTTTACTACCTACCGGGCTGGCGGGGGAGCGGGAAACTCTCACCCCTAAAATTTAGGCAACAGCCTGAGGGCGCCCCCTGTGGGGCTCGACCTCGGCTCAGGACGTTGCTGAGAGGACAGAAACACGTAGGTTTGGGGATAGAGCGACCGGGCCGGGCCGGTTACGCGAATAAGGACCTAGCGGGGGCGGCGCGACGCGAGTCCTCGCCGGCGAGGACGGAACGACGGGCGACTTGAAGTGTTGGACTGTGTCGCGAGCTGCTGAGCCGACTTCATGGCTAGCGTGATGGCATCGTCGGGGTCTAGGAGAACGTTCCTAGGTCGACGTTTTCTATGAGAGACTACGGGAGGGGGATAATGAAACAAGTAACGCAGTACTAATGTTGTCATCAAATCGGTCGACTGTATCTATAGTGGGAGTTCTTAGATGTTATTTTAATATAGTAGCTTTGCAGCAAACTATGTAGAATAAATAAGAGTACAATTTTTAAATTACTATATTCACGTTCTATACATGTTTCAATTCTTGACCGATTAAGAGGTGTATACACTGCATTATTGTATTAATAAATCTAATAGGCTAAGATCTCAGTCACCCCAGACTTACGTGATTTTAGGAAAGATGTTTTTTTAGGATTGGTAGTAAGTTTAACATAAACTTAGAAAGGAATGGCTACTCGCTAACCTGAGCCGTATTACAGGTAGCAGGTATCAAAGGTGAAAAAAAATAATGGCTAACTTACGTCAAAGTAGGAAGGCTGGTTTTTATATATATTATTAAGTTTAATATTTTAAAATATTTGCCAATGAGCCAGACAAATCTGACGGGCCAAACATCCTCCCAGACTCGTTAAAAGTTCCGCTGTGCGAGGAGGCGCGAGAGCATTAAAGCATTATTCAATCGCATAAAGTACTAGTGAGATGCACTCTGACGCGTAAATATCTCTTTCTACTCTGTGTTATATCCTGTCCAAGAATTTCATCTTTCCTAAAATCACGTAAGTCTGCGGTGACTGGGATCTCACTCTATAAGGGATTATTGTGTAATTCCAATATCTATCATACTATGTATGTCAAAAGATCGACTTTTGAATGGCAAAGGGAAGAGTGCAATGGCTTACGGAGTAGACATTTACTTTATAAATTTTATGAGATTTTGATACGTAAGCAGTATAACCGCCTGCTACAACGGTAGGCGGCTGATCCGTGGCGTAACTAGAGGGTGGATAGACTGGGTAAATGCCCCAGGTACTCGCTAGGCACCTGGAGGCCCGTAACCCGCGACTCCTATGCCCTGGCATTGAAAACGAATAGATACACTGAGTGGGAATCCCAGCCGATGAAATTGGCCACCGGCCTCAAATTAACACCCTTAGGATAAATTATGTTACGCCACTTGCCTAATTCCGCTTATTGGATAAATGGCTCAGTCCCTCTGTCTTTCATTATTTTGTGATATAAGTACACTTCACAAATTTCATCAAAGAATGAGAGAGTCGAGGTTGACCTTTGTCGAAAGGTCTTCAAACAAAGCTATGATGGTAGTTTTTGAAGTTACCCAAAAACCTTGCTGATTGAAAAGCCTCGTACGCGCAATATCGTGAACAAATAAATCTAGCAATTTGCTCAAATGATCAAGCTCTCTTAGCGAATTGTTCATAAATAGAATACTTTAGAGAATGAGGGTTTTTTGAATGAAAACATCCAAAAGATGGCGTAACTGTGATTTGCGGTCTTGTCACCCTCATTGGTTAGTTATCAGACCAAACTGACATACGTGTCACATTATGAAGGGTGCTGTCAACAAAGTGCCAATAGTGCCAGTGATAAGACCACGAGACTCCCTCGCGCCACCTGGCGGTTTTTGTATATGCGAAATTTCGCCGCACAGAAATTGCAACGCAGGATCGATTTTCTAAATAAATCTTAACAAGTCGAGCGGTTGTTTCAAATTTTGCGCCCCAACAAAAAGTGCCGCCCGGGGCAGACCGCCCCTCTTGCTCCCACCACGCTACCTCACTGGAATGAAATAGTTGTCCACAATATGTGGTGTGGTTATGATATGCACACTATTTTACATATGACTGCCGACCGACATCTTTTAACTGAAATGTATGTGCACCGAAAATCCCATGCATATCTTCGTTTTGTCTAGAATGTTTTTAGAATCACCTGTGTATAATTAAGTAAATACATAATCACTACCAAATAGAAAATATATCAGCCGCATTGTATACTAACTTGCAACATACAATGGTTAGATTTAAACAATCTTAAGCACGGATTAGATAAGAAGGACTCCGCGCCACTAACTAGACGTTGAAGCCCCTCAAGTGCTCCAACTTGACTCGCAACTTACGACACACATTGACATAATAAGTGCTCCAAATGATCTATATCTGGTATCTGGTATCCATAAGTAATGTCACTTACACATGCACAAACGTGGCTTCAAACTATAGTATGAGTGTGGAGTCCTTCTTTTTTTACTAGTCCGTGGTCTTGAGATGTAAATGTAATAAGCTTTTGATAACCTAACCGGAATAATAGGTATCTACTAATGACTAGATTCCCTCTGAACAGTTTTCTTGCCCACAATCGGCGCGACACGAGGCTAACATTGTTGATATTTGTATAAAAAGATCACAAAAGCAATAATTATTCCTATTTATCACAAAAGAAATAAAAGATTATCTGTATTGTATTAAACCTGACTTTTTATATTGCGTCTTGTATAGTATCAATAAAATTTTATTGAAATTATATTCGTTTTATTTACACTTTTATACAGAAAAGCACTCAAATTTTCACTGCAAGTTGCAAACTATACACACATACTTAAGTATGTTCCATTCAGGACTCCAACTACAAATGTTCAACATACAGACATTTGCCGTACGGTAGGTAGCTGTACATCTGCCAGCGAGCTTGTAGCGATCTTTGGTTTCATTGACAGGGTCTTAAACTTACCGGTGTTGTGGAAATCAAGGCTTCACCTTCCACAGCACACCTCCACTCGGACGATAAAGGGTACCGCGGGATGGATACAGGGCCGGACCGTGAGTTTAGGGGGCCTTGGGATAATACTACTAGGGGCCCACCTAATTACTCAAAGTATGAGACGTAGACTTGAAATAAATTAATTGAATAGGTTTGATTAACGCAGAATTCGCAGGGCTGCAAACCGTACAATTTGTTTAATTTAGTAAAGTTATGGATTTTTTCGCATTATCGTCTATTTTCGACTTTGATTTAACTTAGCTGGGGGCCCCGTGAATCTACGGGGCCTGGGCTGAAGCCCAAAAAGCCATATGGTAGATCCGGCCCTGGATGGGTATGATAGTAGGAGGACCCCGGCCACCCGCCATCTTTGGATCCTCCGACTCCAAGAAGCCTCTCCATAGCTCCTCGAACAGGGTGGTGCCATTAAAAGGTGTCTTGAGGATTGACTACGTACAAGTGTGGATTATGGTACATACTCAGACATTTAAAAATTACATCCAAATACTTACATGGAATTTTGAAAACTCTAAAAGTTCAATTCAGTTCTGAAATGTTTTCAGAACAATGACTAACCAACATGTTTATGCTATAGTCATGACTTGCGACATATTATGGGGTTTATAACAAAAAAACACAGTTAACAATCATAGTCTCATTTATTCAAATTAGCGTTACATTATCAAATATTACATCATTAGTTCAAACACCTTATTCTAATAAATATTTGACTTCACCTTATCACTGCTATACGAATGGTAAGTTTAGGTACTCGAAACCAAAACGATTTAAACACATGACTAGATAATATTATAATGACGACTACACGAATAAAACGTTTCTTGTTATACAAGTAGGTATACATCGATGATACTATACTAGACAATTAGTAAATTATATCTACGCTGAAATATGTCTAAATATATAGAGGATAGCTTCTTGATATATAGGTCGTCCATTTACAAAAATACATTACTACAATTAAGGGTAAGTATAGCATTTCCGACAATCGAGGATTATAGATATTAATATAGGCTTAACCGTCACGTTGCATCAATTACTTTTCTGCATACAAAAACACCTGTCTTAAACTACATCTCTTAAAATACCCCTTAGTTCCCACACTTGACTCTTTAATATACAAGTCTCCGAATACCACATTAGCATTTTTGTTATAATTTCAAATTGCCAATTGACGCTCAACATCAAGAATCAAGTGCCTACATTTCAAGTCCAGAACAAGAGATCACCGACCAGTTTCACGTCACGTATGTACCTATTATAATTAAAGGATAGACTGCTAGTCTCGCTGGTATATTTTCATTTGTTAGGTCAGTGAACCCTTGTTTTAAGCGCATGTCAAATTTGCAACTACCTTCCATGCCCGCCTTACAAAATCGCTATTAATCAGTAAAGCTACATAAAAGAGATATCAAAATTTGAAAGAAGGCATAATTTTGCAATAATTCAAAATAATAATATTTACATTAATAAAATTAAATTGTTTTGCACCCCTTATCAACCTAAAAACGCCTTTTTCGTGGGAGAGCAAATAAAAAAACCTATGCCTGATTTCAAAAAATCCAATTGTCAAAAAATATTATGAAAAAATGTTTTAATTATAGATAATTATCTAAAATGTACAAAAGATAGATCCGATCCGATATCCGAGATATAGAAATAGATAAAGCTGTGTGATTTCGTTCGCACAAGAAGTTTAATAAAAATTATATTTGCAGAAATCCGGCATATTCTTAATTGTCAAAGATTCTATGCATACCTACACAAGCACATCAACACAGAATGTAAGCGACATATAGTTGAGCATAATATTGCGCAAATTATTAAAACAGACAACATCCTATTAGGCTCCGTACATTGAAACCAAACAAGCTATACATTTTTTATTTGTGCTTCATATAAGGTGTTCTCAGAATGTGATGGGCCCATCTCTAAATAACGGTCTCAAAGAATCAAGCCCAAATGGTATGATAAAAACATAAACATTGTTTAAATGTTTCATCGATTACAGTATTAAAGAATGTTGCGATTACACTCCTTATATTTTTTTAACTGTACTCTCACTTCAAGCCCTCGTAAGATGAGATAGTCAAAGAAAGAGTGTGTTGTATAATTTTCTTTTCTTACTTCATTTTAAAATCGTTAGTTCCACAGATATGCAGATTTTAACATTATTTGATACTTAATTGTATTGATCGAGAATTACTAATATCGAAAACCGTTTAAGATTATCTAAACATCAGCACTTCTACAGACATGTATCTGCTGCGAGTCTTTGATTATTTCAGTGCCGATTAGCTAGTCACAAGCGGTCATTCACCGCGTAACGTATTCATACTTTTTACGCTCTTTACCTTTCCTCTATATAATCTTCTTTTCGTGGTAGCGAGACAAAAACTATTTTAAACGGTGAATAAACGCTTTTTTCATTTGATAAAACTGATAAATTATTCTGAAATCCAATAGCATCTCCCTAAAATTCCTGTGTATATAACACCAAAAATATATCAACCATTTACTGTACGTTATTCAGTAACATACGGAATAAAGTAAAGTAACAAAATGGCTGATCCTCACTTCAGCTTAGTCTACGGAAAAATCGATAATTCTAAACTAGTGCTGAGCCTAGGCTCGAGAAGATTTCGGAAAATATATTATTTTCACTAACCGTAACATATTTATAGGTACTGTTACGTCATCATAGATAAAGTAGATAGAGTAAAATTCTAACCATAATTCCAGGGTTTCCCAACCTAGTAACGTGGGGACATATGGGCCCGTACTCTACCTAAAGGGGGCTAAATATTAATGAGTAAAATTGGCAAAAGATACTTTAACCCATTGGTGTAAGTTTTTAAACTGGCAACCATTTTTTTTATTTAACCATTCTGATCTAATCTAAAAGGTTGGGAAGCCTCGCTTTATGTTATTGACAGTAATGCTGTGCCCATATCGCTATGGCGCGCAAAAAGCTATCGAAAAACCGGTAATCACCTACGAAACGGCAACATTTTATCGGATAAAGTAGAGATGTAAAATTTTATTTGTAACTGTTAAACATTTAACTATGTCTACAAATAGTCGACTTCTATAACAACGAAGTTTCTAAAATTCCGCCTGTCCTGAACAACTCTACTTATCCAGTTTCTAAAACCAATACAGTAATCAGAATAGTTGTTATCAAGAAACTGTTTAGCAAGCGAACGCTGTAATTTGTCGGCCCTAAGGGCGCATCCCTTGCTCTTAATAAAACTACCCTATTACAATGCTACCATATCAATAAGTTACAATGATAATAATTTGTCGCAATTGGTATTTTTAAGATACGAAACGTTTTAGCGGATCATAAAACATCTATAAGTAGATCTTTATTAAATTGCGTGCATCGTGATAGCAATTACAATATGCATCAGAATTATTAATTTCAAGCTAAATAACTCCAAAGGTTTGACTTGTCTAATGATAATGATGCAGCTAACTCAGTAAGTAATAGCGAAGAAACAATTTTAGTTAAACCAATATATAACTTCGCTTCGTATGTAATAATTACAATTACATAAACCGATTCCATCATCCGCCTGCGACAAACTTTATCAAAGCAACTTTGTGGTTCTATCAAACAGTGGCCGAAGGAAAATGATTACAGACTTATTGCCATAAAGTAAAAAATGGTAATTTTTTCGTTGCTTGGCACACGACAGCACTTCAGGCTAAACATGTGGAGTCTTATGTCGTTGTGATAAGGGCTGTTTCGCAACAAAAATGTATAGCCTAATGTGCTGTCGTCTGTACATAAGCAAGTTGTAAGCTCGGCATTATACTGGATTTTGGGGTGGGGGGGGGGGAAGAATTTAGTGTTAGTCTGGCGCTCTGGTAATAAATACTAAAGCCTGAGGTATCATGTTGACGATAGGCTGAACGTGAAATGGCAAGCACTTAAGCGCATTTTGTCTTGTTGATGCCACTAGTGGTCGCTCACTAGTTGAAACTCGACCTTAAGTCGTTTAATATTTTTATTCATTTAATGTACTTCTAATGCATGCTTTATTAAAAATTACCTTTCTTTACTCCTTCTTTATATAAACTTTAACTGTGCCAAATCGCATACTCCTCCGTTCTCTTTAAAGAAGGGCATTTCCCCACAGCACCTTCTTTCAGTAAATATTCAGCGTGATGCATCGCTCGCACTCAAAGTCAGACTGTACTATACCGTACCGTACATAGCTCATCTCAAATGCCGTACCGTACTGTAACCGAAAGGACTTACCGAACCGTAAGAACTGTATTCAACCCAAATTCTGTATCGTACTGTACTTAACTCAACATAAAGAGCGTACCGAATCGTTCTGTCTTCAACCCGAATTCCGTACCGTACAATATCGTATATAATTGCTCACAAAGAACGCCTAAAGAATGCTCATCGATGCCGTACCGTACAGTACATAATTCCTCAAAGTACTAAAGAATGCTCATCATTTCCAACGGCCACCGTCTACTCCAACAGACTACGTACCAGGCCTAATGGGCCCTTGTTCTTAGTCCACGTTGTGGAACTTCAGGATAGCGCGACCCTGAATCTCGGAGTTGCACAGCTTCCTGACCACCTCCTGGGCTTCTTCAGCGAGGTACACTGAATGGGGCGGCGGTTCGATCTATGAACAAGGGGGGGTTACTTGTCAGTTAGAGACTGGCAAAAACAGTACAACACTCAAAAGAGGAACACTTTTTTTTTACTGGTAAGTAGCTTAAGCACTTGCGTTACAGATATCAGAAACAACAGTGGTATTATTACAAATATATACTTAAATACTATATATTAACACCCAGACACAGAACAAACAAAAGTATTCATCACGCGAATATTTGTCCTGGGTGGGGATCGAACCCACAACTCTTGGCGCATGGGGCAGGATCACTACCAAATGCGCCATCGAGCCAGTATCTCAGTAAGTTATTTGAACTGAAATAAAATATGAAGTCCACACATTCAAACGGACATTGATTAGGGAGCTTACGGCATAGCTCTATCTTGTAACCCTTTACGTGTTAACTCTTCAAATTATCGTGAAATTTTGCTTACACGTCTTCAGGAAAACCCGAAGGTAGAATGCCTTTCATCTAAATATATGTTTTGTTCGACTTATATACATCTATCTACATTGACAAGAGCGAGGCTGCGGGAGAAACCTAGTATACTATAGAAGAATAATTAGTTGGTCCTTGTTTAAATATCAATAATCTCACAATACAATTTAATTTGTCATTCGTGCTTATTTGCTTTGTTTTCACAGCTTTCCATCCAACCCAGCCCACTGTCCCATGTTGGTCTGGGACTTAAAAAGAATATGCCAACTGTGGTTCTTGCCTAGCATGTCGTAAAAGCCGACTAATGGTATATCGGGTTTTGGTTGGGTGTGTGATTGTGTAGGCGACAGGTGAGCCGCTTGTCACTGCTTTTTCACAATTTTCCGTCTAACCCAGCCCGGCTTTATTTTTGGCTGAATGTGGTTGAAGGGGTTTGCTGCCCTTCGGGGATTATGGGAGTGATGTTATGTATTATGTATTATTTGCTTTGAAATCTATACTTCTTTAATTCTATACTAATATTATAAAGATGAAGCGTTTGTTTGTTAATTTGTTAGCTTGAACGCTAATCGCTAATCTGAGGAACTACTGGTCCGATTTGAAAAAATATTTCAGTGTTATTTAGCCCATTTATGAGGAAAGTTATAGGCTATATAACATTAACCATAAACGCGGGTGAATCTAACACTGAAATAACTTTTCAAATCGGACCACTAGTTCTTGAGATCAGCGCGTTCAAGCAAACCAACAAAAAAAGGATTAAGGCCAGTTTGGTATCGCAGGATATTATCATCTTCCTAGTATTATGTCCCGTGCATAGTCAGGATCAGCTTAGACCATTGACATCGAAAGATGTGCTATACTTAAAATGAAACATGAAACTGATTCTTATCACGATATTTTAAGATCGCCAAATCTCAAACGAGGGTAAAGTCGACTTCTTATATCGTGACGCCCAACACTTGTCTTTATTTTATCTTTAGTTTACCGTCGATATGTCGCAGGAAATTTGTATGATTCCGCCTTTTACATACGGCGTCGTCAGTTTAAAAAAGCTCGCAGTTATGTATTCTAGCATCTGTCCTAAGATATTGTCCTCCGTAAGTCGGCTCTAAATTGTCACAATTCAGACGTAGTCAATAGTTAATCGGAACACGTGGTGGAGTCAAATAGTTTGTTGTTGCGAACTACCGGTCACGAAATTAACTAGCGCTGAAGGCCGGCGCGTGCGCAAATGCCTTGTTATATATTCGATTAAAGAGTGGGGTGTAATGTGAACTGAGGGATTGCAATCACTATTGTTTGGTTCACTGTTAATAATTTGCAACTGAATGCAAAAAAAAAACAAATGTTTTAAGTTTACAATGCCTAACGTTAGACAAGTTAGCACTAATATAATTATTAATAATGAACATTTTGAACTTGTTGATTCCACAACTTTTTTAGGCATGACTAGATTCTAAAGCTACAATGGGGTCCTCATATATATGCCCTGGCAGGGAGGCTTACTTCAGCTGCATACGCAGTTAGGAAAATAAGGCAACTGACTTATAATGAAATGGCAAGGCTTGTTTATTTCAGTTATTTCCATAGTGTTATGTCATACGGTCTGTTGCTATGGGGCACCGCTTCTGACATACAAACCATTTGTGTTGCAGAAGAGAGCTATTCGATCCAAAAATGGCCTTAGACCTCGTGACTCACTTAAGAAAAGGAAAATTTTTATGAGATTAATATATTGACCGTAGCTTCCCAATTCATATTTGATTGTATTATCCATGTACATAAAAGCTTAGATGAATTCTCTAAGAAATCTGATGTTCGTCAGTTTAATACGAGAAATTAATAGGATTAGTGGTTTATTTGTAGGTCTAAGCATAAAAACATTTAATAAACTACCTCAAAATGTTATGGAATTACCCATGCATAAATTTAAGTATTATATTAAATCATGTTTATAAGAAAGAGTAACTACAAAATAGATGATTATATAAATGATAAAAATGTTTAGACAAGATAGTCTGCGCGCATGCACGGTGAAATTTTTAATCATGATATGTTGATGTGTGTATCACATATTAAAGATAAGTAAAACATGTTTTAAAAAAAAGGCTATCTGTTGAGTTTGTTGCGGCACCTCTTCTCATCAGGCCACAGAGTGGTAATTCATTTATTGGTCTTAGTATTTAAATATTTAATAAACTTCCAGAAAGTCTACTAGCATTACCTTCACATATTGTGCATTAAAGCGTTCTTAATGAAAAAGGGCTATTATAAGATTGAAAACTTCCTAAATGATAAGCATATATGTTTAACTTCATAATGAAGTGTTCACCTGCAGTGTTGTTACCTAATAAGTACCTATAGATTATTAATTACGAAATTGTAAATTTTTGCATTTAAAAGAGTAACTATCAAGTTTCTTGCCGCTTTCTTCTCGATAGATTCTACCTTCCGAACCGGTGGTAATCCTTTATTTCTGTTAAAATTGACTATTTATAAGTGCTTTTTTTAAGCCTATATAAATAAAGAGATTTTAAATTGAATTTGAATTCACGTCTAGGTGCGTAAGGTAAACACAAGTGTCACGTGCAAAAGAATTTATTACAAATCTACCTGCAAAAATAAATCATTTCATTTCATTATTTTGCGCCCTTTATCTTAAAAACGGTGCGATTATAAAAAAAGTTTCAAACAAAAGATTTAGCAAATTGTGTCCTCCACAATAGGTATTTACAATAAACTAGCGGCCCGGTACGTGCTTCGCTGCGTATAAATAAAGTGAAATATATAAAAAAATTGGAACATCAAATTGATGATAATCAAATTCAATAAATGATCCGCCATTTATTGAATTCATTTGTTACAAAAAATTAATTATTAAGTACAATTATTTTGCCCTTTATCTTAAAAACGATGCGATTATAAAAAAGTTTCAAACAAAAGTTTTAGCAAATTGTTTCCTCTACAATAGGTATTTATAATAAACGCAAACACGATTGGAGATGGATAAAACTAGACATTTAAAAAAAAAAATTGTTCTCTATGACCTTAAATCTTAAGAAGCGGACATAATATTTTATGAGACTTGAGGCAACGTTTAGATTGTCCAAATAAGGTATATACGAGTTTACAGCTTTTCACCTCTCATTCCGAGAATGACCCTCCTTTTCAACTTATTTACATACATACATACATAACATTACGCCTTATTTACTCATGACATGACACATATATTCGACTTATTTGACTGGACTAAAAAGCAAATTGTTTCCTCTTTATGACTTTCAATTGTCAATATTAAGACGCAATACTTGTTGCGAACTATCGGCCTCGAAATTAAATGGCGCTGAAGGCTAGCGCGTGCGCACTCGATCTCGTCGATGGTGATTTTGATTGAAAGGGATGTAAGTGGTGAGAGTTATTGCCCTCATTATTGTTTACAATAGAACAGCATTCGAGACTGCGAACATAACTAAGACACAATATAATCAAAAGTTGAGAATGTGTTGAGAGATCACTGCACACAGTATTTACTTTATAGTATTGGGAGTTTGACGATAACAAAACAACGAAACAGGTAAAACTGCATAAATAATCCGATGCCCTCAGAATAACAGATAGTACTAGTAATCACCACGAACGAGACCGCAAAGCCTAATCAGCGTCAAAGAAACTCTTATATTAAATACTGTACACATTAAAAATTTATACTCAACACCCTTAATCCGCGAAGGGGTAGGCAGAGTCAAAGGGGCAACGAGACCCTTTAAGCCAAAAATAAAACTGAGCTGGGTTAGATGGACAATTGTGAAAAAGTAGCGACAAGTGGCTAGCTAGTCGCCTACACAATTACACACCCAAAACCTGATGTACCATTAGTCGCCTTATACGGCATGCTAGGCAAGGAGCACAGTTGGCGCATTTCTTTTTAAGTTCCGGACCAACAGGGACAAAAAACGATAACTCTCTTTGCCATAGCGTTTTTTAAATATATATTTCGATTTTTAATTATTGCTTATTTATTTAACTCTGCGTATGGCAGACTGTCGTGTTTTCAATAGTTTTCAAACCTAAACAAGTTAAGAGTGCGATGAAATTTCATGCAATCCCTGGGTTACTTTTTATCCCGGAAAAATTTATAGATGCTACAATAGTGCAATCTGCAACAGACCGAATTACAAAAGAGCGGTGCCGCGTACAAAAGCTAGTTTTGAATATATACATATATATATTTCTTTTAATTAGAAAAGCTATTCATGAACATAACAATATCAGAGGCATTTTCATGTCCAGCAGGAGGCTCCGGTCCAACGTCTAAGTTTACCAATTGCGCGAAACAAAAATAAAAAAAATGATAATTTTGATTCAACTGACAAGCTCGATGGCGCATGCGGTAGTGACCCTGCCCCATGCGCCAAGAGTTGTGGGTTCGATCCCCACCCAGGACAAACATTCGAGTGATGAATACTTGGGTTTGTTCTGTGTCTGGGTGTTAATATCCAATATTTAAGTATATATTTGTAATACCACTGTTGTTTCCGATATCCGTAGCACTAGTGCTTAAGCTACTTACCTCGGAGTCAGATCAATGGATGTGATGTAGTCTGATATTTATTTATATTTATTCCTACTGCACTTCATCACACCCAAGAATCTCGCCAGATAACAGCTCCTGTGGAATCCACCAGCATTCCCCAACTGACCTCGTTGCGGGCAACCAGGGTCACCAGCCCCCTGAGCTGGTCGATGGAGCCGTTGGGCACGATCACGATGTTCACGTTCAGGTCCTCCGCCTTCTTCGCGAACTTTGGCAGCAGCTTCTCACCCACGTCCTCGGTGACCAGCACCACGCCTCCCTGGGTGGGGATAAATAATAATAAATAAATGAACTATCTGTCTGATACACCATAAATACATTAAATTGTTTTTTTTTAATCTTTAACCACTTTTAGCAAAATATGAGATTAATTTGGGTTAGCCATGGGATCCTCTACCACAGACGGAAATCAAGGTCACGATCATCTGGGTCTCTTACGGAAAGTCCTCCCCTCGCATTAATCCGGCTTCACCCAGTGAGACACACCCAGCTTTCTTGCCTTGCACCCTTGCGTTCAGTCTGGTCCACCGAGAAGACCCAGCCAGGGACACTCCTTGCGGTGCAAACTGGTGACCGTTTACTACAATGCAGCGCGTCGGTCGCGCGCTCGATCAGCTGCGGACACCACCGCTGCGGACGCCACCGCTGCGGACGCCACCGCTGCGGACACCATCGCCACAGACAATAGTGCGCGGCTCACCGGCGCCAGGCACTGCAGCGAGCGGTGCAGCGAGCGCGACGTGGTGCCGAAGTTCATCACCACGTCGACGGGCCCGCCGCACGCGTCCGTCGTCCGCTCGATCAGCTGCTTCTCGTACAGGTCCTCGTTCCACTGCACCACTTTGATCCTGATAAAGAACAATAGCAACACGGTCAAATATTTGAAACACCATTACAGGACACACACCATGATTGGCTCGATGGCGCATTCGGTGGCCCCATGCGCCAAGAGTTATGATTTCTTTGCGTAGAACTAGATTACAATAAAAATAAAATTATATGGTATTGTTCAGGCCCCATACAAGTCCAATTGACCCAATAGGAATGACTGCATTCAAAAACTATAATTCTATTTAGTCCGTCAGTTAAATTATACAAAAATACTAGACACATATATCAAATTAACAAATACTCACTAAGATAAAGAGCATCCAAGTTTTGGAGTGGGGACTTGCGACGTCACATTTTGTAAAAATTATACGAAAGCGTGACGTCAAGCGCAACTTAATGCATTGTCATCAATGTTCGTTTTGACAAAGAAATTTAAAAATACGTGTTCAATATTGTTTTATAATCTAACTGACGCACTTAACAGATTTTTTTAGTCATCTAGCCTATTATAAACAAAATCCGAAACTTGACATCGGTCGCCCTCTTTACGTGAAATCTCCCCATAGTTACTTAATAGCACAATGTGAAGCGCAGTGAAGCGTTTCATATTTTAAATATAATATAAATATCCCACAACATCACATACTATGATCTGACTCCGAGCTAAGTAGCTTAAGCACTTGTGTTACGGATACCAAAATCAACAGTGCTATTACAAATATATACTTAAATATTGGTTATCAACACCAAGACACAGAACAAACACAAGTATTCATCACACGAATGTTTGTCCTGGGTTGGGATCGAACCCACAACTCATGGCGCATGGGGCAGGGTCACTACCGAATGCACCATCGAGCCAGTCATATTTTCCTGTTAACCTGGATTCAATGAATCTATTTATTACTTTGCCAATAAATTTTCTTAAAACAAGCAGTGGAATCAGATAAAAGTTTTTTTATGTAAATCACCTGTCAAGGATAAATTGTACAGAAACATATTTCTTTTGGACGACTTTACTGGTGCCGCCGCAGCAATTAATCAATATTAATTGACAAATAATTGCATTTGGCATTACGTTACGACTGTAAATTATGAGATATAAATAATGAAATTGCAGCCTTTTGACATTCATATTTGTTTTAAATTAAAGTGAAATTTGTATAAACTTCCCTATGTTGTGTTTCTTATAAATATTCAACGGTGATTTGGATCATTGATACACATCTACAGTTAAATAAAATATAAATAAATATCCGACGACATCACATACATTGATCTGACTCAGAGGTAAGTAGCTTAAGCACTTGTGTACGGATATCAGAATCAACAGTGGTATTACAAATATATACTTAAATATTAAATACTAGCTGTCCCGGCGAACTTTGTATCGCCCAGTAAATGGAAATCGACATTGATTTGTCGATTGACATTTAACATTGACAGATACGAATCGCACCGTTTTATATGAGAAAATACTTTTGCTTTTATTTTGTTTCACCGTAAATTTTTCAATGTTTTTAATAGTTATTCTGTTATTCTGGACGAAGACAAATTTTTATTTATATAGATTAACACCCAGAGACAGAACAAACACAATTATTCATCACACGAATGTTTGTTCTGGGTGGTGATCGAACCCACAACTTGGCGCATGGGGCAGGGTCAATACCGAATGCGCCATCGAGCCAGTCAAAACACAGTTGTTGAAATGAGCAGTTTTTATCACGAAGTTTTCCCTCACCGCTGAGCTAGTGGTATAAATACGGACATTGATTTGAAAAATTCAGAAAGTTTGAACCCGCACTTCTCGGATATGAAGTCCTTACCATTAAGATACTACAACCACTCTATGATTATATCTACATATATCTTTAAAATCACAGCTGTAATCTACTTCAAAATATCAATTGAAATAGCACCCAAGGTGAAGTTTTTAAGACGAGATTATGATACCATACCACTTGACAATCTGTATATCAATCAACATCAAGATAACGTACTATTGTAAACATAAAAACTGGCAAGTGTGAGTCGTATCAATACCAATATTTAACTAAACATATATTGTTGTAATAATTTAGTACAATAAGTATAATTTAACTATAACCATTTAACGGTTCCATCATTCATCATGTGACTCGATGGCGCATTCGGTAGTGACAAAAATTGTTTGTGTTTGTGCTGTGTCTGGGTGTTAATGTCCAATATTTAAGTATATATTTGTAATGCCACTGCTGATTCTGATATCCGTAACACAAGTGCTTAAGCTACTTACCTCGGAGTCAGATCAGTGTATGTGATGTAGTCGGATATTTATTTATTTATAGTTCTCCAAATTACCTCGATAATATATCAAAATTAAACAAACAGAACAAGCTAACTAACTAAACTTCACGCCATTTCCCTAGCGGGGTAGGCAGAGAGAACCGAACGCCATATGGCACGATCCTTACACACCTCACTCGCCTCTTCAACATTCAAGACCCACAAACAGAATTAAAAAAAAAACAATATAAGTATTACCAGGTCAAAAGACTTACTCATCCCTCTCCTTCGCCAGAACGAATCCCTCATCCTTCAAAGTAGCCACAGTGATGCTGATCTTGTCATGATAGGCTACTTGCTTGAAGTAATTGGTAGCGATGCGCAGTGCCCAGAGGGCGAGGCCGCCAGTGCCCACAATCAGTATAGTAGCCTTGTCTTTGTGGTTGGGGCCTTCCAGGACTCTCTTCAAGCAGTCGCCTGCTGTATAAACAGTGTTCATGGCTAGGAGGGCTCCCGTGGGCAGCATGGCGGCCACGCTGAGCGGCAGCTGATCCGGGACCGGGACTAGGCATTTGAAGTCCGGGACGACGATGTAGTCAGCGTACCTGGAATATGGGTTCGGTTACTATGTGTCGTAAGGGTAAATAAGAATCTTTCGATCTGAAGATGGGCTCTTCTCTCTTCCATAAAGTTGTAGCAACTAAAGATTCGGGCAATGAATTTGGCTCTTTGAAGACATGGAAATAAATATTTTTTTTTACTTTGGCTCGACTATAAAATACTAAATAAAATAATTGATGTTTTCTAATTGGGTGCTGATGACTGATGGAAGACTCACCCGTGCTGCTCTCTCTTGTACGAGCAAAGCACGAGGCTGGTCGCAACTCCTTCTTGGATCAGCTAGTCGTCATCCCGATAGAATGGCCGTGTGAATGCTATTGATACTACTACAGACTCACCCATGAGGCACTCCTTCATACGGATACAGCACAATCCTGGTGCCTTCTTTGATGTCCGGGGGACATTCAGCCGCCTTGCCGACCGCGTCCACAATGCCAGCCACCTCGTAGCCGGGGAACAGCGCGCCGTCGCGCAGGCCGATATGCGCGGGAGTGGATGTATGGATCCCGAAACCCTCCATCTCGCCTGACAGACTCCCGATGGATGACACCGACGACGTGCTGCATACCGACGCCGAGCGGGTCCTGGTTGAGGCAACAAGTGCAAGTTAGAACTGTTTTTCAGATGTCAGTCACTACAAAAGTGATAGTTAATTATAGTATACATACACAAATTCACGGCAGCAATCCTCGAAAGGAAAGCAGAAAGAAAGAAAAGTAATTTAGATTAATAGTGGCTCTTAGACACACGATACGGGAGTGTGTTACGACCTGGCCCGGCCACGGCGCCAAAGAACGCCGTGATAATGTCTGTAAGCCGTGCGGATGCGTACTTTTCTGTACTCAAGAGGAAAAAAATATACCGCAGTATTTCACCAGTTGATATATCAATGGATGGACGGGACATATGCTGCGCAGCAGAAATGACAAATGGAGTAAACAAGTAACCTTATCGTGCCCAAGAAAGGACTGTAGAAGAAAGGGGCGCCCAAAAACAAGATGGACAGATGATATCCGCCTAACATTGGGACCCTACTGGACCAGAGTAGCGGAGGATAGAGCTCAGTGGAGAGAGCTGGAGGAGGCCGAATTGAGAGACATAATATAACATGTATTGCTAAAACTGTAAAGAATTCGGAATAAAAGGGCTTCATTACTATTATTATAGTTATAAAACATTTTTAGTGGCAGAGCTACAGCGTATGCGGCCTAGCCCGGCCACCCTTCTATCTAAAAGAATTGGTAACTTATTATTTTATTCAGCAGACGACCACGCCCTTGTCTGCCACCCACCGTCCTTGAGTATTAGGCATAAGGGAAGCTCAATCTTTAAATTTCGATTTGTGTGGGGGGTGGAACATCAACAGGTGCCAAAAAAGTCTCACCCGGGGCGCCGGTAGAGGTTAAAACGGCCCTACCAGGACAGGATCAGAACAGGACATAACCCTACGAAAGCAGCTCCCAGTTTAAAAGCACGTTAGGCATGAGAGGCACTCAATCATCGAATTGCAACGGGCGGCACAGCTCTACTGAAGCAGTTCCATTACCTGTTAGCCCGGTAGCAAGCTCCCGCGTACACCACCCTGATCCTGGCGCCGTACATGGGCACGTCGGGGACCGGCACGTCGAAGCTGAACACGCACTCCTTGAGCGTCGGCCCCGGCGACTCGATCGACACCTGTCTGCATAGCTTGCTCATTTTGATGCTCTGGAAACAGACGCCTCCATTATAGTTTCCCAGACTGAGGGTCTATGCCAACTAAGTATTTACTTATCATAGTAAATACTTAGTTGGCAAAGACAACAACAACAACAACATAACAACATAACATAGGCAGAGTCAAAGGGGTAGCAGTCCCCTTTAACCACATTCAACCAAAAATAAAACTGGGCTGGGTTAGATGGAAAATTGTTAAAAAGTAGTGACAAGTAGCTAGCTTGTCGCCTACACAATCACATACCCAAACCCCGATATATCATTAGTCGCCTTTTACGACATGCTAAGCAAGAAACACAGTTGGCACATTCTTTATAAGTCCCAGACCAACACGGGGCAAAGACACAACAGTTTAATTTTAGGGCAAATTTGGTTTAAGGGGATTTTTGCTACTTGAAATTAGCATACTCCTTCAGACAATCCCCGAAGGGGACTAGGCATGATGGTATGTATGTATACGCAAAATGTCTAATGTTGGAATGGTACACAGAAATAACGTACCTAGCATGTCGTAAAAGGTTTGTTTGATTAGGCTACAAACTGGTCAGTTGTCGCCACTTATTCATAATTTTCCATAAATTACAACTTATTTTAGTTGTTTGGCCGAATGCGGTTAAGAGCCTTTACCACTCCTAAAGTCAGTTGGTACATTATTCTATGTCCCATATCAACGTTATTCTGAGAAAATATTCCCCTATACACATAATCATTCAAACGAATTAAGGAATTTAGTAAAGTAAACATTGATTGTCTGTATTTCGGTAAAATTCGCAAAGAAAGCAATTTCACAGTCTTTTTCCTAACGCGGGAAATGCATTAGGCACCGTCACGCTATCCGGGGACAACGACGTGGTGTGTGGGTCTCCCAGGGCCCTCTGAAACGGAGGACCTCTCTCCGCCCAATATGGAGTTGCCAGGTATACCCACTAAGCCCCGCGTCACCATTCATCGCCAGACTGGAGACGCCGTGAGATCCACGATTAAAGCTAGCACGGCAAATTTCACCGTCTAGGATTACACGTGGAAAAAAAATGTGTAATACTTTAGATACTAGCAAATATTCTTGGGTTCTAAAAATGTCCTGGCTAATAGGGGAGCGGACTAAAAAAATTTATATTTCTTTCATCAGTTAGATTATAAAAAAATATTTAAAACGTATTTTTTCATTTATTTATCAAACAAACACTGGCGAAGATAGAACGGATTCAATTTGCGCGTGACGTCACACGTAGGTACAATATTTACTTACAAGTGACGTCGCAAGCCCCCACTCCAAAACTTTGATGCTCTTTATCTTTGTGACTGTAATCTTGATAAAACAAAAAATATGTGTCTTGTATTTTTGTATAATCTAACTGACGCGGCCGTCCGCGTCTAAGTCTAGGGAACTAAGTCTAGGGGACCAAGTCTAGGGGAATGGACGGACTAAGTATGTCCGTACATACTTAGTCCGTCCAGTCCCCTAGACTTAGTCCTCTCTGACGGACTAAATAAATAAAATATTTGTTGACCCAGTATGGTCCCCTACTCCACCACCATCTTGTTCATGTCACAGGTGGCCTTATTGTTCGCAACCAAAACAAGTACCTCACTTACAATTCAGTGAAAACCCAAGACTTTGAACTTCCCATGGAACAGAGGTCGACATTTATGGTAATTTAGGTTTATTGTATTAAAGGATATGGTGTTTATATAGCTCGGGTCGGATGGTTTGGTTTTCATACTAATATTATAAAAGAGAATATATTAGTCCCATGTTGGTCTGGGACTTAAAAATAATGTGCCAACTGTGTTTCTTGCCTAGCATGTCGTAAAAGGCGACTAATGGTATATCGGGTTTTGGGTATTGTGTAGGCGACGAGCTAGCCACTTGTCACTACTTCTTCACAATTTTCCATCTAACCCAGTTCAGTTTTATTTTTGGCTAAGTGTGGTTAACGGGGCTTGCTGCCCCTTTGACTCTGCCTACCCCTTCGGGGATTGTCTACGAGTACATACTCGTAGACAATCCCCAATACATACATATGTATTAGAGGATTATTTTATAGTTTGTTTGAATTTAATAGGCTTCGAAACCGACCGATTTGAAAATTTTCTTCACTAATGGAAAGCTATTTTATTAGGGGTAACGTAGACTTTTATATCCGTATTCCCACGGGAACGGGGACACTGCTATAGTTAAATAAAAGAAAAACAAATAGATGTATTTATGTTACCCCTGTGGAACCTGAAGGACGCTAGGAGACTACCCCAAAAATAAAACCAGTTCTCATTATTTTTTTTTTTTCTTATTATTCATTGCACGCGGTAACTAGTTTTTAACCGACTTCAAAAAAAAGGAGGAGGTTCTTAATTCGACTGAATTTTTTTTTTTTTTTTTGTCTCTAGACAGGACTTATTCCTTCTATGCAAAACATTCTGTGAAAATGTCAACTGTTTACCGATTACGGCTCATGGGATAAAGTTCACTGACGACAGACAGTACGGGGAGAGTTATCGTCTATTGGAGACTGAACCGAAAAAGATATAACTGCCTCCAGCTGACCATCTGTAGTACTATTCCCGTCTCCCATTGACAAAGCCCAGCCAAACTCCCGATTTACATACAACACATAACAGATACGTTATCTATATCGATTACTGATACCAACACAACTGATTGCACAACATAGCAAATTATAATACAATATAGTAGTCGTTATCGCGGGTGCAAGTAAACACTCCACTGGTGGTCCCACTAGCCATTGCAAGTAAACAGGAATTGATAACTTCTATGACGTCAGAAGTTAGCAATTAAATTGTTTGACCTTGGCGTGACCTCCTAAGTTCTAAACATTGAGCCACGCATATCAGGCATGGATGTTTAAACCAACTAGTGGTCACCCAGCGGTTAAAATTTGTCCATGATTCGTTTGATTTATCGGGTTTTGGGTGTTTGATTGTGTAGGCGACGAGCTAGCCACTTGTCACCACTTTTTCACAACTACCTTAATTACACTTACCCAGGACAGTCTAATTTTTTGGCTGAATGTGGTTAAATGTAAGTTAACATACATACATAACATCACGCCCATAATCCTTGAAGGGGTAGGCAGAGTCAAAGGGGCAACATGCCCCTTCAACCACATTCAGCCAAAAATAAAGCCGGGCTGGGTTAGATGGAAAATTGTAAAAAAGCAGTGACAACCGGCTAACCTGTCGCCTACACAATCACACAGCCAAAACCCGATATACCATTAGTCGCCTTTTACGACATGCTAGGCAAGAACCACAGTTGGCATATTCTTTTTAAGTCCCAGACCAACATGGGACAGTGGGCTGGGTTGTATGGAAAGCTGTGAAAAAAGAGTGACAAGTGGTTAGCTCGTCGCCTACTCAGTCACATACGCCAAAGCCCGTAAACCATTAGTCGCCTCTTACGACATGCTAGGCAAGAACCACAGTTGGCACATTCTTTTTTTTCGGACCTAGATCAACATGGGCCAAGTCCCAGACCAACATGGGACAATGTAAGTTCATTACAAAAATATAAAAATAAATTTAATGAGGTAAATACAAATGCTGGAAACATGAATAATAAAGAACCAGGTGACGGATCAACAACCTCGCGAGTACAAAGCCGTTTTAGCACAGAAACAGGATAAAAATGCCATATCTTTGTTGTTGTGCCGTCGCACCGACGCGAGAGCTGTATTCGAATGAGGCTAACATCATGCTAATGAGATTTAGTCTGCTCCATTCCAGAATGCGAGTGAATATTGCCAGTAATAAAATTCTTCGAATAACTGGATATACTGGGTTATTAACTACTGGGGTAGACTAATACGTTGGTGCAATCAGATGAATACATTACTTGGGGGTACTTGCAAGGGGTATTTAAACCGACTGCTGCAGAATCTAAAGAGTAGGCAGTTGCTCGACGGTAAGGACAACATGCAAATGGTGGTGGTTCAAACCCGGACACGTACGGTCGGCAACATAGGCAGCTAAACATATTTGTTCTTATGACTTTAGTGATAAATAAAAGTTGACCGTCCAGTTGCTTCTGTTGTCGACAAAACATTTGGATTTTTAAGTACTTATACACTTGTACTTACACCGCCAGCTCCGTGATTAGGGAAATCTTTATGAAAGAAGAAAGAAAGAAAGAAAAGACATTTATTGAACATATTATGAACAAAAAAAAGAATACAGAAGTGAAAAAAAAGTTATGAGGAAGTCTGCACATCAAAATTTATTTATTTCTAACTATGATCTAGTATGTCTAGTACTCCTATAATAAGTAAGGATGGTCAGATGGGCAGCCACTTTAATATCCAAATTCAATAGACTAAACTTGATAAATCAAGGATCATAATGATTTAAACTACCTACTACCCGAATTTGATAGATAAACTGTCAAAATTGTTACCATGCAACTACGTAACAATGTTCAGGGCGGTAAAATGTTGCTTCAAACATATTCCTTTACAATCGCGACGCATCAGCATTACTAATTAATATCTCAGTGAGGCATGTCTTCAACAACAAATGTCTCCTTAATTGAACTGATCAGTATCACTTCCAAGTGAGCTCGCGCAATTGAAACGAATGCGTTCTTAACAAATCAAAGACATCAGTAATAATGTGTCAGTGCAAAGAGAATGGCACGTGGAGGAGAAAAAACAGCGAACTGGTTCTAGGAATGGACTGAGCTGGAATACACCAGGGTGACTCTAGGCAGTCTGGGCTAGAGTCTAGAGCCCCGATCTAGACATATTCTATTTTATTTTAATTTTTGGCTAACCCCTTCTCGACTATATAACTCGTCTGACCGACAGCTGATTTGGCAGCTGAATATCATCGGCGAAACGAATATTCGTAGAATATATCATCAGCGAAATTACCATTCGAAGATTTCACGGTCGGTCAGACAGTGGAATAATGCTCTGGACTCGTCCTAGGTACCGCTGGGCGCGATGAGGTCGTAAATGGAACACCAGATAACATGCTAGCACCTTGAAATTTACTGAAACTATTTTTTGGTGTGCTATAGGATTCGCACACAGGCACTACCGAGGATCGGCGCGGTCCTCCCAGCTAGAATATTTCATTTCATATAATATAACAGTAGATACTTGAATTGACCATTTAATATTGAGGGCTTATCTATAATAAACTAATATTATAAAGCTAAAGAGTTTGTTTGTTTGCTTGAACGCGCTAATCTCAGGAACTACTGTTCTGATTTGAAAAGTTATTTCAGTGGTAAATAGTACATTCATCAAGGAAGGCTATATAACATTAACTACAAACGCAGGTGAAGCAGCGAGCACATCTAGTCGATATATGTCTATAAAGGGGAATATGAGAAATAGGAATATGAGCGATAAAATGCAGTATCAATACAAATATAACAATTTGTATGAACACATATGTGATTTAATTAGCATCTATTATTATCGCGAAAATCTTCTAAAAACATTTTAGCATTATTGTAGACAAAGTAATAATTGTCATATCAAGATGGTTTCTGGAATAAATACTTAACTAAAACTTAAGTTATAATTTATGTTGGTATACATAAATTATAACTTTTATATACATTATTACAACTACACATAGGTATGTCAATAAAATCACACTAATATTATAAAGGCGAAAGTTTGTGAGTGTGTGAGTGTGTGTGTGTATGTTTGTTACTTCTTCACTCAAACTGCTGAACGCTTATGGATAAAATTTGGCAAAGAGATAGATTATAGTCAAAAATAACATTTGATTAGTGTGATAAAAACTTTTCACAAAAATAATAGATATTATTTTTGTGAAAAGATATTCCTTTACGCCAAACATTTTTTAGGATCATGATAGCAATCTACAAGACATCCTACTGCTTTCCAAGACATGATCAAGGGTAGTACTATAAATTCACGCACACGGTTCTAACGATAAATCGTAAATCGCAAATAAGCATGCAGCGGAACAATAGGTTTTGTCAGTGAGACAAAGAACAGCTGTCACACTGAATACTGATGCAGGAAATATTTTATTGTAATGTTATTTACTTAAGAAATCAATTTTCCTGTTGTTTTATCACCTTTGTTTATTTATTGTGTTAATATTTTTGCCTTTTCAAACTGTAACTGAAGCTAAGCTGTAAATTATACATTTATATATTTTATGTGACAAACTATACAATACAGCTTATGCAGCTTACAACTATATACATTTACATGATTATTAAGTGTAAAAAATTAAAAGGTGTATGTCAGGATCGTAGCAAATGGAAGTACGTGATCTCTGCCTACCCCCATGGGAAAAAGGCGTGACATTATGTATGTATGTATGTATGTAATTAATAAGTGCATGTAGTGTGTTTATACAAAATTACTTGCTGATAGTATTAATTTAATTAATTATAAGTAACACTTTAATGTACATTTTTTCTTTTATCTATAAGAGCCAATATTTAAATAACATTTTCTTAGCATTATATAAATACCAACAATACCTAGTAGAAGCATATCACATAACACCCAGACACAAAATCCTTTAAGGAATCTTTAAAAGACTTAACTTAACAAGTAAATCATTGTTCTTTACAGATGACAAATTTAACATAAGAAAGTACTTCCCACTTTAGTAACTTTAAACATTTATAAAAATCAATAAATTGAACAAGAAACTATTATTATCATGTCCACAATACATAAAGTAAACATACGAAAACGATGATGTAAAAACAAACATAGAAATGTACATAAAAGTATAAAACAAGCTCAGCTAAAAGAATCAACATTAAAATGTAAAACAGAACATCTGTGGATATGTTGGTGAAGTAGCAAACCTTGTTGCAGAGGCGACAACAACAGTCGCGTGTCCCGCTTTCAGGTCGAGACTCTCATTAAAGAGTCAATAACACCCACATAAAATCTAAAGTCCACTTTGAAATTCTGTGGTACTAAAAATAGTGCTCACAGAAAATTGTGATAACACATGAACGGCATGTAACGAGTATCACGAGTAAACAAGCCGAGGAGTGCCGCCGGCGATCACTCCGCCGCCGAGTGAACACAGTCACAGCACAAAGACGAACACGAAATTATATAAACATTACTATGACCTTCGCGAGAGAGAAGGTCACGCCACTGGCTCACCCTAACATCCCTCGGCGACCACCTATCAACGAGAACAAATACTAATCAACTAAAAATAATCCGCGATCTATTTAAAATACAATCGCAGTTTCCGCAAACATCGTAATTACATAAAATAATGAGCACAAAAGAAAATTATTTACAACAATTCCCCTTAAACTACGCTGAGCGATGCTAGCAACAAAGTTTATTAAATAATTCATAATTTACCTGTTTTAATATTTTGTTTTGCGCACTTGATATCTCGGCACGTCTACTACGTACAAATTTAAAAAATTCACGTTTTTATTTACAAGGACTCGATACGAGGATGACGTCACTTTGACAGTTCAAGCACGTTCCGTAGTCGACAACTACAACGGGTATTACGCTCGCTTTGCCTTTTGTTCAAACATCAACCTTCGAGACGATTTCTGCTTGAAATGAAATAAGTTTCAGAAAGGAGCAACACTGAAAACAAAAAAAAAAGATTTATCTAACTTTAAAAATAAGAAGGTCATGATTTACTTAATATTTAAATTTTTAAAATAAAACTCGAAAACATTTATTATCCTTACAAATAGATACATAGTAAAAGATTTGTGGGCATATATATATTTACACTGGTTCATTTATTTTATAAATAAATTAATATATTTAAATCGAATGTTAATGTCAATGATAAGTTTGATATGGCAGCACTAAACGCCCTGATCCTTTCAAGGCACCCGCAGAAAACCAGCGTCGTGGCACGCTTAGCGCCCTGGCGACATATTATGCTAAGCGGAGGCCTTTTAGGTACAATATAGTTTTTACTCTTTATATGTTACAATGTTATGTAACATGCATGTTAGTACCTAATAAACATTTTTATTTCTTTCTTTCTTAATTGAGTTCCAAACAAAACGTTATCACATATGCACCCTCTAAGTTTTTATTCATAATTGGATATAACTCGCCATAACATGATGTATCTATGAACAACCTAATAGTTTTGTAAAAAAATACAAAATAAATACCTACTAATGTTGTGCTTATCTAATCATTGATTTGTTAGTTTTATAAACATAGAAAAATGCCCATTGTTATACCTATTCTGCGTTGATCTGGAATTTTACCAATATTTTACCAACTGTGTTCCTAGACTTAAATTACAAAACAGAATGACTTTGTAATTGTATAAGTGGCGAGCTATCTATTTGCATTATTATAACATAAATAACTTTTTTCAACTTTAATTTTTACTAAAAGTGACTTAGGGAGCTTTTTGCTCCTTGAACCGTGTCTACCCATTCGAGTATATTATATGTATATGAAATTATTAAGTTAACGATCAACTCGTACGATTTTATCCCCTAAGTAATTACGTCCCACTGATGGACAAAGATCTTCGCTTATTTCCTCAATCAAGCCTTATAAAATTTAAATATGTAATTAGAAAAATAGAGATAAAAAATCCAATTATAATTTTATTGTGTGCCATCTCATTAAGTACATAATTATGCGAGACATTCAGAAGCTTTGAGCTATTCGCGCCAAATTAAATTAATAAATTTTATCATAAAATAGAAGCTTCACTTGTTTTGTGGTTATGTCATAACTAGAAGTTGTCGAGATGCTAAAAAATCCATCATTAGGATTGCGTTGCTTTTTTTTTGGTGGACTATGATTTATTAATATTCTAGTCGTTTGCATTAAGTACTTGTTTTATATTGTTTCTAAATTTCTTCTGCAACATTTTCTTTACAAGTATGTAAAATCTTTAAAATGCGAATGAGACGATTTTTATACACATTGAGCTCAGACTAAGGAAATAAGCCTTGAGCAACGACAGGGACTGACAGCTAACTAAGCTTTTGTCTTTCACAATTTTTTTCATGTAGCAACACAGATCGGCGTGGGTTTTGGTGAATATTGTTGGCGTGGGTTGAATGAGCATTATTTACTTTAATTTTTATTAAAAAGTGCATTAATAACGCAATTACGCAAATACAAATTGCAGTATGGGTGAGTAAGTTTGTGTTGGTACCGTAATTTAAGCTCTGCGCGGCGTGCATTATTATTGATTGATGTCATTCGGCCGGGGTGGTCTGGCAGCTCGGGAATATTTTTTTTATTTTAATATTTGTGCAGCTGCATTCAAAGTTTCGTGCTGATGCGTGGTTTCGGATGCTCGGCGACCGTGTTGGGGGGATTAAGCAGTGTAATATTGGTGATGTGGTGTTGAGGTGTTCAATTATTAAGTGGAAAAGCGTTCTCAGCTCGGTTTGGCGTGTTGTTTGTCCGAGTCACCCCGGGTGGCGACTCGTCTCCGAAGCCGCGACTACTATGTGGAGGTATAGCTGTTGGGCTGCTTGTGGTTGTGAATACGTCGCGTACACCTTGTATTGGCCGAAATGCAATGGGTATCATTCAAATTCACAAAGAAGCTGAACTTGGTCCCTAGGGATTAAATGCGACTCAAATTCTAAGCGGGACTTTTGTATTGGACGTTCATTGGGTTATAGACTGTTATGGAATTGGCTTCACTATCCAAAGGTGAGACTTTCTGAATTGTAAATTTGGAACAGACTGTGATGACAATAACAAATTTATCTAAGTACCTCAACAAAATTGCCTACAGATGTTTAGGTACTGCATCAACCAAGGTATAGCTGTGATTACGCAGTTACATGAAATGGTCAAATTATGGACTATGTTATACTATTGTTTTGGTCTGAGGGTATCAACGCTATGTAAAACAATATGTAATCAATTCTCTGAAAATAAATGTCCAGTTGTAATCCTAGACTACCATAATTTGTTTTCTTGATTCAGGTTCGAATCGCGAGCAACGCATCATTGTAATTATATGCTGTAGCGATTTCCATTTATAATATGTCTTTACATATTTATTCTGCTTCATGTTATTTGTACTTTCATAATTTTTAATTGTACTGAGAATTATTCATTTTAGCTTCACTTAAGTTATTCATTCTGAATCTTGAGTTTTCTATGTTGTTAAAAAGGAACATTAATATTACAAATTTGCAGATTTTCAACTCTTATTTCTGATATAATGATACATTGGATTAATATCTTTGGTAGAACAAAAGTATATTTGCAAGGCAAGAGTGAAATCAAGATTTGTTTTAAAATATCACTAAAAATATAAACTAGGATTTTAGAAAGATGTTTTCATTTGTCTTTCTTTTAGTTTTGATTTTTTTTAAATTTTTGTTAAAAGTTTTTTCAAAGAGCTCATTGCTCCTTGGTTGATCATACACATACTTTCTGGTGGGATGATAGGTACATACATATATACCTATGTGACTTATGGCTTTTCTTGAAAATTGCAAAAGCTACAATTGTGCCATTGTTCTATCAAATGAATATGCTGGTGTTATCATTTTGGTATTTCTTGATCATCTAATTTCCTTAACAGTTACATAGGCTCTTATAGTAACATTACCACGATATTACCACTTTGTGCACAGGGAAAGAAGTATATTTGGGCTGTCACTAAGAGTAAAACACATGCTCAACTAACTAACATAAAGGTTTTTTTATCATCAAAAGCTATGTTAGTATCTATATGCATAGAATATCATCTTATATGCATAGAATACTTTTAACAGAAACAAGAACAAAATTATTATTGGGATATATGGAAAATGCATCTTAATGTGGTATGCTTAATAGAGTAATATTTCCATTGAAATCATTATCATCATTGATTTCCCTTAGTTAGACTCTAAGGTCATTTAGGAAATAGGGTAAACCTCATTAAATAAACATTTGAACTGAAACACATTGAATACCCCATTAGAAAAAAAATATAGGTATATGGACATACTCAACACAATTTTTTTTTTTTTTATTAACGCAATCTAAATGCACATTATAAAGCTTATTGCTTCTTGAAGAGCAACCTCATTCAATGTAAAAAAAAGAAATTCTGCTTCTGCTAGGCTATATAACAAATGAAGCTTATTTTTTTGTGGTATAAATATTACAAGTAAGTAATATAACTTAAACATATGCTAGCCATGAATTTTAAAACTGAATGAAACGCTTCACCCTAAATGGGTATTTAAAATCTATATACGTTTCAGGACAACAAATCCATGAAGAATTTTATTGTAAGGTATTTCAAATAAGCATTAATTAAATTGCTTTAATTCTAACATTACAAATGACAAAGTGTCTTCATTTTCATTAAGCTACATTGTTATTATACATAGCCTAAAACAAACAATATTATAATATTTTTTTAATAATATCAATAAAAACAAAAATAGTAGGTAGATGTCTTTGTAATACAAAATAAGATATATTTTTAACTACAAAAAGAGAAAGTTCTGATTTATGCAGTGTTAGAAATTAACTAATTATATGTTGATTACCTTAGTTATGAATTCCTGCATTTTATTCCTATTTTACAAAAAGTTGTGTTCAGTTTTGTATCACCTAAAAATGGCTGCTAAATATTTATATAGAAATATTATATATAAAGTGAGTTTTAGTTTTAGAGTTTTAAAAGTTTAGTTTGATCTTATAAATGTATTACTAAAGAAATATATGTATAAGAATATGTCTATCCCTAGTTAGTATAATGTTTTTTTTGCATAAGGGCGAAATGATAACTTGAATATGATGTATATAAGTGTATAATATATTGTATCAATAAAAGGCGAGACTATTTTGTGGAATTTTTTCGTAATTAAAACGCATCTAGTATTTTGCTTTGCACATTGAATGCTTATACGAAATTGTTAAATGTTGTTCTTATTAAATTAAAAATTTATGATATTAATATGTCAATATGTTAATGTTTCAGTAAAGCGTCTGTCGAGCCAACAAAACTCATCTGAATAAAAAAGGTCAGTACAAATTTAAATCTATTGTGATGCTCACATCTCAACATCGGTTTCTTTTGTCCCACACATTGTTGAAGTGGAACGTTTGCTAATGCACGTTGATATGTGCATTTCAATGGAGGTGCTAGATATTGTGCACGATCATATGATTGATAAGTGGGGCATTTTGTTAGTACCTAACCTACATCTTCTATTTTGTTATTGTGATGTATGGGTGACCTCACTCCTCCTTGATATGCTGTCGTAAGGTCCCTATAATATATGGTTGAAGATGATAGTCCTGTTGTTACTGAGTGCCATTGGGGTTTCGAGTCCTGCTTATATGCCTTTTCACATAGTTAGCCAGGGATATAAGATGAAATAGTTTAGATACTTAATATCTATTACTAAGTGATAATCAAACTGTTTATTTTTATTTATAACTTTGGTCCACTAAGAGTTTGATTTTAATTGTTTTTGTACTGGATGTTGTGATATTTTGGGATTTGGTTTATAGAAGTTGGAGAAAAAAATATATTAAAAAATATATTTATCAATACTTTTCACAATAGGGATGTTGACTGGCTAGTCAATTGAGATACTTTTTAAGAGCAGTCAAAACGAAATCACTTCATAGATTTAGTATGGGCTTGTCAACGTGTGACGTCACTAGTTTGTATAATCGACTGGCCCGTTGGTCGAGTGGTTAGAGACCCTGGCCACGAAACCAAAGGTCGCGGGTTCGAATCCCGCTAGGGGCAAATGTTTCGTGTGATGAACATGGACATTTGTACTCGAGTCATGGATGTTTATAAACGTATTTAAGTATGTCTATCCGTTCACCTAGTATCCATAGCACAAGCTTAAGCTTAGTTTGGAACTAGGGAATTGGTGTGTCAGTCTGGAGAATTTATTATTATTATTTATTATTATAATCAACTGACTTAACATTAAGCAGTTTTTGTAAAATTAAAAATCTTAGACTCAATATGATTGAAAATCAATAAGGCTTAACAGCTTACTACGATACTTTCTTTTTCAGAATTGATATTTCAAAATTAAATATAAAAGGTGTCAACATCCCAATTTAGGCACTTGTAAATAGGACTTAAGTCTAAACAGATTGATCTTAGCCTGAAATGTAAGGGGCTAGCGCCTGAAATAGGTTTCGTAGAGAAACCTGTGCTACAGGGCCTACAGGTCACCAGGCTCCATTCTCAGACTGCTATATTTCTATGAATTAGAAAGAAGACGTATAATTCAATCAGATGCCTTTGTGTGAAAATACGAATTCACTCTTAACAATTTAGGGTTTTTTGAACTAAAACATCCAAAAGACGGCGTAACTGTTTGCGGTCTTGTCACCCTCCTCATTGGTTAGTTGTCAGACCAAACTGACATGCTGTCAATAAGGAGCCACTGGTGACAATGATAAGACCACGAGACTCCCTCGTGCCACCTAGCGGATTTTGTATTTAAAAAACCCTCATTAATTACCATTACCGAAGTACAGAGAGGTGCTGTTAGATAAATAAGTATAACAATTTATTTCCATATGTCATTCAATACGAAGAGTTTTTCTCGAGAATAACAAGATTCGCTAGTTAGGGTCACCAGATTTATGATAGGATGTATCGTAGTTCAACTATAAATATCATACAAAATACTTAAAACTTTACATATCGTCCTCTGTTGGATATCCAATAGTATATATTATTCGACAATTCACATTCAGTAGTGACCCTGCCTCATGCGCCAAGAGTTGTGGGTTCGATCCCCACCCAGGACAAACATTCGTGTGATGAATACTTGTGTTTGTTCTGTGTCTGGGTATTAATATCCAATATTTAAGTATACATTTGTAATACCACTGTTGTTTCTGATATCGGTAACACAAGTGCTTAAGCTACTTACTTTGGAGTCACGTCATCTATGTATGTGATGTCGTCGAATGTTTATTTATTATTTATATATAACAAGCTTCTACTTGAAGAACCTGAGTTACCTGAGGTGTGGCACAGCGCCTGTGGTCACATTATAAAACATCTTTGAAATAGTGAAAACATTGTTGTTACTGTGAAGTTGATAATAAAAACAACTATTTAAAATAATGATGTTAGAAGCGTTCAGATGTTTCTGTTATCAATAATTTTGTTAGGTTTTTAACAGATTTTGAAAACGACTCCAACATAATCTGAATAGTTAACATCTAATCCAGTAAAACTTATCTCTTTCTTCATGTCTTTTAAATAAAAATGAATTGCTGTTCGTTAGTCTCGCTAAAACTGAAGAACCGTTGGGCCGATTTGACTGTTTTTGATTTTAAAATATTTGTAATCTTCCAGGTAAGGTTTGTACGGTTAGAAAATATGGAAACATTGCAAGTAAAATAATAAAAAAAACATCCGGGAACAGGGCGTCACGAAGTGCGCCGGGACAGTTAGTTTTCTATAATAGTTAGTGCTTTGTCTGTAGGTTAACAAATGTAAAGGATAACAATTTAAAAAGTTGCATCATTGTAAATCTATATACAATGGTGACGTAAGTGGTTACATTTACAAATTGTTGGTTATTACGACTTTAGGAAAATGATTACATTCATCGATTACAACCATTCCTGTAAGAAGGCCAACAGGTCACTAGAGGTAAACAAAACTGTATGAAACAACAAAATTATAAATTATATAAAGCTGTGTATTCTACATCACATTGTTTTCAATAAAACCGTTTTATTTAATGGTTTTTTTATATATTTTTTATATTAATGTTTTTAGTATTAATTTTTTTTATAGCGTGATGTATTCTATTAGTCAAGCTCTTTCATTTGATACCCATATTGAGGAGGTTGTAAAAAATATGTAATCCGCCATTTTGTCGGCGGCCATTTTGATTGAGCATTTTTTCATAGTATATTGTGAGAGTTTGATACTACATCAAAATAGAGCAAAGTACAAAGATAAAAGACATGATCAAGAGAAACGAGGAAAGTTAGACAAAGACTATGAGAGAAAAAGAGACCATGAAAAAGTTTATGATTGAAGAAGAGAAGAAGAAAAATAATATAATAGAAAAAGGGAACAAGATTATGACAGACAAAAAAGAAATCAAAATGAATTAAGACAAAATAGTCGTAGAGACAAAAGTAGAAGTAGATCACAAGAAAAATCTAGAAATAGAAGAGATAAGTCTAGAGACAAAAATGAAAAAGATCATCGCTCGTCAACCTCTTTCATTTGATACCCATATTGAGGGGGTCGTGTAAAATAATGCAATCCGCTTGTAGCCGTCATCGTCGTCCATCTTGAATTTACATTAAATACAGTACATTAATAACTAGGGAAGGGAAGTGGCGTTAAGTTTAGTTAATTCATAACTAAGTTGTATTATCATCAAAACTAAAGGTGTATACCAAATTTCAGTTCAATCTGTCAACTGCAAGGGCGTAAAATTGCAATTACTAAATTTGACCCAAATAAACAAACAAGTCAAGTTAAGTAAAACCATTTAATAATAAAAAAGGATCGGGCTAGAGACAATGTTAAAAAGGCTGGTAATTTTGTATGGGTATATTAACATGCAAGAAGAAAGGAGAGGTGCAATTGTCATATAAGTAAAAAATTATCAATACAATGATCTGACTCCGAATAAGTAGCTTGAGCACTTGTGTTACGAATATCTGAAACAACAGTGGTGTTACAAATATATACCTAAATATTCAATATTAACACCCAGACACAGAACAAACACAAGTATTCATCACACGAATGTTTGTCCTGGGTGAGGATCGAACCCAAATGCTACTTTTATGCCGTAAAATTCAAAGTTCCCACGGGAATTATATTTTCGAACTCCACGCGGGCGAAGCCGCGAGATACAGCTTTAGCTGCAGCAGCAAATAAATAAAATTATCACATCTAAGGATAACACTACAGAAGAAAAAAAAATTATATACGGTCGAATTGAGAACCTCCTTTTTTTTAAGTCGGTTGAAAAACGATTATAGCCGATATAATCAAACGAAATTATGATGTCAGGCTGAGACTATATTAAGAAGGTTCGACGAACATCACCCTTTTTGTCCTATTCTACAAAACAAATAACGAAAGAGTCAGAAATATGAATCATCTCCGTAGCGCGATAATTGAGAACCACGTGAACCAATGCATCCACTCAGACTCAGCTGAACTCGGCAAAACGTCGGTTAATTAAAACTGTATTTCTAGCTCTTCGAAGCACCTTATTACTTATTAATTTGCAATGGCATTAAAAGGTTTCCTATGCGTGAGAAACTGTGGCAAACGCTAGCAAAACTATAGTACGAGAACCGGCTAAATTCAAGGAAATTGAGAACGCTACTCATTAAGGCGCTGATGTTAGCTAATTTTATGAATTGATTCATACTTAGCACAACAAACAGGATAAACAACATTTGAAAACCGACTCTCTCACATTATGGGAATAATTTTGTGGTAAAAAAACGAGGTAGCATAAGTATATGATGATAATATAAGTCGTTTTCCGTATTACCGATTTTGTTAATGTGAAAGTGTAATCAACGTGTAATAATAATTATAGAGCTAGCTTAGCACACACGTTGCTATAACGAAAATCAGGACATTTATGTATAACATATTCTTTTACGCATTCATCTTAAGTCGAACACTTGAATATACAGGCAACCGGACATAAATTGTCCAGCACGATATAGGACTATGTACATAAATGAGATTCCTAATATTTGGAGCTCTATTGGTCCTGAAGATTTTCATAAGAGACCTCAACTAAAAGTCGCGCTGAAACCACTTAAGAATACCCCTTTTAGAGTAACTATATGAGAGATAATACACCCTATGTTACCTTTCACGGCTAATAACGGAACGATTGGAGCTATGCTGAAACATAATTGAATTCAGACATAAATACATACTGCTAAAACAATAACTCTTTGTAATGGGTGCCACAGTTACGTATTCAGATGTTATATGCACCAAAACAAGCATTGTTTGCGAATACAATATCCCAGTTTATGTTTTGTTTTTTCTATAAAAGGAAGCTGCAAAAGGTTACCCAGCGTCGCTTTAAAAATTTTAATTGAAAAACTTGTCACAATGCGAAAGTTAGTTTAAAAAGAGCCAAGGCGATTGGAGTTCCACTGTCAACTTCGCTTTTGTGTACAGAATCCGCAAAAATACACAGCTTTATATAACTTATGATTTTGTTGTTTCATACAGTTTTGTTTACCTCTAGTGACCTGTTGGCCTTCTTACAGGAATGGTTGTAATCGATGAATGTAATCATTTTCCTAAAGTCGTAATAACCTATAATAGGCTACATGAATGAAAAAATCTGTTTAGTCCGTCAGATAGATTATAAAAAAAAAGAACACATTTTTATTTATTTATTCGCCAAACAAACATTTTAGAAGATACAATACATTCAAGTTGCGTGACACGTCACGCTTTCGTAATTTTTTTACAAAATAGTGACGTCGCAATCCCTCACTTCAAAACTTTGATGTGGTGATCTTTGTGTTTTTTTGTTAATTTGGTAAAGCGAAAAATATGTGTCTAGTATTTTTGTATAATCTAACTGACGGACTAAATAGAATCATAGTTTTTTAATGCAGTCATCATCCCTATTTGTAAATGTAACCACGTACGTCATCATTTTATATAGATTTACAATGACGCAACTTTCAAAGAGAGTGATGACTGGTGGTACCAAGGACCTACCGATATATTTTTATAGCTTTTTTTAAGTAAATTATCAACATCGCTGTTTTCAATAAAACCGTTTAATTTATTAACTGATCAAAACGTAGTCATCATTATTGCATTAAATGGTTTCTCATACGAAACTATTGGAGAGTGTACAGACTTGTGGTTTCTTCACGTCTCCTAGGTGATAAGTCCTTTATGTATATCTTAAATCGTCCATGTATGTGCAAGATTTATGTACCGAGTATTTACGTAGTTTCTTGCCGGTTCTTCTCGGTAGAATCAACATACCGAACCTGGCGGGAGAATATTTATTTTGTATTATGACTATTCATAAGTGCTTCTGTAGAGCCTACATGAATAAAGGGCTATGTCTATTTCTATGGGACGCTTTTGTCATTGTAATTTCAATCTAACTAACTAAACATCACGCCACTTCCCTAGCGGGGTAAGCAGAGAGAACCGAACGCCATATGGCACGATCCTCACACACCTCCCTCGCCTCTTCAACATTCATAATCCTTTTCATAATTTCAATCTAGGTATTGATTAATATTGAATGACATATGTAGGTACTTAATTGGCAATTTAAATTTTGTTTAAATTTTTCATGTATGTATTACGAAGTCAAAATGAGAAGAGAGGAAGAACACGTGACAAAGAGAGTGATGAGTATGAATGTTAGTGGATGGAGAGGAAGAGGAAGGCCAAATAAGAGATGGATGGATTGTGTGAAAGATGATATGAGAGAAATGGGAGTGGATAGCTTGATGACGGCTGACCGGGACGTATGGAAAATGAAGACATGCTGCGCCGACCCCAGATGAACTGGGAGAAGGGCAAGAGGATGATGATGTATTACGAAGTCAAATATCTACTCTGATAACGCATTATTGTTATTTATGTATTAGCATTAAATTAAAATTCGTATTATATATACCTAATTCAATTAACTTACGTATGTATCACGCCCGCCACTCTTGGAGGAGCAGGAAGCCCTTTTTACCACATTCAGCCAAAAATAAAACTGGGTGGGAACATTGAAAAAAAGTAGTGACAATTGTCAAGCTCGTCGCCTACACAATCACATAACCAAAACCCGATATACCATTAATGGCCTTTTACGACATGCTGGAAAAGAAACAGAGTTGGCGCATGTTTATCATTTAATTTAAAAGCGAACTGCAGTAACTTCTCTTATATACAAACGATTCTAATTTATTTGTTTATTATTTTATAACGGATGTTGACCAATAATTACAAGACGTTATAATTTCTTTTCCTTGTTGGTGATGTTAATTCATTCTCAATGTTCAATTATTCGCACGATTATGTTAATTACTTAGTAGTAATAGGGGACAATACTGGGTCAAAAAACTATTTAATTCGTCAGTTAGATGATACAAAAATACAAGACAGTCATATTTTTTGCTTTATCAAGATAACAAAAAATTACAAAGTTAAAGAGCATCAAAATTTTGGAGTGGGGGCTTGCGACGTCACTTGTAAGTAAATACCGTGGTACCTACGTGTGACGTCACGCGCAATTTCAATCCTCTGTATCTTTGCCAGTGTTTGTTTGACAAATAACTTAAAAAAATACGTGTTTAATATTTTTTTTATAATCTAACTGATGGACTCAATAGATTTTTTTTAGTCCGCTCCCCTATTGTGAACTAAGGTTGTAAAATCGTGAGGTTTAATTGTGCTCTCGCCATACTATATGTATTAAGGTTTGAAGAGTATTTGGATGAGTTAAGAAGAATTTGTGCAGTAGTTTGTGGATACACTGGGAGTAGACTATGAAGTGATGTACATAAATATTCTTGGGAGTTTGCACTTTCATATGAATCAACATTATATTTGGTACAATTCGTTTGTATGCTTATTGCTTATTTACGAAAGTATTACGGTGTAGGTTGCTCATTAAAAAGTTGATTTAGTGATTTTTACCGTTACAGGAAAGTTATAGCTTGAGCTTGTTATATGGAAATGGGTATTGGACAACGTAATTTTTAAATGATAGAAATTTAGCTTAATATTTAAATGATAAAAATTGGCGAAATATGTATGAATAATATTTATACTATCAACAACTCATGGATAGTAAACTTTTGTCTTGTACTTATATAGATCTATATTTAACTTTAAAGGATCATTACTCATTGATTAGTAAGTAAAGTCACACCGTACATTTTAAAGGAAAAAGTTATTAAAATTCACTAAAATTCACTTGACTTGTTAAATCCCTATAAAAATCCTATTGAATTTATTATATCGTACCCCAATGGTGTTTGTGTAGGCGGCTCTTAGGCTTTTATTCCTTCAAGGCTGACGTTAGCTCCCGTTCTTACCCGTCCGCATGAAAACACGGCAGTGTGAAACCGGCCGCCCTGCAGCGCAATTGTCTTCAAGTGGGTTATTTGTAATAATGGATCCGTCGGCTCATCCGGCGGTCGCTACACTGACGGCTCTTGTAGTTCTTTAATGTGTTAAGTAGACTAACAGTTGACCAGTGTTGACAGTGCAGCGTCTCATTGCGTAGTATAACTGCAATTTTATTTATTTATTATTACTTATTTATCTGTTGAGTTCAAGTTTTGGGCTGTGAGGTGTTAATCGTGGTAGTTTTCAATTACTTCTCTTTCGACTAGCAGCCTACTGCGTCTTAGATCAAATTAGATCAAATAGATTTGCGCCATGGGGCCGTCAGGTTATTGTAGTTGAATTAAAATTATTTATATTCGACTTGCAGTTAACTGCGTCGGCTCATTGAGTTAAGGAATTCATATTTGCTCTATAGGGTGGTTCAATACACAACGAGTGTGTTAACATACCCGGCGTCGTGTACTAGGTATCTATGTTTAATTGTATTCAGAGCGGTGATAGCTCAATGGTAGGGACACGCGCCTCTTAACCGAGGAGTGCGGGTTTAAACCCGGGCACGTACCTCTGAATTTTTCAAGTCTATGTACGTATTTATACCACTAGCTCGACGGTGAAGGTAAACATCGTGATAAAACCTGCAAATTCAAACAACTTTGGATTTGTAACCATGACCCAAAATTTGTCAGATCGGCAGCCGCTTCAATGTAATTACCAGACTCGCTAAATCCTGGATCATGGTCTAAGCGGACCCCGTCGAAACACCGGACATAACGCTAGGGAGATGATCTATGTTTAATTGTATTAACTTATATACGCGGCGCTGCCTACGTGCGTCCACATAAAATGAAGCCCCATATGGACTCCTTTAAGTTGAAAGTTAATGAAAACAGCTTATAACGGTATCTCTGTTCTACAGGGTGCCAGAATGTCGCAGCAGTACAGCCTGCGGTGGAACAACCACCAGCCGAACTTCATATCAATGTTCACGACACTGCTCAACACCCAGACCCTCGTGGACGTCACCCTCGCGGCGGAGGGGAAGCATCTGCAAGCACACAAAGTGGTTTTGTCTGCATGCAGCACATACTTTCAGGTTTGTACACTTTACACTTTAGTGTTACATCCACATACAATTTGTGTAGTAGAGCTACTTGTCGCCTGGCTGCACGCATAAGCTGGGTCAGCTCTGTCGTGAAAGTATTACCCTTGTACGGACTAGTAAAAAAAGGAGGACTCCGTGCCACTAAATAGACGTTGAGGCACCTTCGGAGCTCCCAACTTGAGACGAAACTTACATCAGACATTGACATATGCGCTTAAATTTTCCGATATCTGGTATCCCTAAGTCTCACTCACTCATAAGGGTGACTTCACGCTGTAGTATGACAACGCGGAGTCCTTGTTTTTATTACGTCCGTGGCTTCTTGCTGGGTTTTGGACGGACTGACAGTATCGTACGCCCAACCCTCTTAAAGGCCAGCGACGCATCAGCTATGTCTAGACCTCGGCTTTTATAAAAGAGGTTGTTTAGTTGTCTCTAATATTAAAATATCACTCAAATTAGATCAGCTGTTCTCAAACGTTTTTGGCTATGGAACCCTTTTTAGGAAATGGAGTATTTTACGGAACCTTAGAATGTTTAAACAACGATTTATTTGTGATTCGGGGTGCGGGCGGTAGTGCGGGCGGGGGGCATCGAACCCGCGTAGTCGTAGATACTTAATATTAAACTTTTGAACGATCTTTCCCCTGGAGCCTTATACTTATTCGTATTTATTATGATCAGGATCTATTTTCGTGGCCCCCCAGAAAGGTGCCATATCGTATCCGTACCTACCTCCAACGGACATTAATGGTATGAGTTGGTCTGGACCTCAAGGAAAGTTGTAAAATTACAAGAGTAACCACCGAGTTTCTTGCCGGTTTATTCTCGGTAGAATCAACATTCAGAACCGGTGGTTGATCCATGTAGTTTTAAGGATCACCTAGGTAAATTTGACGATTTATAAGTGCATTCTTGAAGCCTACATAAAATAAAGACATTTTTAATTTGAATTGAATTTAAAATTTGCACACACTTTAAGTATAGCTGAATTAGATAGTTTTCTTTGAACATAGCCTTTTAAGTGCCTTGTACTATTAAATGTGTCACAATTGCATTTGCATTTAGTCGGCTTTAGCGCCATCTTGGAGGAGAAGGGTCCTCCCCTACATCGGCCTACGTCCTGGCCACGGGTTTGAAAATCGACATTGGCAGAGCTTGGTGTGCTGAATATAGAAATTTGTACTTAACTTTTCGATGTTTATGCATATTTATCGATAGCATGTTGTGACTAGGTGTAATATGCAATTAATAATATTAAATTCATCTTCAATTATCTTTAAAAATTATAAACCATATTACCTAGGGGCGTATTCGATTTAGGGCCAATAGGGTCATGGTCCAGGGTAGTAACGAAAATTGCAAGCTAGTGTCAAACTGTTACAGAGCTTTAATGCTTGTTGGTCCAGGGCGCTCAAATTTTGTTGTCAAATACCTTGTAGGGCGGCAAACCTTAGTAGGCGTTAAAATTTAAAATACGCCACTGATCATACCATTCTACCCAGCGTGTACTTGAACCATTGACTTGTTTATTGCAGGCGCTATTTGTCGACAACCCTTCCCGCCACCCCATCGTCATCCTGAAGGATGTCACGTTCGCGGACCTCCGCACTATGGTCGACTTCATGTATTATGGCGAAGTTAACGTCACAGAGGAACAGTTACCACAGGTGATGCATTATTTTATACATAGTTAACGTCACAGAGAAACAGTTACCACAAGTGATGCATTATTTTATACATAGTTAACGTCACAGAGAAACAGTTACCACAGGTGGTGGATTGTTTTCGTCACAGAGGAATAGTTATCACAGGTGATGCATTTGTTTTATACATACATAATTAATAAATAATTAAAATTGCATAGTCGAGGTCCGCTTAGACCATGATCCAGTCTTTAACGAGTTTGGTAATTACATTGAAACGATTGCCGATCTGGACCATAGTTATGTATGGCTATGTACATGGGCAATATCCGCAGCTAAGCGAGTGGCCTCCTGCACTGTATTTACACTTCCGAAGAAATCGTCCATGTAATGGTTGTATAATATGGCCTCAGCTGCGGCTGGATATGCCGCATGGTGCTCTTCTGCATTAAGATTTTTTAGAAAAAGGGCTGTGAAAGGGCTTTAGAGAAAGGGCTGACTCCAGACAGAAAACTCATCCCAATAATAACTGAGTAACCTGAGTTATGTTTTACAATACCACTCTGAAAATGTAACCACCCACCATACCATCAACTTCTACAGCTAACATCGTCTTTTCCAGGTCCTGGACACAGCCAAGCTGTTGAAGATCAAGGGTCTCACCGAGATGCCGGACTCGACGTCACTGACACGCTCCCAGGGCACAGCTGCCGATTTCCAGTCCCCCGGTGACGCCGCCGACTCGCAGCGGCAATCCGCCTCACCGGCCACCTCGCCCTCCAACAAGCGGAAAAGATTTGTGTAAGTATAGTGCCAGCAAGCGGAAACGGTTTGTGGTAGTATCGAGCCGGCAAGCGGATATAGTTTGTGCAATACACACCAAAGCCGCCGACCCGCCGGCACAGCCCGCGGACACAAACCGGCGGCCTGTATGACGATGATCATGTCGGCGACATCACTTCGTGCGAGATGCCGGCGGCTTGCGTGTGGAAGCGCTCAGTTGCCCGGCGATGAGTCAAGCCGCCGACTAGCCTGCCGACGCAAGCCGGTGGGCCGGCGGCGCTTGTGTGTATTGCGCATGAGCATCGAGCCAACAATCGCAAAAGGTTTGTGCAAGTAGCGAGCCAACAAGCAGAAAAGGTTTGGGTACGTATTGAGCCAACAAGCGGATAAGGTATTTGCAAGTATCGACCCAACAAGCGGATAAGGTTTGGGATTTTGATTTATTTGTTACTAGCGGCTTTTCGCGGTTTCACTCGCGTTGTTCCCGTTTTGGTGGGAATACGAGAATATATAAGCTTATGCCCGCGAATTCGTCTGCGTGGACTTCGAAATGTGTTTAGAGAGAAACGAATGCTTAAACTGGCAGAACCATCGTCTGTGTAACAAAGTACCCCTGTTATGCCATGTTCCTTCGGGAAATACACGCAATTTCCGTATAAATTATATCCTTTAAGTCATTCTGATTATAATCCATTTTGTCGTATTTGTGTCAAAGTGTATCAAACATCCATATACAATAATTTATAAAATCAGAAGCATTGACATACTAATTCTCTAGCTCTCAACTGAGCAAGCATATGAAGCTTCATTGTCTAGGGCAGCTATACTAAAAGTGTGTTGCGCGGAGCCTTAGGGCTCCGCGAAGCGTTTCTGGGTGGACTACGAAAATAGGACTTGATCATATTTAATAAAAAACTAAAGGGGTACGCGTAGGGGGTATAAGGGTTCAGGGGAAAAATCCGTCAAAAGTTTAATATTACATATCTACGACTACGAGGGTTCGGTAAAATACTCCGCTTCCCAAAAGGGTTCCGTAGCCCAAAAAAGATTGAGAACCGCTGGTCTAGGGATATGGACTTTAATTGGCGGCTTGTATCTTGTTTCATAATATAGATATAAACAAACAACACTAACGGGACTAAACGCGATATGCATTGTGTAGTACACGTGTACTTACAGCTTGACGTTTCGGCCGTGTTGCAACGACCGTGGTCTGAACACAAACGCGATAGCTTAAAATAATATTGATACAAAGAGCCAGGTTTGAAAGATGATATGAGTAAAATGGAAGTGGATAGCTTGATGACGGCTGACCGGGACGTATGGAAGAAGAAGACATGTTGCGCCGACCCCAGATGAACTGGGAGAAGGGCAAGAGGATGATGAAAGAGCCAAGTTTTGAAGCGATTGCTGGCTTACCCAACAGGGGAACCAGACCAATTGGATCATGTTTTAGGATCTTAACACACTATTTCTCTGGCTCTAAGCTAACGAAGCATACATACTTCGCTAACATTCTATTAATTCCCTCCTATCGTTATATTCTTATCTAAGTCAGCTTCGGGTTGCTTCATGGTAATTCTCAGCGAGTATTGTGCAACTAGACGAGTTGGATCGTCGTTACATGTCCATAGTATTCTGCGTGTACAGAAGTGATTTTCCCTCAGCTAGTGGTATAAATATACATTTAAAAATTGAACAGGCAAAGGAGCTCAGGTTTCAAGTCCCTGGGCTCCTCCCGTGGCTTGATCCGAGCGGTGATGGTTTAAACTTTGACCCCTCGTATAAAGCTACGGGGAGGAGTATAAGGCCTGTACGTGATCAAATCGAGGTCGCTATAACCGACTCGGCGAAGCCGCAGTTCAAACCTAGTGTATGCAAACTGTCACCTGTTTACCTGCAATAACAGAAGTCAAAGGAGCGGATTTTCCAGATAAGCATATTGAGATGGGGCGATTCTCCGTAAAAAAAAACAGCCTTCAAAAAGCCCGATCAAATTGTTTTTATTTTTATTCAAAAAGGACCTTTTAATGTATAGAAATATAACAGATAAATGATAAGTAATAGAAAGCCCATTTGAGTTTTAGTTATTTTTCGAAATATTGACGTTTTTTAGAAAAAATACAGGAGACTGTGCCATGGTACTATTACAACTACACTCTGAATAGGAATATTGTTATGCTTTTCATTTGTAATTTTTTTTATTTTGAATGTTGTTTTTCTTTCGGAAAAAATACCAAGACAGCTGTTTACGAGTTTACAGAGAATCGCCTATATATGTAAAACCATAATGCATGCAACAGTGTATACACAATTAAATGATATTGGTAAATTATACCAATTTCATTTTATTGTATTCCAAAGCTGCCGCTAATATCACATAACTTGCTCGATGGCACATTTGGTAGTGACCCTGTCCTATGCACCAAGAGTTGTGGGTTCGATCTCCACCCAGTATAAACATTCGTGTGATGAGCACTTGTGTTTGTTCTGCGTCTGGGAGTTACTATATTACATTTAAGTATACCGGTTGATTGGCGCATGGACCGACAATTTTTTTTGTGATACTGGTGGTGTCATTTGTTACCTTTCCATCCTTGGGCCCTGGTTAAAAGTCACGGTTATTGAAATATGACTTTTAATCCTTTTTAAAAATTACCCAAAATCTCGCATTTAAAACCTTTTTATTGTTCATTTTAAAAGAGAGTGACGAATAGGGACAAGGGAGTGTAGATAGAAACAATATGTAGGGAGCGAAGAATTGCGCGCGGTACAGTGCAAGAGTCCTCAGGACACGCAATATCCGCGCGCATCTCTCAGATTCGGCCAGAAAGACAAGAACGTCGAAGTGGCCATGGGAGGTGGTGGGCTTGTTCATTTTAAAAGCAGACTTTTTATATTTTCAATTCTGTAACGCATACGCTACGTCATCGGTATTTTTTAAAAAAAGTTTATAAAGTCATATTTCCATAACCATGACATTTTTACCAGAGTCCAAGGATGGAAAGGTAACAAATGCCAAACATCCGGTATATGTATTTGTGGTACCACTGTTGAATTTGATATCCGTAATACGTGCTTAAGCTTAGCTCGGCGTCAGTTCAATGTTTGTAATGTTGTCTCCTATTTATTTAAATGTATTCCGTCGATTTGCAAGTGCTTTTGTGAAACCCATATTGCTATTTCAATTTCAAACGCACCGACAACACTCGGCTGTTGTCAGTCCTCAACGCAACTACGCCTATACGTTTGTTGTTTGATCGCAGGCGCAGGAAAAGTTCTACAGGTTCGACTTCCCTTAACATGGTGGGGGACGACAACCGGCCCGAGGACGGGGGCCAATCCGTGGACCTGGTCCGGGGGGAGACAATCACGCTCAGTAGCGTGCCGCAACAGCGTCGCCGGGATTATGATGAGCGAGGCTTGGAGAACTCACACCAGGTAATGTGGACACGATTATCTTTATGTAGTATTTAGTCGCTTCTCTCAGAGTATAGCAAAGTAGCTGAGATGTTGACGCGTTTGGCCGATAGGTAGTGTTTCAAGACAATGGTTTGTGTAGTTCATATTAGTGTGATCGCCGTGCGAATCCAGGGCGTTACGTATTATATAATAAATAAATTGTTTAATTCCGGCAACTTACAAATTAATGTTTTGTATTACATTTTATGTGTTGGCCAAAATAATAGATTCCTTAAAAACTAACATATATATAATACAAAGTCGCTTGTCTGTATGCTTTCTTAACTAAGCAAAGGATGTTAACCAATAGATTTTTGATTTTTTGAGTTGATGCGTTAGATAGAATTGATAGACTTAGTTTTATATGTACAGCTTCATTTTGGTTTTGTGATTACCGTCCGAGAGCGGGGCGGGTATACCAGTATATATACTTATCTTTCGCTAGTATAGTATATACATATATTTAATAGTAGTTATCTTGCTGTCTGCTTTAATAGTTATCATTTGTTTAGAGCAGCTATACTCAATGTGTGTTCCGCGGAACCCTGGGGTTCCGTGAAGCCTTTCTAAGGGGGTCCACGAAAATTGGTACTGATCATAATTGTTAAAATAAAGGGGTACTATATTTATGTCTCCTGGGGGAAAATCCGTTTAAAGTCGATTATTACACCCCCCCCACCCCCCCACGCTGCCGCCCGCGCTTTTCTAGGGTTCCGTCAAATACTCCGCTTCCTAAAAGGGTTCCATAGCATAAAAAGTTTGAGAAGCACTGGTTTAGAGATTATGAAGTTGCTAATTCGTCTTGAATGAGATCGGTTCAAATTCCTAATTGATGTTAGTTATGGTTGTACATTGCAACTCGTAGAAAGTATAATAGACTTGAACGTAAATTTCTAGAAAATAATTATACTCTTATTATTGTTTATTTTGCGGTTTATATTGTAGGCAAGGAAGTTGATACCTCACAACGTACATGGTTACGACTTGCGATTACAAAGAAACTGCTTTTTATGATAGCAGCGCCCCGCGGTTTCACCCGCTTTCCCGTAGGAATACTAGGGTAAAATATAGCCTATATTAGTCCTGATAAAGTAGCTCTCCATTTGTGAGAGATTTTTTTCAAATCGGTCCTGTAGTTTCGGAGCCTATTCAATTCAAGCAAACAATTAAATCTTGCCCCTTTATAATATTTGTATGATGACGTCAGATTTCATTGTTAACTAGCGGCCGCCCGCGTAGATGTTTGCGCGTGTTCCATTGCGACAAGGTTGCGTAGGACATGCTATATAGCTTAACATATTTAGCATAACTTATCGTTGAATAGCTTAACAAAACATATCAATGTGAGGCACGCTTACTACCTACCTAATACCACACGTCAACTTTACAAACGCGACAAACTCACATATTTTCTGTAGCTTAGCTAACTTGTCCATTGTTATTAACATGACGATACACACGAGACTATGCAATGATCAAATCAAGTTAAAAAGTCGATACCTTCGTCATAGCCTCAAAAGTCTAGTAGACGTACGACTCTGGCTAGAAAGCATTTTATAAAGCAAAGATCGCAGACCCAAATGAAAAATGTACATTACAGTCAACATTTGATTAATTCTATTACATAGTGTCCAGATGAGTGGACAAATTCATCTAGATGCCTTGTTATATGGCGTATCCAAATAATACAAATATTTGTTCCACGTTTTTGTATTTTTTTTGTTGTTGGAATAAGATACTTTTTTGTACTTGATTTTCAAAATGTATGTTTAGCTATTTGCAATGAGTGTAGTAGTGTCCATATACTGGAAAGACATATAAGCTCAAGGTTTGACAGGGAAAGCCTAAGAGGCACTTGGAAAGTGAGGGAAAAAAATCGATTTAGTGTTACACGCCAAATTAATGTTGAGATGTGTAGGATTTTACTAATTACTTGGATACTAATAGTGGCCCCCCCCTCATTTAGGATTTGATGTCCTTGAAACATACTTATTGGAATGTATAACACTCCAGACATGATGTTTTATTTCTATGCAAACTATTACTAAATATTTTTTTTGTGTTTTTTGCAACACATATCGACGTCACAGGTTAGAGTAAATATTTATGAATTGGCTATTTGATAATTAATCGGATCGCATTTAGCGAATAATTATATCGCAATATATTTATCTGTCAAATTAAATAATGTAGAAGTTTATGACGGTTCCCATGGATGACGTCACGTGTTACTAAACGTAGTCTTCAATAATCGTCAGTTATCGCGCAAATATTATTTTTATATTAAATAACATCTTTGATCTAGATGTAGTCAAAACTAACCTTCCGAATGAAAATACATTTTTTAGTATTCAAGTAGCCAATTCACATTATGTTTCTTAAGTAAGATCTATTATATTTTACTATAAAATGCATGCGTATATAACAAGTATACACTGAACGATACATACAATAAGAGTACATGGTCACATGGACAGTCAAACACCGGTGGGTTACTAACTTGGTGTCAGATAAAGTATAGAACTTAGTCTCGCTGAAAAAAGTAAACTAAATATAAAAACAGTTGGGGAGATCATATCATAAGCTTTGCCTTTCAGCTTAATTTTTTTTTAATTCACCTCCCAATATGTACAAAGGTTAACCGGTATTTGTGATTGAATTTCGACAGCAAACCACGGAGACGCACAACATGAACGTAGAACCGTTGGCCATGGACGCGAACCCGGCTGGCATTCCGCAAGGTAAGCTGCATGCGCTTGATAACATCCTCCGGTGGTATAGTTGAAGTTGGCACGTTAAATGGAAAGTTTTTTTGTAAAGAAATAATGTTAGGTAAACAAAAAGATGGGCCCAGTCAAAGGGACAGCAAGCCTCTTTAACCATTCTGGTCAAAAATAAATGTGATCTGATTTCCAGTTAATTAGCTTGTGTTAGTGTAACGGTTAACAGCATCAACAGTGATCGGGCACAAATATGTACTTGAATATCGTATAACATCCAGACACACAACAAATATACAAGCAGGAAACACCATTATTTGTAAATTTTGCTTCGTTCTTATGACAACGACGAAAAAATTTAGAGTTACACTCTATAAAGTTGATGGTGAGACTTGGCTTAGGCGCAGCTTTATTACAAACCAAAAAGAAATACCCTTAAACTTTAACGGCATGTTAAGTGTTTTATTTATTTTTCTAAAACGATTCCAGTATTTGCGTCTGGTACTCATCATATTATGTTGCTTAGCTGATGATGGAAGGTATAACTCCTTGAAGATTAGTAGTTTTAAGTAATTCTTTAAATATTAAAAGCTCGTTATACCTTTTCGTCTTTAGTCTCATTAGACCGGCACTGTCTCATTAAAGCAGCTCGTTCTGATGGTCTACCTACCTATTAATAAATTTCACTAAAAAGTATTGTACTAAGTCGAATTGAGAACCTCCTCCTTTGTATTTTATAAGTCGGTTAAAAATGGAAAGCCAATATTAGTCTTCCGAGTAATATAAGTCCAGTGACCTACATTCACGGTCAATCCCGGAAAGACAGAACGATTTTCCACCTTATGCACTAAGTATAGTACGTGCCGGCTTCAAACTGACCACAGCGACGCGTGGGTAACGTGGGCTTACGTTTTGATTGTTTAGACTTGCCGAGTATAGTTAGTGTGGTGTTGGCTGGTGATCACTCACCATTCACAAGGGTGTCGAACATTTACTTTTTCTACCTAAATGTAGATACTCACATACATACATGGGCAATATAACCATTTATTAATTAATGTTTGTACGACGATCTTAAACATTTTTTTATCAATATCAAAGTTGATTTCTTTACAGAAATAAAATGTAGATACCAACAAACATGGGCACTATGATGATTTTAGTAATGTTTTAATGATCTATACATTTGTCTATCAATCCCAAAATTTCTTTAGTACCATTGGTCGTGTTATTCCAAATTTGAAGTATATGTTACAAATTCATAGAACACTATTCATTTCGTTAATTATACTAATAAAGGGAATTATTGGCTCAATTCTCTCAAGTCGTCACCAGGATTTTTCCAAATACTTCCTAAGAGCTTTTTTACTAAAAAATACTAAAGTCTCATTAGAATTTTGCGCGTCTCAATGTTATTAAATATTGTAGTTGCTTTGATTACTTTTTTATATTAAGCTAATTACATTTATACATTGTAAACATCATAATAACACCTTATTTATTTATATGTTAAAGATATGAATCTCTAAAAAAATACATACATCTATTTTCTTCTTATTTGTTAATAAATGAACCATAGTAAGAACATTTATTTAAAATAATGTTTATTATTTCTTGGCACTACTTACTGTTTAACAATAAGATAATTTTGTGCGGTCATTTAACACTAAATGTTTAATTGCTATGTACCCAGATCAAGACTAAGTATCTTAGCTGTAAAATATTGATCGGTCTTAATCATCTAGTATGTAATAGCGAACAGTACCGAAACGCTTATGGCTTAGGTAATTCTTTTTGTCTCTCGTTCAAACTATCTTAAGTTTTCCCGTAAATAATAACGGCATTGACATCATGTACTTACTCATGCTAAACATAGCTGCTTTAAAATAACACATTGTCTCTTTTACCTTTTTTCTTATACCCTCTTTTATTCGCTTTAAAATAGTTTTCTGTTGGCTACGCTGGCTCGTGACGTCACAAAGTGCTAGTTTCGTACAGAGCGTAGGAATTGCCACCATAGGGGTAAACAGCGTTTTCATACCTTATGCCAATGAAGTGTTGTGACAATACGCCAAAAATTCGAAGGCATATTTTATATAATACAAATATTATTTAAGGCGGTCATGGATGAATCTTTTTCAATTACATACTTATGAAATATTGTTGGATTTTTGTTAATATCAAACGAAGAGGAAGAAGCGCCTAAGGGCCAGCTTGGCTGTGCTAACAGACGGTTGACTCGATCTCTCGTCAGTTAACATGGCGACTTGGATCACCTTAGCTTACCAACAGGCGAAGAGGAGTCACTGTCCTGCGTCCGTAAAAAATATGACATGACATTACTGTATTACCATATGACTTTATTACCATAGTTGTATTTTCAGGAATTGAATATAAAGGCTTTTTATAATGTAAGCTTTATTTAACTTTGTTAGGAACTCCTATGGTGTGCTGATAAAAAAATATATGGTAGGCCACATATATTTTTTTATGTGCATCCATAACAGTGTTGTCATAAATGCTATGAGAAGAAATAATTTATATAAAAGACAATTTTTGGTGTCTGCTATAGTTTTTGTATGTTGTTACTGATATTACTGTCGCTACTGATGTTTTTTACGTGCGAAGAACATTTATGTTATCTGCGGTACAAAGTGAATGTACTGTTGTGACGCTCTTTTTATGTTACAACGTAGGTTTTGCTAATGACTAGGTATTAACGTATATAGAGAGAAGTATAGTTAATATTTTTCCTTAGATTAATAATATTAAGCGTAATTTGTTAGGGTTTCAAACTACCTTATTGTATGATATGCTCGCCTCTTTGCATGCACAAGTGATTTGTACTAACATGGACTGGTATTGTATATTTGTATGACTTTTTGGATTTAATTTGTACTAATGATTGATTTGGATTATGGTTGTGGAATTGTCGCGCACTGTCGAATAAACGTACATGCAAATGTTTACTTCTATTGTCTATGTTATTTCAATTACTAACTAAGATTAATTAAAACAGTATATAAGCATACCTAAAATATTGTTATGTGCTGTATTTAATGTATTCAACAACATATATGTATAAGTTACGATATAACAATGTATGTTCGCCGTTTATTATAATACAGATAGTTATGTACAAGTATGCACAAATATATAATTATCTGTATTCGCATATATTGCCGGTGTGGACGTGTCACCTCGTATATTGTATACGGTTCGCTAATACGATATGTCACGTCCAAGCCGACTATATAAAACTCGGGTTGCATGTTTTACTTTCCAGGGAAGGGAGATCAATGAAAACACATAGTCTTGCTAGCTAAAATAAACGCCTGTTGTAGTGATGTATTACAAAATCATTTATCTCTCTTCCCAGGAGGCCAATGGAGTATGATGGAGCATACGTACCCGCGGTACTCGAACGCGTGCATCGGCGGCGGCGCGCTGCAGCCCGACCCCGGCATGTACATGAACAACGTCATGAACCCCCACATGGACCCCGAGCTGAACGACTACGGGCAGGGGCTCGGCGTGACGGGGCCATCGCCGGGGCCCTCGTGCGTGCCCGAGGCGCAGACGCCGCAGGAGCCCCTGCCGCAGGCGCAGCCCAAGCGCCGCCGCACCACCAACCCCCAGTCCGAGGAGAACTTCCAGCGGGCCCTGGAGGCGGTCCGCTTCGGAGGTATTGGCTTCTGTAAGGCCGCTAGAATGTTTGGTGTTAACAACAGAACGCTGTGGCTCGAGTACAAGAAGAAGGGCTATCCGAACAACCGGCCCAGCATCAAAAGCCGGATCAAGCGGGAGCACACCACGCCCCCGCCCGAGCACAAGGAGGAGATCCCCCAGCCAGAGCAACAGATGGCGCTGCTGTGCCCTCCTCACCCGGTCCCGGTCAGCTTCATCGACTCGCGACCGATCGACTTTCCGCTTCAGGGCGTGCCGCACAACTCGCCCCTCAACATTTTAGGGGTTAACTTTAATACGATGCAATAGAATACGGCTTGCGGGCAAGGCGCCGAAGAATCCTACTCGTTGTGACACGAGTGGCAGGGGGAGTTCGCGCCGCCGGCGACTCCGCCCTCCGCGCCGCGCTCGCCAACGCGGCACGACTTTTATATGCCCATGTCGTTGTAAATATGTTAGGAGCAGCTGCGGAAGGCGTAGCGGTCGCGAGCCGGATCGAATCGGAACGCAGCGTGGACGATGTCCTTGTGCATGAGTGTGTCTATGGGAGATAGATATTAATCGAAATGAAATCAAATGAACCAGTAGTAACAATTAAAACCAAACGAGAATAGAACATTATACGCGAAGACGCGAAATCCAAATGGGAATTAAGCTTCTTAAAGAAAATACGTTTCAATATCACCAATTGGCCGTAGCGTTATGTTTTTATACTTGTATAATATAATAATACCGAATCACGTCACAATTGACCAGAGCTGCTGTTATTCGTCGTAGTACGACATTGAAGCCAGTGATTCGCTAGTGTACGCGACGAGCACCAGTGATTGGCCAGCGGACTCAAGGCTCCCAGTGATTGGTCAGCGATTGCAGACTATATGCTTAAGTATAATTTTTAATCACTATATTGACGCACAAGTTGTCTGCTTTGACGTGCCTCCCTGCTAAGCGTTCTGCTGCTTCTATAGTTTACTTATGCATATTCCAATGATATTCATATCTGATAGATCTGAACACAGTGGCCTGATCGTAAATCTTCACAATCATGTATCTTTATGTACACTTTCTTATTTGAACGCATTTTAATGGCGTACGGGTGTCATTGACCTTTGCATTTGCGAGCTCTCAGGCATTGATTATCGAGATTGCCATTTATCGAGTGTCGTGACGGATTCCACCTGACGATCGCACTTATCACGGATGTAGGACGTGAAATTGTTATTGTCCAGGTGTGTCTATCATCATCCTCTTGCCCTTATCCCAGTTCATCTGGGGTCGGCGCAGCATGTCTTCCTTTTCCATACGTATTTAGTTAAAAATGCGACGGGAGCCGAGTTTTGTGTGAAGGCATTTTCGGCACAGTAGGCTTAGAAACAGCACTTGGACACCAAGGACTTTCCAGCCTATTGGCTTTTGAGTAGCGATCGACGTCAACAGAAGCACTAGATAATACTTCTTTGTTTCTACTTGAGTGTTCGATGCGCACGGCGGACTCGAATCCGTGGCTTGCGAAGTCTGCGTATGCCGTATGAGTGAGACAGAATAAGATCTCTCAGACATAGACTCTGTCGGAGTGAGCGAGAAAGTTAAATAGGTGTTGCAATCATCAGGATGTTGTGCCGGGAGGCACGCTCAAGGCGGTGCAACGGTGAGCCCAGAGTGCGGGCTGCGTCTTTGCCATAATCAAAACGTATTTTTAGATCTCAATAGCACTAAGTTAGGTATTGGCGTTCGATATTCGCTTAATGCACAAGTCTAGGATACTGCGGAGAATCAAATGGAATGTGATAGCGTTTATGTTAATGTATTAAATATTATTTGTAACATACCTGACTGCGTCGAGTGAGCGGATTGTTTTATATACAATAGTTTCGTGCGTATAGATTTCTAAAGGAACAAAATGTATCTAGAAAAATGTTAAAATTCGATAGACTTTGTACTTATTTTGTAATATATACAGCGTTGTCTATTTTGTATTCAATGTAAATAATGTAGATTGCAATACTTGATTGGTATGTATGTTATTTTAATACAAATGTACAAAAGAGGGGTTATAATGTTGCAATATATTTCGTAGTGCATTATTATAGCCTGTTATTGTATTGGGTAAAAGAAAGAAGAAGATGTTATAGAAGTTGCTAAATTTGACCATGCATTATTTTTGTATGTTACATGATAACAATATGCCGATTTCGTTTAGAATGTCAATATGTGAAAAACATCAATATGCAAATTTCCTTTGTAGTATCAATGTAAAATAGTTATGTATGATTTGTAATAATACCTCGATAGCCGTAGCTCGGCGCAGGTCAAGTGAATGGCAGGTTACATTCAGATTCAGAACTACCTCTATCCATAAGTATTCTTTCGTATTTTTACATGTTTTTTTTTACAATTACTTAGCAGCCACCAAAAACTAAAGTAGTCTTAAAATTCCCAGTGACGGTAGGTAGGTAACTTGTAATCTTCTGACATATGTTTTTTTTAAACTTTTTTACAAGCAATTTGTCTAATGATATGTGGTCGTTTACGGAGGATTTTGGATGACATTTTAATGCCATGTTTTTATATTTGTTAAATATTCATAGAGACGTAAATATCTGTAACAGTCGGTGCGATTTCACCTTGCCTTGACGTATGCGCATGCGTCGGAGGAAGGCGAACGAGATAGTTGCGTCTGCGCATACCTCGCGATATGCACATGTGATAGAAACTATGTTGTTAGAATTACTAGCGACCTCGTTAAACATTCAATTAGAGTATTGTATAGCTTACTAATGTCATGAGATACCTAATAGTATATATAGTATAACATATTATAAATCACTGCCCATATAAAATCAGTTGTTAGTTGTTGCTAGCTATATTTTTTTTAAAAACATTGCCTTGCCGGCTCTACTACTCAGATAGACAAGCTTATCTTAGATTTATCACTTAGCGACTGCTAATATGACTTAGCACATGTTCCAAGTGATGTATCCGGGATGGGTCTACCTGGATCGAATGAGTAAGGCCATATAGTAACATAGTATTAAAAATGTTAAAGGTATAAAAATAAGTGCTTCCGTCAAATATGTACAAAAAACCCCAGCGATTTGTTAAGACTATTGGTTACTACAGCCTGCGCCAGAAAGCCAGTAAAAAACTCTTAACTCATGGTGGGTCGGACTATATTCATCTAGACTTTACAAGGATATTGCAACAATGATCTTCCACTTGAAAGTTTCTCAAATAACCGTAAATAGTGATATGTTAAATGTATATCGAAATATTTTAAACATAGAACCGATAAACGGGGAAATCTATTTAAATTACCTTTTAATATTTTAAGAACGATTTTAATTATAAAATATTGAATTTTTATAGTTAAAAGGTCGATTAATTACCGTTTTAGTGATTGTTGTCAAATGTTTACGATGGTAGCGAACAAGTTAATTATTGCAGCTACAACCACAGTCTAGACACAAGTGTACTTATAACATGGTAATTATGTACATAGTGCGATGAAACATGGCATTAGAAAGTCGATTCAATTTGTTCACGTTAGTGTTGTGCATTAGAACGCCAGGTCGACTGTAAACTTAATCTCATAGCTTATGTTACGTTTTAAGCGATGCTCGTGCTATGACGGGACGTATCGTGACTTAGAAGGAACGGTTAAGAAAAACTATAAACGGCAAAATAAAATACTATACATGCGCAGTTTTTAACTTAGGATTCAACACGACGACGCTCTAGGGCCGTGGTTGCTATAAAAGCGAAACGATAGACGCAAGCGATAACTTAATACGAGTCTGATATTAAGACTTTTAAATAGCTGGAGACCTGGAACTCCTTGATTCTTACAAATATACGTTCAAGTACTGCTGTAATTTTATAACGCAGTCGTTTTTAATAAACAGAATGTTTACATAAGAGAAAGCTTGATTTTATTGAGAACATCATTGCATTTAAATATTTCAGAAAAGCTATCTCAATAAATCAAAGTTTAACTTTATTAAATTATTGTACAACATATGCCTGTATATGAATTTTTGTAACCTTTTTTCAAATGTGATACAAATACCGGTTCAGGTATAATCTCGTCATAGTATTATTAATTACTTACTTATATTCTTTATTAAACTAAGGTCAGATTGGCAGTCGCTTCGATGTAATTACCAGACTCGCTAAATCCTGGAGCATGGTCTAAGCGGACCCCGTCTACGCACGGGACTAACGCTAGGAAGATGATGATTCTTTATTAAACTAATAATTATAGTGAGGAATAGATGATTATGATTTATGGGAACATGGGATAGAGTGAAGTCGTTTAGCGGGCATTCATTTGAGTCATTACAGAGAGTAAGGTAGTCACTATACGTCCCAGCTGCTCACGCGCATGAACTGACGAAGCGTTCTCTTACCGATATCGGAGTGAATATATGCATATAATTACATTTTCACACCAGTATTTTTTCATTTGTGCATTTATATATTGTGAATAATTTTAAGTATATTTTTAATATACTATACATATGAGTGTTTAGTGGTAAATAATGATAGCTTAGTACACTTTATGAAATGTGATTTAGTGTACAATCGTGTACTTACGTAGGTTGTAATGTAGGATATTGGTTTACTAACACTGTACTGTAATTTATACATCACATCATATAAATATCTTATTGTTAAACAGTTTGAGTGTGGTACATGTCGCTATGGTTCGATGCTTGATACAAATTAATCGTCTATTTTTACAGTTATTAATTAATTCGTGTTAAATTTAATTTTTGTAATATACGGCGCAATCGTTCTTAGGAGATAATTCATACTCTCGATGTATAAGATTAAATAAAAAAAATATTAAAATAAACTCGGTGTAAATAAGATTGTCTAATAAATTCAATATATATTATATATTAAAGCTAGGCAAGTGCCTCCATAACCGATTGGGGGCAACTAATTGCGACTCAACAAGTTTATTAGCAATATATATCATATTATAGCGTGGTTATTAAGTATACATTTTAGTGATGTCGCGCTCGCCCCGGGGCAGGCCGGGATCGGATCCGTTACCCCCCGTTGAGACGTCACAAGTTACCAAACATTATCCCCTATTTCCTCCACGAACAATTTTGTTACCACGTGTAACTGGACGGAAGCTGAAATAAAATACTATTGACTTTTTATATGATTGACTGCAGTAATCGCAGTTATCAGTCGGCGTTTTAGACGCGACGTGGCAATATGTCCGAAACCAAATTGCCGATTCGAATCAGTTGGAAAAATACTTTTTCCTTACAGTAAATTGAAATTATATATAGTCATCTAGTAATTGTCGTTAAAAGATATGTATTTACTCATCTGCGGCTCGTATTATCGCGGGAAGCGGAGCGGAAGCGGTGAAACCACAATCGCCTCTGCTCCGCCCCGCTGTATTCAAAGCCATAGCCTTAAAGATACGAAATAGTCTGATATCGATCTCCGTGTATTTCAAAGTGCCTGCCGGTCTCTTGGAATTGAGCCGGTGTTAATGGTTAAAGTTAATCATGTTACTACAATATGGAAATCTTTATGCGGCGTGCCCGCTTTTAATGACTAAAGCATATTTCTCGTTTCCCCCCTCCGCGGTGTTGATGAGGTCGCGAAGACACAGTCACGCAATCTCTTCAACTATTGTTACATCCCACTATTATCCAATATTGGTTATCAAACAGTATCCAAGATCAGGTCCAAGCTTTGAAATTAGTCGAATTGTCATCGCGTTTGTTATGTTGGGCGATCGTTACACACGAATAGTGTTACGTACTTACTATATCTATAAGTAGAATCGTCGCATAGTACGCTAGGATCTGTGAAGCTTGGACTCTGTGCCTTGCCCTTGCGGATACGCAACGTATATGCGGACCAGGTACGGACAAACGAACAGTGCTTATTATCGTCTGCTGGTCGATTGTCAATGACGAGCCAGTAGACCACTCGTGACTTGTAAGCATTATGTCTTGGTAATGTTTATGGTCTACATTTGTTGCGGTAAAATCTAGTAAAATTAGCATGATATAGACGCATTTAGTATTTTCAAATATCGCGTATATGGAATTGAATAAAAAAGCAATCTTTAATAGCGACGTTTACAAATATTTATATACATTAGTGAAAGTCTTATAAATATTAGTGTTGAGCAATAATATCGTTTGCTTTTAAATATATATTTACATTTATTAGGAGAATCTTTTTAACGCTAGCTTAGGTGTTTTTACGAGCAATAACGTAATATGAACTGTCGATAGCGAGAATCGAACCCATAGTGACGTGTATCACAAATGAAGAAACCCAACATTCATTATCGTAATGACTCCAAAATCAAACAGATTAAAAGTCGAAGCTGGTATTTGGACGTGACAAATCTGAATACAGTTCTCGATTGAGCTAAAGGCGATTCGTACGTTTTCAAAGGCTTATATTTTTGCTACAAGACGTTACTAAGCAATTAAACCCGATAATAAATCGCCGAAATAGCCGAACAATTGCTGTCATTGTAAGTAGAATAAGAAAACACCGGCACACATTTTAAAATTTTCCGTGACCTAGTGTAACCGGTCTTATGTTATGTAAAAAGGCTGAATGAGTTTAAATTGGCTCGAGATGTTGAGCTGATTTAACTTAAATGGCTCCAAATCATAAAGGATTCGATCGAATGTCGTTAAATGGAACAATATTGTTCATCGAAATAGTTAGTGCGAATCGCGCGAAGCGTATATCCGTTGCGTTTTGGTTCATAGCGTTTCCTTGCGCGCTAAGCTGCTACGCGTAGTGCCGGCTCATCGGTGCCGAGACACATTGATACCAACATTGTTGTTGCCTCTGGCGTCTCAGTGACGCGTTGTGCTCACTGCATACACCGAACTTTACAAGTATTCGCGTTGCTTCTTAGTCTTAAGCATTGTATTTTTTGTTATTCTTTTGCAACCCCGAGTACTGGATCCATCTTGGGAGGTCGCAACTGTTTTGTTTAGACTATTGTAAGTAGATATCTATACGGAGTTCATACTATTTGACAGTGCGTGTTTCTTTTGAGTGACAGGTAAAGGAGGTCTTCAGATTAGAAATCCCCTAGATGGCATTATTGTAACGGAAACTCGTTATAATGATTGGCACGTTTTCTAGACTGATTGATATTTTGTTCTTAATTTGAAGGGACACGTCTTGAAAACGACCAATCGAATTATGTAAATCTTACGTGTCAGTCGCGTCATCTTATCGTCGTCATACCTTCATTATCTGTAAACTTGATGTATTATGTAAAAGTGTAATCGTATTGCAATCATATGAAGTTCTGACTCTGTATAGATAAATACAAGTTTATAACTATATATATATAATATAAATATGTATTCATATTTTAAGATTGCTGTTTGATGGACAGTTCGTGTGTTATGCTTAAAGTACAACGCGTCTTTTCTAATAGATACAAATAACTTTATCGTTCACCCATAACCGCCTTAAAGACTTACATTATTAGCGCAAAATAGTTAACATATAGTGCAAAAATAGAAAAATAGAGATATGTATGATGTATAATTCGTTATATATGATATAGGTGGCGCCAATGTTGTGTACGAGTTGACTGGCGCGGAAACTAGCACTAATTAATGTTATAGCTTTATTGTTGCCGCGGTCTACGTCTGACTGACGTATGATTGTTTTAGTTAATTTAAAACGGAAGCTAATGATACGTAAATACTACTATTTTATGAAGAAATGCAATCTCCCGGTATATTGTTATAACACGGATAAATGAAATGAAAACGGCATCTCTTCTTACGGATTGTTCGTTTACGTATATCGTTTGCGAATTGCATCTGTGAACTTGCGTCAGTTTGATGCAACATGTGGCGCCATCTGTTATAGATTTTATACATTGATAATAGTCTAGTTATTATTGCCCCTTGGGTTGAGTAAGAGGCCAGTGTCCGAATGATGAGCTCCATTTGATAAAACGTAGCCGCTAACCGATACTATCTCTTTCTAATTGCCTTAATAAGTGAGACAGAACTATAGTTATTACGCTCATTTGACGATATTCACTGAATGTCGTTTAACATCGGAAAATACTTAAGTAACTAACGCTTCGCCTCTTAGTCTTTTAACACGAGGCTACTCAAGAGATACGTAAGAGGATAAATAAGAGGTAGAATATCTAAACAATACTAGTGCCAGGATCGTTGGAGATCTTCAAAATAAATCCCATCCCAACTTTAATATCGTAATTAAAAAAAAGTCAGTAGACCATTTGCACAATTTTTTTTTATGGTTCCTTATGGAGCGAGCGACATGCGATTAATATGTAATACTAGTTTACTTGCAGTCAATTAAAAAAAAATATATTTTAAATCGTTTAACAAATTTGCTAGATTTTCTAAATACAGGCTAACGTTTCCACTTGTTGTTAATACATTGACAGTTAAGGTTAATGGCAACCAAATGTCGTATCGGTTTATTTCTGCCAATATTGCGTTGTATATTGAGACATTCCACAATAAAACTCCTTGAATTCGTGAAGTCTAATTTTCGCGTATTAGCACCCTTAAGGCTTAAATTTGGCCAACGGGCCGATTGCTTGAAACTTACAGCCCGATAAAAAGTTAAACTTCGTTTGTACAGACGACAGCACATCAGGCTATTACATTTTTGTAGCGAAACCGCTCTTATCACAACGACAGAAGACTCCGTTGTGTTTAGTCTGAAGTGCTGCCGTGTGTACATCGCTTGTATCGCTTTAAATAATACACAAAACGTATTAAACTAGTTTGAATCGTCAATCCGGTGCAATATATCTCATGGAAGCTAGTAACATATCTGAGAAATGGAGATAATCGAAACGATTGAAGATCAATTGATTCGTATTTGGTTAAAATTAATTGTCATTCGTGAACTGCACCAATATCCCTATCATCATTAATATTATCATAATAACGTCATCCACTGTCATTAATAAACTTTCAAAAGAACGGGAACTAATCGATGGCTTCACCATTATTCTTCACTCCGATCTCTCTCGAGTGGCCTCTGGTGAGAAATAGCGGTCACATTAAGTACTGTACTAAAAAGCACTTTATATTGGAATTTAAATTAGTAGAACATTTTAATAGACATATAGGATAAATAGATATATACATAGCGTTAAATTATAGCAGCCGTTCTTGTTAATAATAGCCCAATGCCAGTTGCAAAAGATTGTTTCGTATAGTATCTTTATATCGTTATAGGTATATCTCGTAGGATCGTCTGCGCTGCGAAAATTATTTGGGGCCAATATTAAAGTTGTGGCGTAAGTACTATGCGATTTTCCTATACATTAATTTAAAGTATAATCGAAACATGTTAAACACAAATTGTATGTCTTTCATTAATATAGGCTTTAAAAAAGCACTTTATATCGGAATTAAAATTAATAAAACATATTAATAGACATAGCCGTTTAAATAAATATTTTGATACGTATAGAGTAATGTTTAGTAATTTAAATATGAAGCAATATGCTATTAGCAATATGTTATTGGACCTTATTCCGGAAACACGCTCAGTGCTTAGCCTTAACTTCGACATATCGTCCTAAACACATATTTAAATCAAGTTTTGCTCCTAAACGTTTTCGCAGCGGCCAGGCGACGTTCGTAGTTAGACCTTGTATTGTCTCATATCACTTCTTTGTAGATCTGTTGTATTGTTTGCTGTCTGCGCTTCGCCGCGGTGGCACACCTAAGTGTTACGATTGTTACACATATTGGTCAGGATAGCGGGTAGCTCTGGAAGTGCCCGCTTTAACCACTCATCGGCAGATCAGGTCTCAAAATGCGTCTCGCTGACTGATTGTATTGAAGGTATATCGTCTCGGCTGAAGAAGCAATAAGCAATTTTAATAAGCATTATGTAGCTCCAATAATTTGGCCTTTTGCTTTTTATTGAAGTCTATAAAGAATGCTGACTTGGGCCGGAATTTTATAAATTTTATTAAAGTAAATTTCTGTCAAAAATTAAATAATTGTTTAAAGTATACTTCTTTACAAAAAAGAAATTACATTATTCAATTTTATTACCTTCAGTGTTTGCATAGTATAGGGTATAAACCCGTTCGCCTCAGATTTGTCTACGTCGCATAATTAGGCCAGCTTAAAACTGGTTTTAGAACTAGCGTTTGAATTCAAATTGAAAAGCAAGTGGAGTCGTGAAACAGTTGGCCATTCGTAACCGTTATTTAGACTGAAATATTATTTTAACATAAGCTTCGTAGGACATTTTTGCACTATACTACTTGCGGAGCTACCCGTAGCTGTAGGTTATTGTTAAGTATTTTGGTGCCGGTGAAAATGGCACTGAAGCCATAAGAGGAGATAATAACTCTTACGTACTACAAAAATTAATTAACGTAAATTTTTGAGATAGAAATTTTAAACACGTAACGCCTTATTAAAAAAATGGTTGGTTCAAACTCGAGTCTAAAGAATAACCGAACAATTTAATATGTTGTCACTGTCAATTCAACGGTGGTAAACGTTTACATTTCGTTTTATTATTTGGACTGGTTTTAACCTGTGTATATTTCTTCTAATAAGCATGTTAGGCGTTGTCGTTTGATGTAAAATATTAAATATAAAAGTGATATCACCTCTATCTAAATCTAGATGAAAGCAACACTTACTGCGTTCGGGAACAGTGTCTACGACTTCTTGAACTTGATGTTTCTGTGAACTGACGCCCAGCGCCTGCGCATATAGCAGGAACATTACGAGAAACGTTATTAAAGAATAACGTTTCGTTAACATTGTCTTGATGATTTACATTTGGCGTTTCCACTCGTTTTTAGACTCCGTAAACGGAAATCGGGATCAAAAATTATTAGTTTTATTATTCTTTTCGGACACTAATTGCCTAGTTCGAATAAAATCACTCGAAATTATTTTGGCCGATTCGATATAGATGTCGTTTTCGTAACCGAGCGCATGTACAGTGTCGCTTTCGAACGTAGAGTTATTATATTTTCTCGATAAATCGCAGTATCGTATAGACCGAATTGTTATTAATACGCGCATAGGATAGGGGCCCAGTGCACAGACGATGCGACGTCGAGAGGACCGAGTTATTCTAGGACTATTAATCCAAGACAAAGTTGTATTCGAAATTCTCGAATAGTGGAATTAACAATTTCTTCGTCTAAAGAAAAAAAAATTAAAGAAGGTAATAAAGTTCTACGCTAAAAGAAGTCTTATCTCGACGCCGCAAAGTCTATATCGCGACGTGTAAAAACTCGCTTTAGGTTAAATGTAGGTAGTCAATGTACGCGTGTTCGATCACAAATGGATTAGATTTAGTGTAACGAGTGATTCTAAAATATTATCCATGCTTCCATTTTGTATTTTGTAATTTGGTATCAAGTTTTTAATCCGTAACGAATATCCCGGGAGATTATATATAAAGGTGTTTATAGATAGAGACTACGTAAATGTTGGATATGGAATAGTTCTATATTTCAATATATAATATTAATGTCCAGTTGTTGCACGCGTACATGGGCGTTTATAAATAATTATATTGTTGGCACTTAGAAGTATTATTTTTTACTTTCTATTTCTATAAGGAGTATTATATTTTTCTATGTGATTACATTTACAACGATGCTTTCATAATTTTTTTCTTGCGATCTCTTTAATAATTTTTGGACTGATTTTTTTAATGTAATATCTATAGGAGGAGTAATACTAAATTGAGCAATTTATATAAATAGCAACATAGCTGCTAGCTACCCAGCGCTCGAGGTGTAAATATAATTTGTATATAGTTGGTAAAGTATATAGAAGTGTACCACATACCATCTAACTCGGGATAGGTGGAGAAGACTGCTTAAGAATCGTAAACCACGGACAGTTATTGTATTAATCGTATTTCTTTTTTAATTTAAATATCATTAACATATAGTATTTCAGTGCCATTATGATGTAATGCATTGGTTTTATATATTGCGTTTATTTTACGGACGTAGTACACATGCGAAGGTCAGTAGGGCTGCGGACGCAGTTGTTACCAGATACACAAGTAGATTAGCGAATGTTCACGCGATAATTGAGGTTCGATATCATAAAGTCTTCTAGTTATGCTACGTACTATACACGATCGCGGGTCGTTGCGCGCGCGCTATGCTGGAGGCGATACAGGATCGTCTCAGTGACGTAGTTTAGCAGGCCAGTTGAATGAGCGGGCGGCGATTGCTTTGAACGAACACTGCATGTTCGGGGTCGTTGACACCATTTTAATTGGCACTTCCTAGATTTTGAATGGCAATCACAGAATTTGACGTCACGGTGTGCCATAATCAGATGACTACTTGATAATTTTAAAGCAATCGCTTATTTTTATTTTATTTATTTTTCTTTAGAAACAATTGAACGCGATGTTGAATGAACGTAATGATGAAAAGAAATCATGTCTTAAATTTTTGTGTTTGGTGTCAACACCCCTTTTCCATTGACACATGCGCTTACGCATGTCGGCAGTGCTGTAGAAACTTATATTTGTGTAGAATCAAGAACCATTTCGCGCAGAAATCGTTCGTGATCTATCAATTACTCCTGTATTTCCTTTAGTCTAAGTTGCTTCGTCGTCACGAGAATAAAGAGCGCAGAGTTCCAGAATCGTTATTATCTCTTTGATTTTGAACTCTAACCCAAGGGCACCTGACTAGCTTATTACCAATAAGGTAGACAGGTTCCTAGATTTTTTTCACAAATGTCAATATGCCACGGCTTCTGCTTACCATCAGACCGACCTTATGCTTGATTGTCACTTAAAATAAAATAAACTGTTTTCAATCTGATTTACTAGCTCTTATCGGACCGCACAACCGCAGGTCGTCTTTTAGACGATCAGCATAGATCGACTATGTCTCCTAACATACATAGCATCACGCCCATGAAAGGGTAGGCGAGTCAAAGGGACAGCAAGCCCCTTAAACCACATTCAGACAAAAACAAAACTGGGCTGGGTTAGATGGAAAATTGTGAAAAAGTTGTGACAAGTGGCTAGCTTGTCGCCTACACAATCACATACCCAAAACCCCATATACCATTAGTCGCCCTTTACGACATGCTAGGCAAGAAACACAGTTGGCACATTCTTTTTTAAGTCCCAGACCAACATCGGACTGCATGTTAATGTCGTGCCATTTTGGATTAGGTTGATTTGTGTTCCTTAATCACAACCTGGTGGAATGATGTATAGTCATTCTATGCTGATCCATGGGCCTCCGCTTGCGTTGGTCGGTTGATAAGCGAATTTAGTGTACTCCTTTTTTTATAACTTTCGAATCCGAATTGAGAATCTTTCGTCGAGGACGTTTCTTAGTTTTCCATTAAACATACTTCAGAATAGCCGGATGGGACCGATTTGAGAAAGATTCTCTATACTCCTCCATTTAAAAGCCGTATTTAAGTAAAATTGATAAGCAAGCATAGTGGATCGTATTTGTATTGTATGTGTATTTAAGGGTTCCCCTAGGGTACCGCTCTGCGCCCTTTACTCGTCCTAGTACGACAGATAACTGTAAACTTATCTGCACACCGGTGTTCCATTAGTAACGATGTTTTAATTACATTGGCGAGATAATTCGCGTTTTTTTTTTAATTATAACTATTATACAGGTTGTAAGAATAAGCAATTTTATTCGTCAGATCAATTCGTGAATTGTGCGTAGCACTAAATAATATTGTTCTATACCAAAATAGATAATAAATCTTTTGGTTATTTTGTACTATGTTTTTTTATTTATTTTCCTGTTACACTTTTAACCTGTAATTGTTTAAATTTATTTAATAAGTACCTAATATAGTAAATATGCTAGTGTGCTGATTATCAGACGGGAAATATCTATTTAATATATCTAATGATTGTTGTCGAGCAGACACAAGTATCCAGAAGCGGTGGTGATGGCTATATAAGCCTATGGAACATTTGATGTCTTCTACGCAGGAAATCGGAATATATTTTTTTACTAGTATCAATATCTCCTTGTGTCACCTCAAAACGAAATTGCTTAGCTTATAAAATAAGATTTCTTCCTTACGACCTAATGCGTGGGAGGCCAAAACCGTTCCCTTCGCGCGCACCACCGCTCTTAAGTCGAATGTAGTGGTTCCCAACCAGTGGTCCGCAAGGCCTATTCCAGATAGAAGCTTAGCAAATAAATTATATAACCCTGCTAACAATTTAATATTAAAGTGGTCCTCGGCCACAAAACGGTTTGGAACCACTGGTCTATAGGATTGTAAGCATTTTTTCTGCCTTTACGGGGTCGTGTACATAAATGCCACAGAACATTTAAAGCCAGGAAGAAGTCTATACGAGGAGTTTATACATTTGAAGTTGGAATGACCGTATTATCTTTATAAATGAAAAAAAAAAGTGGTTTAGGATAATAATTGGCTCTTAAAGTGTCGGATGGTGGCTAAGTACGCTTTATAATAAGATGGCCATTCGGGCTCAACGCAACCTTCCGAACACTCGAGTCAGACAGTTTGCGCCGATGAGAGGGTCTTTATTGAGCGCAATAAGTATATATTGTTGAACATACATATAGTTTATTAATTAATACATATTTTTTCTCAAAATATATTCTGCATTCTACATTAACATGCATGAACATTTCTATATGTTTACCAGAGTTATAGCTCGGGTGAACCTGTGGTGTTTTTACTTATTAACACTTATTAATATGTTATTTATAAAACTAACCCTGTTGTAGAGCTTTAACATATTTTTGTTTTACAGATTCAACGTAACATGTGCCTTAATTTAAATGCATTTTCTGATTAACATGTCTCGTGATTTTGCTTATATTTAACATTTTGTGTGCTATTTTTATGTGCATGTGTATATTGCATAACATGAGAGTCTGATGCAAATTTTAAACTTGTTATACCTTACAAATTTTTGAGACCATATTTCACCGCGTTAATTTTTTAAACATACAAATTTTCCGTCTTTGACTGTGATATTAGATTTATATTAGATTAGATGTTTATGTAGGCGACGAGCTATCCACTTGTCGCTACATTTGCATAATGTTCCCTCTTACCCGGCCTAGGGCCGGCTGCCCCTTTGAGCCTACCCCTATGGGAATAACGGGCGTGAAGGTATGTGCCTATGTACTGTGATATCAAATCTACCATATTTTTAATGCAATATATCATATAAGTCGTGTTGAACGACTCGTCTTCGCCCACATAAGCGCCAATACTTGCTTGTTGCGATAGCCCTTAATGTGTGTCACTTCCAGTTTTATCTATGGAAGGAGAATTGCGGGTGCGTCGCACGAAGCTGTTCAAAAGGCAAGGCCGCGTGGGCGAGGAGCGGGAGGTGCGCAAGCAAACGTCGGAGCCGGCGCCGCCCGCGCCGTCGCACCCCCACCCGCTGCAAAAGCACGAGTCGTACCCGCAGTACCCGGGCAAGGTGAGTGCGGTGATGTTAGCCCATGTAGATGTGTTATCCCATATAGATATAGGCAGCAGTGGCACTTTTGTTACCCTTAGTTGTATTTTAGTCCTAGTAAACGTTAGCGTCGGTTATCAAAGATTATATTTCTAGTATCACCGGAGATACAAATAATTATACTAAAAATCCCTAAATAACTTATTTATCAAAGTCAAAGTCAAAATACTCTTTATTTATATAGGTTTGCAACACACACTTTAAATCGTCAATTCAACAGAAAAAACAACTAATAATATCAATCTACCACCGGTTCGGAATGTTGCTTCTAACGAGAGGAAACCGGCAAGAAACTCGGTAGTTACTCTTTTCAACAACATATTTTACAGGGGTGTATAGATAATGTGTTAGTACTACTACTTTCTCTTATTGTAAATGAATTATATTGTGTTTAAGCGTAGGCTGAAAGTTTTAAATTAGTTATCAACGCAATTGTCAAAGCATAAGGTGCTTTGGCAACCTTATCTTACTAAGTATTTACCTTATTATGTATCAACGCTTGGCACAGAACCGGCGCTCGCGCACCGAGGACAACGAGGTCGACTCGCTGATGATCAGGGCGGTGCGGGTGATCGACCGGCAGCCGTCCACGTCCGGCGAGGCCGCCGCCGCCGCCGAGGCGCCCGCGCAGCGCGCAAGTCACACGCCCGCGGTGCGGGCAGGTGCGTCTATGTTACTGACTTAGTTTGTAGGGGCAGGAGCGAATACTGAATGTGGGGGCCCTGGGCTAATCCTACTTAGAAGGACCTAAAATGGTTTTCTTCGAGGTACTATTAGGGGTATTGTCTTCAACGGGAGCCTTTCTCCACGGGGCCCTAGGCTGCAGCCCATAAAGGCTGATCTAACACAGCTGAAATTATGCTTGGCATAACTGGATTGCTGGATCTAGCATTGCAATCCCTAGAATGGGTGGGACACTTTGACCTTGGGGTGAAGATTGTAGATCTGGCGGTGGAGTAAACCACTTCTTATGTGCTGTGTGATGGTTACTTTAACCCTGGGAAAATTTGACTTAAGCCTTGCTAAGTTTTCAAATTGCTTCTGTCTCTCTCTCCGACTCCCAGTTTGTTATGGGTAAAGCATATTTCAGTCCTTGGGTAAATTTTAACCTCGAAAAGGACCTCGAAACGTAGAATAGAAACAGTTGGTTGGAGAGCTACGCACTACCCGGCATGAATGACAATAGTCTTATCGACTTATTATGTTTTATACGTTGCAGGCCCTCCTCTCAGCTGCAACTTCTGCTGGAACACGGTGGACGAGTGCGGGCGCATTCTGCGGCGCAAGACGCAGTACCACTGCCCGGAGTGCCGCACCAACCTCTGCATCGTGCCGTGCTTCCACCGCTACCACGACGAGCCCGAGCTCGACGCCGCAAGCGCCAGATGAGTGCTCCCGCTGCGCCCCTCCCTCAGGCGGCCGACCCCCTTCGGCGCGAGTAACGTCTTCCCCACTGCGCGCATCCTCCCCTACCAACCTACCGTGCAACAGCTGGCTGTATCCTTCAACCGCCACGTCAGGCTTAACTAAGATTCGACAACATCCGCGTTCGACGTCGAGCGGCGTTGCGAAATTAATTTCGTCGTCGAAAACGCCGTTCGGCTTTCTATTAAATGTCACAGTAAATTTTTCGTAGATTATCTTAAATGTGTTTTTGTCGAGTTTAATAATCGCTTAGATGTTAAATCGCTGTGTAATGTAGAATCTTTGTGTCATTCGTTAATTCGAATTCTAACCCAATATGGGTGTCAATAATTAATTAAAATAGGAATTGTACTTGTCAAAATGTCATTTATGTAAGTCAAGTAATCTGATGTAGTTGACAAGGATGTATTTAAATATTATTCGATGTTAGGATACAATATTATTCGATGTTAGGATACAATATTATTCGATGTTAGGATACAATTTTGCTGTAGCCCCAAGCGTTTCGCTTTTGAGGGAGGGGTCTTATTACTAAATGATAAGGAGTACAATGTAAGTCTTCTTCGTAGTTTAAGTGTTTTGGTGCAATGCGCGGTGCGAATCTTTGTCCGGAGACTAAAGAGGACGTACTTCAAAAGAACTTTGTCAAAAAAAAAAATTCTAGATGTTAAGCTTAAAATCAGGCATATAACTATTTGATGTCTCTTTCAACTGTAATTGGATGCTCAAAGGAAAGAAACGATATTTTATTGTCTAGCTCGTATTCTTGAAGAGAAATTGATATTGCCAATATTGAACATTGTTCTAGTGTAGTATGTTTGGACCCTTATTAAGGGTATTCAAATTTTTTTCTTAAAAATACTTGTGTGTAAGTAAAATACTATTTTGAAGTCTTATTGAATAAAATTCGGGCCTTGCTCTCATTTACAGATTATATGGACTATTTCTACAATGTTTTTTGAATGTTTACGTTTAAGTATATTTAGAGATGTACATTAGGGTATAGAGAGTAAACTATTGACGCGCCAGCGGCGTGGTCGTGCGTTGGGTTTGCTGAGCCTGAATACGACTTTAAACAACATAATATTTTGTCAATGAGCGTCCTACTTTATTACGAAAAATTTTTTGTCATCCAATACAATATAGATACTATTTTGGCATGGTATATTGAAGTGTTTATATTTTCATGAACATTTGTACATACACGGTTGTGACAACCACACTTTCTACAGTTACGATACGTAGCTTATATGAAAATTTGCATTTTCTTCGCCGCGTTGCCCAAGGCCCTGTCGCCGGCGGTGGTAACAGACTTTCGCGCAACTAAATTTAATGAATTATTGTTTTTTTACAATGATTGTCAATCCATTGGGTATGAAGCAACATTTTCGTCCTAATTTGGGTATGGAATTAGCTGTTAGCGAGGCTCGCAGCGCCCCAGCTCCCGGGCAAGCCCGACTTTTGTAAATATTAGGTATAAATTAAGTATACGTTAGTGAACGTTTCAGAAACGTTAGTCGTTAAGATTTTTCATGCAAAGCAGGAGAGTTGTACGAGGCGAGATTTGAAGGCTTTTCGGACGATATAGCTCTTCTTATTTTCAGTAGATATTATTCAGTATTTATTAAATCAATGATTTAAAAGATATTGAATAATATATTGAGTAAATATTGCAGTAGATATTATTCAATATATAATAGACATTAAATAATATCTATTGAAGATATATTGAATGGAGGTCCCATCACGGCTCTATGGCAGTGCCAGCCATTCTGATTGCATGCATGTCATTGTAAATACGTATTTATGATTATACCTAGTAGAATGATATTTATTTCTTATGGAAGAAAATATAATACTTGAGAAGTAATATTTTTTGAAGACTCGCTTGTGAGCGTGCGACTTCGTATATATCTATTGCCAATACTGTAGTTTTTACTTAATATATCTTTGGAAATATTTTACCAGTATGACATTACGACCTACTCCTCTCTAATAATATACTATACACCTTTCTGGGGTATTATCATATTATTATATATCAATAGCATTATAATACATTATATATATTTAATGCATTAATATTGAATAATCGAATATGACGTTCGCAATATATATCTTATACTTATATATACAGAAGCAATATTTGCCTTTGATGATAATTACACTTTTTATGATTAAACTTTATATATGTATTTAGAGGTATAGTAATAATAATGTTGGCATCATATGCGCCATAGATGGCTACGCGCGCAAACGTGCGTTTATTTATATTGTCATATATAAACAAAAGAATTACTACTATTATATATACTATTACAATATATATAGAGCTTAGATCTCTTAGCACAGTAATTACATGCCCATTTTCATGAAGTGAGACTGAGATGTGTATAAGGATAACGTATATATATTATATATAGGATTGTTTAAAGGCAGTAATATCATGCGGTGATATTGATGTTGGTGTAAATTGTACTTTTTCTAAGTCGCCCTTAGTATTGTCCGTACTCTTAGCTATAGTAACACAAGCCTTTGGGTCATGCCTATGTGTGTTGTGTGCGCGTGATTACACGTTGTACTGAAGTGAGCATTGACTAATGAAATATTTATGTCCAACGCGAGGTTCCGTACGGTCGGTCAATGTGTGCCAGTAATATGATGCTAATTGAAACTCCTTTTATTAGTGAAAGCCCTTTTGAAAATAAATTTCAAGTAAGTCAAGAAAGGTGAATGTAAATAATATTGAAACAAATGTAATTTTTAGTGACAGATGATGATCATGTGATGTGATTTGAAAGTAGAACAGGAGAATGAGTGTATCCCATTTGAACAAACTCATTATCTCGTTGTCTCTGTTGCATCTTTAGCGAACTTGCAAAAGATGCAAATAAGAAGTGGTATGATGAGAGTAAAGTAACTATTGGCAACATCATTATAAACAACCAAAATTGTCTAATTGGCGGGACTGGCAGTTCGTAGGGGGGTGTGATGTTCCTATTAGTGTTGCCGAAAAATCGATAGTTCTGCAATCGATAGTTGAACGCTAAAATCATCTATACGATCGATAGTATCGATGAGTGCAACAATATCGGTAAACAGCAAAACTATCGATAGTACCGATAGTTACGATCGCCGCCAACCAATGAACTATGGATTGAATCAATACTATCGATAGTATTGGTCTTCAATATCCTATAGACTATCGATAGTTAATTGGTTAGCAGCGATCGAAACTATCGATACCATCGATAGTAATGCTGTTTACCGATATTTTTCAGTATCGATAGACTATCGATTCTATCGATTTTCTTTAACTATCGATTGGCTATCGACAGACAATCGATATTGGTCTATCGAGCGGCAACACTAGTCCCTAAATTTATGCGTGGAAGAGTGCAAGAGTATTGCTGAAGAAGCATGAGAGTAAGATAAATTTATTAGAGATTATATCATTAATGAGTATCTTAGAAGTACAAGTGAGGAATAATACAATGTGTAATAAAGTGTGATTGAGATGAAGAATGGATTCAAATGGAGTATGTGGATGATGAATGAAAGAGATTTGATGACTAAAATTGTGAAAATTATGCTTGGAGGTTTGGAGCGTGGATTAATAAATAATGAATAAAGTATAAATGAAAGAAGATTTATAAAATAAATGTATGAGAAAAGAAGCGATAAGAGGATCTTGTGTTGTGAATGATGATAATTGAATGAAGAGATATTATGACTGAAATGAAGAAAGTTATGAGCGTGCTTAAATGATAAATGAAAGATGATTAATCAGAGGTATGAAAGTTTCGTAGAAGTGCAACTGAACCAAAGAATGAGATATGAAGTAATAAGCCTCTTTTGGAGTTTGTGAATGATGATGAATGGAGAGATAATAAGATGACTGATATTAAGGAAGTTATTGTTGGATGATTTAAGCGTGCTTTAAAGAAATATTATTAATAAAAGAAGTATATGAAGCGAGAGTGAATTAAATCGTTGACTAGAATCGACTAATGAGTGTATAAGAAGCAAAGGTATGTGCGACGATCGGAGCAAATGTTAGGATATCTTCTGCCTACTCCCATGGAAAAAGTTTAACTTAATTTATGTCTGCGGTTATAAATTACACCTCGGCAAATTGTCTCTATGGTTAAGTGTACGAATGATGCAAAGGTTTCAAACATAAGGCCACGGCCAGGAAGTTAGCGGCGCTAGTGGTGGCGATGATAGGCTAGGCTCGGCGAGTGAAGTGATTACCAGCATAAGCGTTTTGCTTCTGAGATGCATAGGCGTATGATACCCGCGACTAATTAGTCCATGGTCTATCCGCAACTTAACAATTCGTCTCTTTTGCGGCTCACACACTCAAGTTATATCCAGATTAGCATATCAAATTCTCTTGCCGGTGAATTATAGAATGGACTAAGCGATAACTGTACAGCATATTAGGATTGTATGTATACTGTTGCGAGGGCAAAGACATTCGGTCAGAATTTTTATAGAACAGTTTTAGCCAGAGCCAACCGGCCAAAGGTATTTTGATATCGCTTAATCCATTACTGTTTCTCAATTCCCCGACATCTTAACGTGAATTTAATATAATAAATATATATTTGTTAACAGTATTGTCGATATGAAACAACCGACTGCTACTTTTGATATTATTTATTTTTATATTTTAATAGGTGCGACATTTTTTATGTGACTAGGTGCTCCTTTTTAGTTTAGGCTCTTTATCAACTTTTTCCCTTAATATGTGTATATCACCAAATGTTATTCAAATATTACTGGCATGTCCAGGCCGTGGTCCTGGTATAGCGGAGAGCGGGCAGCGGAACCGTTCGGTGACAGCGAAATAAACGCATCATAATTGTTTATCTACGCTTGTTTTGTTCGTGTCCGCTACCGCCTCTGTCGCTTCGTTCCCCGCTGTAGTAATGATCACGGCTTAAGTAATTTTGGAATGTTTTAGTTTATTTTCCTTTTTTTATGATTATTGTTCCAAATTGCTTAAGCATGCGAATGAGTACGTAAATTAAGTGTATTAGGTCACGTGATTTGCATATCCCGAGTTATATTATGTTGAATTTTTTAAATCATTGAGATAATTGGTAATTAATTGATATTTTGTAACATGAAACAAATTGTTCGCGTTCTTTATGCGTCCAGACTTACTATAACGTCAGTGTGCTCAATTAATTTTAAACAGCTGGTTGCATTAAGAGTACTTTAATCAATTTCAAATATACAGGTTATATATTATGACGCGCTTCTTTTGAGGCTCAGACAAAATGTTATTGAATTTATATATTTTAGTGAAGACTTAAAGGGAAATCTTTCACAACTTTATTAAAAATTAATTGAAAATTTTATAAACAATTATTAGTTTCGAGGAACTTCGGAATAAAGTATTCTATATTATTTTTTATATTTCAATAAGGAAACAAAGTGTTACTACATATATTTTTGTATTTCTTCTAAGTTATTAAAGTGTGAAACTTTCTAGACTTTACATAAAGTATAATATATATTTTTTATTTAAGATGAGCGACAACGGGTGTAATATTAAAATAAATAATCATGAAAAACATTTTTATTGGAAATTACATATCATTAAAGAAATTAAAATGAAAATTGTAAATACGAAAGATACAGGTAACCGCAGAAACTGATCGTTAGCGTTGGAAGAATTTTGAAATATTGATATTGACATTTACAAATAAAATTGTTGTAGTTTGGAGTAAGTACATTTTTTGAGATGAAGATTTTTGTATGGCGGATAGATTGTATGTTTAGGAAGTTGATAGTTAGATGGAATACGACTGGATAATTAATGATTGTACAAACATTGACAATTGTAGGCGAGTTTATTGTAAAATTTTGACGACATCGATTTTAAATGAAACACTTCGACTGATCGGGGACAAAGCCTGGTTTTGTTCTCAATTTTTATAACATTAAATTAAATGTGAGTCGTCCCTCTATTTGCCTAAATCTTTTACAGTATTGTGGGGGCCATGTGATTATAATTACCTTAAATTGAGAATATACATATGTACATTGCGGGACTAATCCCCAATGTAAAGAAAGATACGACGATTCGGTATTTGTATGCTTGCAAGTATAAATAGTCCTTTATGTACTTTGTTGACTGCAAGCTGCAAGTGGATTTCCTATGTGAACTGTATCCGTTAGATGCAAGTGATTACGTACATTTTGCACTCGTCGCTTGCACTCAAACATAGTCAGAACTACAGCGAAAGGAAATAAATAAATGAGCAATAGTTGGATTTTTGGTCGCGCGAGTCAAGCTTTCTTTGTCTTTGGGCTGGCTACTTGTAGCTAGATTAAGTATATATTCGCATAACATAACGATATATGTGTACCATTATCTTGTATTACGTATTGTAAAAGAATATGTAATGTTTAGATTGATAATTTGATGACTTAATATACATGTTTACAATAGATGCAGCACGTTAATATAAGCGATTCAGTAGTATTATCAATGTGATTAGACAGTATACATTATGCAATATCCCATATATTATGATAATGTGTTTCTATTATAACCCCAACTTTTGATGTGAATGCAACTTTCTAGAAGTACCTTCATATGATAAAGGTCTTGGTTACATTGGTCTTTTCAACATAGTTTAGCAGGATCTGAAAATGCTATCACGATAAAAAAAATGCAATAGCTTTGAGTAATTTAGAGATTCGTGTAGCAATGTGTAATTTTGTTTAAAAATAAGTAAATTTTCTTAATCAATATTAACATGTGCAATTTTAATCCAACTACACATTGCAAGCTTCCATGTGGGTATTTTGGGTACATTAGTTTTTTGATAAATGGATCTCGTTTAGATGTTAGAGTAAGTAATAATATAATAAATAATGTATGCATTAATATATATTATGAATATTATGTGATTATCTAGAGGGAGATCGAAATTTCGCGAGGCGAACATTTTAGGACATTGTCAAAATTTACTGAAACCTTTTTGTAGAAGTAGGTATATGCATCTTACAGTAGTCTAAATGAATACATTATAGGACAACTTGATGTTAGATGATCACTGCAATTTTCAAATTATGTACCTTAAATTTTTTCTCTTGCACTATCGTCATTACGCCATCTAAAAAAAATAGAACAAAGGTACTGAGCGGCGAACATATGAACTAAAGCGATAGTGTGTTACGAACAGCAACTGTTTTATTTATTTTGCCTTTAACAATTTATTGATTAATCTTGTTTAAAGAAATTATGCAAATAATGCTCAATGTTTATGTTCGTATCCGGCCGGCGGTTGTCAATTGTCTCATCCCCGATATTGGTTTAAATATGTAACTTATATGATTAAGCTAGCCCTATTTAATTCTCTAAATAAATGTCTGGTACAGAATATGTATTTCAATCGGTTTATTCACTGTGTTTTCTGCAATAAGTGTATGTGTAATTATCCAATGTATGCCATAATTTTATGCTTCTCGATGAATTATTATATTTCTTGAAAACTGCAGAAATTTTTGTCGATTTAAAAATAAAATTCCTTTTATATTGATGGCTTTTACTTTCACCTCTTTCTTTTTCCTTAACTTCATTTAGCTCAATATTATGTCTATGAGATGTAGGTATCGTATCTAAACAAGCCAAGTATATTGGCTTGTTTAGATAAGTGCCTTGGTCGATTAGACAGACATTAACCGCGTAACCAAGGCCGGTTCGAATCCCGCTAGAGGCATATGTTTAGTGTGATGAACGTGGACATTTATTCGAGTCAGATGTTTATATTATTAAGGTACCTATCTCTTTCTGTTACCTAGTATCCATAGCACAATCATAGTAATTTGCAACTAGTCAATTTGGTCAGTCTAGAGAATTTATTTATTTTTTAATAGTATTTAAAAGGATAGTAGCGGTGGTAGTAGCTTGATGGTAAAGACACGCGCCTCATATCAAAACGGTATTTTTCAAAAATCTATACAGGTACCTACGTATTTATATCACTAGCTCGACAGCGAGGGATAGCACCGTGATGAAAGCAGTGTAGCAGAAATCAAAACCCCCCACTAGTCATTACTTAATCTAGAATCTGAATTTCTTATTCATATATAGTCCAAGATCCCAGTCACCCCAGCATGCGTGATTTAAGGAAAGATGCAATTTTTAGAATCAGTATATTATTAACACGGACAAGTAAAAAAAGAAGGACTCCACGCTATTATACTATAGCGTGAGGCCACGTTTATGCATGTGTGAGATACTTATGGATACCAGATATCGGATCTGTCATTTGGAGCACTTATAATTTCAATGTGTGACGTAAGTTGCGTGTCAAGGTGGAGCACCTGAGGAGCTTCAATGTCTAGTTAGTGGCGCGGAGTCCTTCTTTTTTTACTAGTCCGTGATTATTAACTAAAATATTTTCCAATGGCGACGAGCTAGCCGCTTGTCACTACTTTTTCACAATTTTCTATTTAACCCAGTCCAGTTTTGTTTTCGGCTGAATGTAGTTAAAGGGGCCTGCTGCCCTTTTGACTCTGCCTACCCCTTCGGGGATTATCCCTTGGATAGTAACTTAAGGTGAAGACCAGATGCTTCTCGCTTTGAATCCAAGACTAGAATAATCAATTAGAAAATCGAGCTCTCGAACCAGGGCAAGGCTAGTAGTATCTAGTATCATTTAAAAAGCAAGAGATTGTGTAATTTATAGATCAAATCAGGTTTAGACTATTCCATTATTGATATCAAAATCATGTGGTACTTAGCTGTTTAAAAAGGTATCGATAAATAAAAGTCGTAAAAACATTTTATTATGTTTAATTGTGGTTTGATTACAATATGTACGTATCATATTAAGGTATATACGTGCATCTTTAAAGAAATGTTTGTATAATATAGGTGGTACCATGCACAAACCTCCGTATAATTTAGCTAGGTACTAGGTATAATAATGATTTAACTTAAGCTAGACAGTGTGGTGTGCGGATTAAGACGCCAGCTATACATTCACAGTTCATAGGAGCGAACACAATTCAGTATTACCTTTATTGGATCTTAAAAGTGGCTACAAAAATGTGCAACCACTCTTATTTATAAACTTGTTCGTTATTAGTAAGTAACAAAAATACATCCATAATAAATAAAATATTCAAAAGACTTTAAACGATTCAGTGAAAATAGTGTCGTATTGAATTCGCTCCAAGACCGACATCACGCTAGCACACCACGACCCACTGATATGCCTCTAGCTTCGTTGGATGCCGTCAGTACAGGTGCACTGGTGAACCGGCACGCTTGGCTGCCCGCCGATTAACACTCGCACGCACAACGCCTATTGAATCGGCGAAGATAGAAATCTCACAATTAACAATAAATAATACAGGGGATAGCTTTACACCTGCTATAACTAGGACAGTCTGTTACAAGTCAGGAGTTTTGCATCCAATCGAATAGCTTTTAGTGTATCCACATAATAAATGCATGGTGTAAGTGATGGCGATGTGAAATAAATTGAAACCAATATAACATCTATAATGGCCGTATTTTTAAACGAGACGCATAAACATATGAATCTTTCCAAGAAAATAGGGGGGTATACGATACTTTTTTTATAGTCATAAGTACATGAAATATTTCAAAAAATTTATTAAAAAAAAGTTAGTCAAATTAATTGAATCCTCTAAAATAAATTAAATTTCCCGCTAAAAAGGTAATGCTGTCACGGTGTCGCTATGTCGTAACGCTCCTCTACGGAAATCAACTAAGCAAACACCACATAACATGTCAAATTTACATGTGTTTTAGAGGAGCATTACGTCACACGGTGTTTGCGGCCACGTGTTAACTTTTCTTTTAAATATTTTTTTTTATAAAATTAATTTAAAATATATTAAAGGTATAATAAGCATTAAAGTGTGACTATCGGTAATTGTATAGCAATACACAACCGAAAAAAAAAATGGATTTTCGTTTAGTGTCCTCACCCCCATTAATAGATTGTAAATAAATTAGCGCTAGATTTTTTAAATTAGGACACAAATTGGCACCCAATCTAATTTTGAACTAGATTCCAACAGATCTCGCTTTAAAATACGGAGCCTTGTCAATCATCGCATAACCAAACATGAGATGTCTACTTATAAATATAACTTTCCGAATCACACTTCTATATAAAATAATAAACTGTGTCACATAAATATACTTCATTCAGATTAGTGTTTAGTAAACATTTATTAACAGTGTGAACTGTGCTGCGAGATCAACACTGTTCAATCAGACGAACAGTGGATAACACAATATTTCAACCTGGCAACACTTTTCATTACATTTTTTTTATGTAAGTTCCTGCCCACAGAATACTATGAAGCGATACAAAATGCAAAAAATAAAGTTTAATACTGGCTTATGTTGTCGATTACAAAAATATAAATGTCTCGAGGATATGGGACTACGGCGAATTCTCTGGAGTTCGATTGAAAAGAAATAAATCTATTTTGTAACTTCACACGATACTCTTTGACTCTTTGTATATCGTCAAGTGTCGAGTTGGTATTATGCGAATAAATTTAATTTTCCTCTGGAAAAGTCGGACATAGCTCTTCGATGTTGTGGAGAGCTTAGATAAAAAAATTCCAACTTTTATGCAACAATGCATAATATATGCCTATAAAATTTTGTTCCTTAGCATAATTTGTATTGCACTAATTTCTCCTGTTGTCATGCGAGCAATTCTTTACCGTCATTAATATTGTTAAATGATAGTGACTTTGATGGAGCGTCTTTATTTCACAATAACAATAAGCAAATAACGACAAAAATATACAAAAGATTGTTACCTTTCACACTAAGGCAGTTTCCAAAGACAAATTGTTATCCCGTGAAGTTAAAAACAGTAACGTTCGCCGGTGGAGAGCACTCACGTGGTCTGGCGCTCAGCGGCGCGACCTCTGATGGGGGATTGATGCAAACCTCGTTATTGTCCACGGTACGTACATTATACACTATCTGGCAAGATGTAATGTAACTAACATAACACGCATAACGACAATAAATAAGGGCTTGAGTTGACGCCACCTAGTCCTGCACATCAACGGTGCAAAATACTCATGCCAACACATGTCGAAATATGCAGTATTGTACATAGGACTTTAACATAGTTGATTCTAACAAAAATTGACGTCAAGCGCAAAGGCCCTAAATACTGCTGCATCGATGACAAATATATACTTTCAACAACTCCTTAAATCCACAGTAAAACCGTATAATACATTATACGACTTCACATCGACCAGCGGAGTCGTATGCAGAACAATTCGTATACGACATTAAGACTAAAATATATGTTACCTGTTCACGTCTCCCCATTAAAGATGTATTAGAAAAATATTAATTCAATTACCTACGTATAAATACTAAATGAATATCCTAAGACTTACAATTACAGTTACTTATTTAATTTTATGTACATTATATGGAATAGTAGACAATATAACGAAGATGCAGTGCTCCGTCCCAAAACATAACTTTAAACATACTATTAGGTCGTTGTTAATCAAACTACAGATAAGTAACTACATAATATATTCAAGGTTCACTAGAAATCATCATTTCAGTGGCCGTGAACGAATTAATAACAAAAATTACCGCCTAAGGCTGTCTTTACTCTACAGGACACTTTAGTGTTTTAGTACAACATCTTCGTACGAGAAAAGTGCGACAGCACTTGACAAACCGTACGTTGGGAGCGTGTGTAGTGTAGAAAGGAATTTGCCTAATATTCGTGTTGCGTAATTTTGTAAACATTATCGAAAAATTTGACACATTCGTCTTAGAGGACGGACGTGGTGGGCCGGCCCGGCGCCGCGCCCGCCATGCCGCCGACGCGCCGCCCTACCGAATACCTACGCTCCTCCCTCGTCCTCGCGTGGTTCGCTTTGAGGATTTTCCCCCGATTTTAACCTGAAATAATAAACCGCTGTTCAAATTTACTGCACGCCTATCTACCTGTATCTTATTCAAATGGACTGGGGTCAGTGCAAAGTGACTCTATGATAGCACCTCTGTGCGGCCGGCGCCGCTAGAACCAAACCTTCCGTACCCCCCTCCCCCCTACAAACCTACACTTACGGACAGTACAAGTTTCAAAACCACGTAAAAATTCCCACACATTCTCTAAAACACCGCATATAATATAATAAAACGATGTTCCGTCGCCTATACTGCGTCTGCGCCTATACACGGCGGACGTCAACGCACCCCTTTCAATTTCATTACTTACGTTTTACATTTAAAAAATTATCTAAAATGAGAGTAAGCTCATACATTATTAAAATTTATGTTATAATAAATCGATTATAATAAAAAAAAATTGTGTTAAAGTGAAAAAATGAATGGATGAAAAGATTTAAATTTATAAAACTAACATTAAATACATGATCTGATGACGTGTAATTGAAATAAATTAAAAATGGAACATAAATTACAATTGGATAAGATTAGCTTGTGAACTGCCCTCGGTGGCGAGATCGATCGCTTGTCTTTTTTTAAATTCCTTTTACTAATATGTCACTATTTAAGATACGTTATATCCTTATTTCGCCGGCTGTCTTGTTTTGAGCATGCAAGATGACATGTTAACTACGCGGGAATGCTAACTTTGCCTACGAAATTCCAACACTAAATTCATGGTGACTCAATACTTGCCTTTGTTAAGCCACACAAATGACTTAAAGCCACGCATCCCATTCCAACTAGTTTTGCTGTGAAACGATTTAATATCTCCGAGACTTCACAGTTATCGTTACTTGGCGGACGCTTTAAATTGATACAAAGTCGCCTACTATAAGCCGAATGTTAATAATACAAGCGATTCTCTGTCGATGATTTTCAATGCTATTTTTAATTAGGAGTTTTGATCTAGGACGGGTTTCCAAAAATTATTATATGGTCGCTATGCGTCCTGAATTATGCGGTTACTGGTATTCAACCAGATAAAAAAAATAGTTTAGTTTTTATTTTATTTTATAGGCTCTTGACCTAATCTATTATATGCCCGTGAATGTTTTTTAGGATTAATAGCTTTTTGCAAAACGTGAAAAAAGAATTACCCTCTTATAAATATACAAATATACAAGACATTTACTACTAAACTGTCTTCTGGCGTCGGTTTCATAAGTAACTTTTCAGATTATCGATATTTAAAATCACTGTCGTATCAGTTAGCAACGTAAACTATCCATTTTTAATATAAGACAGCAATGTATGCCCGCAACCAAACGTTTGTTCTTAAATGATGCGGTTAACTTTACATTGATTATTATGAACGTTAGCTGACATAGCACCCACGTACAAAGCGATTATTGTATGTTCACATGCTTTTACAGGGTTATCTAATTCCTTTTTATTAGTAAGCCTAAACGTAAAGACATAGGGTTCAAAATGTGTTGATACGTGAGATATACAAATAAAATAATCGCATACAGTGAAAACTTACAGCTTATAGATAGCGCGTCTACATTGCAATAACATCATTATATAGTATTACTGTCTCTTTCTTCAGTATTTATAATTAAATAAGAGTGAAAGAAACAATGAATTTTGATGCTATCCGTTTTGAATATCTTTACTCGATTCGAAAATTACATTTTGAAATATTACTTGCAACATAGACACACTAAGCTATTTCTATAATAATTCCATTTACTGTTAAGACATTAGGCATCATGTTTTTTGATGTTTCACATTCGTATATTCAAAGTCACTATTAGGTAGTAGATTATTACAATTTTGTCGTAACAATAAATCAATCACCATGAATAAATAAATATATGACACAACTTAGGTTAAATGTTAAAATGAGGATATTCAATACAACAAAGGCCTCACAGTAAAATTGTCTAAAAGATATCCAGTAAACAAGTTAATTAAATTATTTAGTATGTACATACATAAAATTAAATTTATAACGACTGTCAGTAAGGTCAATACCACCTTTACAATGTTCGTTAGTAAAACATATATCAAATTTTGAATATCTGTCAGATTATGTATGTAATACAAATTGTTATTTAGCTCATATTGTGTTATCATTTATATACATATATGTTATGTTAGTAATGTATATATGAGGCTTTATAGAATTTTTAGTATAAGCAGACTGCAATACTCCTACAACCATCTATATTTGAGGCGCGGTGCATGCGTACACGCCACCAATAAACTACAGTTGAAATGAGACATTCCTCTTTACAATGAGGCTTCAAATTTGCTTGGCAACATATGGTATAAGTAAAATTTTTAACAAAGTCTTATCGATCAGTTTTAAAATAATCTGATAACATTTCATTTATATACTCTGCTTATATAGCGAAGCAGTACAGTCATCTTTCACGCTATGAGAGCCTTGCGTAAAATCGAATGAGCATAACTAAAATGTGATGACAAAAACAAATAATGATTTAATCGAATAATAATTGGCGTTTCGTAACTTCGCTGCGTTCATAATTAACTGTCCCTTATATGAAGTAAATATATCAAAAAGTTCATTCAATTTTGAACGCTATTGATACTATCTGTAAGGCGCTTTTTATTGGACCTTAAAAGGACTATCATGCTTATTTTGTTTATCGTCTAAACGCAGCGGTCAAAAAAAAAATACTGGACGTCGCAAACGGTTTCGCTAAATTGACTTGGTATCGGTACTAGATATATCGGTATCAGTTATACCGATTTCTTGATAATAGTGATTACATAAACTTGTGATACCAATCCCACACTAATATTAATTATATATCTTATTTCCAATGGGATATACTATCGTGATCATGTTCGAACAAACTTATCGTGAATTTATACGTATATAAGTGGTATCTAGGCTTACAATGTAAATACATTGATATATAATATACACAATGGTTACAATTTAAACGTGTACCAGTAAGTCTAAAATAGATTTAGGCAACATTTTTCGAGTACACAGACAATATCGGTATTTTTACAACCAGTACCGCAATAGTACCGATAATGCCTAAACTTACTGTCCATTGTTTGCGTGTGTACCGACAATGCTGAGTTTATATTTTTTTATATTTGTTATAACAGTTTCCACTTGCATTAATACCGGTTTCACTTGTATAAGTCCTCACAAAACTTGCACGTGTCGACGGATCTACGGCACTCGCATTATTATATTAGAGTTCTTCCAAGATATTTGAGAAAATCCCGATTTTTAAGTCCATATATCCCGGTAACGCCTATAAATCCCGGTACCATTAATAATACCGTCACGACACTGATTAGTTTATCGATTAGTTTTATAACATCACGCGAACCGACAGCGTACCGGTTACGCTGCCACGGATCCCGCAAAAACCGGTATCACTGATACTCCCTTAAGACAATTCGAACGTCCACATTTATCCTCCTAAAAGCGATTTTATCCTATTTCCTTTAGACATGTGCATTCATCGCAATCGCGATGTTAGTAATGACCCTGAACCCTGGCATCTCCCTCACTTATATGTACCGATATCGATTAGGTCTTTGAGAACGAAATTGCAGTTTTTGATTGGTCACATACATTAGTAATATCTATTGTTTAAATTGGAACTCCAATTTCAAAATAACATTTCTGCGAACACCATGATTCCATTTTAAACAGACAAAATGTAATAAGGTGTAGAAGAATAAATGAAGTCAATTTAATTTGGAATTCGAATTCCAAATTCAACAAGAGGTATTGGCAATGGGTCAAGCATTTACGTTTCACGTTTGTTACCGTAACGTTCGATATTGCAATAAAATGACGTCACGGATCACAAAATTAATGTGCTTTTGCAATCGTGAAAGTTTTGTTGGATTTTTGCATGGACTCCTATTGAGGGTGAATGAAAGGTAAGATCTACTGTTTCATTAAAGGTAGGGAAGATACAGCTCCCGTATGGTGAAGCTTTTGAAGGGGGTGGGAAAATCTATCGTATTGCAATGCTATATAAAAAAAAAGAAGGGAAAATATCTCTCCTGTTGAATTCCTTTATCAACTAGAGAGGAAGTGGGAAACAGGTCTTGTATTGCATTGATTTATAAAGAGGGGAAACATATTTTCCATATTTTTGCTGTATATGGAGGGGTGATACATCTCCCGAATTGCATTGCTTTAAGAAGGGAATGGGGGAATACATTTCCCATACTATTCGGCTTCGCCCATCCGTATGACAAAAGTTTAGATGGGGAAATACGGCTCTCATACTGCCACACTTGACAGGCCATACATAATATCACGCTAGTTATTTTCTAAGAGGTAGGCAGACTCAAAGGGGCAGCCAGTCCTCATAACCACATTCGGCCAAAAATAAAACTAGGCTGGGTTAGATAGAAAATTACACAAATAGTAACAAGTGGCTAGCTCATGGAGAATTTATTTATTATGCGGCTTATTAAACTTGACCCTATCGCCGGTGATTGCAATCCAGCGTTAAAGCTATAATTGTTCTAGTCACAGCTGGATTTTTTGATCTAGCATTCCAATCCCCAGCAGGTATTGAAACCCAGTGACCCTAAACCAGCTCATGTCGCTAGACCCAGTACAATTAAAATTGTTCTGCGCCTAGTTAGATTGCTGGATGCCGCATTGCAATAGGGATGTTGACAACATTTATATTTAAATTTGTAATATCAATTCCGTAAAAGAAATTAATTGACAAGCCCATACAAAGTCTTTAAAGCGATTGCGTTTTGACAGCTTTTATATATTATACCAATTGACTTGCCAGTCAACAGCCCTATCGTGCTGCGTTAAGGTGGATTGCTCGGTATTGCAATGGTGACCAATCAAAAGCCGTGATCGCTTAATGCTTCACGTAGGCGTAAACGATGATGCCGGCGATGAGCACGCCGAAGGTGATCGTGAGGGGTTTATAGAGCGACCTCTTGAGCGCGTGCCAGCGCTCGGCGTCGCGCGCGCGCCGCTTCATCGCCGACACGCGCTCCGCCAGGTCGCGCGTGCGCCGCCGCCGCAGCGTCGTCTCCGACGCCTCGCCGCCACTGAAACAAAATATAAATGTTAAACTTATCAATAATAGCGGAACTTAACGATCTTACTGGCGATTACTAACCGTTATCACTTAAGCAAATAAACGAGATCATTTGGGCTGAACGCAATCAGAAGTAGAACTAAAAGCGGTTACTAGCGAGAGAAACGCGATCACTATAGGGGACTAGGTATACGAAATCATTAGGGGTGTAAACGCGATCACTAGCGGGACTAAACGAGATCATTAGAGGGACTAAGTGTGATTTCTAATGAGACTAAACTCGATTACTAGGGAAACTAAACGCGATAATAAGCTGGATTAAACGTTATCGCTCGCCAGACTTCATTTGATGACTAGCGGAACAAACGCAATCTCTAGTGGAACTAAACGCGATCACTATCGAGACTAATCGAGGTAATATAACCGTATGACATATCTATAAAACAATATAATTGTATTTGGGTCATTTGCTCGATGTCGTACTATATAAACAGTGATATAAAACTAGTTTGGTGTCACTCACCTCTCAGCAGACACGATGGCAGGCTCATCGTCCTCGTCGTCGGCGGACGAAGCGGGCGTCGAGGAGTCCCTCGCGGGCGGTGTCGGCGGGCTCTCGTCGGACGACTCCTGGCTCGCCGGGTACATGTTACCTGCGTCATAGCACGGATGTCAGCGGGCGTATAGCGGGCGCGGGTGAGGGGCGCACTCTGAATCGCGCCTGGCTCGTGTCGGGGCGGCTTTAGATCTTGTTTGGTAACGAATAAGGTCGGATTTTCAGTATTTTTTTAAAGTACACATAATGACTTGAGTCTTTATGTCCTCGAATTTAGTGACGGACGTTAAAAATTCGAAACTCGTAATGACGAAAGATTGATTGAATTGAAGAGATCCTTTAATTAGATAAGAGTTGCATAATTAGTAGCGTTTGGGGGCTTTTAAAAAATGTTCTGGAATAATTTTGATTTCTTTGTCACTGTTGTATGTGGTAAGTGCATTACAGTTGAAAGTTGTCTAGTTAGTTGCGAAGCAAACTTTCAAGAAATATTTACTGTTGATATGCCACCAGAAACCCCAAGTCATTTAATTTACGACCTTGCAAAATAACAAATTTAGATCTCAAAGCACCACAAAACACGACCTGTACTTCAAAATTTCAAAATCCCGTGTGAGCAAGCAAGTCTCAGAGCCCATTCCAATTAAAGCCCAATCTTTCAATATCCTCGAAGTCTCCCTTATTAGGCAATAGCGCAATCGGGCGGCGTCTTTACCTCCACGAGAATTCTACCAAAGCTTACACAGTTAGCGCCAGTGTAGAACGACGCGCGGCAAAACCACCGCCCGACACGTACCGTCCATTGAGGAAGACGGCAAGATCGGAAATGCCCTAACAATTTTGATAAAGGGCTTTTTTGTGGACCTCGCTCACACTTGTAACGTCATTTTGACGGTTGGAGTCAGAGTGCGCCCCTAGCGACGGGGGCAGCTCGACGCAGCGCCGCCGACCGCCGACCATGCAAGCGGGGCCGGGGCGCTGCGGAGGCCAGGTCTTGCTGCGGAGGCGGCGGAGACGTTCACGCGAGAGAGAGAGAGAGAGAGAGACATACATATATATCGGTCTCACATTTACAAAACTTTCAGATTAGGAGTGCTTTAAACATACTCACTGGTTCGATTAAGTTTTAAATTTGGTATCGACGACGATAATTTCGTCAGGTACACATCTCCGCCGCCGATAGTCATCGACGCGCTACGTATAACGAATCAAAGTCGACACGGTACGTGCAACGGATCGATGCTAGATATAAGATCGCCCAGGATGTCGCCAACGTACGCAACATCAAAGATAAAACGCATCAAATTACAACTGAGGGTAAACGTCGAAAGCACAATATCTACTGCACATATATATCTACTCAACACCGGTACAGATGCTGAAGTACACAAATACTCTCATTGCCGCCGACTGGGAGCGATCCTCAGGGCCCCACCCTTGCACGCACGGCTTGAGTCGCCTATTCGCGCCGAGCGGACACGATCTCTCTTTCATAAATCAAATGTGAGAAAGAGATGAAGGGAAAAGAGAGAGTTCGGTCGACGCGAGACTTGGGACGAGCGGTATAACGTGACGAAGCCCAGGGAATCGTAGTGGAGACATCGGACCTCCTCCATCGCCGTCCACCAAGGGTCAGCAGACGGCGTTGGAGTCGATTTCCACGGAAATTCCAACGTGAAATTCGAATCTAACGGCAATGGTATACAATTCCAACATATAAAAAAACGAGATAACATATCCGCATTTACACATTTCAGTTCAACAGTCTTGCTTAACTAGTTACCCCACCAAAGTACATAGGCGGCAAATGACAAGGCCTTTACATCACTAGACACCCAAGTCTTTTGGTGGTCATCTATATATTATATAGACTGCTAAGTTATATATAAGTATGTGTAAATGCGGTGAATTCAGCTAACTCTTAGCGGGGGATCAGCACATCCATAAAGGAACGTTGATTCAACGAAACATGGCATATATACCGTGCTTATCTATTTACTTCCCTTGGTCCGACACGACAGCTTAGTTAAATAATGAAAAATATCGGATGATGCTATGAAAATGAATGATGAATAAAAATACAACCGACCAGGTGCGAGTCGGACTCGCGCACAAAGGGTTCCGTACCATTATCTTTAATAAAATAAAAAGTCTAATTGAGAACCTCTTCCTTTTTTTGAATTCGGATAAAAACGGCACAAAATCATGTCTGTTGCATGGGAGCCACCTTAAATATTAATTTTATTCTGTTTTTCAGTATTTGTTGTTATAGCGGCAACAGAAATACATCACTGTCTAACTATCACTGTTCATGAGATACAGCCTGGTGACAGACAGACGGACGGACAGCGGAGTCTTAGTACAAGGGTGCTGTTTTACCCTTTAGGTACGGAACCCAAAAATGATGAGTAAGGTCTTTCCACGTAGATCTGCATTGAACAGACAATAATTACGTTTTAAAGCGAAATCATTAGGCCAATATATAGTGATTCTACTTCAAAAACACGACAATTGATATACAGTACCGAGATTAAAGTTTAAGTAATTAAATATTTAATATCTATTTACAAATTGGCTAGACAGTACACATCAGTCATGTAGCAAAATACAAGGCCCGGTGCTGTGACTACGTAGGCTTAAAGCGTTCCTTATACACTCCAATTTAACATAAGCTCTTGAAATACCATAGGCTAATTTCGTCTTCATAATGGAAGTTACTTTACAAGTCTATACAACCATAACTTTAAATATGAAAAAAAAAAATTAACATTTTCAAAAAAAAAAAAGAAAGAAATCTCCCCTGATTTCCGAACCTTATAATAAACTAAGGGCTAAATAAATAATTAAATTTAGAATAAGTTAATCACGTTTTTTTTTAAACAGCACCACTACTTCAACAATCCATTGCACACTTTTAAGTATAAGCTCTACGTCTATATTATAAATACATGTTTGACATGATACACACCTACTGATTAAATAAACAACATACAATTATGTCTAAGAGACATATCAGTTCTGTTACTACGTAAAGTTTCAATATATTGATATCGAAGGATATGCTACAAGAGTAAGATAGTATGAAGTTGTAAATATAACAATATGTTAGTCTATACATTTAGATTTTAGTACTACAGAGGTTTACTACCCGTATCATTAAGGGTTCGGTTATGTACTTAACTTGTTCATATATAACTGAAATATAATTTTATATATACATAAAATTTATGTTTTATCAATTTACCTACCAAATATGGTATTTTTTAAAGACGTATATAGACTACTACATTGGCCACAATACTTCCTCTAAATCGTCTAGGGACTTTGTTATACAGGATCATTTGGTTACTACCGACATACACATATCTTAATGTTTTACTCACAATTATAGACAACTATTGTTCTACAGATATTAGGATTCGGTATTAAACCAAATCTGGAAAGTGGCATTCGTATTATCAACATTTTCAAATAAAATTTTTAGTATTTGCAGCCAGTGCAAATATAAAAATTGTCGAACATAAGTTGCTCAGGAGTCCAATTGTGCTGTTACGTAACATAAATGTTAGTATAAATGTTTACTGTTGCTATCATAAAACTGTCTAAATCGAAAGATAGACACGCGACTAACCTTACAATGGCAAAATTGACGTCTTGAGTACTAGTCGAGTATTTTAAGACGACTGGTATATAATGGGTTTTGTAACTCCAAAATATATGGTTACATCATAACGTTTCGAGTCGGATCCCCCTCTTATTTATGCTAACACATCTGAGGAAACCTCCTCTCTTTAAAGCCATGTACAGATCCTATATATAAATAGACGTTAATAGCTCTCGCAGCCTTTTTGGTCCAACTCGTTATATACAGTCTCAACTCATCTTAACCTTTTAAAAATATTGGATCCACATTATCAGTATACATCTCAAGACGAATATTTATATATACAATAATTAGTTATTCCACAAATGCCTTTCACACATTTTATTGTTTCGAAATTTCACATACAATTTAACTCTTTTGACAACCATCTTCACAATCGATGAAATGTTTAATTTAAAAAACAATACGATAAATGTTTCATTAATCTAGTATATCTAATTGAAGTTATTTTGACACAGAGTTTGTTTGAAGAATCTATATACAAAGATCTACAAAATACTTTTGAAGACATTTTTAAAATAAATCTTCTCTGATATAAATAATAAATTTATATAATATTCATTAGACCCTCAAAAGTGTGCGCAAGCACAAAAAAATCATTTTTTTTTTCATATCACAAAAATGTATAAATATCTAGACTAGAGTATCTTTGGTATTATTTAGAAAATTGTATATAATAATATCACTATGTCCATACAAATAATGTGAGTGTCACATCGTATCGATATTGTCGGAACTTCTGTCTTCTGTCTACGTTCTACTGTCACGATAATCAATATAGTGTACCACGGAGTTGGCGTTTAAGATAAAACGTCCGTGAGATATGCCGGTCACGTGGTAACACTCATCGTATTTACAATACATAAGGGTATATATAGTGTTCGCGATATGCAATGCACCATAGTGTTAGCCGGCTCACTGTCCCATGAATCACATAGTATTCATCACAGTCCAGACAATGTTGAAGCACCGAACAGCGAACCAATTAATACGATTTCAACGGCGCTTTAGCGCAGCACGGTCATGCTGCTAATATCTTGGTGTGACGGCATCTAATGTTCGCGAGACCAAGATGTCAGCCTTCTTATCACTCAGACACTTCACTCGTAGTTTTTCCACATGTCCGTGTAATGTTCCAACTTTGTAAACGGTCCTCTTCACTGACGTATATTGCTGTACTTAGGGCGCGCGTTTTATGTAAGCAAATCATGCTTAAAGTCACTGTTTGTTAGCGAATGAATGTTTTATCACTTCTGTTCTTATTGAGCAACCGACTCTTCAGATTACCAAAAGTGTCCGTGGCCATAGCAATTGAATGCTTATATGGCGTTTAACTAAACTAAACTTCACGCCACTTCCCTAGCGGGGTGGGCAGAGAGAACCGATGGCGTTTACTGTTTCTTAAAGCAACTTAAGATCATACCTAGGGAGGTACTGGTGGGTATGGCGGGCAGGGGGCGCGCGGGGGCCCGCGTGAGGCTCTCCGCGCGCGGCGGGGGCGGCGGAGGGGCCTCCTCCTCCGCCTGCACGGGCGTGTAGTCAATCTCCTCCATAATGGACTGCTCCTCTTTCTACGCAAGGAATAATGGGGGATTATGCAAGCCCTAAACGCTGTCGGTACGTATGCTATGGATAAGTTATTAGACAGTAGCAATGTTAGGAGGCAAATTAACTCCTTGGTTGCCTACCAGCACTTAAGCACATATAAACTATGTGAAGATCAGAGAACTAAAAGTGGAAGTAGACTAAAGAAAATTTCGCTCTGAAATGGAATTTAGAAATAGAGGTACAATGACTCCAGGTGAAAATTAAATCATTCAATAATATCCTTCTTATTGGCCACTCCCCAATTCATCCAATAGGGGTTCATCTACAAGTTAGCTTCAACACAATTCACCTAGAAGACGTCAATTTTATGAGGTCTTAATGACCCCCTCACACGGTTCTTGCATCACCAGCGCCACCTGTTCTATGCTACACCGCAGGATTTGTAAGGCTCTGTTTAGTCGGGTATAGAAACGCCAATGGTATGGGGGTCCCAAAGGCCCCCCAAATTGTCTATGCAGCGCCAGCACCATCTGTACCGTGCAGCAGGCTTTAAAGGCTGCCACTAACCCAGTCTGGCTCAATGACCCCTCCTAGTGCCTTTGCATAATCGGCAGCACCTAGAAGTCTTACACCGCTTATGTAAGCACAGAAGACATCTAGAGCACCACCTATTCTGTGTTACACCACCGATCCCAAACTAAACGCCACTTACCCAGTCGGGGTCCATCCGCTTGGCACCCTCAATAATAGCCAGGTACGAGAAGCGCAACTGGTCCGGCGTCTGGATCAGCCCCATGCGGTCCTTGCGCATCTCCAGCAGGATTTGCTGGATATTCACGCTGCCGCGCCCCTCCTTCTCGATCTGGTGGCGGTCAAAGGGTTATCAAACTAACTAACTAAACTTAACGCCACTTCCCTAGCGGGGTAGGCAGACAGAACCGAACGCCATATGACACACGGTTCTTACACACCTCAATTGCTTCGGGAACATTCATGATCCATTCGGGGGTTGTCAAGATACAGGCATTTAGGTTTAGATAATAAGATAAATAAATATGTATGGTTAATTTGCTTTTAATCAGGGAAGGCACACAAATTGTTTGTAATTAAACAACGAGTAGTTTCGCAAATAACCTATATGTATATTTAATTTATGGTGTATGTATATTTAATTTTTTACTATCTGTTGTCAGTGACTTTGCTCGCCGTATGTAATTCAAAATACCTAAATAAAAGTATGTTCCTCATGAGTCGCTAATTCTTTTTCTAAAACATTAATAAAGTAACTTTTTTAATTCAAAAAAAAAAACAAAAAATATACACGTTAGAATTTCTGTGATAATTTTTTGTACAAAAAGCGTTTACTGAGAGACAAACCTATAATATTAATAAGACTTTACGTCTAATTTACTAATAACAAAATCCACCCAGCATGTATATAACCGGCATGCATGTGATATCATGCTCAGTGATCTTCGCTTGCACAGGCGATTTGACTTTAAAATAGATGTTACGGTCAGTAACTAATCAGCCGGGCTATGCAGAAACGCGTTGCGTAACTGCACCGTTGCAGTTGCGGTGCATTTGCGAAAACAACGTGCGCTCAGGCGAGCAGGCGCGAGCAACGCTCAGGGCATTCGCGAGCGGCGGTACACCAGTGGTAACGCCTCATATGCAGGGCCGTCTTTAACTCATTGGGGGCCGTTCCTTTTGGGGGCAGTTGACACTGGGCGCGCGCCCTACGTGCCCAGTAGGAAAAATGGGGTCTTATACGAGGTGTTTGTTCAAAACAAGTACGTACCGATAAGAGACTATCTGGTCGCTTCCATGTAACTCATACTAGCCGAATTCTGGATCTTGACCTAAAGTTGACCCCGCTCAACTCACTAACTTAACTATAGTAGGGCAGGAGTCGACCAGGCAGATGCCGCCTGTGATAGCACTTCTGGTCCAGGTGGACTCCAACTAAATGTATTAGTAGTAAATGAACTCCTTAGTCACCAGGAAGGCATATAGCGTGGACTCACGATGACGAAGCAGGAGTCGACCAGGGAGAAGGTGCAGGTGCATCATGCCTGTGCCTAACTGGAGAACTCCCCGATCGCGTAATGTATATATCCACGATGGCCTAGTCACGGCGTATGCTAGTAAGGTATGTAGCAAGCACTTACAATGACGAGACATGAGTCGACAAGGCAGAAGGTGCCGGAGCGGCCGATGCCGGCGCTGCAGTGCACCACGGCGGGCCCCACGTCCGGCTCGAGCGCACCAGAGTCGCGCACGCGCCCCAAGAAATCCAGGAACGCGATCGGCGACGACGGCACGCCGAAGTCCGGCCACGTGGTGTAGTGGAACTGGATCACCTCGCGGCTCGTGTCCGACTCCATGTCGTACAGCCTGCGGACGGGACAATGGTTAGGTATATGGGCTATCTTGGTGTAGAGAAGACAGAGCCCCTATGATCGAGAGGCTCGCGTAGCCCTACAGTAGCTACAGTCGATGGAGCATACACTCTATTTACAATGGAATCGCTTGATATGCAACACGATAGTACAGATACTGTTACTCATCCATAATAAATAAATAAATAAATAATAAATAAATTCTCCAGACTGACACACCGATTTCCTAGTTCCAAACTAAGCTTATGCTTGTACCATGGATACTAGGCGAACGGATAGACATACTTAAATACGTTTATAAACATCCATGACTCGAGTACAAATGTCCATGTTCATCACACGAAACATTTGCCCCTAGCGGGATTTGAACCCGCGACTCTTGGTTTCGTGGCCAGGGTCTCTGACCACTCGACCAACGGGCCAGTCACTATACCATTAACATATAAAGTTCGGTAACAAAACTAATAACAAGACACATACTGCAATAGGGCATACTGCAGCACTTTATACCTGAAGAATTCTATTAAAAATATATCTTGTTTCAGAAATGAATTTGATATTATTATCGGTAAAAAATACATTTTAAAAGTTACTAATAGCACGTAATCATCGCGTGGTTAAAAATGCCGTTTTCGTCATAATGACGTTATAAATAATTTCCAGCAAGTTTAGCAACAAGTTTAACATTATGTCCAAAACTCTGTCCTGAGTTTAACAGAATGTGAGTTTTATTTACCTAACCGATCCGAATACAACGTCACTAGGGCACCATTACTAGTCTATGCAAACTGAAGGGCGGGAAAATTTATAGGGTTGTTTGGAAATGTATTGTTATTTTTAAATTAAACTATTTTGCTCACGAAAAAGACTTTTTTTGTGTTAATTTTGTGCCTATCTTATATTGTGGTTTTAAAAATACCCAAATTAAACTAGTTCAGTTTGCATGATGACTCAGCTCATTTCACAATGTTCGGCGCCGCTACTAGGGAATGCAATCCCGATCCCGCGATATCCCGATCTCGCGAGATCTCGCGTAATTTTTCGGGATCAATCCCGAAGCATAATAGGACGAGATCCCGTTCGGGATTGGGCGGCAGTGGTCAGCAATGCTAAATACATCCTGTCGGGGCGCGAGCGATGCGCTGACTGAAAAAAAAACTCTTAATACACTTTGTTTTTTAAGAAGCTACTTTCAAAATCACCCGTAACTACTTTCTAATCTTCTTGAGTAATAATTTTTGTCTTTATTATGCTAATTTACAAAAAAGACTGTTAAATTGTTTAGTTAATAATATTGAAGAATAAAGATTTTTGTTTTCTGTCATAATATTTTTTTTTTAATTAATCTTAAAATCAGAAACAGACTATTTTCATCGTTTCAGTTATCCAAACTTTTTTTTTTTTACTAGGCGGGATCCCGAAAATTTCGGGATCTCACGGGATTGATGTTTCTAATCCCGCGAGATCCCGAATTTACGATCTCGAGTCGGGATTGCATTCCCTAGCCACTACGCCGTATCAGGAGAATAGAATAGTTTACTCAAAAAGTTCTTATAGTCTCTTATTGAGATTACAAAAAAATATGCTTACGTATTTTTTCTTTTGTCCATAAAAGCCAAAATGATGAAAATACAGCGGGTTAAAGTACCGTGCGATTTCACTAAGTTCGTAAAATTTTACTGACCAAGTGACGTAATGCGCCTCATTTCAGATATATGAAGCGCTGTACCTATATTTGTAATTTCGAGTATTAGATAAATAAAAAAATACGTATACAATATTTTTTGATAATATAACTTACGGACTATAAAAAAAATTGTAAACTAGTCTATTAAAAAGGGTTATGACTCGGTCGACGTATTTCTTTCGGCTGCGCCTAACTCAAAGGGCCGGCAAAGTGAGACGCCGCGTAAAGTTTCCACTTAGATGCCCACGTCGACTGCTTTCACAAAAAGTACAAAAACTTCGCTCGTAGCATCTAGCCCTAAAGGTAACTTCCGAATGATCGAATTTCCAAGACGAGATGTGCTTTCCGTCGCTTCCCGGAGTTCCCGGGCCAGACGGGTAACGTAAACAAAGTCATGTCTCGCTAATTACAGGCTGTAGACGCCGGCAACAGTGGCGCGCGGCGCTTTGACGGCTCAAAGCGGACAGACACAGGTAACTAGGATGTATTCCCAATAGCGAAGTGACTTGACGTAAGCACAACAGGGGTTCTAGACTAATAAACGTACGTAGTACATTTGCACGCCTTATCCGAAATACGATTATATAAGTGTATTTTATTTATGTACCTAATACTTTTTCGGAAAACTCATAGATCGTGTGACACCCGATTACATGTACGTCACAGAGAAAATCGCACGCCGGCGAAGCCTAAACCACTTGATCGTGATATTAGCTACACCGCAAGTTTAACCGTAAGAAAGGACATGATCACTATGATCATTAAATTTTTTTAAGGATATTTTTAACCCAGAAAAATGTAAAGATCATAGTGACATGTATGGTAAGCGACTTCCATAGGTGGGGTACAATTTTTCGCCCATGTGGCAAAAACGAGTTCCTGAGTGATGCACAAAACCGTGTCTCAAAGCAAGCAGAACCGCAGCCATATGCCAATACGAAATCGACGCAGACGTCGTAAATTTTGTTCCAACAAAGGGAATTTATGAGGGGGCGCCAAGAGCACTGTTTTCTAATAAAGAAAAATCTGATATAATTAGCCCGGAATTTCTTTTTTCGCTCCACTTTACTTATTCATTTGCTTTGTGTGCCAATAAAAAAGGCAGGAAAACAAGCATTGGGGTCGGATGAGATAGCTAACGTCTTCCTAACCGATATCGGTGATGGCGGCCAATGTCAACGAGGATTAGCCAACTGCGCAGGAGATATCATAGTGCACAAGTGTGTGCAGATGAAAAAGCTATTGTTGCGACGTCCGGTTAGAATGGAGGAGCAAAAACAAAGATCGGGACAAGGAACTGCATCCAGCATCACGTACTGGATTCAGCAGAGCTAAAATTGTGCTGGACCCATGTGGATAACTTGATCCAGCATTACAATCTCTAGTAGGGATTGTAATCCGGCGGTATTGAATCAGCACATGTCACTGGATCAAGCGCAGCGATTGAGCTGGGCCTATCTGGAGTGCTGAATTGCAATCCCTAATCGGGACAAATGGCGTTCTAGCCGGAGAGCTGATGACGAATTTAGGGAATCTGTTTTAGCCTAGTTGAAATATGAAAAAAAAAACAATTGTCAATGTGCGAATCGAGAAATACGAGTCTGATATATCGCTTGCGGTTATTACTCTACTGCGCAGTATATAAATTTTGCTTAAACGTGGAATGGCCTGTTGAAAGGTAAGAGGATTTAGGAGATAGACTCATTTAGATTGGCGCGGCCTTTGGTGGTAATTAAACAGTTTACCTCACAGTAATTATGAGAAATGCATTTTCATATTAGAGTAGGTAGCTGAAGCACTTGTGTTACAGATATCAGAAACAACATTCAATATTAACACCCAGACACAGAACAAACACAAGTATTCATCATACGAATGTTTGTCTTGGGTGGGAATCGAACACACAACTCTTGGCGCATGGGGCAGGGTCACTACCGAATGCGCCATCGAGCCATTCCATATAAAATGAATAAGTTAATCAAAATCAATATTATTCAACTATAACGTTCATACGTACATTAGAGTATGAGGAAGTACGTTATTATAGTGAATTCAACAGTTTTTTGGGTTAATACGACTAAAAGGACTTGCTGGCCCTTCGACTCTGCCTACCCCTTTGGGGATTATGTATTAAACAGTTCTCGTACGGTCCTTGTTCGCTAAATTGACCCATTTATCCGCAAGATACTAGCGCATTTTTTATTTATAAAACTGTGCTTATAATAAGCACTTACGTACAAACACCATTGACCAGTAAGTCCAAGTAATAAAATTCGTAATACCAGTGTTACTACCGGATCTGTATCAAGAACTTTAATGCATCAATATTTTAACAAATGGAGGGTTAAGTGTCAATCATAGGTTCCCAACCTTTTTGTGACTAAGGACTATTCATTATTGCCGAGACAAAATGCTTGAAAATAAAATGCGCCAATTCAAAAAAAAAAAAAAAACATCCTTGCTTGCTATGTTATAAACAGGTGAGATATGATCGTAACAAAAATAAAAAATTACTGAAGGATTCCGCATAAAATTAAACCCAGACATTTATTACAGATTAGAGCCCAGATTAGCACATAAACTATGTTTTACCGATGTACCACGCGAGAAAAGCCGTTAAGTTAGTTTATAATATAAAATGAACAAGACTTAAGATACTTTGCGCACTATGCGTTTGTCCTGGCGGACAACTGTTTGGGAACTACTGGTATAAATATAAATTATTGATCACCGGATATTGGTTATAAAGCTATTATTGCGGATGATATTTACGCGTTGCCATCTTGGCAACTACACGTGTATAGCTAATGATACGATAACTATTCGGTAATATAACAGGAAGTAAGAAACATTTGTTGGGTGCTCAATTATCAGAATAATACACAGGAAAACGAAAAATTTTACAATGGACAAAATAGTACAAAAAAAAAAAGGAAAATTAAATAAACAAACAGCAACAGATTGGCGCCAATTAGGTCCTAGTTTTTGTTTTAAAATGCGCGCTTACGCGTGTTATATGTTAAAAGGGTAAGGTATATTTGTGCATTTACGACTTAAAAAAAATAATCTTTAAACAACATTGTCGGTGACAAATAGACCAACGTTACTTGTTAACCACTTCTACGGTATAAAAAATACCCGGCGCACTACGTAACACCCCGTTCTCGGATTTCAATACCTATTTCTTATAATTTATCGCGCAACTTTTAATTTTTTCTTTCATAAGAACCTTCACCAGGCAATAGAAAACACAACTAAAAAAGAATTAGCGAAATCGGTTCTGCTGTTCTCGAGATTTGCGCTTAGCAACACATTCAGCGATTCATTTTTATATTATACATGTAAGCGAAACTCGGTTAAGTATAATCTTCTTATCATGCAACTGTCTCAGAATCTAATAGGCAACTCACTTACAAAACTTTCCTTCGACAATAAAATGAAAACTGTATAACTTTACTTACCGAGATTAAAAACAGATTCTCAAATAGAACCTAAAATGCTACCTTAATTTACGACAGATACCAAGAAAACTTTCGCTGAAAGAGTTTATTTTATATACTTCTTTACAGCTTTAAAAGACTGAAGGAGTAGACACAGAAATTTTGTCATTGAAAAGCACAACATCATTTACTGCTAGTCTCGAATGTGCAAAGTTTAAACACCGCCCATACTACGGCAAACTCGACGCGGTACTTTAAAAGATTGATAGTCCATTAACGGTCTTTTATTTACCCTGGCGAATGCAGCGTCCCTTTTGAAATGGGGTGCATCTATTTCCCAGGGGTTTTCTCATCAAATATGTCAGTGGACGGTTGTGACGTAGACAATAAAGAGCTGAATGGCAGATTATGATTTCTAGACACCAGTCAATCTGGTGAGTATTTCTCACGAACAAAATGCCGAAAGATTTCAGTGATCATTGTTTCATGTTGAAGACTCCCCATAATTTTGAGAACACAAACTGTCTGCACAGAAAACCCAACGGCATTTCGCTTTAAACGCCGCAAAACGTAAAAAATAAAAGCTCACTCCGCCGCAGACATTAACCCGAGCCTATTATAAAAGCAATTGTATTTCAATATTCCAACGACACTAACAGCGACCACTACGAGTATTCCGATGCAAAATCGTTTCTCGGTAAACAATAATTCAACAAGTAACCTGGCTGTGTTCCGGAAAATCGATTCGGTGAACAGCCCTATGGGGAAAACAATAAAACCGGGTTTGTAACTCGTTATAGGTAAATGCTAATCAATAGTGTAACGTGTCCCGGGAATCGCCCTTAAGTCATCTTATATGCATAATGCAGTGTCCAGCTTGTCGGTCTGTTAATGTTGTTTACACAGACAACCTTGTAATAGACGGTTATAGTAGTATAACGAGGGTAGTTAGTTTTATTTGCTAGTGCAGTACTTACGACATGCAATGATTTGTTGTTTTAAAAGCTGGTACATCATGACGGCAGATCAATCAATGATTGTATAAGTCTAGACCTAACGTTAAAGACAAATTGCGTATTGTTTGGGAATTGGGAAGAAATCGAGGGGAAACAGCTATGAGCTTGATAGCAAGACTGGAAAATCTAGGATCATTACCAAATGAGGGGTACTCCCGCAGGAACAAGTATCAAACCCTATCCAAACCAAAATGTTAATTCAAAACTATTAAATTTATTATCACATAACGATCTCTCCCTACCACCATGAGAAAAATGCATGAAATCATGTATGTATGTATGTATCTAACGTTAAAGAAATCAATCCTAAGTCAAGCCATTTAAGAATAAACAAAAAAAAAGAAAACGTTGCATTTATTCTCTTTGAGTAAAAGATTCTTCCAAATGATAATGAAAAAAAGCTGTCAAAATTTTCTATCCCGCTCCACAAAACGTAGTCTGAAAGAGACACAAACAAAAATCTTTGCAATAGCACGATACCGTGTAAGCACTTACATAGGTCCACATACTGGTCAACATACGCGCTGTAAAATCATGTAAAGCTCTCTCGTGTCAGCCAATTTTACTGGACGTGCCGTCAGAATTAACGTAAAATACAATTAGCTGGGCGCATCGCAGTTTATGGGATGGCCGTAGCGATAATGACTGCACGTGTCGACCGTACGTCGGCGAGGGAAATGCATTGCATCACATTTTGATAGCTGAAAGAGCTAATGGGAGGTACACATTCCAATTGAAAATACTCAAAACATCATTTATATAGGCCTCAAAAAAGCACTTAAAATATTCAACTTACAAAAAGAAAAAAGGAAAGAAACAATACTACTACCGGTTCGGAAAGTAGATTATATCGTGAAGAAGCCGACAAGAAACACGATAATGAGGGTTTTAAAAAATACAAAAACCGCCAGATGGCACGAGGGAGTCTCGTGGTCTTATCACTGTCACTATTGGCTCCTTGTTGACAGCATGTCAGTCTGGTCTGACAACTAACCAATGAGTCCAAAATCCTATATATCAGGTGCTTAAGCTGACATACAAGCAAGCACATATCCCAAAAGACCAAAATCCACTTCAGTTTAAAACAATGGATACACACAGTGCCTTTCAGCCGTTCAAAATAGACAGTTTAAAACCGAAATGATATACGGATACATTTAAGTAAGTTAAAATTTCGCAAGTGTACAAACACCGAGCCCTGGGGTAGCTAGCAGGTAGTTTAAAATGCATAAAAAAATCAATGGAAACAGCACCGGACCGGTCACACGGTATTGCAATTAATTCACAGGCGAATTAAATTAATTATCATACCCCGATATCGGATTACGGGATTCCAGTTCTTAATTATTTGCCGTGGCACACCGCGCGCATTCAATGTGGACTGGACTCTTGTATCAGTATCAGTAAATATAAAATAAATTAAATTAAATTCTCTCTAGACTAACACACCAATTCCCTAGTCCAAACTAAGCTTATGCTTGTACTATGGGCACTAGGCTACTTAAATACACGTTTATAAACATCCACGACTCGAGTACAAATATCGATATTCATCACACGAAATGTTTGCCCCTAGCGGGATTCGAACCCGAGACCCTTAGTTTCGTGGCCAGGGTCTCTTGACCACTCGACCAACGAAAATATTCAACTAACTTTACGCCAATTTCCTAAAAGAGTAGACAGAAAAACTAGCGTTATATGCCACGGTCCTTATACACCGCGATGAGTGAATATTTTATCCTAACATCTATTTTATGACATAAATCGGTCAGAGACTTAAATAATGTACCACCAAAGACGCTGAACAGCGGTTGTGCTGAACTATATTTTACCTCAAGAACACAGTCAGTCCCCCACCACTTCCAGGTTCTGCTTCCCCCCCTTAAAACGTACAACGTATAGAACGTCTAATTATTGACTAAAAGAAATTACGTTTTCCGAGCGACGTATTAAATTTTTATTTTAAAATTAACTAGCTGACCCGGCGCACTTCATAACGCCCCGTTCTCGGATCTTTAATACCCATATTTTTTTTATATTTCTTAATTTTACGATTCCCGTAGTATGCAAGTCATAGGATATTTTTTCTAAATTTAAATTACTAATAAATTTAAGAAAAAAATTATAAATCGTGTTTTCATGAATAAATGGAGGTTATTAATTATTTTTTACAATAATTAGCGTATTAAGTCAAATATGTTTAAAACCGATTGATATGATATGATTCGTAAAAAGTGCGATGCATGAAACCTGTCGCGGAAATCTTCTTCGGTGAAACAGACTATAATATACCATCAGTCGCCTTGCACATGCTAGACAAGGAACTCAGTTGGCATAATATTATTAAATGTTCCGATGGGAGAATCCAACTTATAAGAAGTAAAAGTTTCCATAGGTAATTGAACATGAAACTTGAATCTTAAAAAAATATCGATTTGTTTTTTATTCTCAGTAAGACTAAAATTTTGTTTTTTAGGCTGAGTGTGGTTTCTTTCCTCTGCCTATCCTTTCGGGGATTACGGGTGTGATTATTGGATGTAAAGTTGACACACATACTTAACGGAACATGATGTAAAAAAAAAATACGTTAAAAAAAACACATTAGAAAAAAAAAATTCAACTTTACAATGGCTATTTGAACATTTCATGCAAGAATTATGTAAATTACTGTAGAATGGAAAATATTTCGTACACGCGGTAATGTGTAGAAATATTTATTTGAAAATATGATATAATATGATGATATATTATGTACCCCTTCGGGGATTATGAGCGTGATGTTATGTATGTATATATAATATATCTAATTTATTTCTAATTCATATATCAGCTTTCTGCACACTTCTGTTTTTACATTTGTCTATACTTTAATTGTGCGCACACACTTTCCATATAAAGGAGTGCAAAATGATCGCTCGCGCCCGGATCACGAATTTCTGTAATCTGTACAAAAATCGTACTTAATTTCATCTACTTTGGTTATTATTAAATCGGCGAATTAATTTAACTAGCGTCTTGTAAACGTCCCATTAAATTATAAACAGCAATGCTTTTGAGATTCAGACGAGCGCATAAATGTACACAACGAATCAGTCCAATTCCTTTCCCGGTGCCATCTCGCAATTGCCGAGGCAAGCCTGTCTAGGAGGTCCTTTAAACTAAGTCGGCCGGTAACAGACAATGCTTCTCCCGCTCCGCTGAGCGGGCTTGTGGAAATATAATTCGAGAAAATCTCCACTTTGCAACGCTCTTAGTGCACTCATCGAGATGTTTACAAAACGTTCAAATAAGTACAGAATTTGAGTTGTTGCTAAAACGAATAAAATAAAATATAAGTGTATATTTTTGAAAGAATTACATTAATATTAGATGTTATCTTCGCAACAATGTATTTTTTGGTAGTATGTATTTATATAACTGGCTCAATGGCGCATCTGGTAGTGACCCTGTCCTGTGCGCCAAGAGTTGCGGGTTCGATCCCCACCCAGAACAAACATTCGTGTGATGAAAACTTGTGTTTGTTTGTGTCTGGGTGTAAACATATAATAATTAAGTATATATTTGTAATACCACTGTTGATTCTGATATCCGTAGCACAAGTGCTTAAGCTACTTAGCTCGGAGTCAGATTAATGTATGTGATGTTGTGTGATATTTATTATTATAACATATGTTTTAGTATTATTTTTACTAATAGAATCTAACCGAAAGAGTTATCTGATATCAACACTCTTTGTAGTTACATATGTAAGTTTACATCGTAACACGTTTTTTGCAAGATAATAAATACTATGACTTCGCTATTCAAAGAATACACAAAGTTTTCCACATAATTTCCATGTTGTTTTGTCTTTTAGATAACGGGTATCGATGTCGCCATGAATATAAAATGACTGACGGCCTGGAAACTAGTTTTTTAGACCAGCTCATGAATCATTCAGCATGCTCACACCGACGTAGGTGTATTATTTGTGAAGGCGAGTCGACAACAAGTTGTATTTTCATATTTGAAAAATACTTTGAAGTTTTTACAGATGTTTGTTAGAATATGGTAAGCATTCTAAATGTTAACTTGTTTATAAAAAGTGAGTCGAATCCGATCGCTGAGTTAGTTAAAGTCCCCGTCTCGGGAAGCTATAATTTTTGTAAATAAACAATAAGTATTTGACCACATCATGATAAAAAAAGCAATATTATTAAATTATCATCGAATAACGGCCCATGAGCGTTATTGCAAAATAAACAATTAAACTCCAGGAGTCTGACGCATTTCTCTATCAAACAACCACTAATCAGTCGATTATGATCGTTAGGTTATATCCGTAAAAAAAATTAATTGATAGGAAACTATTTGTACTATAGATTTTGTGCAATCGTGTGTATTTACTCTATTTGTATCTCTATGTTAAGTTTTTGCGTCACACAAAAACACATCACACATTACAGTCACTGACCTGAAAGTCCTCGTGCAGTAATACACGCAGTTCTCCTCCTCCGTCTGCTCGACAGTCAGCTTCACGTCTTCCAGCACCATCTTGTGCTGCTCCCCGACGGCCTGCGGCCAGTACCAGTGGCACTTGATCTCGTTCTTCTCAATGATCTTGTTCAGCATCAGAATGGCGCGGCTGTCCTGCTCCCACACCATCAGCCAGAAGTGGCTCACGGTGAATGCCAGCGGTCCTTGCGTCAGGATGTACTTGCGCTGAGCGCGGTCCATCTATGGAAGAAGATAAGAGGTTAATACACGTCATTTATTCATGGCAAATATAAGCTTGTTACCAACAACGATAATAAACGATAAAAGAGCGGTGGTAGCTTAATGGTAAGGATACGTGCCTCTTAACTGAGGAGTGCGGGTTCAAACCCGGGCACGTACCTCTGGATTTTTCAAATCTATGTACGTATTTATACCACTAGCTCGACGGTGAAGGGAAACATCGTGATGAAACCTGCAAATTTAAACAACTTTGGATTTGTAATTATGATCCAAAAATTGCCTGGTTCCCCTATCTTAGTGTTACGAAGGTCAGACCGGTAGTCGCTTCAATGTAATTACCAGACTTACTAAATCCTGGATCATGGTCTAGGCGGACCCCGTCTAAACACGGGACATAACGCTAGGAAGATGTTGATACTAACAACGATAATATTAATAAGGCTTATAAGTGTTGGTCATATGTCCACGTGCAATCGTTTAAGGTCCATGCTAGTCCCGTGACTCTGCTGAGAGACCTAGTTCTACTACGTAGCTATGTAGCTTATCTCTTTAAAGCAACTAAACAATAATAAATATGCTCGAAAAAAAATATAAGGCTATGATTTTTAGAGGCGATAAAATATAACTCCATGATAGAAAATCGCAGATTCATTAAAGAGTTTATAGAAAAGATAGCCTACCATCAAGAAAACAATTTTTTGGTTTTACGAGATAATCCCGGACTATCTACTGATAAACAATTTTTCTTCCAATTAGTGGGTATCTGAGGATTAAGTCATAGATTGCTAGCTTATAATAATAATGATCAACTGCTAGATAGAAAAAGTAGTTTATGTAACGAAATAGACGCGTCATGACAATGAACCACAATTTTTATATATGTTCTAATTTATCAAAATATGATAAAGCGTTGATCAAATGTTTTCCGTCCATCACCAATGGTACCCGGTTAAAAAATCAAATGAAGACAAACGCATTGCAAACACATTCCAGGTGTAGTTAGTAGATAATATAATGGGGATAGATTTATTACAAAGTTAGAGCGACAGAAAGTCGCCCTGTACCGATTATAATCAGAGTCCACTTTGACCACAACAGATGTAGCGAGTAAAGTTACATCGAAGACACTACAATCTAACTTTGGTAACCCTTTGAGGGAACCAGACTATTTAATCATGGCTACACAGTGGGTTAGTTCCTCATTATATATTAAATTAAATAAATTCTTCAGACACACCAATTCGTTAGTACCTAACTAAGCATGTATGCTTGTACATACTATGGATACCAACGGATAGACATACCATGTCCATGTTCATCACGCGAAACATTTGCCCCTAGCGGGATCCGAACTCGCGACTCTTGGTTTCGTGGCAAGGGTCTCTGACCACTCTAGTACAGTCTAAATGTTTACTCAGATATTCGCACATTGTGTTTAAACTATTACCAACAACCTAAGCATGTTTGAAGATCGTTTTATTGCATAATCTACTACCAACAAAAACAAACAGCTCACAAAATTAAACAAGTGTCAAGGTTTAACCTAAACTCTTAAAAAAGTCCATTTAAAATTTGTTCCCTGAAAAAGCACTTAGACATTATGTCATAGTTTTTCCTAAACACTTATTTTATTTAACTAATTAACTTAAACTTCACGTCACTTCCCTAGCGGGGTAGGCAGAGAGAGCCGAACGCCATATGGCACTATCTTTACACACCTTACTTGCTTCTTCAACATTCATGATCCATAATTTTTATTTGACCTTTCCTTAAATCTTATTTAGGTTAATACGAACGTTCCTCAAAATTTCCAAATCTATCCAACCGTTCTCAAGCTATATATTATTCCGTTTTTATTAATATACGCTCCAGAGTAGAAGGGTGAGGCACTCCTTTTTAACCGCCTTTAAAAAAAAGGAGGAGGTTCTCAATCCAAGTTCGTATCCAACACTATATTCACATCTAAGTTATTCTAGTTCGAGCTGAACTCGTTATTTATTTAAGGCTTTTAGCAGATTATATTTCCAGATTGAGATCCATATATAAGATTGTTATTCTTAACTATGACTGGATGCCTTAATGCAATCCAGTATTAGAATAGCTAGGTCACAAGTCGGTCTGGGACTTAAAAATATGTACCAACTTTTCTAGCATGTCGTGAAAGGCGAATGACGATGTATTGAGTTTATTAGTTTTGTAATTATGTGAACAACGAGGTAGCCACTTGTCACTTCTTTCACATTATTTGGCATCTAAACTCGACTCTTATTTATTTTTGGTTATTTAGGAACGGAGGAACTTGTCGTTCCATTGACTCTGCCTACCCTGATTGCGGGCATGATGATGTTGTATAGGAAAGGATAACCACATTAATATCGATTATTATCCTAACCGGTCACGGCGGCCAATTTCAACGAGGATTAGCCAATTGCGCAGGAGATATTATAGTGCACTAGCGGCCCGGTACGTGCTTCGCTACGTATAAAGTGAAATACAAAAGATGTGATAAATGAAGAACCGCTCTACCTCCTCTATTTTCTGCAAACTTCACATAAACCATCTACTAAATAGTCCGAACAAAGCCTAAACATTTGGTTTGGATAGCTGAGCCCGTTCTTGAGTTATAAAATTACAACGAAAAGTGGCATTGATTTTTGTATATATTGACAAGTGTGTGCGCAAACACAGGTGCACTCTCAATTCCTTCACTTTCAGTCCGCTGAGACGGCAATTCAACATGGCCGGAGAGAGGTCAGGCGAAGAACCAACGGCTTAACGTGCTTTCCGAGGCACGGGGGTGATTAAACCACCAACTTTCTGACTCCGGGCTGTTACTGAGTAATTTCAATATTGAAATACCCACTCACAAATTTTTGACCCGGACCGGGATTTGAACTCAGGCATGCTACCACTAGTCCAACGAGGCAGTATTATGATACACACGTATTATATGACACTTATGCAACCGCCATGTCCAGTATCATTCGACAAAAACAAAAGAAAGCGCATCGCAACGAAACGCCGGAACGCAAGTTGCATTCAACTTAAGGAACATCAAAACTTTTTGTTAACAAAAAGCGAATTTCATTTTCAGGGCAGGTGCCCGCAAACCGCCGCGAACTACTCGTAATATTGCACGGGCGAAACTTCTCTTTTACGTTTGCGCTATTGGAATTGCCATGCCGTGTCAACGTGCGCGCTCGTTCATTAAATACCATACCGTCACGCCCGCAATCCTCAAAGGGGTAGGGTAGTCCATGGACCAGCGAGGAACTCTAACCAATTTTAGCTAGAAATAAAATTGAGTTGGGCTAGATGGAAATTTGTGGAACTGGCCGAGTTCCGTCCGGTGGCGTACCCAGGACCTTCAACACGGCGCTGATCGCGGGATCGCGCTACCATGGGGGGGTGCAAGCCAGACATATCCTGCTCTGCCCCTCCCGAGGCAAACAGGAACCCGGAGGGATTCCACCATTAAAAAAAAGATGGAAATTTGTGGAAGGTACCGAACCTAATTTTAATTTATATGTGGCCAATAAAGAAAGAATGACCTTTAAGCATTGAAAAGCGGCTAGCTCATTGCCTATACAATCACAAACCAAACTAACTAAACTTCACGCCACTTCCCTAGCGGGGGAGGCAGAGAGAACCGAACGCCATATGGCACAATCCTTACAGAATACAAAACATAAAAAAAATAACCTTTTATGACACACTAGACAGCAAACACAGTTAGTGTAGGATATCGACGAACGACCTTCACCGAGCTGATTAGTGGATGAAAAGTATTTTATATTTAATTAAATATGTCAAAAATATTGTTAAGATGGAAAATTGTGAAAAAGTACTACAAGTGGCTAGCTTGTCGCCTACACAATCATGTGAATGGGTGTGTGTAGCTAGCCACTTGTTTGGGCAACTTCTGTGAATTTAAATACAGGCTACAGTTATAGATATCTTTACCCAGATAAAATAAGTTAATGCGTTGTATAATTTGCGACAAGGGGACAAACTTCAAATGCATATTGACAAGTCACATTTTTACCGATAAAACACGACAATATCCCATTTTACAGAGTGCAGAAATTATTCGGTTAGATAACTTATTTATTTTCAAATAATTCACGCTATTATCTACCTCAATATAACGTCTCCAACACATTTAAATTACTTTAGCCTTGATAAAATCTCAGATGGAATTTTATCAAGGCTAAAGTAATTTAATTTTAATTAAGGCTAAGGTTTAAGTTGTTTAAGTGGGCACGTAAGAGGAATTGAAATAAGTCTACAAGTGAAGAGAGTACTTGTTGACTTAACGTCTATACCGCACGGCTTTCATCAGTCGGAGTGAGGTAAGTTAAAGTGCACAATAAAGGGAGATCGTCGAGTCGCGAAAGAACGGGGCATTTAATGTGTCTGATGCAATATGTAGCTAACATATAGCATTATAGGAAAGTTGATAGTCCGCTTAATTCAACTTGGACTATATCTAACAGTAGCTTTATAGATAAAAAAAAACTTAGGTATTAGATATGAAATTCTTTTACAAAATATTTAGTCGATACTCTAGACTTGTATATCAGAAAAATAATGTAATGTAAAATAAACTTACCTAATTAAGAACGTCATTCAACATATTATCAACAAAACAAGTGATGACATATCCCGGTCATCCGTGCTGTTATTTATCAGATCTATCTTTAAAAAAAAACCGCTGAAAATCCATCATTAATTTAAAAATCAATCACAGAATTAAAACTCAACTAGATCTTTAATCAAAGCCTTGTGCATACTGAAGCGGACAGGTTAACACAAACGCGAGCCTGAAGCGCAGAGCTCGCGAGTGCATTTTTAAATCACTACGGCTATTTCAGCCCCGCTTGCGAGCAACACATGTTCTCCAGTCGCGATCATTTATTCAGCGACGTACAAATTGCTGTGTCCAGACAAAAGCGATACAATGATTAGATGATGTAAATTGTCCATCTATATTTCCGATGGGATCTACCACCGTGTGAGCTAATCCGTTAGACTATTTCTAGAGACCTCGTGTGTCTGACTGACGTTGGTCGTTCGGGATATCTTAGATAATCACGTCATGCTACCCGGCAGAACCACTTTTGATTTAACTAGTATAAGTTATTCACAAAAATCAACAAAATGTCTAAAATGCTAGTCCTCTTAAAAAAAATATTTTTGAATCTTTGAATTATTTAATACCATATATTTGATTATACTATGCATAGTAATAAATATATCGTTAAGTTTTAAACATAATGCGCGGACTATTTTTTTTTTAATAAACTACTACATAAAACGCTTGAACATAAGTCTTGAATAGTTTCTTGCTAAATATATTCATGAGAAGAAATCTCTCACCGAATTTAGATGTACGACCGAGAATATATATTGTAGAATATTTACTATGGAAATATATTTAGTTCTTATATTTTTAAGTGCTTTAAGAAATTGTAGATATGTTTACATATATTTTTTTACGTCAGAAGTATAAATTGACAATAAATATATTAAATAATTTTACACCTCTATTTAAACCTCTTTCTAGACTAAAATTAGATTTAATTTAAAATTCAGTTATGCTTTATCTACACTATTATTATAAGGGGTTAAGTTTTGTATGTATGTAACGAAAAAACCTAAAAACTAATGGATCGATTACAAAAATTCTTTCACCATTAGAATGCTACATTATTCCTGATTAACATAGGATATTTTGAAAAAAGTTACGTTAAGTTGGAAACTAAATGTCCACCTGTGCGAAACCGGGGCGGGCCGCTAGCAGTATATAAACCTCAATCATCAACAGTTTCTACATCCTAACTATGCACTAAAGCCGTAAGTATTCGGTTTCACGAAGACATAAGGTTCGAATAACATTCCAAATGTGAATACCACCACCGAATAATCTTTCAATGTACATCGTTACAGTTAGCCCAGGTGCTGCGGTCGAAATTCACGCAGCGGCGGACTTGATCCAACTTGTCTAGTTAGTGAGCGCCCTAACTCGCATCGCCCAGCGTATAGCCGGCTGAATGGTGGCTCAGAAACTTGCAGGTAAACCTATTAGCTCAGTCATCACTCCCGGTATCACCGGACCGGGTGAAAGCTGCTAAAGGCTTGTTAGACAGATTTAAATTAATTTTAGGGGCCGTCCATTAATCACGTGAGGTTTTTTTAGCATTCGAAAATAAATACACGTGATATCCCCTTCAACCCCCCCTCCCCCCTTGTGAAGTTTAGTGATTTTTTTTCGGACCCCCCTCCCCCCTTTATGCCTCACGTGATTAATGGATGGCCCCTAAGCTTAAAGTTTATTCTTGATGTGGATTAGACATGCACATTGTTCGACATGCAACGTACTGCCTGTATGTAAAACACGATACGGCGCCCGACTAAGCGTGATTTTTGGAACCTTATCTTTTTAGGGATAATTATTAACTCGTAATTTTAAGCTAAGGATTGAGAGGCGAGAAGAAACATATCTTCATCTTCCTAGCGTTATGTCCCATGCTTAGACGAGGTCCACTTAGACCATGATCCAAGATTTATCGAGTCTGATAATAACATTGAAGCGACTGCCGATGTGACCTTCGTAATCCTAAGATAAGGGAACCAGATTTTTTTGGATCATGTTTACAAATCCAAAGTTGTTTAAAATGCAGGTTTCATCACGATGTTTTCCCTCACCGCCGAGCTAGTAGTATAAATAAATAAATAATAAGTTCTCCAGACTGACACACCAATAGGCTAGATGACTAAAAAATTCTGATTAGTCCGTCAGTTAGATTATAAAAAAATATTGAACACGTATTTTTTATTTATTTGTCACACAAACATTGACGAATATACAATGCATTCAAGTTGCGCGTGACGTCACATTTTCGTACAATTTTTACCAAATAGTGACGTCGCAAGCCCCCACTCCAAAACTTTGATGCTCTTTAACCTTGTGATTTTTTGTTAATTTGATAAAGCGAAAAATATGTGTCTAGTATTTTTGTATAATCTAACTAACGGACTAAATAGAATTATCGTTTTTTAATGCAGTCATCATCCCTATTCCCTAGTTTCAAACTAAGCTTATGCTTGTACTATGGATACTACGCGAACGGATAGACATACTTAAATATGTTTATAAACAACCATGACTTGAGTACAAATGTCCATGTTCATCACACGAAACATTTCCCCCTAGCGGGAATCGAACCCGCGACCTTGGTTTCGTAGCCAGGGTCTCTAACCACTAAACCAACGGGCCCGTCAATTTATATAGCCAAGTACATCGATTTGAAAAATTCAAAGGTACGTGCTTGGGTTTAAACCCGCGCCCCTCGGTTATGAGGCGCGTGTCCTTACCATTGAGCTACCACCGCACTTAAGGCGCAATGAAACATAATATTGTTTAAAGAAATACTTAGTCCTGACGGTTGCGGACGAATGTGTTAATTACAATGTAATATAAATATAATGTCGTAAAAATTATGAATATGGTTTGCTGCACATTTGTCAACACATTTTTTTCTTGTTTTTAACAAGTTTAATAATAAAACTTTACTAAGGTTATACTTAAGTAAATTCGAATGAAGCTTATTTATAGCATATTGCAATTAAGAATACTTATTTATTGCATGTTACCAATATATTAAGTCTTAAAGTTTCCATGAAGCTGCAATTTCTTACAAGAAATCGACCTCTTTTTTGTACTTTTATGGAAAAACATAAACAAAAAGTTTGAATGGTTCGTTGTAGAAGGGCATTTCCGTGGCTACCAGATTCCACAGTATGCATTTTTACATAATCTGGAACGCTATATAGATTTGAATTTGAATAATGCTAATATAATGTTTAGCACGTTTAACGATGATAAAAATAGTAGCGGTGGTAGCTCAATGGTAAGGACACGCGCCTCTTAACCGAGGAGTGCGGGTTCAAATCCGGGCACGTACCTCTGGATTTTTCAAGTCTATGTACGTATTTATACCACTAGCTCGACGGTGAAGGAAAACATCGTGATGAAACCTGCAAATTCAAACAACTTTGGATTTGTAACCGTGATCCAAAAATTGTTTGGTTCCCCTATCTTAGGGTTACGAAGGTCAGATCGGCAGTCGCTTCAATGTAATTTACCAGACTCGCTAAATCGTGGATCATGGTCTAAGTGGACCCCGTCTAAGCACGGGACATAACGCTAGGAGGATGATGACGTTTAACGACGATAAAAAACGCACAAATATCGCATTTGTCAATAAGTTTAGTTAGAAATTTGTAAAAAAAAAAACTGATCTCTTGTTATTTATTGTTTAAACTGTTTTTATAGTTATAAAACTGAACTGAATTGTCAAAAACAGAAGCAGGCATTACTAGAACCGGGAGTTTCAAGAAGTGGTCAAAAATAGAATTAGTCGTAACCAGAAGAGGACATATTAAGAAGTTGTCACAGAGCGCCAAGGATAAAGCACACTATGATCATCATCTTCCTAGCGTTATGTCCCGTGTTTTAGACGGGGTCCGCTTAGACCGTGATCCAGGATTTAGCAAGTCTTGTAATTACATTGAAGCGACTGCCGATCTGACCTTCGTGACCCTAAGATAGGGGAAACAGCCAATTTTTGAATCACGGTTACAAATCCAAAGTTGTTTGAATTTGCAGGTTTCATCACGATGTTATCCTTCACCGTCGAGCTAGTAGTATAAATACGTATATAGACTGGAAAAATCCAGAGGTACGTGCCCGGGATTGATCCCGCACCCCTCGGTTAATAGGCGCGTGTCTTTACAATTGAGCTACCACAACTCTTATAAAGCGCACTATGATTCAAACACGTTTTTATTCAAACAGGTTAATTTATTATTAAGGTTTAGTCTTCACTCAATAAAGAGCAGCCTCCTAAGAGGTCACTCGTCTCGCCCGCAAGATACGGCCCTATAAAGCGCTGAAAGAGCTAAGGACTAAGGGTTGTCATACAGCCATAACTATAAAAACAAAGTGCATCGGTTTCCGCTTGACCCGGATGCAGCATCATAACGGCCCGGCGGGTCAAGTTTATAACTTCGCCACGTTGGCCGTATCTCATCATGAAGGTGCTTTCTGGTCTTCTCTTTATTTATACAGTCTAAGTTGTTTAGAATTGGAATTAATTTTAACTTTATAAGGGACTAGCGATACGCCCCGGCTTCGACTGAGTGCAATTTAGAGCTGTTTTTTATTGTAAGACATTCAAGTCTACGGATTGGCTTGTAATAAACACTGTTAAAGTTTTATAATTACTGCACTTATATAGCGTCACGCTCCATCGATATACGTATATCGATCGGTCTGAACCACGGAAAATAAAATAAAAATCCGCAAAGATCCGAATATAAATCCTATACTACTTCTGAACAAAAGAGTTTTCTAAAAGTGGAGAAAATTATCGGTTTGTTAGTTTCTGAAAGTTATCTGTATAATATTAGAATAGATAAAATTACCTAAGTATTTTTGTATAAATAATAAGTATTATTCTTATTGAACTAGCCAGGTGTTTAAGCAAATATATTGTATTGGTTAGAAAGTACCCGGAGCTTGACATATTCTATCCCACAAATTTTACATTTAAACGCTTAACGATCAGCTTACCATCCTTATGACTTTATAATCTTCTTATATATAAAAATTAATTGCTGTTCGTTAGTCTCGCTAAAACTGGAGAACGGTTGGGCCGATTTGGCTGATTTTGATTTTAAAATATTTGTAATCTTCCAGGGAAGCTTTGTACAATAAGAAAATATGGAAACATTGCAAGGAAAATAATAGAAGAAAATCTGAGAACGGGGCGTTACGAAGTATAGTATATTATAAATATTGAATATTTTATCTAGATTTTTTTAACTCTACTCTATTACTGGTTTTAGGATAATATACATATTTGTTGCTATAGTTTTAATTACTTTGTTGTTCATTGTTACAAGGTCATATTGGTGCATTTAGAATAAGATTTTTATGTAAAAAGTTCTCAATACTCGAAGTTTTGTATGAACTTTTGGTGTACCTATTAATAATAAATAAATAAAAACATTGATTGCAATTTTAGGGTTGCGTAAAATTAAAAAGCCCACATTGCATCACAAACGTACCTAAAGATGCAGTGAACACGTTGCACGCGTAAGTCTAAAACAATGGATCGTTGGACGCTTCAATTTAATAACAAAGTTGTCCCTTAAATTACGCAAAGCGACGCTTTTAAAGGGATACCATAAACTCTGTAATCTAGAATGACGTGTTTTTTCCGACGCGATGTTCATAAGAGCATTCGTAGAAAGTTAACGTAATAAACATTTTCTATTCTACGCTTGATATTACGAAGCGAGCTTTTATCGGAATGTCTGTCGCTAGTTCCGCACGAGTAAGTCCCTAATGAGGATGTAAAATATCGTATTTCGCTTTTTCTGAGAACTCGTCGACGCCGGTAGCGGCGCTGTTGACCCATCTGTAAGACCGTGGTGATTTTACCGACAGTCGGTGATCTTAGGGGCGGCAAATATGTAGTCAAATTGATTTCTTATGTCTTGCAAAATCACCTAGTAGCGGCAAATATGTAAATCCACTGGCCACTGGATACTAATAATTAATTCATGAATTCATAGATTTTTATGAAAATAATGTGATGTCCTATCGAACTGAACTGACCAATTTATTTCTAAATTAAAGTGTCAGTGTTCTCAATTTTCTATCTAAAACAAGACTATTTTATTTTTGGTAAAAATTGGTTAAATGAGCTTGCTGGTCTGTTATATGTGAGATGATAATTAATTAAAGGAAAATCAAAGTGAACAAAAATCTCTTTATTAGCGAACTAATAACTATCTTACTTCTTATTATATTAGACAGATGTATTTACCGCACAAAACTCCCAGAACCATGTTCAAAAACAAAATATAAACTTCTGCACAAACACTGCGTAGCAAACCTTTATGGAAAGCCAAACAATTACAACGTTTTCGCAACTAACTACATGAAAAAACGTGTAAAGAGCATTAAGAGTATTTGCATTGCGCACAAAAACAAAAGACAAACCGAACGTGGTCACTTCGGAACACGTCCGGATTCATAGACAGATCGATCGGTTGACCAATCGACCCGCCACCGGCGGGAGGCGATCGAAGGTCCGCGAGCTTATAAGCTTGGCGGAGGGTGCGCCGACATTAACCCGATGGGTTGAGCTATCGAAATTGCATAACGACGCTTTACGATTAAATGGCCTATTTAACTTTATAAAAAAAATATAGCCCGTCTCTGATCTCACTGATACAATTTTTTTTATAAATGAGCGAATTTTTCTTGTGTCCCATGTTGGTCTGGGACTTAAAAAGAATATGCCAACTGTGGTTCTTGCCAAGCATGTCGTAAAAGGCGACTAATGGTATATCGGGTTTTGGGTGTGTGATTGTGTAGGCGTCAGGTTAACCGCTTGGCACTGCTTTTTCACAATTTTCCATCTAACCCAGCTCGGCTTCATTTTTGGCTGAATGTGGTTGAAGGGGCATGGTGCCCCTTTGACTCTGCCTACCCCTTCGGGGATTATGGGCGTGATGTTATGTATGTTTGTTTTCTTGTGTCCAGCATACTAAAAATGATGAAGACTCAACCCAACTCCAGAACTTTAATTCGATTCGTAAGTTTTCGAGTATAAGATAAACCAAAAAATACGTTTCCAATATTATTTAACAATCTAACTGACGGACTAAATATAATCGACTCTTTTTTCTTGGAAAGTTATCTATTGTGATTACGATTAATTGTTGTAACGGGAAAAACTCACATCATTATTGTGCAAGTCTGTACTAGGCTTTTATATATTTTTACTTTTTGATATCTTTTTGTCTATGTTTTTTGATAGCTATTGATTATGCTTTTTTGATTGACTTATTACACTTTTGTTTTACTACCAAGAAATTTCGGTAGTTTAATAATTATCGTCCTTACGTTATGAGTAGAGATCCATTTAGATCATGCTACTGTATCTAACAAATCTGTTTATTACATTGAAATAGCCTAGCTTTTTATAATAGAAGAACCGAATCTAAGTCAACTTCCACCGAGCTGATAATAGAATGAAACATATTTTATAATAAATTTAGTATATTAGAGAATATATTAAAAATAGGTTGGCTAAAAAAATCCTGGACTAATTATTTTTAATTATATTTTAATATATTAGCTACAAAAAAATATTGTAAAAAAAAAATCTAAGATATGGAATCTCGGTAAACCGCACACTAAACTACCTGTAATAAATTCTGTTCGATAAACTACAACACCAATGATTTTAAAATGTAATCACGTGTTTCGCAAGGACATACTGTACATATTCAAATGGGCTACTTTTTACTTTTGATTGGTCAACTTTTATTTGATAATTGAAAAATCTAATATAAATCTAGTTAATTTAAATAAATTGCGCCCTAAGTACACTATCGTATATATTTTTTATTCTATTTTATTTATAACTGATAAATAATAAATAAATTCTCCAGACTGACACACCAATTCCCTAGTTCCAAACTAAGCTTATAAGCTTACTTATGGATACTAAGTGAACAGATAGCAGACTTAAATAAGTTTATAAATATCCATGACTCGAGTACAAATGTCAATTGTTCATCACGCGAAACATTTGCCCCTAGCGGGATTCGAACCCGCGACCCTTGGTTTCGTGGCCAGGGTCTCTAACAACTCGTCCAACGGGCCTGTCCAACTAAAGTACTTAAGTAACTAATGTATAGTGTCATCATAACAAAAAGCGATTATTATGTACTATGCAGTAACCAGTACACATTACACCGCAAACAGTTCCACAACACCAATAAACGTCAGCACTTATTGCAAAAGAGCTTCATGGAAGCTCTGTTTCAGGGAAAATGGAAGTAAAAGTTACACTGCAGATGGCGAGACCATTAAACGCAGCTAATTCGATGAGTTACACGCTTTGTACGAACGTGCGAATGCATGTCGGCAGAGTTCTAAAAGCCCGTAATTAAAAAAAAATACTTTTCAGAATAGTTGGACTTTTTATTATTAAGCGATCATTTTACCTTAAATGCGTTTCAAAGGTCGTTAAAACTCAAAATTTGATGATTTTTAAATAAAAGCGAATGCTTACACCGAGGTACTAGTATACTCGAAGGACGCTTGCAAAGGTTTCTGACCCTAAAAAAAAAGAATTTGTTTTTAATTTTTTTTCAACAATGTTACTTTACGTTGCCATTGAAACGTATAGCTAACCCCTTATAACACTAAGCAATAAACTTAATCTCATATGTAGTTTTATTACATAAGCGACAATATGATGAGTACAGATTCCCACTGAAGACTTTACTGTGCCAATGACGTGCCCAGCTCATGTCAGTTGGTGACTAGTTAGGTCACTGTGCTAGTCGACTAAGGCCTCCGGACGTTAATTCATGATGGCAGTGCATCAGTGCGATTATGCTTAAACATAAGAAACTCCAGGATGTTCTAAAATTTTCTCAAAAAATATTAAGCAGCTAGCTTCTACATAGAAATCGTCTACGTTACGTCTATTTTAGAATGAAGTCAGAGATAAGAATAATTACCCAACGGGATAAAATTCTGATTATTGCCATGTACCTTAAAGCAATCATACTTAATATGAAAATGTAAAAATCTCCCCTTAGTAGTATCCACGCGAAGGGCTTCCACTGCAAAATGTCTGGCCACGGAAGTTAAAATATGCGAATAAAATCATTTCTCTCCACAAGATAACCACCAATCACATAAGTTTACTCTTATAACCTCTTACTATAGCTATATCAGGAAAATATATCAGAATCTGCATTAAAATCGAACAGTACACGGCCGGCTTGCAATCCCCTTTGCAAATGCATTCTTTGTTTAAAATTGCTCTTTATATTCGCATTCTCGGAAAACTGTTTGTTTATAGGACGTCTTGTGGACAGAGCGGGTTAAAGAGGGATGCGATGGATAGACAGATAAGTAATAATGCAATGTATGTTTAAATATGGTATGTATATACAATCAATAAACTGCAGTTTATTTTGTTGAGAAACATTTAAACTTACTTATACTGGACTACTTGACCAATTCGAATGGAAATTGGTATACCACCATTTTGGACCTATATATTTCATGGTTGTATAATTACGCAAAGTTTACATTATAGTGCAAAAAGTTTGTGTCTTCAAAGTAAGGACTACCTTTCTTCCCCTTGAAATTGATAAATCCTATTGGATGCACTATCTAACAGATCGAATTCCACTCGGACGAAGCCGCAGGCACAACCCAGTGTATAATAAGCCGAGACACCATAATATCCTACAGGACTGTCGCACTGTACACACCGGGTGTTTGCTCTCGTCATCGGCGTCTCGTTCAGCGAAGCAAGTCGGCGAATAAACATACTTGGGAGCTACGCCGTAGCATTGAATAGAGCGCTACGGGGTATCTCGTAGCACGGTAACGGCATATGCATTAAATGCGCTTCGTAGAGCGCTAATTAGTAGCCAGAGAATCTCGTAGCAAGAGGATAAATTTACATTTATTTAATACTAGCTGTGCCAGCGGTGTCACCCGCGTTTATGGTTAATATTATAAAGACTATTTCCGTCATACGTGATTTCTATGTAACTTAAACCATTAAGGCTGCACACGCGACGGAAGCTTAAAAATGGAGTCACTTCTCCCGTTTTCCCAACATTTCCCTTCACTACTCTGCTCCTATTGATTGTAGCGTGATGAAAAGTATACTATAACCTGCCCAGGAGTATGAAGAATAAATGTACCAAGTTTCGTTAAAATTCGTCAAGTAGTTTTTGTTTCTATAAGGAACATACAGACAGACAGAAAGACAGACAGACAAACAGACAGACAGACAGACAGACAGACAGACAAAAATTTTACTGATTGCATTTTTGGCATCAGTATCGATAACTAATCACCCCCTGATAGTTATTTTGGAAATATATTTCATGTTCAGAATTGACCTCTCTACAGATTTATTATAAGTATAGATAAGAGATCGTTTTTTTTTAATCAACACCAATATTATAAAGCTGAAGAGTTTGTTTGTTTGATTGAACGCGCTAATCTCAGAAACTACTGGACCGATTTGAAAACTTCTTTCAGTGTTAGATTAGGGCTGCCATTTATCGAGGAAGGCTTTATAACATTAATCATAAATGCAGGAGAAACCGCGGGCACAGCTATAGTATCAGATTACTTATTGATAAAAAGTAAGGGTCAACAATTTGTGGATTCATTCAGGATTATACTTAGGCTTGACTTTTTAACAGTGAGATAGAAAATAAACCAATAATTAAAATTTCAACACTTGTTTCCTAAGTAATATACCGTACGATACTCCCTAACTGGAAACTTTATAAAGTTACTTTATTGGTCAGTTTTATTTTATCTTACTCAAACACAATTAATCGTTAAGCAATCAATAAGCGATTACATTTTAAAATCATTCATATAGCAATCGTTGAAAAATCAGGCTCATATGTGAGCACACAGTCAACCTGATGGTAAACGGTCATACATTCACTGATGAATACAAAATTGAAAATGTTAGTAAATATGATGTTTACGTACAATAAATAAATATCACACTACATCACATACATTGATCTGACTCCGAGGTAAGTAGCTTAAACAACTTGTGCTACGAATATCAGAAACAACAGTGGCATTATTACAAATATATACTTAAATATTGTATATTAACACCCAGACTGTGTGTGTTCAGTCACACAGGTATTCATCACACGAATGTGTCTACTAATGCTACGTGTCTATCACACAATAGCTGCTACGAAAGCGAAGACTAAGGTTCATTTACAGTTCCGAAGCGCCTAACAGATGTCTGAGAGCATTCTCTCGTAGCACGCCATTGTTGACAGTGCTAATGTGCTCAAGACTACGAAGGATTGCTTCACACACGGGCACTCGGGCAGGTTCAAGCTGTATTCGCACACTTTTGACTGCAAACGTTTTCTTGCGCTTATAATTTTAAATTTAACTTCTGAATTGTCCACTAAATATACTCATGAGAGAGAATGTGGGCTTAGAGAAAATCGTAATTAATTTGAATTTATTTTTAATAATAATAACGAAGATTTGTAAGTGTTTTATTTTTGAATTCTACTCTAAAAGAGTTCACCAGCCATGTCTGCAGTTCCGTGTTGGGGTATAATAGGAGAGGCATGGGACAAGGTTTCAGCTTGCCTCAAAAACCTACCTAAAATTGGTGCCAGCTCTCCTACTACAACAACATTTCACTGCTAACAATTTTTTATAGCTAACATGAGAAAAAACAATTCTGTAAAATACAATAACTTCTATTCAACGTGTAGGTCGAAATCTGTTGAGCCGGAGAGAGTAAGTAGGATCAAACCCCACAAAATTAAATCTTTTCGACTACCTCCGCCTTGTTATTGGATGTGACTGACCTTTCCATAACGGCGGGTCATAGGGATTAAACATGTACTTAATTTGTACATGCAAAACAAATTAACTTATTAAGACGTCTTTGATGGAATCGCAATTTTCAGATAATAAATAAATAATAAATTATAAATTCGCCAGACTGACACACCAATTCCCTAGTTCCAAACTAAGCATATGCTTGTGCTATGGATACTAGGTGAACGGATAGACATACTTAAATACGTTTATAAACGTCCATGACTTTAGTACAAATGTCCATGTTCGTCACACGAAACATTTGCCCCTAGCGGGATTCGAACCCGCGACCCTCGGTTTTGTGGCCAGGGTCTCTGACCACTCGACCAACGGGCCTGTCATTAGATAAAGATAGATAAAGTTGCGCTTTGATTGTTTCAAGTCCGATTGCGATTTTAACGAGGGAAAAATAAGAGATGTTTTTTAGAATTACCGGTACTACAAGGATATTTTCTTTAGTCTTTGAAAGTTCTTACAATGGATTAAAAATAAGACGTTTAATTCCTCCTACGGAAAATGGAAGCACATTTTTATGGATTGAAAAACTTCATGCAGTGAGTAGATTTAAAGTTAGATAAGCTCAACAAGAGATTTATTATTTGCTATTTGTAGAATTTATAACTTAATAGAAAACTTACAAACAGTTTGGAACAAACTTTCAAGATAGTTTTAAAAAGCCTATTACGTACAATACATGTATGTTCAAGCATAACTTAAAAACTACCAGACCGATCGAATACGGCTTCTCTCTGATCAAACTAATACATACTGCGGGCAAAAGTATATAATAATAATAATCTTTATTTACTCTCTCTCACAAAGACTTTCAACAAAATACATATAAGTAACATTTAAATTATATCAAGCGTCTGAGTAAGAGACAGGCGACTGTACTGTATATATTAAGAACGTTAAAATTTAAGAAATAGAAATGTACGTGACATTTCTTAACCATGCTAGTCTGGGATTATAAATAAATTGGATGTTGACGTCGGAACGTGTCATTTATGATCGATATCAGGCCACTAAATGAAGACGGCGTCAAGATCTCAATTTGCATTCCGAACTAACATCATGTTTTTGTTAACTATTCATTTGTGTTTCATAATTGTACAAGTTTTAATTCAAGTGATTTAGTTAGATACACAGAATGTTTTTGTCACGCTTCAACATCTTGTCCACGAGCTGTCAAGAAATTCCACGTGCAATCTCGTCGTCGCAATAGGAATTCACAAAACGTTTTTCAGACACGATCGCTTCGTACGACCACAACAGACGCAAAATATTCAAAACGCAAGGTAATCTTAAGTGTTCGCTGGAGCGGAACGAGCCATGTGTACAATCCGAGCCGTGGCCACACGTACCCATTGTCGGAGGATTCGTCGATGCAGTGAACACGCTTCTATAAAATTCAGTGGAACGCTGGATTGGCATCGAGAGATATTTTTCGACCATCCAGTTATATTCATGATTTTACATTTTCGATATCCATATTTGCTACTAGACGCTTTGGCATCGAATGTAAATCTTAAATATATGACCAGGTACGATTCGTATGCTTGTAATGGCTAGACTATAGATTTATTTGTACATACATACATACACACAACATCACGCCCACGATCCCCGCAGGGGTAGGCAGAGTCGAAGGGGCAGCAAGCCCCTTCAACCACACTTAGCCAAAAATAAAGCCGGGCTGGGTCAGATGGAAAACTGTGAAAAAGCAGTGACAAGCGCCTAACCTGTCGCCCACACAATCACACACCCAAAACCCGATACCATTAGTCGCCTTTTACGACATGCTAAGCAAGAACCACAGTTTGCACATTCTTTTTAAGTCCCAGACCAACATGGGACAGTGGGCTGGGTTGGATGGAAAGCTGTGAAAGAGGAGTGACAAGTGGCTAGCTCGTCGCCTACTCAGTCACATACCCAAAAGCCCGTAAACCATTAGTCGCCTCTTACGACATGCTAGGCAAGAACCACAGTTGGCACATACTTTTTTTTTTGTCCCAGATCAACATGGGCCAAGTCCCAGACCAACATGGGACTATTTATTTGTGAAGTTAAATTATGTATAATTAATATAGCCTTCTTGTTATTCCGATAAAAATCCAATTGTCTTCCAATCCAACCCCACAAGAGGCACAATAACGTAACAATAATAGAAAAAAACCAACATCAAAACATTATGGTTTAAGTAACACAAGCTTAGGTACTAAGCTTCTGATACTTAGTCTTTAAAAAGAAAATGTCTACTAAACTAAACTCGAATGCAAATATTGTGCAAAAATAACCTGCTACATCCGCTGTGTGTACAGCGCTCAAAGCCTAACTCAATTTACGTTTAATTTCTGTAGCAGCAACAAGATTCCCGCCCTCTGTATCCTAGCTAACAAGGCTAATACAGATTATCGGAAATTAATAAACCCTCCGTATAACATTCATAAACTCTTTAATATTGCACATTTTCTCCTCACAACGCAAATTGCTGAACGCAGTCTTTGATATGACGATATTTATATAAACTGGTACTTTGATTTTGTGATAGCGGTATCGGACGTCTTAATTAAACTGTTAGTTTTGGTAACATGGTTATATTCTTAGTTTAAGTGAGAATGCAGATGCAGTAAAAATGCATAAGAGAAATTATTTAAACAACTGACGACATTTAATCTACGTGCTATTTACAATAAGCTGCATTATCATCGTTACAAAATACAAGTCAAAAACAATCGGTATCCAGGTATCGCAACGACAAATTTCTTTAAAAACCGATACAGATATTACATTTTTCCCTTCCCTTCTGACTAAGCGACAATTAAATCCGGATCCATCAAGGACGGCAAACAACTCCCCTCATTGCATTTTGTAGTTTAAAACTATGCAATTACATGGAAGACTTCGACTTCCCCGGCACAGGGAGATATGACTAGAGCAAGTTCATTGTGTTATTTGCCGTTGCATACTTTAAAGGGCTCCGTAGTTGAGTAAGTCAAACAAGGAACCTTATTTCTAAGTTTTCCCTGTAAAGCAATTGCTTTATAAGTAAAAGTCCGGCTTTGTCCGTATCTAGTGCCTAGGAAATTTCCTATGACAAAGTTATGATTGATTTAGTCCCGGATGCAGAATACATACGAGCGCCGTGTCATAATAATACAAAAAGTTTGTTTGTTTGCTTGAACGCGCTAATTTTAATAACTATTGGTGCGATTTCAAAAATATTTTAGTGTAAGATAGACCATTTATCGAGGAAGGCTATGAGGTTAAAAAACATTGAACATAAACGCGGGCACAGCTAGTGTAGAGAATAAAAAATAAAAGCAGTTTTAATTTTTGCTGGACATTTACTATGAGTGCTTTACATATTGATAGATAGATATTGCTTTAGCGAAGCCAATTGGCTTCGCTAAAGCAATATCTATCTATCTATCCAATTAATATATGATATGATTTTTTAAAGATTCGCAACATTCAATACATATTTTTTATTAAATTCAATTAACTAGCATTGACCAGACTGATAAAAAATTAAGCAGCATTTATTCATTTGAATTCACCCGCCAATCACTGGAAACGAAACGTGAAAATCCGTTACCAACGAAGATACGTCCGATACAATTTTGTTAATAAACAGCATTGGGATTCAGCTCGGATTCATCTCAAGCTGTCGGACGAAGCGTAGCTGCACACGACATGCCAGCGAACCCGACAGGCTGAAAGCATTTGGCTTAGCCGTACGTCCGAAGGTTGCAAGGTTTCCTCTCCGGCTACTCGTGGGTGTCGCCGGAGGGCAGCTTAGATCAGAAACAATTAGTCCAGCTCGCAGTGACTAGCACCGTTGCAGGCCTGATGTAAGATGTAACACTGCGTTAGGCATTGCGCCAACATAGTTCACTGCGGCGGTCGGGTTAAATCATTTCATTAATGTGTTAGCGCACGTCGCTGGAGCAGTAAATATATTATGATCACGGCTCACTGCGCGCGTTCCCACTTGTGTCATGGCGCATTTTTGAATTAACTCAAAAAGCGCGTGTCACTGCGCCTGAGTTACTGAGCTACAGCAACGGTTCTCGGTTGATTTACACATAGCTACAAAGTAACGCGGTTTGGTAGCGAGCACTTGCCAGGTCATTAAGCTATCGCAAATCTCGTAATTGGTCGTGATGTCGCTGTTCGTCGAAAGATACCTTTTGTGACTAGTGGACATTCTGTGTTCTCAAATGGATCCGAACAGTGCATGTGCTGAAATGCATCCATCCGCACCGCCGACACACTGCCACCGGTAATTATTTGCGATTAAATATTGGTTCAAAAAAGAGCTCGCGCCCTAAGGCGACGTTCGCGAAAAAAGTTTCAGCCTTTTAATTAGTTTATCGAAAAACGCGAGCATACGAGAATTTATGCTGCCTATAAAAACAGAGTCAAATTGAGATAAACGCGCGGTAGATATTGTTAAAATTGGTTGTATACGCGAAAGTTTTTCAAAAACTATAAGCTCATAATCCATGTATCGTGCTTGTACATATTCGTGGCTGTGTAAAGAGTAACACTTAAGATAAGATGATAACATTGGTCTTAAAACACTACTCACATATAAAATAAATAAATAAAAAACAAAAAAAAAATTAAGAATGAATAAAAATAACTTTATGAAGTCTCTTTGAGTACAGACCAGTTTGAAATTACAACATTAAAAAATTAATTACTTTAAAATTACGTTTTTAAACACAGGTATTATTGGTTGAAGTACGTCTATTATTGTCATTTAACACATTCACTGCCATTACGATTTTCACGATGTTTTCTCGGAGGCCGCCTACAATTAGCAAAAGAAATTGAACTCGCCAGGCGAGTCATCGACACTGTGATAATATTTAAGTAAACTCTCCAGGCGAGTCGGTGGCACTGAATGTGTTAAAGTAGTCTTCAACCAGGCAGAAACTCAATAGGCCACATTAAAATGTGCAATTTAAACTTCCGGATAGGCATTGCAATAAGAATTTGCGGTGATTGAATATTTTAGTACTAGACCAATGAATTAATTATTGCTTATTGAAGTCCGTGGAAAACTAACTGTTTACCTTTGTTATTGAAATTATGATAAACATACGCACATAGACTAGATCAACACACCACGGGATTCAACATTGTGACCGTCAGTACCAACGAGATTAGCGATACGTAGACAGGATGACGTAGTTAATCACCGATTAAACCGGATGTACCGCAGTGCACCTGTCAACAAGATGACGTGACGGGCCAATATCCTGCATATCCCCAGCGCCCGAGACAGGCGCGTCCTGCTGTCTAACATATACCGCAAGGAGGATAGACACTAATATAATTAATATGCATGTACATACATATTATGTATGCACTATGACGCCTGTAATATGCGGATATACTAGAGCCCAAGGTACTGTAAGCTATTTAAACACCATTAGCCAAAAGTAAAATTGGATTGAGTTGGGTTAGGTTACTGTCCCCCCCGCCGGGGTCCTCGGTTTGTCGTACCGGGGGGCTTAGTAGGCCCTGACGTGTCAGGGCTGAAGCGAAGAAGGACCCCGAGGTGAGCCGCAACTGCACGACTTGCTACCGGGCAGTTGCGGCGGTCCGGCCGTATACAGGCCCATTACGACCGGACCAGGGTTGCCGAGGAAGAGGAGGAGCTGAGTGTTGTCGTTGCTCGCCTCCCTATCCTCGGCAACCCGACAGGGGCGCGCTGGGTCGCGTCGTGGTGGGTCGCAGAGGGATCGAGCGTCTCGACGCTCTCCCTTTGCGACGACAGGGCTCTGCCCTCAATTTGGGTCGCCGGGCGGAAGGCGGCCCCTTTGGCGAGACGCTCTCCGCGTGCCCCTCTGGCTCAGCAGAAGGCACAGCGTGAGAGTGGGCCCACGACGCCGGTCACGGGGATGATCGGCGTCTGAATCCTGGGCGGAGTGGTTGAGACATGCTGGGTGGCCTGGCATGTCTCGACGCGCGCGCGTGCTCGGTGCTGTGCATCCGACGACTGTTGTCGTGGGCTGCACAGCATCGACCACCGCCGCGCGAGGTGGGCCGCGTAGCGCGGCACGCGCATCACCGGAGGAGCTGTCGTATAGTCCCGACAGTGGGGATACAGGCTCCTCCGGGACTGCGCCGCTGGAGGCCACGTTGGGGTTTTAGTCGGTTCGAGTCCGACACACCGCCCTCTGCTTCCCCGAGTAGAGGGTGAAGGCTCGTGGGAGTTTCCCCAACTAAAAAAAAAAAAAAAAGGGGGGGCTCCGAATACTCCTGTGGTATCCCTGCCTGTCGTAGGAGGCGACTAAAAGGGCCTTTGGGGCTGTGGAGTGTTTGCGGGGGGGCCTGCATTCACTTCGTTAAGCAGCCCCAGAGAAGATGACGACACGTGGATCCTCGTCCGTTAAATAGGATGGGGTGACACTGTGGTCTGTGCCGTCATAAGCACCGCGAGGTGTTCTGGGGGCGAGGTTGCCTCTCCCTCGAGATGGGCCGCATGGATCGGCAGCGGCGTAGACGTAGATTTCGCGTAGAGTCCCGAGTGGGGAACTCGGAATCTGCGCCAACGCCCGAAGAATGACCACCGTGAGGTTTAGTCGGTAGTAGAGTGCTTTCCCCGCCTCTGAGCCCGACACACCCCAGGCCGAACCTAGGTTTACTTGGACGGTGCGTAAATGCATTCCTCACGTAAAAAAAAAAAAAAAAGTTACTGTGCCCAGGGCCACCCATAGGTTAAAGACGGCCCTGGTCTTTAAACACAGTCCGGCTAGCGCAAAAGTCGAATGTAGTTATAAACACAGGTGGGGTAGCGCAACGCATCACAAAAAGAAGTCCAAACCAAATTGACAGCTGATACTCGCACATGAAACTAATTTAGTCTCAATAATACGCCGACACTATATGGGAGAGCAAATTCTGAGCGCCCGCCGTCGCACTCCTAGAATGCAGATTGCAATCACAACATGTCACACGACACGAATAGAAGGTATGTCGTATAAAATAAACTGTATATTAGGAAAGTCGGTTTTTAGAAAACCGTGTTTTAACTTTTTTGTGTTGAGTGTGCGTACGTACATCAACTGGAATTCAATTAATAATAATAATAATAATTATATTTATATCAAGTAACACAGACTCTTTGGTTAGTTATAATTAACAAGTGTTGTTTGGACACTTGGCTTACATATGCAAGGGTTTTCGGGGCTTTCGGGACGTCTTATATAAAGGCGTGAACGCTACACCCTTGGAGGTTTAGTCATGCATTTCAGTATGGTTCGACTGCCTCGTTGGTCTAGTGGTAGCATGCGCCGCCTAAGGACCAAGAGGTCCCGGGTTCAAATCCTGGGTCGGGCCAAAAATTTGTGGCTGGGTATTTCAATATCCAAATTACTCAGTAACAGCCCGGAGTCAGGAAGTTGGCGGTTTAATCAGCCCCGTGCCTCGGAAAGCACGTTAAGCGGTTGGTCCTGCGCCTAACCTCTCTCCGGTCATGTCGAATTGCCGTCTCACCGGACGATGAGAGTGAAGGAATAGAGAGTGCACCTGTGTTAGCGCACACACTTGTGCACTATAATATCTCCTGCGCAGATGGCTAATCCTCGTTGAGATTGGCCGCCGTAACCGATAGCGGTTAGGAGGACATTAGTATGGTTCAAATTCATAGATTTGTTAGTTCCGAGGAGCATGAGAGACATTCGTCCCACGTTAGCTCAGGCTTTGGAATTAGTTACCTGGCGAGGTTATATTTATACTACAGCAAAGGTTTCTTCAAAAGGGGCTACGAAGACAAGTGCAAGATCAGTAACACACTTAGGATACCTCAAGTGCAAATGTCCACAGGCTGCGGTAACCGATCAACATCAATCAGACAAGTCGAACTTAGCTTAAGTACTATAAAAAAAACAGCTACATTTATGAATGAGACACGCAAAGACTGTAATTTAAGACAATCACGTGTCACATGATTATTTGCCTCAAGCGGGATTCGAACACGCGGCCTTGGGTTTCGAGTGCAGTCTCTTATTCTAGGCGAACCGGCTTGGCGACTTTATTTTTGTTTTTTGATGTACGACAAGTTTTTACGCGCAACAAGAAAGACTGCCGAATGGATAGTCAACCCAGGGGATCATACGAACTGTATAAAAATTATACTATTTTAATAACTTAGATATTGCTATGTATTAAGCGAATCCGCCAGTCGTAACTTTATTTTACTTTTAAGGGAATCATTATGTACTTATTTTATAGTCGTTTAAATGTAATAGGGATGATGACTGCATTAAAAAACTATAATTCTATTTAGTCCGTCAATTAGATTATACAAAAATACTAGACACATATTTTTCGCTTTACCAAAAAATTACAAAGATAATGAGCATCAAAGTTTTGGAGTGGGGACTTGCGACGTCACTACTTTGTAAAAATTTTACGAATGCGTGATGTCACGCGCAACTTGAAAGCATTGTATCTTCGTCAATGTTTGTTTGACAAAGAAATAAAAAATACGTGTTCAATATTTCTTTATAATCTAACTAACGGACTAAACAGATTTTTTTAGTCATCTAGCCTATTATTAGAATCCTGAAATTTTAATACTGTTCTTAAACCGATCAGTTAGTTCATATTTAAAGTAGAAGCGTCCTTATACACAAACTGTGATATCGTGATAGTCAAACAAAGACAATGTACTATAGTTACAATAAAGACAATTTGAGTTTCACAATCGGAGCTGAAATATGCATCAATGGCAAATCGGATACAACGACTCAGTTCAAATGTTCAGTTTCCTCAAACATTGGACAGATAAAGCTGCAGCGGTGTTTATATATAACCCTATATATATATATGTATATATATATATATAGGGGTGCTACGAATGTACACACGAATATTAATCTAATTGTTTCAGTATAGTATTCAGTTTGGCGGTGTAGAAAGTTGAGGATATTCAACAATATCGTATTGCAAACGTCGTGTAGCTCTTTAGTTATAAAAAGTTAGGACAATTTTTTTTTATATCAAAATCCACGTCTAAATAAGATGATAAAATTCCACACCATAATTTTAAAGGAAATTACATCATCCTGGTATAATGCCTTTATTAGTTAATATTTTCCTTAGACTTATGAGGATATGTCTGTTCATAACATCATAATTATTGTCCAAATTTTTTGTTATGCAAATATATATATTAGGAATGGTAAAGAGAGCATTACCACCATACAATATCATACATAAAAACACTCCATCGGATCAGTGGCGTCACATACGACATCGGTTCACGACCGAACCTGTTAATGCAATTAGCCTCCACGCCACCGGCCTTTCAAACATTCGGTGGCATATACAAGCCCAATGAAGCAAACATTCTAGAACTTTCCACCGGATCCACCGGCGCGTCGGCACAAAGTCAGTTATCTCAACTTGAGCGAACTTGGTTATAAAGCCAGCGATGAGTGCTCGTAAATTGTCACACTTTATAAAAATCCAGTACCAAGAAATGCGGCTGCACTTTTAGCAGAAAGCGGAACTGGCCTAAGTTAAAAAAGAAAAACGGTCTTGACGATTTATTACCCAGCACTACGCGCCAGAATATAATTTCCTAAACAAGATTGCTTTGTCTCTTCAGGTAGATTTTTCTACGCCATTATCTTCCTTAAAGTGTATTGTATTGTGTAATACATACATACATACTATCACACCCACAATTCTCGGCGTCCTCACTAGGCTCCTCTAATCACCTTAAGCCAACATTTAATTAAGATAATTAAACGGAAAATTATGAAAACATTAAGTGACAAGTGGCTTGCTTGTCGCCTACCTTAAATATTACGTTAATCGCATTTAACGACATGATAAATAATAAATAATAAATAAATAATTATCCGACTACATCACATACATTGATCAGACTCCGAGGTAAGTAGCTTAAGCACTTGTGTTACAGATATCAGAATCAACAGTGGTATTACAAATATATACTTAAATATTTGATATTAGCACCCAGACACAGAAGAAACACAAGTATTCATCATACGAATGTTTGTCCTGGGTGGGAATCGAACCCACAACTTTTGGCGCATGGGGCAGGGTCACTACCGAATGCGCCATCGAGCCAGTCAATGGACACGATTAGTATATTATGTAAGTCCCAGACCTACATATTGTCAAAAACCGTATTTATCCACGGAGCAAACTATCCTATGACATATATATTTAAGAAGCATTTACTACTCTCTTTTTTATAATACATAATACATCCACGTGTTCACTGCATACAAGCGCTGAGCGACAGCGGAAACTAGGTCGAGAATACCGTAGACGATCGCTATCAGCCGGTCCGCCAGCCCTACGGCGGACAATCGGATCGCCATTAGAGCTGTGCGAACGTCCAATTAAGTGCACGCTAATATCGACCTTAGCATTGACGACACGCTTCCGACGGCCGTGGTGGGTGATTTCGGTGGACACATTGTCATTGAGAGATGAGCGTGTTAAGACCAGTTGTTTGTATACATAATTTGATAGCTAGAACTACGCATTAAGTTTTACTATGGACACTAAGTAATAATACACTTGATACGAGGACAATTGATAGAATAGTACATACATACATAACATACATAACATCACGCCCATAATCCCCGAAGGGGTAGGCAGAGTCAAAGGGGCAGTATGCCCCTTCAACCACATTCAGCCAAAAACAAAGTTGGGCTGGGTTAGATGGAAAATTGTGAAAAAGCAGTGACAAGCGGCTAACCTGTCGTCTGCACAATCACACACCCAAAACCCGATATACCATTAGTCGCCTTTTACGACATGCTAGGCAAGAACCACAGTTGGCATTTTATTTTTAAGTCCCAGACCAACATGGGACAGTGGGCTGGGTTGGATGGAAAACTGTGAAAAAGGAGTGACAAGTGGCTAGCTCGTCGCCTACTTAAACACATACCCAAAAGCCCGTAAACCATTAGTCGCCTTTTACGACATGCTAGGCAAGAACCACAGTTGGTACATTCTTTTTTTTTTGTCCCAGATTAACATGGGCCAAGTCCCAGACCAACATGGGGCATAGAATAGTAGATTAATGATAAATTATTAGTAAAAAGATTCAAATCCGCTAACGTAAGCTCTTATGATCACTATATGAGCTTATTACTATACTATAGATAGATATAGATATAGAGCACTATTCCATAGCTAGAGACTCTATTCAAGTCGTATAAGAAAAAGCGACCTATCGGTGTCCAGTTTTCTGTCAGTGTGCGTATATTATTATTGGATCGGGATTCCGAGCGATGTAACTATAACAAATAAAAACGTTGAATGAGTGTAAATTAGTTATGGCCATTTAAAAAAAAATACACACACGCACATAACATCACGCCCATAATTCCCTAAGGGGTAGTTAATCAAAGGGGCAGCAGGCACCTTTAACCAACTTCGAGATCGACCAGTAAGTGTTTACACAAAATCTTTCTCCCCGAATGAAAGGGCTCGTCCCTAAAATTATTTCAACGACAAACGCGAACTTACAGAAAAGACGCTGGCGTTAAAGAAGTATTTAATATAAAACTTTAAATGCTCGAGTCCCTTTCACCCGAATTCATCGAGCCACCCCGACGTCTCCGACAGTACACTGCTATGAAAACATATCTCGAAGTCATTTTCGGAAAATCGCATCGCATCAGTCCATTCATCCCGCGGCGGTCAGACGGAGGGGTCAAATACATAACGCCTTATGTGCGCGTCGCGCGAACCTAAAGTCTTGTTTCACACCATATTGAACGGAAGCCAAGTTTGCTTGCCGAGATTTTAATCGTTAAAGAGAAGATGAACAATATCGCAAGACGCTTTTGTTGTTCAAAAGCCAACTGTTATAAATTCAAGACAAATAAAGAGCCCATAGTATAAAGGGGATCGTTTTGTAATTTATATTATTAAAACCGGCCAAGTGCGAGTCCGACCCGCTCACAGAGGGTTCCGTACCATTATCTTTACATCAGACACTAAACATCTAAATATTCTGTAAATATTTCAAGTTTCTACCTGTTGCCGTTATGAATATCGAGCAAAAAACGGCAAAAAAAATCACATTTGTTGTATGGGAGCCCCCTTAAATATTTATTTTATTACGTTTTTATTTGTTGTTATAGGGGCAACAGAAATATATCCGTAATATATACTTCACGGATACGTGAAAGACAGACAGACAGACAGACAGACAGACAGACAGACAGACGTACGGACGTACGGACGGACGGACAGAGAAGTCTTAGTAATAAGTTTCCCGTTTTTGCCTTTGGGTACGGAGCACTAAATATGGATCGCCAAATGTGTTGCTAAGCGGAAAACTGGAGTTCGACTTGACTAAATAAGCCTTTAATATTGTTATATTTTCGTTTAGGCACAAGGAAGATTCTATTGTAGACAATAAAATTGCGGGAAAAATAGTAAAAACAACACTATTCTTTATATAGATACCACACACACATAACATAACGCCCATAATCCCCGAAGAGGTAGGCATAGTCCAAGAAGTCGCCTGTCGCCCACACAATCATATACAATTACATTAGGTAATTGGTATCTATACCAATTGTGATGCGATATTGTTATAAAAAAAAAATGCCGCGTATTTTAAAAATAATCTGAGTGATGTCATAAGCCATAGCCATTAATAATACACTAAATAAAAAAACATTCAGTCGAATTGAGAACCTCCTCCTTTTTTTTGAAGTCGGTTAAAATTAAGGAATGTCCTAAACGTATTTAGTTAATACGTCACTAGGACATACTCTACTCCGGTGGAATTCAGTGTAATATTATATGTGTTAATTTATGGGTTAAAACATTTTTAAGTCATCTTACCTATTGACATTACAATAGGTTTAACGGTTTTGGCGTGAAAACCTAACATACGCAGTTACTAATATTTATATACCTTTTTAATATCTTAACTTATATTTTTTACTACTACTAAAATTAAAAACGTTTTCAGGCGTAATGATTGACGAAGTAAGTAAGTTAGTGAAGTGTGTAAGGGCCGTGCCTTAGTGCGCTCGGAACTCTCCACCTACCCTCCCGTTAGGGAGATGACGTGAAGATAGTTTAGTTTAAGTAATGATTCAAGAAATGTTAGGAATGGATTTTTTACCAATGAGGGTTTACAAAAACACATAAACTTATCGCTGTCCCTATTGGCTCTTTGTTGCCAGCAGTTTGTTCTGAAAACTAACCAATGAGGAGGGTGACAAGACCGTACGTCACAGTTACGCCATCTATCTGATGTTTTAATTCGAAAAACCCTCATTGTTCGGGACTCTTCAACTCAACGTAAGCCAACCACTGCAATGCAGCTTATGGCACGAAATGCATTAAGCGATGCAATTATAGCCAAAATATGGATGTAGTGCCGAAGAGATCTGGACGCGTTTTATTTAAAACTTGGCTTCCAGTAGATCGCACCCTTCTCCCGATGAAGGGGTTCTATGGCTCGTATACACTAAGCTGGACTTACACAAGTGCGTGGCGCTTACTTAGTTATGCCAATTATTTAGTTACGGGTGATCTATTCACATATGCTAGCAGTTTTCCCAATTAACAAGTTGGAAATATTCGTTAAAAATTATTGGCATTACCAAACAACCAAATAGTCTAATCAGAAAATTACTACAGTATAGGACTTAACACTAACGTCATATTATGACATAAATTTAAAAAAATGTTTTTTTTTTTACGTTACAACAACACGGTCGAGTGGTTATTATCCTGAAAGTTTGCAACAGTATAGAAACAGTATAGATTTTTCATGAAAAAATATTTGCTTCAAAGCGATTTGATAAAGCTACTTTCACGAGAGCGTAGGAGTCTAAGCCCAGTGGGATAATAATATTGAGCAAATAATAAAATTCAATTATAATCCGTTTCACGTAAGCTGATTCCCGTGAAAGGAGTCATTACTCCTTTTCAAGCATCGTACTTTCTACGAATCAACATTTTCAGTTTAAACATGTTTAATTTTATACGCTAATATTATTGTAAAAAATAATTAATAATCTCCATTTATTAATGTGAACACGATTTTTGCGTGCGTTCGCTTAAGACATATTTGCATTTATTATTTACGTGAGAATACCAGTGTGAATATATTGTTTTAATCAGAATTCAAAATAAAATAAAAAAGGCGATTAATCTACCCTACAACTTTGTATTGAATAGCAAAAACAAAATCGAATGGCTGTCATACGGATGCATAACTATTATTAACGTCAAATTCATAGTGTTACGCAACTCATATTACGTGAAATGGACTATAGTGAACTCATCTTTTGTTCGATGGATTCTGTGAAGGTTATTCTTCCGTAGTTACAGTTTGAAGACGCCCATTGGGTTCGAAACAAGTAGCAAACCTACGCAATTTCCCAGCCTTACATCATTAGGAATTATAATGGCCAGATTAAAAAAATACTCTACAGATAAAATATACAACAAAGTACTGAAGAAAGTCTATCGGAAATTCTATTTATGCAATAGATAACGTCATTTCAATTCAGTCGTAGGTTTTGTACTTTACATACATACATACATACATACATACATATCATCACGCGCGTAATCCCCGAAGGGGTAGGCAGAGTTCAGAGGCAGCTAGCACCCTTAACCGCATTCAGCCAAAAAAATAAAACTGGGCTCGTTTTAGGTACACTTTATTGGATTGCTACTTATATCATCTACTTAGGTAGAAAGGCTTTTAAATCGTTTACGTATTGAAAGATCAGCCCTTAGTTAATATAACCGTTACCAATAACATTATCAAAATAGAATTATTAAAAAATTGGGACAATATTTTTTAAATGGAAAAATAAAGGTCTATACAAGTTTTATGCTTTTTATCCACATTCACGGGTTCAACCCCTTATTTGATTGGACTAAAAGCGTGAACGCATCATATCCTTAAGTAATTGTTCAATTACGTTCACATAAATGATACTTAACCAACGTTTAAATTGCCGAAATGTAATTTGTATGAAATGAATTACTATACTATTCAGAAATTAATGCATTAATATATTTGGATAATAATATGGCACCAATAACTGCAACACTGAAAATCGCTTCAATAGGTAGTAACCGCGCGAAAATTCAATTTCCGCACGAAAATGTAAATTAAACCGCGACCGAAATGAGATACTAGTGTTTCAATTTGTCGGTAAAGGTTTATTTTGAAAATATGGATGGAAGGTGATGAATAATACCGCACAGTATTTATTTTACGGTGACCATTTATGACTGGAATGCCGTAAGAACTTTGTACTTACATATATACATTTACATATTTTTTGTATATACTTATACATAAAATATGTGCATTTATATATTTAACCCGTAATCACTGGATATTGCGTAGTAGTAAAACATGAAGCATATTTAGAGCTAGTATTGTGAAAAGGGGCATTAGCTTTAGAAGTTCAGGTTAGAGCTAATAAAAGCCTGTACTTTTTCTCACTTAAATAATATTAATGAATGGACCATAGGGCATATGTTTTATAAATAAATAATTATTGTAAAAAAAATACGATTTTTACTTTTGCAGTCTCTAAATACATTCCTTTTTTTAAATAAAGGAATAACATTAGAAAGTACATTTACATTATTTATTGGTTATGAAGAGAAGTAAGTAAGTAGTAAGAAGAGAATCAATATACACTTATATATGCATATTGCAAGTATTTTATGCCCATTTTACATAACTAACTAACTAACTAAACTTCACGCCACTTCCCTAGCGGGGTAGGCAGAGAGAACCGAACCATTTTACATGCTTATTATTAAATAATAAATAAATGTTATTACACGTTCTTTTAATTTACGTTCCGTCATTAAGTCCCGTCTATTGAGGTCCTATTGAGGAGTATCTCGGATTATTACGATACACCAAAGGAGAGACTCCGGCGTCTTTCGTTCCAAAGCCTTCAGAACCCGATAGCTGCTAAGGACTGGACAAAGCCCCGTAATTGGCCCGTGGACCGTTTGTCACGTTATTTTATACTACCTGCTCGGCTGGAGCGGAATGGGAGCTTTCTGTGCATTGTTAGGGTTGAAGGTTATTATTAGGTACTAGAACGCGGGTAGTATGCAAATGACACCCCACATTTTATATTTTTTTTGTTTACGCTTGTTTAGTTTTGCAGATTTGTGATAATGTTAATTTTATAGCGCGAAGACCACCCACTTTTAATAAATGGTAATTTTAAAGGAAAATTTATATCGATGCTTAATTAATATATGTGTAATGCATATTACCTACATCATGTATTCAAATAAAAAAGACATGGTAAAAGTAGGATTAATAATTAATAGGATTAATAGGATGGATGAATGGAATAGATTGAAAAACACTGAAATAGAAGATCGAAATATCAAGTTGGTTTTTACACTTTATCGACGATGTATGGTTATTATTCAGATCCCTTAAGTGATTTATTGTAATGGTATCCACATTTAAACACGTGAGTTATCTCTGCTCTGGTTTAGTGCCTACCAAGGCGGCTACTTTCCCATGATTACCATGGGACAGTAGCCTTGAATAGATTAAGCAATGAGGGTATTTTGAATACAGTTGTCCACACAAAGCCTAATCACAACGTAGCACTTCCTCGAAGGACTTAGTGTTGACTAAATTCCTTTAGTTAAATAATACAAAGTAAGGAGCGGTGGTAGCTCAATGGTTAGGACACGCGCCTCTTAACCGAGGAGTGCGGGTTCAAACACGAGCACGTACCTCTGGATTTTTCAAGTCCATGTACGTATTTATACCACTAGCTCGACGGTGAAAGAAAACACCGTGATGAAACCTGCAAATACAAACAACTTTGGATTTGTAACCATGATCCAAAAATTGGCTGGTTCCCCTATCTTAGGGTTGCGAAGGTCAGATCGGCAGTCGCTTCAATGTAATTACCAGACTCGCTAACTCCTGGATCATGGTCTAAGCGGACCCCGTCTAAGCATGGGACATAACGCTAGGAAGATGATGATGAATAATCCTTCTTGAAGTGGTTTTTAAGTAAATTTAATATGCAATGTTTTTTACAACCGCATTTTTTATTTTATTTTATTTTGATAGTGTTATTGGCCCCGGTTATATTAACTGAGGGCTGATCTTTCAATAGATAAACGATATGAAAAGCCTTTCTACCTAAGTAGATGATTTAAGTAGCAATCCCAAAGTATAAAACGACCCCAGTTTTATTATTTGCCTGAATGTTGTAAAGGTGGCTGCCCATTGACACTGCCTACTCCATCGAGAACGATGAAAAAAGAAAATAGATTGCACCTCTCATTGGATATACCACATACATCCTACCAAAGTCAATAATATCAATGCGGACATAACTCTACCAGTTATAAACGTTTGTAAGTCCTAGAAATATAATTTACGTAAAACTTAGAAATATCATCCGGAGAATCAGTGAACAAATTATTTGATACGCCAAAATTCAAACACTAAGAAACAACGTTATTTTCCATAGAAAAGTAAGAGAATCCGCGGTACGCTACATTCAATGTAACAGAACTAATTACGTAGACAGAGCTCCACAGCTACATTCACAGTTAATTGAATCAAAGCCCAATTTAAATTATTATAACAAACATTTCTAGTCATGGAGCTGAATAGTCGCATACCAATCACGATAATATGCATAGCTTGCACAAAGCGGGCCCTTAAATTTAATTAACTGCATTCTGTCCAAGTAAAACGGTAGCGTAAATCAAAATCGATGTTAAATAACCATACAGTATTTTCCGTTTATTGTATCTGCTATATTGGAGCTCAAAGGATAAAACATATAACTAGCTAAACTTTACACCACTTCCCTAGCGGGGAAGACAGAAATAACCGCACGCCTTATAGGACGGTCTTTACACACGTCACTCGCTTCTTCAACATTCATGATCCTTTACATGCAAGCTCTACTGTTTTTATGACTCCTAACATCACCTTCTGTTAACACACGACCAATCTGATCGTGGTAGGTGAGGCTGGGCCTTCCGCGGCTCCTATATCACTTTCGCATTGTATATCTGTTTAGGCAATCCTTCGTCATCCATTCTTTCCACATGTCCGAACCACCGGAGCATGCCTCTTCTTTCCTTGACTCCAACGTTATGTTTCAGACCGAATCTCATTCTTACTTCATCACCCCGAACGCAATCTGTGAGTCACTTTTTATAACTTCTTCTTTACATAGTATTAAACAAAGTCACCGCTTCTGTCTGTCCGCTTAGATCTTTTAAACTACATAAGGGATGTGCAGTAGTGCAGTTTTATATACTTATATTAATAAAAAGAGGAAAGATTTGTATTTTTGTGTGTGTGTATGTTTCTAATAAATAAACTCAAAAATTACTGTGCCGATTTCAAAAATTCTTTCACCATTGGAAAGCTACATTATACGAAAGTAACATAGGCTATATTTCATCCCCATCTTCCCACGCGTACGGGAACCACGCGGGTGAAACCACGGGACGCTGCTAGTCACCAATATATAGAGTGATTCAAGAGGAAGGTTTATAAGTCAAAGTCAAAGTCAAAATATTCTTTATTTATATAGGTTTCAAAGAAACACTTATAAATCGTCAAAAACAGTTGAAAGAGATATGGTTCTACCATCGGTTCGGAATGTTGCATCTACCGAGAAGAATCCGGCAAGAAACTCGGTAGTTACTTTTTTCAACAACAGTATTAACAAAGTTATAAGAATCATATTTAACTTTGAATCATGTTGCAAAGTGGGCCTGGTTTGAAATAAGAAGAAATAAAAATTTATAATAACTAAGAAAAAATAAAAATATGACCCGACCAGAGCAGACCAGTCCCCAAAGGCGGCACCTGTTCCCAAGCATGACGTATGTGTCAGCCATCGCTTCACTCAACCATATTTTAGGGAAAGTAACGACCCGCCACATAGCGCCACCAGTATATTCTTATATCGTTTTCATAATAAACAAAAGGTTAGTAAACCACTACGTTTCAAATAGATTACTCAACCTGAAAGTTCGCATTAAAAGTTTATCCAATTTTAAAAGATAATTTTCGCCTTTGCGCAAACTTTTCCAGAGTTCTGTTTCCCAGAACATATTTTGTAGCATAAACCCTGGAACCCTTCTAAGGTTTCATCTTAGACGTGATTCCAAGACCGGGCTTGGGGATTCATCGAACGGCAAGTTCTTAAATTTAAATATACATTATTTTTAACTATCAAAACTGAGTGAACAAGTTCAAGTTATATTAAAGCCTGAGTTGTTAGTTCAATATGGAACTAGAGTCGTAAGTCGCCGCTCATGTCTGTTCGTTTAGAAATTTTTAAACTACGCAAGGGAAAAAGGAAGGCTACGCAAAGATAGGAAAAAAATAATAATAAAAAATATGACCGATATTTGACACATTAAATATATAATTAATATCAGACTACATCACATACATTGATCTGACTCCGAGGTAAGTAGCTTAAGCACTTGTGTTACGGATATCAGAATTAACAGCGGTATTACAAATATATACTAAAATATTGGATATTAACACCCAAACACAGAACAAATACAACTCATCATACGAATGTTTGTCCTGGATGTTAATCGAACCCGCAACTCTTAGCGCATGGGGCAGGGTCACTACCGAATGCGCCATCGAGTCAGTCAAAAAAAATGTAAGGAAAACTACGCAAAGATATAGTTTAAAAGGTCCACTTAGATGTTAATTACCATTAACCTACAGCCTAACCCCTCAGAAAATACGAGTAGTATGGATTCACGTGCTCGTAATTCGCACATTTGCATTGCAGGAATTAGCCGAGCGCTGAGAATGCCGCTGAATAAACGCGCAAGCTTCCACTCCGCTGAGCAATCACAAGCTCAAGTGCAGAACCAGCGATGCTAGGGGACTTATAGAATCTGCGAAAATTCACAATTTGATTGTTGAACGCGTTTGTCACCGGCGTTAGACGCAGTCAGTGCATCGCGTGGAGCTGGGTGCGTATTGATTAAAGCTGCCTATAATAGGTAATTTTACTGGTAAAAAGAAGTTTATATTCAGTCAGATTATCAAGAAATATTTAAGACATCATTTGCTTTATTTAATACTCGACAACTTGCGAAGATATTGCACGTCTAAATTAAGAAGTGGGGCGCCTTGGACGCGAATTTTTAACGTGCTGTATTTCATCATTTTTGGTTTGTTGGACACAATATATATTGGCCTGGCGAACTAAAAAAAAAATGTTTAGTCAAGTAGCCAATTCTTAGAATTAGTTTACAACATTGTTTTGAAAATCTCCAACGGGCCACTGACTATTACAATTGATTTTATTAAAAAAAAATGAATATGCTGAAATTTATGCTCCAAAAAAAAACAATACATATTTTGAAATTCTGAAACTCGTTACACAGGCCAGTCAGGGAAGTCGCCCGCGGGTCTTTTTATTATTTTCTGATATGTATAATTGATATCTCATGTCAGATGCAGGAATAATCTGCAATTAAATTTCTCGTGCTCTATGGCGTTCGGTTCTCTCTGCCTACCCTGCTAGGGAAGTGACTTGAAGTTTAGTTAGTTAGTTAGTTTAAATTTGTAAAAGCTCGTTACATTTTAGGGGTGTGGGGGGGGGGAGCGGGGGTAGACACGCACTACCTCTCGATTTTTCGAATGTAGGTAACGGAGTTATACGATTTAAGCGGAGGTGTGAATAAACCAGACCGGAGAAACCTGCACATTTAAATATCTATGGATGTTCATTCAAATAATCAAGATCTATTTCATTTGGATCAAAAAAGCAGTCAACTGCTTCAAATAATGAATTGTAAAAGTTCACTTTCACGTACTATCCCCACCAAACAATGTTCACTGGACATTGAAAACAGCATCTCATATATTTTAGGTACTTTACCCGTCTTTGAAAGACGGCGCCATCAGAGTCTAGATCACTAGGCACCTCCCGCTTAATTCGACAACGACTGCATCTAGCACGCGTAGGAGCAAACTCGTTCAGCGACTAAATTGCAAATCTCAGCAGAGGATTCTAATATATATTTCCATACATACATGGATAGGCAGAGTTTAGGAAGAGATAAGTTTCTTAAATTCATACATAGATAACATAACGCCCGTAATCCCCGAAGGGGTAGGCAGAGTCAAAGACAGCAAGTCCCTATAACTACATTCAGCCGAATATAAAACTAGACTGGGTTAAATGGAAAATTGTCTACACAATCACATACCCAAAACCTGATTAGTCGCCTCTTACGACATGCTAGGGAAGAAACGTACAGTTGGCACATTCTTTTTAAGCCCAAGACCATCATATGATCCCAGCCAGACCAATAGGGACAGACCAACATGACCTTAAATTCAAACAAAATTAAATTTTTTTGGTTGAGGTTTAAAGATTCCCTATTTTTCAATAAATAAAAACAATGACACTTACTTGATAAAATACTAATCAATAAATAAATAAGATGATTAAATTTCATTCGTTCTAATAACTGGTCAAAAATTACATACATACATAACACCACGTCCATTATCCCCGAAGGGGTAGGCAGAGTCAAAGGGCTAGCATGCCCCTTCAACCACATTCAGCCAAAAATAAAGCCGGGCTGGGTTAAATGGAAAATTGTGAAAAAGCAGTGACAAGCGGCTAACCTGTCGCCTACACAATCACACACCCAAAACCCGTTATACCATTAGTCGCCTTTTACGACATGCTAGGCAAGAACCACAGTTGGCATATTCTTTCTTTTTAAGTCCCAGACCAACATGGGACAGTGGGCTGGGTTGGATGGAAAGCTGTGAAAAAGGAGTGACAAGTGGCTAGCTCGTCGCCTACTCAGTCACATACCCAAAAGCCCGTAAACCATTAGTCGCCTCTTACGATATGCTAGGCAAGAACCACAGTTGGCACATTCTTTTTTTTTTGTCCCAGACCAACATGAGACAAAAATTACTGGCTTAAAAAGACAACCGATCGACAACAAAGAACAACTAGTTTTAAAACAAAGAAAAAAATATTTATTCCGCTAGATAAAGTTACTGTGATAACAACATCTGACTACACTTATAGTAAACTAATTCTGTGGTCTTGTGTACAAAGCAAAACAATCAACAATAAAGTTGAATGCAGTTCTAAAGCTAACGCATACAACTCAATATAATTGTGACAAGGCATTGTTCGGCCGTTACCGCAAGCGACAACAGAAGTAACATCACGGTATAACATTGAAACTATAAACTGCGTTGTCGTATGTTTGAAGAGGAACTTCGAATAAATAAATATCCGACAACATTATATACATTGATCTGACTCCGAGCTGAGTAGCATAAGCACTCGTGTTACGGATATCAGAAACAACGGTGCTAATGCAAATATAAATATATAGAGTGTTGCCGACCCTGGCTATTTTAGTTTTATATTGATACTTTTTACACCTTTTATTATTTTTGTATTCAAGTTTAGAATTTCAATTTTATTTTGATATGAAGCATCTATTGATTTTCTACAGTCTTTTGGAAAATATACGTCTGTTCACAGCTTGGCAGTTTTATCATTTATAGTGAGGATTGAACCCAAAACTCTTAGCGCATGGAGCAGTGTCGTCACTACCGAATGCGCCATCGAGCCTGTCCATTACTTTCAAGGGTTCTGTTTGAAAAAATAGAAAACACCTATAGCTTTACAAATAAGTACGCACTATAGCTCTATACCTATACAAACTTTTATACTATCAAAGAATTACACAAAACCAAAAATAAAACCAAATACGTTTTAAATATAATAAAAAAAACATGTCAGTTTAAAAGTAATGAAACAATAATTTGAAAATTACAACATTCGCTGAACCGTTAAGCAACTGGCTAATAAAACTCAAACTCGTATCCAAAACAAATAAAACTTGCAACTAAAATGACAATAAGAGTCATTACTTTTTTTTTCCAAATACTTCTTGTAGCTTTTCAGGGAACCTCGCACGTGGCTGAACCTCTAAAGTTTAACCCCATTTCGAAACCTTGAAAATTTATTAACAAACTAACCGAACTGCTCTTTGCGAAATCGGAAACTTCCCTGCATCCACACCTACCTACTCATAAGCAATTTCCAAATACATTTTGCGTAGAACACGTGACGTCGAAATTGAACAAAAATAAGTTTGCAAATTTCACTTGACCCTATATTTAAGTCAGTTAAGATCCAACGTGACGGAATAACTGAAACGATAACTTTGTTTCAACAATATATTTGTTGCGTCGACGCGAGGATCGAACCCGCAACTTTTAAGCCCCTCAACCGTTGAGCGTGCTAAAAGTCATTTCAACATGGCAGTTGGAAAGTCGTTCAGAATATTCAACTTAGTCGGAATATAAATATAAACTTGTGGTATATATATTATTATAATCAATTACATTATAAATATCAGACTACATCACATACATTGATCTTACTCCGAGGTAAGTAGCTTAAGCACTTGTGTTACGTTTATCAGAAACAAAGGTGGTATTACAAATGTATACTTAAATATTGTATATTAACACCCAGACACAGAACAAACATAGGTATTGATCATAAGAATATTTGTCTTGGGTGGGGATCGAACCTACAACTCTTGGAGCACGGGGCAGGGTCACTACCGAATGCGCCATCGAGCTTGTCTAATTAATTGGTGATTCTGAAAGTGTCTTAAACCGATTAACTACATAGGGTGCATACGATACCATTTTGTCCGAGTCAGGCGCGGATGCGGGTAGGCGTAATAGGGGCAATTCGATTCCGCTAGCCCCGAGCCCTAATTAGATTTTGTACAAAGGATCCATGTAGTTCACGGGCACAGCAAAAATGCCACGGGCTAAGTGAGACACGGAACTATGAAAGGGTTATAATGATAACGCTAGCCTGATCAAGTTAAGAGTTTATGTATGTCTACCACTGTATCCTTCACATTTGAAAGACTTCTTCGATAGATCGGGTACTGTAAATTGTGTTTACGTAATTAGGTACTACAGTCCAATATTACTGACTAGCTGTGCCAGCGGTGTCACCCGCGTTTATGGTTAATATTATAAAGACTATTTCCGTCATACATGATTTCTATGTAACTTTAACCATTAAGGCTGCACACGCGACGCTAAAAAAATGGAGTAACTTCTCCCGTTTTCCCAACATTTCCCTTCACTACTCTGCTCCTATTGATTGTAGCGTGATGAAAAGTATACTATAACCTGCCCAGGAGTATGAAGAATAATTGTACCAAGTTTCGTTAAAATCCGTCGAGTAGTTTTTGTTTCTATAAGGAACATACAGACAGACAGACAGACAAAAATTTTACTGATTGCATTTTTGGCATCAGTATCGATCACTAATCACCCCCTGATAGTTATTTTGAAAATATGTTTCATGTACAGAATTGACCTCTCTACAGATTTATTATAAGTATAGATTAATATTAATATAAAGAACACAAATAGTAACCTAGAATATTTTTATATCATAAAGAGCCGGTTAATATCCTATCTTTATCAGATATTCCATTTTGTTTTCAACTGTGATTCGTGTATCACAAAGATGTAATAACCCCAGCAAGTTCCATACATTCTATCAGCATCTTCCTAGCGTTATGTCCCGTGCTTAGACATGGTCCGCTTAGACCATGATCCAGGATGTAGCGAGTCTAGTAATTACATTGAAGCGACGCCGATCTGAACTTCGTAAACCTAAGATAGGGGAACCAGACAATTTTTGGATGGTGGTTACAAATCCAAAGTTATTTGAATTTGCAGGTTTTTCATCACGATGTTTTCCCTTACCGTCGAGCTAGTGGTATAAATACGTACAAAGATTTGAAAAATCCAGAGGCACGTGCCCGGGTTTGAACCCGCACCTCCTCGGTTAAGAGGTGCGTGTCTTTACCATTGAGCTACCACCGCTCACAAGTTCCATACATTCCATATGTAAGTAAAAAGTTTAGAGTAAAAAAAAAGTATTTATTTATTAAGGTTATTAATTAAATAGACTACTTCGGTAGTGTTACAAATGTCCACAGACGAACATCTACCAATCACCCACTCAATAGCGTGAATAAATAACTATTACCTCACATGCAATACTCTAATTTAAATGCACGCTGCACGAACACGAAGCGCATATACGTGCCGCTGGCGCGCAGCCCGGGTGATCAACTTATGGCCGTGGAGAAACCTAACCTCCATATGTAGACGCAGCACAATAATAACGTTAGGGGGCGCAATCTCACGGGTTTGCCGGCGCGGTATCTTGCAGATTAGCCATTTTAATATTGACGCCTAGACGTGTCGAGATATCATTTACATGATATAAACTATCATGTAAATGATAAAATTATATCAGACACATCACCCGGAAATAGTCAGTCAGAAATTATTTTGTGTCCAATTTTTTTTAAATATGCAGATATTGTATTTAGCGAAGATAGTTAAATTATAAAGACACACCTTCCCTCCCTTCCAAAGAGTGTAGATTCAAACCCGAGCACGTGCCACTAAGTCGACGATAATAAGGAATCGTTAGAAAATCTACACTTTTAAAATAACAACGGATTAATTTTCTTGTACCTTAATCAATTTAACGACCAGACTGACCTTATAAGTCTTATGACCAAATCAGACTGACAAAGCACAGGGCGAGTAAAAATGAGATTGCAACTAACATTTTGGGCAGTACTGAGGAATATTAACCCATATGCACACCGCAGTCTGTGAGGTAATATAATTTTAGCAATCTAAAATCATATATCCTCCCAATTAGTTTCCCTATCGCGACAAACAGCCAAGTCTACGTCACCATTTCCCTTGACACAACTGGGTCAAACTTTGGCTCCTGGTGGCACTCACCACATGGCAGGTGATAAGAAGAAATGGATCATATAATGACCGTCAGTAATTCAAATTCATATTTTAAATTAAAAATATCTCTATTTATATAGGCTTAGAAAGCACTTATAAAAAGTCATTATACAAGGGGCTTGCTGCTCCTTTGACTCTGGCAAACCCTTGCGGGATTATGGGCGTGATGTTATGTATGTATGTAAATAATAATAATCGAGAAGAAACCGGCACGAAACTCTATACTTACTCTTTTAAATGTCAATTATAAAATTATGTTAACTTAATTAATATACACTTAGGCTAGATATCACTGTAGGTGAATCATTATGAAGTTAACCCTTGTTATTTAAGTAGTCTTCAGTCTTGAAATAGCCCTTGTTATAATGCTGGCCAGAGATATTTGGCTATCGCGAAATTTTTGTATCTCTGTCAGTCAACGTTTTGTAGAGCAGGATAGAAAGTCAAATCTTCGCGGTATTGCAATAGTGTGGCCGTACAGTAACGCCATGCTGCTTTTCCTATTGCATTACTGCAAGCTTGACTCGCTCAATTATGGCGTTGACGTCCGCGCACCCATGAAGTACCGTAAATATTTATAGCAAATGTCAAAGGTAATTGGCGTGTTTTATTGGTATAAGCGGGGTAGGTATGCTAGTACTGGTACTAGAAGTTGGTAAATGCATACTGCCGTATATATAATGCCGTATATATCCAAGCAACAGAGAGCTTGAATATTTGCGGAATAATTGATTATGTAGAAAAAAATAAAACATGAACTGTGTAATTAGAATACATAAAGAATTGTAGGTTTTTGAATTGAATTGAGGTTAAGATCTATTTTACATTAGGTTACATATTTTATCAAATGATTAACAATATTATAATTCAGTCATAGAATTAATGTTTTGCTAACTTAGTTTGGCAAGATAGAACAAAAAAAACTACGTTGTGGTGTCTTGTTAAACTAAACATAGTTAGGAATTTAGGAAACTTTCTAAATGCTACATTGGGGTATCCCAACCGATATTTCACCGAGCCTCTCCGAACTAAAAATAATATTTACATGCAATATGCAATGTAGAACATATTTATGAGCACACAACCTTCCTTATTACCCACTCAAAACCTCTTTTAACTAATGTAACAAATCATAACAATATTTGTATATATCCAGTTTCCAATTATCCAAGCCATATAATATCCCGCCTGACGCACTGTTAATACAAATTACTCGTTGAACCATGTTTTGTATAATGAAATTGCAATAACCGCAGACACGATACGAATTTCAGCGACAATTGAGTCCGGTTTAAAAAGCGTACTACGAATAATTATTGACTACCCATCGCTTTGGGTGCAATTAATGAATGGCCATGATGTAAGTCTGTTAGCCAGTAACCATTAAAAGGCAAATTATCATTTGCGTATGTTGTGTGGAATACGATAATTCTGGGTGGAAGGTCCCATCTACACTATTTAAAGCTAAGGAGTTTGTGTTTGTTTAGACTGGCTCGATGGCTCATTCGGTAGTGACCCTGCCCCATGCGCCAAGAGTTGTGGGATCGATCACCACCCAGGACAACATTCGTATGATGAATACTTGTGTTTGCTCTGTGTCTGGGTGTTAACATTGAAAATTTAAGTATATATTTGTAATACCACTGTTGTTTCGGATATCCGTAACACAAGTGCTTAAGCTACTTACCTCGGAGTCAGATCAATGTATGTGATGTAGTGTATATACATATATATATATAGAAATACATTTTTATTTTGTATTACAGTGCCGACGGAGGTCCATGGTTGCTTATCGCGTTTTCCTTCCATGTCAACAGCACGATGAATCCTTAGTGTTTAAGCCTTGGATACTCTCAGTACATACATTATCTAACGTCAAGACCACTATTCCCGAAGGGATAAACAAAGGGCGACTAATGGTATATGGGCTTTTGGGTATCTGATTGTGTAGGCGGCGAGCTAGCCACTTGTCACTCCTTTTTCACAGCTTTCCATCCAACCCAGCCCAGTTTTATTTTGGCTGAATGTGGTTAAAAGTGCCTGCTGCTCTTTCGACTCTGCCAACCCCTTCGGGGTTTACGGGCGTGATGTTATGTTTTGTTTGTTTGTTTTTGGGTAGACAAAGTCAAAGGAGCAGCAAGCGCCATTAACATTCAGCTAAAATATAAACCTGGATCGGGTTAGATGGAAAATTGTGAAAAAGTAGTGACAAATGGTTATCTCGTCGCCTACACAATCACACACTCAAAATATACAATTAGTCGTCTTTACGACATGCTGGGCAAGGAAAACAGCTGACGCATTCTTTTTAAGTCCCATACCAACGCGAGACAATTACCTCAATACAGTAATTAATTTTCTCACTCACTCATTGCGCCTATTTAGTGAGTTAACTCAATTAAATGTGGACACAATCGATTCAGCCGCGGCCTAGTAACTCTGTGAACGCCACACGCTTTTCCCTTGGTATCGTGAATGCTTATGGGCGATTGTGGTCATTTACCATCACAGGTACTTGTAGCACATACACTATAACGAATTCATGTGTGACGCATTCTTTTTAAGTGCCAGACCGCCATGGGATATAAACTCTAAGTTCTAATAAAAAATGTTGGCTAGATAGCTGCTAGTTCACGCTAGTTTTCTCTTAAAGAGGGTTATAAACCCCATGTTTATTAAGAAAACCTCTTTACTCTTATTTAGCTTTTCATTAAATTGACTTTTATATTAATGTCAATACTGACACACATATTTGAGTGATATTCTTTTCAATTTAATAATTATAATATCGTTTTCTTGTATTTCATAAAAGTTATGAATAGAGGCTTTAAATGTTGTTTCTTTTGCAGGTAAAAATTAATGAATTAAAATATTAGCATTTTTTGTAAATAAATTATTTCCCTTTTCAGAGAAACGCAATTACGTCTTTGTTTTAAACAATATTAAAAGAATAAAATAACTATTATTATTATTTTATACAATTATATATATATTTATATATATATAGCTATTTTCACAGTAAGTACTACTAAGAATGAAACGCCAAATTATTCCAATGCACACAACTCGTGTCTCGTCACATGATATGCAAAGTAGCCTGCATGGAGCACTTTAAATTGAAAACTGACTGACTCACCTATACATATAAATAAAATTTAAGGGTTTCATTGATATATCGAAATATACCTTATTACTGAAAGCATACACGATAAGATACTTAAACAAAAATAATAAGTTATTTGTCTGTCTGTTTGTTTGTTACTTTGTTTCGGGTAATCTCTTGCTGAGTCGATTTTAACGGGACATTCACTGGTAGACAGCTGATATTAGAAGGAGTAACTTAGGCTATTAAATTTTAGAATAGAGTAACGGGACCGCTCAAAAAAAATTTATGCTTTTCAAATTCCACGCGTACGAAGTGGTAGGCGCTAACAAGTTAATAATATGTTGAAATAAGATCTTGTCGCCCGTATATTTTTTTCAGCAACTTTCAATAGCATTTAATTCTAAATCACCTATATTATTTTCATGTTCTTATTTAAACACAAATTTAAATAAATCTTATATATGTAACTAAAGTTAAACTAACTAATTTTAGTTAGCTAACATGTCTGTATTATCTATAATATAAACATTTAAATCAAATCTGGGGATCGTGCCATATGGCGTTCAATTCTATCTGCCTACCCCGCTATGGAAGTGGCGTGAAATTGATTTAGTTAGATCTAAATATAACAGTCTTATCAAAATGACATTAATCAGTTATTTTAATTTTTATTTTACAATTGTTAAACTTTCACTGCCCGCATTTTTTAATTGAGTATTGGTTGGTAGTGATAGGTTTTAATAAATAAATATTTTATTTAGGAATTTGCCATACATATTTCAATTCTCTTCAGGCCTCGTCTCGATTCGCCCCTCTGGTCGAAAATCACCTTAACACCCTTTGGATTCGTAAGACTTATGACGTGAGCAGACAACAGTCGCACCGCGACACAAATCAAATTATCTCTACAAACCTCCACACAGCCGAAACGGCGTATCAAGCAAACTGAAGTTTAAATTTAAGCGGGAACGGTTAACCCCAGACTGTCGCCTTGCATTTGCATTTTCAATACAGACATTTGACTGGCTCGGTGGTGATGCGCCAAGGGTTGTAGGTTCGATCCCCACCCAGGACAAACATTCGTGTGATGAATACTTGTATTTGTTCTATGTCAGGGTGTTAATATACAATATTTAAGTGTATATTTGTAATACCACTGTTGGTTCTGATATCCGTAACACAAGTGCTTAAGCTACTTACCTCGGAGTCAGATCAATGTATGTGATGTAGTCTAATATATTTATTTATATTTATAATGACTAACGGACTAATTAGAACGATAGTTTTTTGACCCAGTATTGTCCCCTATTGTTCTTTGGACTCTGTCTACGCTTTCGGGGACTGTTAGCGTAATGATATATAAGTGTGAAGAATCTGATTAGCACAACACGGCATTGACTAATTGTCACCCACCAATAAATGACCTATTATTCCCTAAAATATGGTTGAGTGAAGCGATGGCTGACAAATACGTCATGCTTGGGAACAGGTGCCGCCCTTGGGGACTGGTCTGCTCTGGTCGGGTCAAGTTTTTGGTTGTAATTTATATATTTTTATTTTGATACTCTACAACAGGCCCACACTAAAACGTGGTTCAAAGTTAATTATGATTCATACACCTTGTATAAATTGTATTGAAAAGAGTAACTACCGAGTTTCTTGCCGGATTCTTCTCGGTAGATACAACATTCCGAACCGGTGGTAGAATCATATAGCTGTGGCTTTACCTGTATTTGACGATTTATAAGTGTTTCCTTGAAACCTATATAAATAAAGAATATTTTGACTTTGATTTAGTTGCTATGCTGCTAGTTTCAGGTAAGACCAACGATTTAAAGTATATCGTAAATTATATTACTCACAAACGAAACGGTGTAGCAAACTGAGTTGTCGGGCAACTTGCTTGTCGCGTAATGGTTGGTTTATAACGTGCACGGGAGCGCACGATGGTATTCATAGTGACCGATAGGTGTCGCTGAGGAATAAACTTTTTGCGACTTAGCTAGGTATAGTTACCTATAGGTAGAGTCTACATTTTTAGTTTAAACGCGGTGATTATTGTGCTAAGTTGAAATGTATGTTATAACAATTGCTCCTTGTACTCTGACTACCCCGTCGGGGATTGAAGTTGATGTTACATCTGTATCATGGCGCCTTGAAAAATCTGATTTATACAACATGCTACTCTGACAATCATTTAACCAATAGAATACCTCAGCTATACTCAATGTGTGTCTCCTGGGGGAAAATCCGTTAAAAGTCGATTATTACTACCCCCCCCCCCGCACTGCCGCCCGCGCTGTTCTAGGGTCCCGTCAAATAATCCGCTTCCTAAAAGGGTTCCATTGCATAAAAAGTTTGAGTAGCACTGGAATACCTATTCAGTTGCTATGCTAGTTACGGTATTAACTTAAATTTAAAAATAAAGTAAACGATCAATAATATACCTTAGATTCAAATTAGTTAGATCAAATTTACGTAAACTCACTCTACAAGTTATAAAAGCCATTGGAACTCACTTTAATAAAATAACTAGTATCCGATTCATAACAGTAAATCAAAACTCGAGGGCAAACTGACTTCAACGATCCGAAGACGAAGTCTCATTACCATACACACAGAAGTTACCAACGCCGATACCTCACCGTCGTCACCGCTGCAACACCACCAAACGATCAAAACGGTCCAACCTCATTCCACTACAGTTGCGTTGTTATCTTACTAAACGCGACAAAGGCGCGTAGAAAGCCCCTAACTAGGATCACTTAGTTCAAAGTTGCCACGAATTGTTTGAACGAAAACTTACATACATACATACATAACATCACGCCCATAATCCCCGAAGGGGTAGGCAAAGGCGAAAGGGCAGCAAGCCCCTTTAACCACATTCAGCCAAAAATTAAGCCGGGCTGGTTCCGATGGAAAACTGTGAAAAAGCAGTGACAAGCGGCTAACCTGTCGCCTACGCAATCACACACCCAAAAGTCAATATACTATTAGTCGCCTTTTACGACATGCTAGGCAAGAACCACAGTTGGCATATTCTTTTTAAGTCCCAGACCAATATGGGACAGTGGGCTGGGTTGGATGGAAAGCTGTGAAAAAGGAGTGACAAGTGGCTAGCTCGTCGCCTACTCAGTCACATACCCATAACCCCGTAAACCATTAGTCGCTTTTTACGACATTCTAGGCAAGAACCACAGTTGGCACATTCTTTTTTTTTTGTCCCAGATCAACATGGGCCAAGTCCCAGACCAACATGGGACAAAATTCATCTAGAACAAACAAACGAAAACTTCATCTAGAATAAATATGCACGAGAGCTCGTTTCAGGGCGGATGGTATACTCACTCGTGAACCGCGCGAATAACTATTTTCACCGTTCAGCCTCTTGGAATATGTAATATCGTAGTTAATGGAAAACGTGCCATCTCATATATTTCGAGGTGAGTGGTCCGGATACAAAAGACAAGTCCGACGAAGTAAGATATTAAGACGAGGCTAATCTTTTGCTTGATTTTGCACTTGTGCCAAAATTATGAATACAAAAACACTCAGCGGGATGTCCTTTATTTGTCAAAAGGACTGGACTGACGATACTCCTCATTCGGTATGAAAATACAGAATTTTAAAGAGCAATATGACTACATATTTATATTTAATCACGCCGCGTTAACATATTACTTAAGTCAATTTCGTTCAGGCTAATTTCGATAACAACTATTGCATTAATAGCAATTATCGTACGGATTTCACCAACATCAAAAAGGACAATCTAAGACCAACTGGAAACATGGGCGGAAACAAGGCACAGTATCACCCGTACTAAATATCCAATAAATTAACATGGAGTCGACAAGCCGAACGGTCGTCGCAACCGCAGACGAGTCATCCAACAATCCTTTGATAGCGCTGATCGATACATACCGAGCAGTTCGTCTGGCTTGCAGGGGTGCCAACAGTTTCAGACCGCTATAGTCCACTAGCCAACAACGGATATTTACGACAATTTTTTCTTGTGCGAAATTGGAAAAAGTTAATCCCTACTAATATTATAAAGTGTGTAAGTATGAATGGATGTTTGTTACTCTTTCACGCAAAAACTACTGAATGGATTTTAATGAAACTTTACAATAGCATAGCTTATACACCCGAATAACATATAGGCTGGCCCGTTGGTCGAGTGGTCAGAGACCCTGACCACGAAACCAAGGGTCGCGGGTTCGAATCCCGCTAAAGACAAATATTTCGTGTGATGAACATGGAACTGTGCCAGTCTGAAGAATTTATTATTTATCATTATAGGCTATGATTTATCGATGTACCACGCGAACAAAGCCGCAGGCAGAAGCTAGTTGACTTTAAAATGGCGGCGAATAATACACCACTTAATTAAGTTTTTAGTCTTGAAGAAAGACAAAAAAAAAATCGATAACAAGTTAAGGAGGGATCTTTAATGTAAATGGGAGGAACGCTATAGGGGGGGAGGGGGAAACTTGCAAGCAGTCTTCACTTCATCGCCGAAAAGCCGATTCACGCCCTGGAGTAACTAATAAATTGCAATTTTCTATCCAACCTAACTTAACTATTTTTTATAAAGTTGAAAAGCTAAGCAAAGATTGTTTGTCCTGTTGAACTAACTAAATTCTTTCAGTGTTAGATAGCCAATTTATCGAGGAAGGCTATGCTATAACATTTACATAAACGCAGGTGGAACCGCGAGCACAGCTAGTAATATATAAAGCTGAAGAGTTAGCTTGTTTGCTTGAACGCGCTAATCTCAGGAACTACTCGTCCGAATTGAAAAATTCGGGGCCTATGGTATAAAACTATATAACATTCTTCGTAAACGCGGGTGAAACCGCGGACACTGCTAGTTTTGAATAAAATTCGTCTCAGGAGCTTATGCTGCGTAGACTTTGACAACCTCTTCGAAGATTGCTGGCATTGCGACTTCAAATAGCAGAGTACTGATGTCGCTTGCCTGTCACCATGACGACCAACCATTTTCATTGAATACGAAACCATAAGTTAAGTTAGTTAGTTACGAAACCCGTAGTTGTACTACTACGCTGCGCATAAATTAAAAAAACCTATTTTAATACGGCTTCTATCGTGTCCTCGGGGACTCGATTAATTCAGCCAAAGTGATTGAAATGACCTATTTCTTCTTTCTAACATCGTCAAGTGGTCAATATTATAATAATATGGCAATAGACAGCAGTGAATGTATTGATAGAGATTTTATTAGACATCGCTATTTAACCGACTTGAAAAAAAAGAAGGTTCTCAATTCGACTGTATTTTTTTTTTTTAATTATAGGTATAAATACGGCGAAACCAAAATTATGTTCGGTCCTTCAAATAGGAAATTACAGAGTATTTAATGAAATAGGTTCATTACGACAGTTTTCATTTGGTGGCCATAAATTCGATTATAAGCCAATCAATATTAAACTTTATTCAACGAACAAAGAAAACTATATCGTAGCTTTGTCACTTATAGTTGGTGTCAAAGGCCGCAACAGAACTATCATAGGTGCAACCCTAAACGAAGACACGGGCTAAGCCTATGTCTAAACAGTGTAATGATTTCTAATTGGTGACGACTAGCGTAGAAATGCCCTCGATGCAAATACGTACGCGTACACTCAGCTACACAAATGCACGTCATTAAGGTCGAAGTTCGCTTGCACTCAGTAAAACAATAGGGACCATTTTCGCTGTAAAAACTAATCTAACAATTACCCTTATCGTTTCGCTAGTGACGTCAAGCGCAGCAAGAATTGGCGGAAGTGATACAGTCCAGCGGAATAATTGTGGTTTTATGTTTGAAGTATGGCAATGCCATAATTTATGTACAAAATAAATCTTCTAATATATAAAATTCTCGGGTCGCGGTGTTTGTTCCCAAACTCCTCCGAAACGGCTGAACCGATTTTGATAAAATTTTGTGTGCTTATCGGGTGGGTCTGAGAATCGGCCAACATACCCTTAAATGTTAAGGGTGGTCCACCCCAAAGCTATAACTTGAGAACAGCTTTACCGTCAAGTGAAGATTCTTATGAAAGAAAAATATAAAAAAGTTGCTTCATTTCATAGAATTTAAGTAAATATTTCGATATTGTATAGTATCCATGCATGCATATTTGGTATCTTAGAGATATATACATAATTGGTGTGCTAATATGATAAACTTAATTTGACTGGCTCGATGGCTCATTCGGTATTGACCCTGCCCCATGCGCCAAGAGTTGTGGGTTCGATCCCCACCTAAGACAAACATATTTGTAATACCACTGTAACACAGGTGCTACTTACCTCGGAGTCAGATCAATGTATGTGATGTAGTGTGATATTGATTTAATTTATATATTTATTTTTTTATATTGAATGCATGGTCGGTGATATGCATTAAGTGACTATACTATGACTTAATTAACATTGAAAAAAAAGGTCTTATGACCAAGTGTTAGTTATACGGTATTGAAGTTTTACCGACGATATGACTTATTGATCTCGAGGATCTAATTTCGATTCGTTTTATTACACGTAAGTCTTTATTTAATTAAACTAAGATGCCACTGACATACTGTTTACAGATATAACGACGTTACATCGTAATCGACAATAGCGTAGATTAAATTGATAGACTATCATAGTGCACGTCAATAAACACTAAAAGCTACAACTTCCCCGAGCAATCAGTTTAAAAGGCCTCTCCAACAAAAACAGTTTAAAAGCCTCCGTTAAAACGTACAGCTTAACGAAACCGGTTAGTTTCATAAAACTCATGTTACACGGAATAAGGTAGACGACACTACCAATCACCTAGTTGAAACAATTCCCATGTGAAAAAAGGCCTACGCTTATGTGGAACCATTTCACCCGGGTGATATCACCTGGGTGAAATGATTCCGAGGTGATATGAAGACATCACAAATTCCACTTTCTTTACCCAGGTGAACAAAGTGGAATAAATAATAATAATAAAGTAACCATGTGGGCGTGATGTTATGTATGTATGTATGTAAGTAAGTAACCATGGTGCCAATAGTAGTTTCTACCACAGGAGTTATTCCTAAACAATTAATACATACATAACATAACATCACGCCCATAATCCCTGAAGGGGTAGGCAGAGTCAAAGGGGCAGCATGCCCATGCTTCAACCACATTCAGCCAAAAATAAAGCCGGGCTGGGTTAGATGAAAAATTGTGAAAAGGCAGTGACAAGCGACTAACCTATCGCCTACACAATCACACACCCAAAACCCGATATACCATTAGTCGCCTTTTACGACATGCTAGGCAAGAACCACAGTTGGCATATTCTTTTTAAGTCCCAGACCAACATGGGACAGTGGGCTGGGTTGGATGAAAAGCTGTGAAAAAGGAGTAATAAGGGGCTAGCTCTACGCCTACTCAGTCACATACCCAGAAGCCCGCAAACCATTAGTCGCCTTTTACGACATCCTAGGCAAGAACCACAGTTGGCACATCCTTTTTTTTGTCCCAGATCAACATGGGCCAAGTCCCAGACCAACATGGGACAAAAATTAATCACCGGCTTAAATATACTAAATATAACTAAATATACTTACATAACCCTATAAAAAGCCGCCATACTAAATACACGCCGAATAGTACGTAAATTTTAACAGCTTGCATCCGATCCTGATAAAACATAACACACGGTTTTACCTGCATTCTTACTTGGCCAAAAGCCCGTAATAATTAAAATTACCCCTTACTTAGGGAGAATATATATCCGTATATAAACAAAATAATAATAAATTCTCCAGACTGACACACCAATTCCCTAGTTTCAAACTAAGCTTATGAGCTTGTGCTATGGATGAACTAGGTGATGGTGACGACGGCGCATTCGGTAGTGACGCTGCACTATGCGCCAAGAGTTGTGGGTTCGAGTTTGTTCTGTGTCTTTATGTTAATATCCAATACAACAATATCCAATACCACTGTTGTTTCTGATATCCGTAACACAAGTGCTTAAGCTACTTAGGCCGGAGTCAGATCAATGTATGTGTTATAGTCTGATAACATCCAGATCTTGCGGGGCTCTTAATTGCCCAACTGAATCGTCTTCACCACACATCCAACAATACACAGACTGTATCTAGCTGACTTCATAAGCTGAATCGGTTATCAACCACCGTAAACTAAAATGAAACTAAACTATCTTCAGGCAATTTACCTAGCGGGTAGGCAGACTAATTTACCTCATTACGAAAATTGGATACAAAATTGGACCAAAAAATAACAAACTAAATAATACTTCTAATATTTGTGACAAGGACAAGGCCTAATCTCCATTGCGGATGACGACGCGAGTCTGTCGAAGCTCCGACGTGATTAATCCACAATCCATCGGTTTACTAACAGGATAGACTCAGGACTGGTCCGTTTCAGTATTAATTAGAAACGAATACAGCTTAATCAATATTATTTGCGTCTGAGAATTGTTAGTATTCCTTACCTAGCAAGTCTTAAAAGGCGACTCATGACATACCAAGTACTTGGCTTTTTGGTGGAGGCGACGAGCTAGCAGCGAGCTGAAGAAAAGTCATCTACCAACACTTTACCTTTATCTTTGAAAAACCATGATATGTCTCTCCGAATAAAAAAAATATGCGAGCGGAGCCTAGGAGAAAGCTAGTTCACAAAACCAGCTATAAAGTAGCTGAATCCTCTTATTATTCAATAACAAGCCCATTTTATCCCATGGCTGGGTCTGGGGCTCAAAAAGAATAATAAATAAATAGTAAAAATAATAATAAATAAATATATAAATAACTACATTACATACATTGATCTGACTCCGAGGTAAATAGCTTAAGCTCTTGTGTTACGGGTATCAGAAACCACAGTGGTATTACAAATATATACTTAAATATTAATACCCAGACACAATACAAATATATACTTAAATATTAACACCCAGACACAGGACAAACACAGGTATTCATCATACGAATGTTTGTCCGGGGTGTAGATCGAACCCACAACTCTTGGTGCATGGGGCAGGGTCACTATTGAATGCGCCATCAGGTTTGTCAAAGAATGTATCAAACTCAACAGAGATTTCAGACATGATTTTCTGTATGTACGTATGTATATATGTATGTAACAAGCTCGTATTCTGTCAAAAGGTGCCCGAGCCCGCATGACAAGCGCCCGCGCCCCCCAGTGACGTCGGCCACGCAACTCTGCGCACGCGCATTTGAATGCTGCGCGCGCCAGTGGCGCAACGATTACGCAGGTGATTACTGCCCATAGTTTCGATTGGCGCCAATTTCACTTCTTCCGTGTCAAAGTCGTTACGTACGATTATAAACTGAAAATTAGTACATGCGCGAAGAAAATGGGCGTATTGTAAAAGTTGGGAATATTTATGATCGTTCCTTATTAGTAACAATAAAGTGCTGTTTATGTTCATTTGGCTTATCGTGTTCATTTAAAGTGCAGTTACTTTGCGTGGAGCAACATTTCCACTGCCCATTCAGGCTGATCTGTTCTTATTAAAAAAAAATATTGCTGATCTACATATATCTGTGAAACCGTATAACAATAAAAAGTGTGCATAAAAACTATCAGTGTATAGCCGTAGATATGTATATGTTAATACGTGAAGCAAAAACCTTTTTATGAGAAATACGCGGACGGAGGAGTATGAGATTTGGTACAGTTAAAGTTTATATGGAGAAGGAGTGCAGAAAGTTAATATTTCAATAAAGAATGTGATACTTTAAATAAATAAATATTATAGTCGAATTTGGAACAATGGCCGGTCACTAGTATTACTAAATATTGCCATAGTGTCTACCAGCATAGAATATTTGATGACGTAGCAGGAGGATTCGTCTCTCCTGCCTGCAAAATTTTGGCAAACCAACCAACCATGCGAACGAACTTAATTTATGAATAGAAAGGCTTACTTAAACGAACCCATTGTGTTGCATATTGGTCCCGATACTCAGACAAGTTTTTGAGGATACCGATGAAAGTTTATCCCTTACTTTGAGAGTTATTCTCTATCCTAATCATAGCTGTAAGAAACACCAAGTTTAAAAAGTGAAGTATTTTTCTGCATCTATTGCGCAAGTACTACGAAGACAGGTTAGGACAAATAACGCGCTAACACAAGTACACTCAACGCAACAAAGCGAGCGTTGCATTTATAATCGCACAATGACTGCGCCTCGGCGGCGCGCATCGAGTGCCATCCCGAGTTGTGTATCCCAAAGCCGTAATCAGCTAGCTTAGAGCCCCGGGAAAAGAAAACCTTTGGGTCGGTGATTCCAGGATCTTATGCTGCTAATCCAGCAGAATGAGATCTAGGGATTAACGAAATAAAATTTGAACCGTTAACCTATGTTTATAGCTTAGTTTTGCTAGACCATTGATGTAGGCACTCTTAGTTAAACAGGGATGATGACTGCATTTCAAAACTAAGATTCTATTAATCCGTCGGTTAGATTATACAAATATACTAGACACATATATTTTTTTTGCTTTATCAAATTAACAAAATATCAATAAGATAAAAATCATCTAAGTTTTGGAGTGGGGAATTGCGCCGTCACTATTTAGTAAACATTTTACGAAGGTGTGACGTCACGCGCAACTTGAGTGCATTGTGTATTCTTCAATGTTTTTTTGACATATAAATAAAAACATTTTGTTTAATATTTATTTATAATCTAACTGACCGACTAAACAGAATTGTTTAGTCATCTTGCCTATTTCCTAAAATCTTTCAAGTTCTATCCTTGAATTTAAACAGAACTTGAATCACAAAACCTTAGTTCAGTTACACATTCAGATAACATGAATGCGTAACCGTTATCCAAATTAAATAATAAATTCTCCAGACTGACACACCAATTCCCTAGTTCAAACTAAGCTTATGCTTGTGCTATGGATACTAGGTGAACGGATAGACATACTAAAATACGTTTATAAACATTCATATGACTCGAGTGCAAATGTCAATGTTCATCACACGAAACATTTTCCCCTAGCGGGATTCGAAACCGCGATCCTTGGTTTCGCGGCCAGGGTCTCTAACCTCTCGACCAACGGGCCAGTCAAATTGTCTGGTCCTTTGGTCCTGGCGATTGAGAAACCGCCTAAATGTAATAACCAGATGCTAAATTCAGGGTCTTTTAGACCCCAACTGAAAAGCACCAATTGAGATGCGATTTTCCCATACTAAGGTAATTTGTGAAGCCAGTATGTATTTGCTTTTGGTTGGCTTTTGTGTTTTATAAATAAATGAATAAATATCCGCCGACATCACATACATTGATCTGACTCCGAGGTAAGTAGCTTAAGCACTTGTGTAACGGATATCAGAATCAACAGTGGTATTACAAATATTTACTTAAATATTGGATATGAACACCCAGACACAGAACAAACACAAGTAAATAATCAACAGACGAATATTTGTCCTGGGTGGGGACAGTACCCACAACTCTTGGCGCATGAGGCAGGGTCACTACCGAACGCGCCATCGAGCTTGTCAAACTTTTATAGACACATCGTTGAAGTTGCTAACTCCGGAATCAGCTCTAAGTAAAAATTGTCCGTTAGAACAACACTAAACGACCCGAGTCGAATCCTATTTTCTTTCTCTTTAAAATGTACAGATAGAGTACATTAGATCTCCTGTCGTTTGGAGCTTTTCTCATGATACAGTTTTGGTATAAGTATAAGTTATGTATTGTAGCTTTGTATTTGTTTGTATATACTATTTAATATTTACACAATTACGCAGTTGTATATATGTTTGTATGTATAAGTATAATTATTCAAGTATTGTATCATCCTTTCTTTTGTATCCCTTTTATAATTATCAAAGTAATATGTTTACTGCACGGCCCTACCCCTCTCTTTTCGATAGCTTATTTTCCTCTACCTGAAGGTTGTCTGGAAGAGATTGCTTCTAGCGATAAGACCGCCTAAATTGTATTGTATTTGTTTGTATCCTTATTTCTGTCTGTTTTTCGTGCAATAAAGAATATATCTATCTATCTATCTAAACGACTCTTCTGAATTTAACAAGGGTTAATTATAATGTTACAGATGTAATCGAGTTAAATTCATAATTAACTAAAATTGGTCTGGGATACAGTTTAAAATGAAAGATTTCTCCTTTCAACTGATACTATCTGCCGACACAACGGAAGAAGACTCGGGCCTGAAAGTACTATGGGAATTAGAACCCCATAGCGTTGTGTATTTTTATATTTATTTATTAGGTTTACCAACGTTTATGTACAATCATACGTAAAAAAAAGGCCTTTAAAGTGTTATTCTAATGTATAAGCAATGCAAGAGCGGTGGTAGCTCAATAGTAGGGACACGCGCCTTTTGACCGATGAGTGGGGGTTCAAACCCGGGTACGTACCTCTGGATGTTTCAAGTCTATGTACGTATTTATACCACTAGATCGACGGTGAAGGAAAACATCGTGATAAAACCTGCAAATTCAAACAACTTTGGCTTTGTAACCATAATCCAAAAATTGTCTGGTTCCCCTATCTTAGGGTTAAGAAGGTCAGATCGGCAGTCGCTTCAATGTAATTACCAGACTCGCTAAATCCAGGATCATGGTCTAAGCGGACCCTGTCTGACCCTGAAGATGACGATTCTAATGTATAAACAATACGATTGTAGTTTCATTAAAATCCATGCCGTACTTTTTGTGTGAAAGGGTTACAAACATCCACACATCCATTCATCCAAACTTTCGCGTTTACAATACTAGTAAGATTAATTTTAGTTATGTCTGTTCACACTAGCACACCAGTGTTTTAGCTCAAAGCTAGGCTATTATTTTTATTTTATAGATACCATACAACGGAGACGTGCGTAAATACGTTTATAGACATTCGTAAACGCGTTGATCACACATACATTCGGTTACGGATCCGAAGGCCGCGGGTTTGTATCCCAGTTGTGTATTTATAAGTTATCAATATCCGTTCAAATAATAACTTCCTGATAAAATTAACCACGTCCTATAACAGGAGACTTAGACGGTCCGCTTCACCGGTTCCTGATAATGTATCTTATTTTATAATACAACGATACATATCTGAAAAAAAATCTGAGTAAAAAGGTTCGCGGTGAATCACAAATAGCAAAAACGTTTTAATCGAAAAGACATCGTAAAAATAAGCGACGAGCTAGCCACCACAATTTTCTGTCAAATATAGCCCAATTTTATTTTCGCCTAAATATGGTTAAGCGGGCTTGCTGCCCATTTGACTCTGCTCACCCCTTCGGGGATTACGGGTTCTCAATAAGGGTACTTCTTCTCATTTGAGGCCACATACTATATTCTAATGTTGGATATTGATTGCAGATTAGCACAAAAAAACCGTTTCCATCTTTGCCAGATATATTTATTCGAAACAGGCCTGTGAAACCAGTAGATGCAATTTACTGGAAAATAATGTCTTAATAAGCTATCAGAACGTTATCAGCGAGCGGTGAAGGCGGCTATTAAAAAACTTTGCTATAGTAATACAAAATAATAACACATACAGCAAAACCCACTTTGATTTAATTAGTGTCAAGACAATCTTAGAAAATGTCTAAAACACATTGTACGTGCCTATAAAGTTTGAGGGTTGCCCTCGATTTTCCTGGGATCCCTTCATCAGATCCTGACTTGGTGGCAATGGGACCAACTCGGGAGTAAACCCTTTCGATTAAAAAAAAAATTTTGGAAATCGGTTAACAATTCTCAGAGATATCGAGTAACATACATACAAAAAAAAAAAAAAAACATTCAGTCGAATTGAGAACCTCCTCCTTTTTTTTGAAGTCGGTTAAAAATATGATACATCGCAAAGTGTACTCTTTACGAGTCACTATTCCTTCATATGGTCTTGGTATAAAGATATTTTTTATTTAAGCGGAAGAGAAAGACTACTGATGTCCAAAAAAAAAGATACTAAATGTCTTAAAGTATGATCTTTGTCCACCCTGGTTGGAGAAATTAAACATTTCTATATATATCACGATTTTATTCCCAATCGGAAAAATGGAAAATTTTTGTAATTTTTTTTCAGGTTAGAGAAGTTAAAAAAAAAATAATTTAGTATGTTTTCCAAAATAGAAAAGGTGTGGAATTTTTAACAATGGACTTCAGTGGTAGCTTAGAATAAGTACAACATTTTAGGAATCGGGTGGGATGGCGACTATGGCCAATGTATTCCGGAACACCCTTAACCAAAGCAATTACAAAGATTGCCTGGAACATTCCGCGTTTTGATTAAACAGTTACAATATCGCTATTGATACAACAATTATTTCACAAAATATAGGAATCATAATAGAATTTTAACAAAATTTTTTTTTTCTAAAATTGACTGCATCTGAAAACTTGTATTTTGCCTTCAGGCATGCGTATGCGCAAACAAGTGTTCGCGTTCCTTTGTTGTACATTCCATTACAAGCAACGTTGTCCAATTGACAACAGATAAATAATCCACAAAATGGACAATTACTTGACTTACATTACACCACAATTACTTTATGTGGAGCAACATTTTGTAACATTATAACATTAGGTAACATTTTGCAACTTTTACGCATACAATTGTTATCATCCCTACTAATCTCACATTCGCGTTATAACTATAAGAGGTTCTGTCCGTCTGTTACCTGTTCACGGCCAAACTACTGGACCGATTTTAATTATTTAACAATGGGGATGATGACTGCATTAAAAAGCTATCACTATATTTAGTCCGTCAGTTAGTTATACAAAAATACTAGACACATATTTTTCGCTTTGTCAAATTAACAAAAAATCACAAAGATAAAGAGCATCATAGTTTTGGAGTGGGGGCTTGCGACGTCACTATTTAGTAAAAAATTATTGTATCTTTGTCAATGTTTGTTGGCCAAATAAATAAAAAAATACGAGTTTAATATTTTTTTTCCCATGTTGGTCTGGGACTTAGCCGGAAAAAAAAGAATGTGCCAACTGTGGTTCTTGCCTAGCATGTCGTAAAAGGCGACTAATGGTATATCGGGTTTTGGGTATGTGATTGTGTAGGCAACAGGTTAGCCGCTTGTCACTGCTTTTCACAATTTTTCATCTAACCCAGCCCGGCTTTATTTTTGGCTGAATGTGGTTGAAGGAGCATGCTGCCCCTTTGACTCTGCCTACTCCTTCAGGGATTATGGGCGTGATGTTATGTATGTAATATTTTTTATTATCTAACTGATGGGCTATACAGATTTTTTAGTTATCTTGCCTATTATTTACGCCGAAAAAAAAATTTCAAAATACGGTCGAGTATTTCTTTAGTGGCGTCTACAGCCGCGGAATACAGAAAATAACAGGAAACAATTAAATGTGCGCAATGACTCACAGTAACTTTGCTCTTATGTAGACATTGTGTTACGCGCTGTTGGAATTTCACTGGCGATTTCTTGTATTGCAAATAGGGAAATCAGATTATCTTTTCGGCCACACTAACATTACTAAAATAGTCAGAATTGTCGAAAATAGCATTTGTAACGCCATAACGTCGAGTTTCGTGAATGTGAAACGTTTTATCGTTATACTAATACACTGCGAGTAACTAACTATATTGATAGTTTGTATCAAAGTGGATTCTCTTGTACGGACTTACCTTTGACTTTGGTTAAGACTAGCGCATAAGTTTATTGTTCTGTTTAAAAACTTCTATTACAGATTTCAGTCCTATTACAATTGTCATAAAGTTGGACTTGATCTGGAACTCGCAAAGGAATAATTGAAAATATAAAGTTGTCATAGTATCATTAAGTTGCATTACCTAATACAGTTTTTTTGGATGACATGCAATTCAATTATATGAAACATCGATGAAACTGAGTTTGAAATTTTTTTTTAAATAAATATAAAAGGACTTCAGCGCTAGCCTTAACATTCAGCATCTCGAAACAGTCAGCCGTCAAACCTATAAAAAGAAGCGTACGCGCAAGTTTCGGACTCAACCATCACCATTTAGGATCAGCCTTGACAGCTGTCACAGGTAAGTGTCAAACGTCAGAACTTTTACCGCTCGACTCTGATGGAATCATCGCGTAATCAAAAAAGGTCTATAGACCATTTTAGGATCTTAAGAAAAATCTTAGACTTTTCAGACATTTGCAAAATGCGAAATGATGACGTAATGGTCACGTATATAAAAATAATAGGTAATGATGACCGAAACTCGCCCACCGCTTGGTACGTACCTTCACAAGGTTCGCGTTTATGTAGTCCCTCTCGCATCTTTCCAGGATAATACGGCTGTGGTCGTAGGGGTTGACGTCGCGGTAACGGTTCAAAGTTTTGTTCTGTGGCTTCTTGGCTTCGGTACATGTGAACGAGTAGCCCTGGCATTCCCGGCCAATAGTCTGGATGAGAGAACAAAAAACATAATTAATTCTTAGCAAGGCTATTTAGTAATCAATGGAATTAGATCTCCGCCACATATGTATGAAGGTGGTTTAAAATATTTATGTTAACAAATCGCTTTAAGCAATATAAGTAACTAATTAAATTAAAAGGTGTAACAGCTGTTTCACCTTAATATATTAATAGATAGCTTGAGTATATTAATAGAGCTATCAGAAAAACACAGGTTTTATTCCAACAAAATGTATTGCTGAATAATGATCTTTTTGATAGGCAATACTTGCAATTCAGTATCTATGTTGAAAATTCAGCAATTTCATGTCTAAAGGGCATTTGAAATAATTTTATGTTCAAAGCAAATAAAATATTTACTATGCAATAAAAAATGGTCTATGTAGACAAATATTTATGTATTGTGTTGTAAAAGGTTTTTATTAAGGTGCAAATTAATAAATTGAGGTCAACGCTGATTGCAATAAATTTTCATAAACATCCGTTCATGAGTGGTTAATAACAATGTTTTGACAAAATGGTAAATTTTGTCTTTATTAATAAATGTAGTAATTTATTAATTTGAATCGTGCTAAGAGCCATGTTAGTCTTGTATATATTTTAATAGTTATTGCAAAACAATATATTTTGCCGATTTGTTGTCCAAATGCTAATTCTTTTGTAATTTTTATCACCTTTAATTATTTCTGCATTATCTTTCAAATTAATAACACCTAAAATTAGTTAGACATCAACACTCAACTAGGATGAGATGATGAATCAGCAAATCTATTTGAATTTATATATAACTAACTAAACTTCATGCCACTTCCCTAGTGGGGTAGGGAAAACAAAACCCACATACCAATTTATATATGTTCTATTTATTATATAGACTATAATAAATACTGTGGATTTAAAGGAATCTAGTGGTTGCCAAATAATCAGAAACATTAGTATCAAAATTATTTAATATAAGTAGAATTGTCTTGTTTTCTTTTGGATTGAATTTTTAAGTGACAACAAAGCCCTACCTCCTAGAATTTAACTGCCTCATACTTTAGGCTTACACTAGGAAAATCTATAATTAGCTCTTAAATAGCTTTAAGAAATTAACTGTTTTACTTAAAGTATACTTTATAGATTCCTGACATGTATCGCCTTTAATTTCCTAAACAAATTTAAAAATAATAAAATAGAATTGATTTAGAATAAAGAAGATAGCACTTGATAATTTAAATGTTGCATTTTTTTTGTATAATTGCCTTTTAATCAGATGTAAATGTGCTTGTTAACTGATATGCAGAAAATTATTTAAATATATATATTAGTGAAAGATTATTATCAATTTATCATAAATTTTAGATAATGACTTAAAATCCCACAAAAAAAATATATATGTATTTTGTGATAGGAAAACTCAAAAATATATTTCATTGATATTCATTCAAGAAATTGTAATCTAGTTGTACATTAATCACAATGTCTATAGGCTGATAATAATAATGAGAAATCCATGCTTTAGATAATCTTTCATCATCATTAAATTGTAATACCTTCTTAAAAAATGTATCCTAACTCCCTTAATGAATTTGCCAACCCTTATTGCAGTGCACCTAATTTCTTTACTGCTGATGGTTTCATTGATCAATGACTGAATCAATGTTCCATAAATAGCAGTTTATCACATTCGCAGTGGCAATTCCAAGAAATTTACCTATTCACTGTTTCACATGAAATTGTAATACCCACATTTCGCATAGCTAAATTTTTCACATAGTAGGTACAAAGTTGCTTGGCATAATGTCAACAAATGCTTTGCAGTTAGTTAGAAAAAAATCTTAAATTTTAATACTAAATCTAGGTACACCAATTGTGCCACAAATAATAAAAGTATTTACATAAGTAATAAAATAAAATCTCAACTCCTCTCAGACCCTTTATATTAGCAAAAAAGAAAATATTCAATGCATGGCAGTTTAATTTATGATCTTTGCCAAACCATTGAAAATATTGAAAAAAAAACAATCGAAACCACAACAAAGCAATTACACTGGAATTCTGACACTTTCATCGCATAATCTGAACAAAAACCCACAAACCAACTTTACTGTTAAACTGGATAAAAACTTTTCTGTTTTTAAGTGGTTTCTTACCGCGCTCACTTTTAACAACAGTACGAGCGGCTATTGCGTGGCACAAGATGTAAACGAAATAACACCTACGCAAACTTACATGATAAACTATTGGCCAGGCATTTCTCATAGCAATGTCGAGGTACTCAGCTTCAATGTTGTTACCAGTCATTTTTACGGTGTTCGTCAGTACTTCAACATGATTTTAGAAGCGTCTATCAGACAAAGTGTCTCAGATATCCGGATCACGCAGAGTGGGTTAGATGCGGCCGGCTTCTTTGCAGCCTCCTCTTTGTGTCAGGAATAATCGGCTGATGTATCACACAATAACAAACAGTGGAAATACGAGATATGGAGTAGTGGATGCGTTTAATTGCGACCATGCGAACAATTGAAACGATAGATTTGATATGCCGTGCGGCCTTCCTGTCTTGAATGAGTGCACCGCTGTCTGTCTTGGTGTTGCTAGCTTAAAAACGGATCCTACCAAATTTTGTTTTGGTAGAACTGGTTTCGGAACGGAGGTCGATCAAAAACTTTTTAGTGAAATGGTTAAAACTATAATACCGTGGATGTCCGTATGAATAAGTTATTTTAAGTAAAATAGGGTAAATTTAGCGTTGCCCGATTTGATTAAGGCATGTTGGGATTTTTTTATTGTAAACTAGAAAATGGAATGCTTTTTTCTCAAATGTGGAATAAACTCGAGCAAGTAAAGAATTAATTAGTATTTTATGTATTATATTTTTCCAGCTAAAAAGTTAGTCTAAAATATATTGGACAGACTGCGTTCGGAATGATGATATAAGAAAGAGAGTTGGTCTGAAGGACAGCGTCGGAGTCAAGGTAAGAAGGGATGCTCCGGTGGTTCGGACATGTGGAAAGAATGGATGACGAAAGATTGAGTAAACAGATATACAATGCGAATGTGGAAGGATGTAGGAGCCGCGGAAGGCCCAGGCTCACTAATCGTGTATTAAAAGAAGGTGATGTTAGGAGTCATAAAAATCGTAGAGCTTGTATGAAAAGGATTATGAATGTTAAAGAGGCGAGTGAGGTGTGTAAGGATCGTACCATATGGCGTTCGGTTCTCTCTGCCTACTCAGCTAGGGAAGTGGCGTGAAGTTTAGTTAGTTATATAGTAAAATATATTTCTTTTAATTGTAATATAACTATAGGTTCGTCTTTGGTATAAATGTACGAAATTAAATGAAATTGAAGCGTAAGACTCCGCACCGCATTATGTTTAGCGAGCTAAGTCAGCCGGTTTAAGCCTTTACTGTCTGTCTAAAAATTTTCCTACCGTTTCTTCACCTTATCTATTCGTTTCCTATACTTCTTTCAACATCAGAGGAGTATTCCTATCTCTATCAAATACATATTCAATTCAGCTGTTGTATCGCTACAAAATCCAATATACGTCATATGCAATACATAAAAAAATAATTACAAGAATAAAACTAATATTTTACCACGAAGTTCCATTCATGGCATAATTTTGGTTTATTAATATAGTTAATTTATCTACCTAATCTTAAAAACGTAGGCTATGAGTTGTGCCAATATAATATAATAATATATAAAGGAGTAACATAATATATGATTTTAAACTTTTGCGTTGCATTATTACTGGAAATAATACTGACGGGACTAAACGCGATATGCATTATGTAGTAGTAGTACTGTGGACAAATAATAAAAGACAATTTGAGGGTAGAAGAAGAATTAACTCACCCAAACAAACGAAAACGTCGCGCACCCCCAGTCCGCTTGTGACCACGGGTACTATTTATTATTATTATTTATTATTTATAATTTGTCAAATTACATGAATGAACGACTTAAGATACACTTTAGATGATTACTCACATAAATATGCGCAAGAGTACAAACAATATGAGTATGGCTTTAATTCTGTGGTAATGAGACGATACACGGGGATGAGATAATAATATAACAGTTTCATAGAGATGTACGGAGATAATTAATGCTTTGGTACGTCATCAAAAAGATGTTACACAATTTTTAATACTTACTTAATTATGACTAATTTATACGTGACTACTTCTTTTGATGTCATATATTTAGATTTTTACTAAATATTTTTGCTACGATTTTTACTAATATAATTCCAGGAAAAGTCATAATAGTAAAACATTTAATAGTATGTGAAGAATACGTTCAGAAACCAGTCTCATAAACGTCATTTACCTAAGCTTCTACTATTTCTACCGAAACGGTAGCACCGTCATAGCTCATTCTTGTCTATGGTCAAAAAAGTTACGTCCTATTCTCTATGGTTGCCAAGTGGACTTCTTTAAAATTTGACATGACACATAGCGAGTACGTCTCCCGATATCTGGACAGGTAGCTGAATGTGTCGGTCGTCCAGAGACACTTGTCCGCGAGTCTACCTGCACAGTGTTTGTTAACTTTCGCAACATTCCAAAATGGCATCACCGCGTACCAGAAGAAAGCTAAACAATATCCGGACCACAGAGGAGAACCATGTAAGTTTTTTGAATGATTACACTCCATAGGCTAAGTGCGAGATGGAATTTTTGGTAACGAATTTTTCGGTTTGTCCCGTAGAAGTGCTTCGAATGTGGCACGTTGAATCCCCAATGGGTGTCGGTGACGTACGGCATCTGGATTTGCCTGGAGTGCTCGGGGGTCCACCGGAGCCTTGGGGTCCACCTGTCCTTCGTGCGATCCGTCACCATGGACAAGTGGAAGGACATTGAGTTGGAGAAGATGATGGTAAGTTTCTAAATCTGAAGCTGCTGCTCTTTAGTTACTTCTTACTAATGCTGAGCGTGATTTTTCTGTCTACTTTTATTTAAAAATTTGTCTAAGATAGTGATGCTCATTCAATTTCATTAGTTGGTCACTATACATTTTTTTTAAATTTATATACAGACATTTTAATTTTTTTGCTGGCTGTACTTAGTTGTAATTTTTTTCCGGTGTAGTAACAAATGAGATCTCATTTGACTATGGTCTGGCTGGCGATTGTTTTGTAAAGTAAGGAAAATGTACTAAGCAATTACTCAATAATTCTCATAAAGAAGTTAATGGTTTACTGCTAAGTATCTAGTTTTCATAAATTAAAATGATATAGTTTAATACATTTTCTTTGTAGGTGTAGGTTTTAATACATGGTTGTTATGAAGACCATTTATATGGGCATCCCAGTAAATAAAAAAAAAATCATAACTCAAATGAATGTGGTTGCACCAGGTGAATTGGTAGCTAAGAATGTGTTGAGTACAAAAAACCTAATTAAATGTTCTTTTTATTTATTTTTACTATTGTCACAACAATCTAATTTGACAAAAAAAGTATGTACCTATTTTTATAACATACACAAATACTTTTTTGAAGTGAGTTCTAATTTGCATTGTATATCGGTTTAGTCAATCTTTCGTCATCCATTCTTTCCACATGTCCGAACCACCGGAGCATGCCTCTTCTTACCTTGACTCCGACGCTGTCCTTCAGACCAACTCTCTTTCTTACATCATCATTCCGAACGCAGTCTGTGAGCGATACACCGCAGATTTTCCGCAGCGCACGCATCTCGACCGCGTTTATTCTACTTTCATGCTCTTTCTGCCATACCCAACTCTCGCTTCCATATGATGGCATAGGAATCAGCACCGCATTGTGTATGGCGAGCTGGGCCTTCTAGCTAAAGATTTTGCTGCCTAAAAGTTTTCCTAACGCTCCATTCACCCTATTCCCTGCATTCACTCTTCTTTCTATATCAGCGGAGTACCTTCCATCTCTACTAAATGCAGATCCTAGATATACAATTTCATTCACCTATTCCAGCACTACATCGTCAACCGTTATCCTTGTATCCATTCTGGTTTCAACTCTTTCAAACACCATAATCTTTGTTTTCTTCGCATTCAAATATAAGCCTCTCTCCTTACAATCATCTTTCAATGTTGTGACTAGTTGCAGCAGATCCGATGCCGACTCTGCTAGAAGTACGGCATCGTCCGCGTAAAGCAAGCAGTTCACAACCCAGTCACGCATACGCACTCCAACATTCATAGATCTAATCCTCTGGAGAATATAGTTAGAATTTTGTCTGGAGAATACTTAATATAGTTACAAAAATAGGCTTAAGACGACATTTTCGAATTTACAATATTTTTAGACTCACACGAAACCATTGGCACGACTAGATATATTTAATGTGTAAGTATTAGTTTTTCAAATATGGTTTTTATTTTAATATCAAACAATATTACTTACATTGATCTGAATCCAAGCTAATTTCCATAAGCTCTTGTGCTATGGATATCAGAATCAACAGTGGTATATCAAATATTTAATTAAATATTAGATATTATTACCCATTAACACATAACAAACACATATATATATGTATAGCTCTACGATTGCAAATGCCGTTCTCGCTGCCTGCCGATCGAATATTCTAATCGAATGAAATAAAAACTCGATGATATTGTGAAACATGTGACGTCACACCCAAAGACGTCATGTGACGTAAACCTATAACCCTTAGCCCTTAGATAGCGAAACCAGAAGCATCTTTACGTGCCAAAGTCACTTTAAAGTATACTTACGATGTGTTCTTTCACCGTGAAGTTAGTGTACTTAGTTTTAAAAAATCCAGCTAATTTTTCATTTCTCTAATGCATGCAGTTGCATCTTTACTATTGGGCTACAACGGCCATTTCACCGACTTATGAGAAAGACGATCAATCGAAAGACATAAAAAATTTATCTCAGTGGCGTAGCGTGCCTTAGCGGGGCCCCGTATAAAAAAAATTGGGGGCCCTTATGAAGGGTAAAGATTTCTCACAAAAGAAAAATAAATGTTTGCATAAAATTAATAGAAATATTTATTCATCATAATTATCTATGTCACTTTTTTCAAAATGTTTACCAACAATTCAAATTCAAATTAAATATACACTCTCCTTGCCTTTTTTTCGGCAAACTGATTTATTAATTTTGAAGTTGTTATTAATTTTTGCTTACGCACTTCGGGGGCCCCCGTAGCCCGGGGGCCCCGTATAATTGATACGGCAGATATGGCGGTAGCTACGCCCCTGGTACTTAGACACTTTTTCTCGTGTGAAATTTGCCAGCCCGTACACCTTGCATTCGTAAAACGATCAATTTTAAATCGCTTAATTATTTTCCCTTGAAGGGCGAGAATCATTTCGAATATTTTAAATTGAGCACTTACTAACAACCGAGGTTGACTAAGTGACCGATTATGATAAAAGGTATAATAGGGATGATGAATACATTAAAAAAAAACTATAATTCTATTAAGTCCGTCAGTTAGATTATACAAAAATATTAGACACATATTTTTCGCTTTATCAAATTAACTAAAAATCATTAAAGTTTTAGAGTGGGGGCTTGCGGCGTCACTATTTTGTAAAAATTGTACGAACGTGGGACGTCACGCGCAACTTGAATGCATTGTATCTTCGTCAATGTTTGTTAGACAAATAAATAAAAAAATACGTGTTCAATATTTTTTTATAATCTAACTAACGGATTTTTTAGTCATCTTGCCTATTAAAGACTTGTAATTTAGGTAAGTCTCACATATAAAAAAAATTCAAGAGGAGTGCTCACACTGTCGATACACACGTGTGTCTTAATATTAAAGGCGAACGCATGTCACGCGAGTTATATTACACTTAATTGCATTTTGCGAGAGTCGCTTTTTGATCAACTGTATTTATGAAGTTTGTCGTCTATCTACACTTCAACTATTCGGCATTGATGATTGACTTCATATATTTTGTTGCCAGGTCGGCGGCAATTTGAAGGCTCGCGAGTTCTTCGAAAGCCAGCCAGACTACAAGCAGGGAATGACCATCCCCCAGAAGTACAACACCAAAGCCGCCTCCATGTACAAGCAGAAGGTAAGTCAACAGTCTTCCTCCTAGCGCCTGATAACTTGTCCTAAGAGGAGTTATAGAATAAGAAGATAAGTCTTCTACTTTCTAGCGCTTTTGCTGTTCCTAGAAGGAGTCTGCTTTGTTCATGATCCTAGATTAACGAGTCTGGTAGCCAGGGTCTGATTGATCCAGAATCAGGAGGTGAGTCCCCTTCTTAGATCACATAGCGAATTCTTCTAAGATACAACAACAATTGTGTTGTTGTTTGTTGCAATAATTCGCTTCGCTCATGATCCTAGATTTAGCGAATCCAGGGTCGGATTGGTCCTGAAAGCCCTGGGTGGCTCCGTACTAGCCGGGGATCGAGACATTTCAATTTAAATTTTTGCAAGTTAACCTACTAGATTCGAGGGGGCTATGCATAATAGGAGCTGGGCCGAGGCCAACTGACAAAGGCTACCTTGTCTATATGGCCAGTCCAAAGCTGGTAGCAGCTATCCATCATGGTCAATATTATCATCAGGGTTTTTTCTCACTTTTCTAGCAAGAATCGGTTCCAATCATTTTTGATTTAGCAAGTCTGGTGGAAGGGTCTGTTTTCTGACCTCTGTAACACTTAGACAAGGCAACCAGACAAATTAGAACGCGGTTACCTTTTATTATTGACAGGCCCGTTGGTCGAGTGGTCAGAGATCCTGGACACGAAACCAAGACGCAAGTTCCCGTTAGAGGCAAATGTTTCGTGTGATGAACATGCAACATGGACATTTGTACACGAGTCATGGATGTTATGTGCCTTTTATGTATTTTTAACTTTTTATACCTTTTTGTCTATGTTTTTGATAACTATTGGTTATGCTTTTTTGATTGATTTATTACTCTTTTTGTTTTACTACCAAAAAGAACCAGCGCCTTTTATTGCGGTAGTTTAATAACCTATTTATTTATTATTATTCTGCTACGCGCTTACTGTAGCCCAGTGTTTTTCAATTTGTAGGTCGCGACCGCCTCGTGGGCCGCGACGCCTTGCTTGGGGGGTTTCCGGGAAAAGGAAAAAGGCATAGTCCTACACACTTTTAGTGAGAATTTTACTCTGGCTATGGCCCAAGGGGTCGCGAAAATGTTTCAACATGTAAAGGGGTCGCGTATTAAAAACAAATTTAAAAACACTGCTGTAGCCTATGGACATTTGCAAAGTCAACTTTGCACAAGTGGATTGCCTGCTTTGAAGGTGCCTTCGTAAATTCCTTTTGAAAACCAATTACTGTCTCTAGGGCAAAATGCAACAGCAAGCTCAAATTCTAAGTGAACATGGTAGAAAATGTCTCTCTAAATGTTAAATACGCTCTTTACATTAGGGAACTAGGGGCATGGCAGATGTTTGGGGTTGAACTGTTGAACCGGTTGGTCTGAATGAAATACTGCTTGAAGAGTAACTGACTTTAGTGGGCTTCCCACGGAGCCTAGATATCTCCGTTGGCGTAATCTATCGTTCTGTGGTTTAAATTGAATTAAGAATTTAGTCTATTTTGAGTCCAAGATTCCAGGCTCTCTAGACTTACATGATTTTAGGAAAAATGTTTTTTTTAGGATATAAACTTAAAAAGGAATGGCTACTCGCTAACCTGAGCGGGGCCGTATTACAGATAGCAGGTGTCATCATGTCACGTCAAAGTAGGAAGACTGGTTTTTATATATATTATTAAGTATAATATTTTAAAATATTTGCCAATGAGCCAGACAAATCGGACGGGCCAAACATCCTCCCAGACTCGTTAAAAGTTCCGCTGCGAGGAAGCGCGAGAGCATTATCCAAGTAGGTATAGGTATTCAATATTATTTATATTTAAACTTTATTATATTATTTATTTATCATAAAAAGTATTAATAATGTAAGTTTTAAAAACTGAAAGTGAAGTGTGCGCTTATAACGGATATTATATCCTTTCGTATAAAAGTAAATATTATAAAATTAAATTTCATAAATTATTTATTTTTCTAATTATACAAAATATATGTGAATAACCATGTTTAATCATAAATTTCATCACCCTCGAAGGTGATGGGCCCATCATATCATCTTCCAAAAAATCCTTATTTCCAAGATCTACCTCTTCTTCAGATAACTTGCATCAACGTTTCTTACAGTTTTACAGTTGAATTTTCATTCACATTGGAAACTGTGTATGTGTTGATAAAAAGCTGAAGTCGAGCAGCATATACATAAATGACTCCTGCAATGTTGTATACTTCACACATGATTTTTTGTATAAATATATTTTATAAACGATTGTAAATCGATGCACAATGTTGTACAATGTTGTAGTTGCCACAGAACGTAACTGTATTTTATACGCAAGTCTATTAATAGTTATCTTGTAAACACTTTTGCTTTTACAGTCTTTTCATTTCCTTTTATGTATTAGAAAATATATTTCTACTTCTAAGCATATTAAAGTTAATTTATTCGTAATCTGAAAAAGTTACGTTCTATAAGAACTGCCTAAAATATTTTTTTCAGATCGACAGGGTATATATATAACTCAGAGTAGAAAAGATATTTACGCGTCAGAGTGCATCTCAATTGTACTTATGCGATTGAATAATGCTTTAATGCTCTCGCGCCTCGTCGCACAGCGGAACTTTTAACGAGTCTCTGAGGATGTTTGGCCCGTCAGATTTGTCTGGCTCATTGGAAAATATTTTACTTAATAATTTATATAAAAACTAGCCTTCCTACTTTAACGTTAGTTAGCATGTTTTTTTTCCACCTTTGATTCCTGCTACCTGTATTACAGTCCCGCTCAGGTTAGCGAGTAGCCATTCCATCTAAGTTTATGTTACACTACCGTCCTAAAAATGACCTCTTTTCTGAAATCACGTAAGTCTGTGGTGACTAGGATCTCACTTTATTTATTTCTTTGCACACGAATGAGCTTCTATTGCCAAAAAGTTGTTATTACTAAGAAGGTTGCATATCAGTAGAAAATACGGAACGTTAATACTCGCGTTATATCGTGCAGGGTAAATGAATGTGCACGTTCTGATTACCAAGCTCATCCCTTAATCCGTATTTAGATTTCTAAAATCACTGTAATATTCACTAATCTAGCGCCGGTCGAAGGTAAACAGAAGTGATTGCAATAATCAATAACAACGTTAACTAATTCGATGCATTTATTTGTGTTGAAATGGCGAAGCGATTATACGCGGTTTCTCTGAATGTAGTGGTAGCAGTTTTGTTTAAATACTGCCTGAGGGTATATAGTCTTGTTTTGTCGATTACTCATCATCCCAGCGTTATGTCCAGTGCTTAGTCGGGGTCATGATCCAGGATGTAGCGAGTCTGGTAATCACATTAAAGCGACTGCCGATCTGATCTTGTAACCCTTAGATAGGGGAACCAGACACATTTTGGATCATGGTTACACATCCATACTAGTTAAAATGTGCAGGTTTCATCACGATGTTTTCCCTCACCGCTAAGCTAGTGGTATAAATACGTACATAGATTTGAAAAATCCAGAGGTACGTGCCGGGTTTGAACCCGCACTCCTCGGTTAAGAGGCGCGCGTCTTTATTACTGAGCTACCACCGTTTTCTCGATTACTGTGAAGCCATAAAGTAATTATTATGATTGCAGTCTGAGTAGTATGTATATATATTTATTTGCAGGTATAATAAGAATGGATACATTTGTAGCACAACATACGACTCCCTCCCCTTAATTTGCAACTAAGTATTTATAATATGAATGTTAAGTTACCAATTTAATCTTTGTTGATCGATTAATTGATAATTAAATATCTATGAGTCGCATGGAAAGGACTGTATAAATCATATGAACGTGAAGGAGTCACAAGAGGCCAGCTCGTCGCCTACACAATCACACACCCAAAACCCGATGTACAATTAGTCGCCTTTTACGATATGCTAGGCAAGAACCACAGTTGGCACATTCTTTTAAAGTCCCAGACCAACATGGGACAGTGGGCTGGGATAGATGGAAAATTGTGACAAAGTAGTGACAAGCAGCCAGCCCCTCGTCTCCTACACAATCACACACCCAAAACCCTATATACCATAAGTCGCCTTTACGACATGCTAGGAAAGAAACACAGTTGGCAAATTCTTTCTAAATTTCAGACTAACACAAGTACTAAGTAGGCTATAAAATGTTATTCCAGGTAAAGCATTAGTTAGTATTAAATTACATACGTGACACAATGTGGTGCAGTACAGTTTTAAAACTACGTTGAGCTGACCATTTCAATCGACAACCCTTTTTGAAACAGGCAAATTAAATTGTACTTCCGACAATGCCTGTGTCTGACTACAAAGGTCCATAAAGGTCCTTAAAGGGTCGTCTAAGAGCACAAATTAGGTCACATTATTGGTTACTTATTAGTAGAGACCGAATTATATGCAACATAAAAAGCTTATTATATGCATGAAAAGTGCTTGAAATTTGCACGGAAATTTGTAGAGTATATGATAAATTTTAGGAGCCCTAAAAATTAAAATTAATTGTGTTTTTTTTTCTAAATCAGCATACCATTAGTAAATTATCCTTTGAAAGGCGATAATGGGTACAGTAGCATCACATGACATTTAAATTATTTATATTTTTGTAAACGTCAACAATCAAGTATTGTTACAAATGCACAATTATAAAAAAATATATATGGAAAGCACTTAGGTAATTTGAAATTTTTATAAGGGGAATAGGTTCGCTCCACATCCACTGAGGTAACTGGGTAGAATTTGAACTTGGAAAATGTTATTATCGTAAATGTCAAAACAAAAGCTGCGCGCGGCTACTGACCCTACGTTCCGAAATAATAAATATATATATAAATATCAGATTACATTGATCTAACACCGAGGTAAGTAGCTTAAGCACTTGTGTTACGGATATCAGAAACAACAGTGGTATTACAAATTTATCCTTAAATATTGTATATTAACTCCCAGACACAGAACAAACACAAGTACTCATCACACGAATGTTTGTCCTGGGTGGGGATCGAACCCACAACTCTTGGCGCATGGGGCAGGGTCACTACCAATTGCGCCATCGAGCTTGTCAAAAATGCGATACAAATATTAATATCGCGAATTAATAATTATTTTTAGTCCCAGACCTGTACCTTGGTCCAGTGGTTAGAAATCCTCAAAAGTAAGCTCCTCATAGGTTTCAAATTTAAATAAAATAATAAATAATAAAATTTCCAGACTGACACACCAATAGCCCCTTCCCTAGTTCCAAACTAAGCTTGTGCTTGTGCTATGGATACTAGGTGAACGGATAGACATACTTAAATACGTTTATAAACATCCACGACTCGAGCACAAATGTCCATGTTCACCACACGAAACATTTGCCCCTAGCGGGATTCGAACCCGCGACCCTTGGTTGCGTGGCCAGGGTCTCTGACCACTCGACCAACGGGCCTGTCTAATGTTAATGATTTGCCCCTTATGAATTATGCGAGTATAGCATCTAGGGCATAGAGGCTATGTACCACCGAGAAGTCTAGGAGATTAGTATTGTGATTAAGGTAATTTTGGAATAGCTTTGCGAAAACGTTGTTGCATGCTCTGCGCTTTCATTGGCTCGTTAGATTGAATGGATTTATATTGTTTCGGGATTCAACTATCTCTATAACCTTTATCTAATAACATTTTACGATAATGTTATGTATATAGGTTATGCATTCGATGCAAATTAAATGTGTTGTGAAACGCTGATAATTCTCTATGTCTATGTGATTAGATTTGGCTAAGTTTATCATTAATTCTTCCTAAATGATAAGCATATATGTTTAACTTCATAATGAAGTGTTCACCTGTAGTGTTGTTACCTTATGAGTATAGTTTACTAAGTACGAAATTGTAAATGTTTGCATTTAAAAGAGTAACTATCGAGTTTCTTGCCGGTTTCTTCTCGATAGATTCTACCTTCCGAACCGGTGGTAATCCTTTTTTCTGTTTAAATTGACTATTTATAAGTGCTTTTTTGAAGCCTATATAAATAAAGAGATTTTGAATTTGAATTACTATTCAGATTCCAACTTGGAACGGGAAGTAACGGTAGGTCGATTTTTACTTCAAAAAATACTGACTGGGTCGATGGCTCATTCGATAGTGACACTGCCCCATGCGCCAAGAGTTGTGGCTTCGGTCCCCACCCAAGACAAACGTTTGTATGATGAATACTTGTGTTTGTTCTGTGTCTGGGTGTTAATATTGAATATTTAAGTATATATTTGTAATACCACTGTTGATTCTGATATCCGTAACACAAGTGCTTAAGCTACTTACCTCGGAGTCAGATCAATGTATTTGATGTAGTCGGATTTATTAATTATTATTATTATTCTAACAGGGTCGGCCATATTTAACTAGTTACTATTTAAAAAGCACGGGTCACTCCAATCCAAACTAGTTAGTCGTAGACACTCCTGTTTTCTTCAAACGCTGTTTAACAGTAAACCAGTACCAGAAACGGCATCTAGAGCCTTTGTGTGCAAACATACTTAACGTCAGTATCAGACGGACCTGCCGGCTAATATTTGCTGAGGCGCACAAAGGGCGCGCTCAGTCGTATGCAGCTCGGGGCAGTCGGCACCGGTATGTCAGGGTTCTGAGCCGGGATGAACTTGGAGCTGGGGAATGTGTTCAATGCTGAATTTTAGGTCTGGATTTTTGACTGGCCCGTTAGTTGAGTGGTCAGAGACCCTGGCCACGTAACCAAGGGTCGCGGGTTCGAATCCCGCTAGGGGCAAATATTTCGTGTGATGAACATGGATATTTGTACTCGAGTCATGGATGTTTATAAACGTATTTAAGTATGTCTATTCGTTCACCTAGTATTCATAGCACAAGCTTATAAGCTTAGTTTGGAACTAGGGAATTGGTGTGTCAGTCTGAAGAATTTATATATTTATATATAATATTTATATTTCGCATCAGCGGGTGCAGATGAACCGTACCGAATGCCGAAGTTCGCGAAGTAGTAGTAGGTAGATATTATTTATTTCACGAAAACACAAAGGGCGCACACTAGCTCGATGCTTTTGGCACAGGAATGTAAAGGTTCAGAATCAGAATGCTTTGATGTATAGCCGGTTTTGGAAGCTGTGGAATGTGTTCAATACTGATTTTCAAACAAACATACCATCACGCCTTTAATCCCCGAAGGGGTAGGCAGATTCAAAGGAGCAGCAGTCTTTAACCACATTCAGCCAAAAACAACTCGGCTGGGTTGGATGGAATGCTGTGAAAAAGGAGTGACAAGTGGCTAGCTCGTCGCTTACACAATCACATACCCACAACACCATACACCATTAGTCGCCCTTAACGACATGCTAGGCAAGAACCACAGTTGGCATATTCTTTTTAAGTCCCAGACCAACATGGGACAGAAAGGTGTGACAAGTGGATAGCTCGTCGCCTACTCCGTCACATACCCAAAAGCCCGTAAACCATTAGTCGCTTTTTACGACTTTCTAGGGAAGAACCACAGTTGGCACTGATTGATCAAAGTGAATTGTATAAACAATAGTACAATATTTAATAAGTAGTTGTAAAAATTGAAAATACGGACCATCTGCAAATGTAAGAAATATCGGATTTCAACCACAATTTTAAAGAAATAATTATACAAATGTTTACAGAAAAAGTTAAAATGAAGTATTTTGTTTTATTCCTACTTGATATGAGTGAAACATAAAACAAGAGACGAGACGAGATATATTTGAGACAGTACTATGAGAGTAAAGAAATAGAAAGTGCACCTGTGTTAGCGCATACACTTGTGCACTATATTATCGCCTGCGCAGTTGGCTAATCCTCGTTGAGATTGGCCGCCGTGACCGATATCGGTTAGGAAGACATTAATTAATTACTACGCTTATACTCATTTCTTTCCCACGCCTCGAGTCCCAGATATGATTACTGCGCATTGTTCACATGTGCCTATTGTCACCAGATCACCGCCCTCGCTGAAGGGCGTCCGTGGAGCCCTTCCGACTACAAGCCGGAGATCACCGAGCGCCAGAGCGACTGGGGCCAGTCGCGTGACACCTACTCCTCCCGCGAGAACACCTTCCACGCTAGCGGCTCCGACAACAACATCAGCTACCAGTAAGTGCCAGAATATTAAGATTGGTCAAGATTTGGAACCGCTGGTTCTTTAGCTTGGTAGTTCAGAGGCATTAGCAGCCGCTTGGTCCTATAGACAGCGTTGGACCTGGATAATCCAGGATAGAGAGATTGTTTTACGGCGCCCTGTGGTCTGATAAACACGCCAAGTACGCCCGTGAAGCTTGTCCGACTATAAACCAGAGAGATCGCGAGGATCAGAGCTACTGGAGCTAGTCCCGTGACATCTACTCCACCCGCGAGAATACCTTCCACGCTAGCGGCTCCGACGACATCAGCTACCTCAGAGCACTGAAATATTTAGCTTGGTCTTTCAGAACCAGCAGCCGCTAGCTCCTAACCGCAACCCAGGTGTTTGCAAATTCAGGGTTTGTCTTATGGCGCTCTGTGTTGGTATCTACATATTAAATCGACCATGTACCTATATTACCGCGCGTATCATAGGGTGCCAACCAAAATCTAATTAAATCGCTCTACCCTCGAATTTCCATAAACGTGCTTATTTTTAACGAAAAATTCTTAATCTGAAAATCTTCTATAATCTAATACATACCACTAAAGGGTGTGAACAAGCATATGGCCTGTCGGTGGAGGACAGTCACCGCAGTCAAGTCACACCTAATAGACATGCTTTCGTAAACTTTTCATCGTATCAAAGCTTGTTCGCATAATGTCTTAGGAGCGTTACACGATAAATAGATAAATGATGCTGCCCCGTTGTAATACAGATTTGGTATAGCAAATAGCCTTGGAATACAGCACAAAATGTGCTATATATTCTTAGGTTCATGAACCGGGATTACCGACTTCAAAACTAGCTGATTATTGTAAATATTTAAATAAGTGTGGTTTTAAGTAAATATTAATACTTTCATCGAAGCAGTCGGAAGAATTTATTTTATACTTTTTAGTGTTTGGACATTTAAATAGCTATTAAGGCAGGTTCTTACTTGTGTTTTTTTTTTCATAAACATTTTTCGCGGGGTTTTTTTGAAGTCGGTTTTTATTATTGTTAATTGTATCACTATTTGAATAGCTTCTAATAGAACCAACAGGGAACTAAAGACTTAAAAAAGTTTTTAGTTTTATTACTTTTCTCTCGGAAAAGGTTATGATTTTTTTTAATTTACGGGTATAGCCGTCAGTTAAATGCTTGTTCACGGTACCTGTGCTTGGTGAAATAGCCAATATTTTACTGAAACTATTTTAAGGACGAATTCCCATAAAAAAAAATAAGGATTCCAATTCGTACCAATATGTGTTCGTAGCAACCAATATGTCTATTGCTTGTAGCGTACAAAGAATAAGATATTAAACCTGCTACAGCAGATAATATTTTATCAAAGCACTTTATAACTTACTAACTAACTAACTTTCTGTAGCAAAAGTTTTCTCAACATTGATGGCGCAGTTATTTTGTTATAGTAGATAAGTGATTTCACCATGGATGTTATAATATAATAGACTCTGTGTAACTGTAATTGTAACTGTAACTGTAAAACGTACGGTATGTATAAGAATAGGCAAAAAGTATAAATATGTGTATCTAATAACACCTCCCACCCCTGCGTATTAGATGTAGCTCTTATCTAATAAGGTATCACGGCCCCTTCAGTGTACGAAGAACATGATTCGGTGTTCTCGAGAGCATTTATGCCTAAAAAACTGGTTAATTGCTGGTTGGTTTCTTATCGATATATATTTTTTCTTTTTTATATATTCTCCAGACTGACATATTAATTCCCTAGTTCCAAACTAAGCTTATAAGCTTGTGCTATGGATACTAGGTAAACGGATAGACATACTTAAATAGGTACGTTTTATAAACATCCATGACTCGAGTACAAATTTCCATGTTCATCACACGAAACATTTGCCCCTAGCGGGATTCGAACCCGCGACCCCTGGTTTCGTGGCCAGGGTCTCTGACCACTCGAGCAACGGGCCTGTCAATAGATCCAGATCAGAAAAAAATTAAGATTTCAGATCAACATAAAATTCAACGTCGAATCGAAAAATAGGTTCATTTTTTATTTGTATTGTGGTTCAGAACCCTGAAAAGTTCGTGAAGGCAACGTCTCAGTATTTCCAGTACAGTATATAATCTTTATAATAATAATATAATCTTTTACAACAATGGGTCCATCATGAAGAAACCCTATAATAATTGCATAGTTACCGGGCTAAGCGTGGGCGCTCAAATGATGAAGACACCGCGCACGAGTGATTGCCAGAAATAATTAAATTTTAATAACACATTATTAACCTAAACTAAACTATATTCACGCCATTTCCCTAGCGGGGTAAGCAGATACATTATTTGCTCTACATTGACCCTGCATCATATATAAATTTTATTTATTTGCACATGTTGTTTTTGTTACCAAAACTATTAATTGATAGTCAGTAAATTAAGAATGCTACCATTACGTCACACCTCAGTATGTCTATAAATATATATATATACATACGGTCGAATTGAGAACCTCTTCCTATTTTAAAGTCGGTTGAAAATGGAAGCATTCCGTTTTGACAGCTTATAAAAACTATATCAACTGACTGGTGGTGCCATCTACTGATTAGGCTACTCCCAGCCACGATGCATAAGATTGATTACCTTCAATATGCCAGCCTCGCCGAGCCCCTATATCTGTCGTGGGTGCCAGTACTGAGTTATTGGGGGCTAAGGCGGCGTAGCATGGTCCTACAGCACACAGGCTAACGAATAACAGGTCTGAAGGGGACTACTTTTTTTAAGGGGACCTTTCTAACACCAGGAACGAGCACAAATGACACGTGACTGGCTTAAGCTTTTATGCCAGGATTTCTAACAAATACTGTTGTCCAAAACTACAAAAGGAGCGATGGTAGCTCAATGGTAAGGACACGCGCCTCTTAACCGAGGAGTGCGGGTTCAAACCCGGGCACGCATGATCCAAAAATTGTCTGGTTCCCCTATCTTAGGGTTACGAAGGTCAGATCGGCAGTCGCTTCAATGTTTAGATTCTTCAATTACCAGACTCGCTAAATCCTGGATCATGGTATAAGCGGACCCCGTCCAAGCACGGGACATAACGCTAGGAAGATGATGATAATGACTGTAGTCCAAAACTGCGAATTCTAAAAAGCTCCTTGAAAGATTAACTCCTTGATACAAATAGCTGTCGATGATTTGATGATAGACGATAGAAACCTCAACAAAAGACAGGTCGATACAAGGAAAAATAGGTACCATTTTTAGTCTGTTCCCCAGTAGTGTAGAGACAGATGTTTGAACTTAGATCAGTGAATTCATGACGTCATTAAGCTTATGAGAAACTCACACATATACCTACATGCTGGGTTGATTACCTTACCTGAAATATATGGATGTGACTATAGATAGGACAGATACTAGTCTGTACTATGTATTTGAGAGAGTAACGAACTTAAATACGGTCTGATTGAATTTGGTGAAAAGGTAAACATGTTTGGCGATTCATTCGAGATTCCACATGCAGCTATTGTCCGGTTTGAGCACACAGTATTCTCATTTTGCAAATGTCGAACGGATTTACGGATGGCAAATGTGAACTTTATGTCATTCGTTTTAAGTTGTAAATGGAATGGTATGTTTAATCCTGGAATTGCTTGCATAATGTATGATTTCTTTTTAAGTAGCTTGAAACCGCGTTTTTGAGGTCAGACGTCAATTAAAGGATGGATAAGTTTTATTCTTTTTCCAAACTAGCTGACCCGATATTCGTTGCCATGTCAATTAATGCAATCGTCTTTTTACGTAATAATAGTATCGCAATTATCAATTATTCCCATATTTTTTTCAGATATTCTGTTACATGTATACCTCGTCCTAAAAATAGGAACTAATTAACTAAACTAAACTTCCTAAAACGCCACTTTCCTAGCGGGGTAGGCAAAGAGGCATATGTCAAGATCCCTACGCACCTCACTCGCCTCTTCAACATTCATGAACCTTTTCATACAAGCTCTACGGTTTTTATGGCTCATAACATCACCTTCTGTTATCACATGACCAAAACAATAATTATCCAATTTAGTGCAGTAGTTCGGAAGTTAAGCACGTACAGACATTTCTGTGGTTAATTTTCATTTATAAAGAATTGATCTTGATTGTAAGAGGCCTTCTGATTGTTGTTTAAGTGTTATTAATATTAAATTTTACGTGATCCACATCATGAAGTACCTTGAAAATTACACAAATGTCTATTACATATATAAACTAGCGTTCCAAACTTTACATAAACCTTCCTCTTGAATCACTCTATCTATTGGTGAAAACCGCATCAACATCTCTTGTGTAGTTCAAGAGATCTAAAACGGCAACTTTGTTTTATACTATGTAAAGATACAGTTGCGTTGCAAAAAACTTGAAAATAAGAAAGTTTCATAAGAAGATTCCAGGTTTTTTACGCAGCAGGTTTAATTGTAATGAGTCAGTCGGTTAGTTTTTTTTTTGAACATCTAATCCAATCTATTGAATCCAACCGAATGAGGGTTTTTTGAATTAAAACATCCAAAAGAAGGCGTAACTCGTGCGTGCTTGTCACCCTCCTCATTGGTTAGTTGTCAGAACAAACTGACATTCTGTCAACAATGAGCCAATAGTGACAGTAATACGACCACGAGACTCCGTCGTGCCACGTATTTTTAAAAACCCTCATTGTATTTCCCGCTAAATGTGGTTTAGACATCTTATTCCTCCTCGGACTCTGCCTACTATGACTACCTCGATGGCGCATTCGGTAGTGACCCTGCCCCATTCGCCAAGAGTTGTGGGTTCGATCCCCACCCAGGACAAACATCAATCAGGTTTTTAAGTATACTATATTTGTAACACCAATAATGTTTCTGATATCCGTAGCACAAGTGCTTATGCTACTTACCTTGGAGTCAGATCAATGTATGTGATTAAGCATCATATCATAATTTACATAGTTCAAAACTAACTCGTCGCTTCTATCTATTGCTCAGATCTTTAAACTACACAAGATACGTTGTTAGATAGACGTTGATACTGATAAAGTAATTCAAAAGAAAGGTTCATATCGATATTTCATATTGTTCTGAGCTCACCGCTCGTAGCTAGGGCGGTGTATGTATACATATAACGGCACCTACGCAACAATATTATTTGCCGTGTTTTTCTCAACTTCAAGGATTATCTCGGCCGACCGTCAAGCTGAGCTTGTATCCTCTAGTAATGGGTGGTCTCCGGGCGTGAAGTAAATACAATGGACGGGTTAAAAGGTTGTTCTTATTCGCTGTTCTGGACACATTTATTTTGCGTCGGCCTTCATAAATGTTACTTTGATAAATGGAACTGTATCTTATTTAAAGGTATTTATTTATTGGCTCTCGCGATAGGCGGTATTTGAAGGAAGTACGACCTTGTAATGAAATTATTTGATACATACAGACATATGTGCATAGATGAAATCACGCCCTTAATTCCGTTAGGGGTAGGCAGTGTCAAAAGTGCCGCAAGCCAGGCAAATTATATGATGATGATGATAAAACTGAACATCCAAACATAAATCTGTCAATTATTCTAGTATTTTTGAAAATATTTGTACCGTCTTCTGTCTCCCCACCCACCCACTTCCTATGAAGGTCATGCGAATTTTCATTTATTTTTCATACAACCTGTCCTGATAATTACAAACGCAACCAATTAGGTGGGCAGCCAATCGAAAGGCGCGTGCGAACTTAATCATTTCTCAAGCTTGGTTCAAGGTCATTAAACCTTCGGCTTCGGTGGCAATAGCCGATTAATCTTTGGCGACGTCCAGAAATCGATTTTCAGAGGCTGTATTTAAGAGACGTCCATATAGTGCCGAGACACCTGTCGCGTGAACTATGTACTAGATCGTGTAAACTTGTTGCTGGGGGAGCTTTTACGGAATTTGTGAAACAATATCTCCATTATTTTAAGTAAGTATATTTTTTGCACACTCGACTTTGTTTGAAATAAACTTAGTTTAATCGCAAAATGCCCCAAAATTGGTGGTACATTCACAAAAAGTGGTGTTTTTCTTTTGTCCCGCAAACATATAAATGATGGAAAATATACTCGTAGCGGGTTAAAATTCCACGTGCTCACTTCCAGTTCTTCGATGCGCAATATCTTTCTAAGTTGTTGTGTATCTTTTCTATAATATAGAAATGAATCGCTGAATGTGTTGTTAAGCGCAAATCTCGAGAACGGCTAAACCGATTTCGCTTATTCTTTTTTAGTTGTGTTTGTTATTATTAGGTAAAGGTTCTTATAAAAGAGAAAAATAAAAAAGTTGCACAGAAAAAAAATGTGTATGAAAATTACGAAATGCGCTGGGTCAGCTAGTTAGTAATACAACATGCTTAAAATATTTTGATAATCTAACTAATAGACCAATTATAATCATTTTTACATAGTAAACATCTCATTTCCATAATACTAACCGTATAGGAAACCTGTAATTAGCCTTATCGAATATAAATAATCGATTAACAACAATAACTATTACCTACATTGTTTTTTCCATAAATAAACAAATCTATCTTCAGTTTGACCATATTTGTGAGACGTCCATCTGTCGTCGGGCCACTTGTCGCGAGAGCGACTTTGGGCTCGATAGCGAAAACCTGTTGCTGGGGGAGGAGCCTTTGTAATTCTTAAACAACAATGGGACTCTATTCTCTTTGAACACTCGATTTGGCAAAAATAAATCACATGAAAAGTTTGTTGCTTTTGTCCGAGTTAGTCTGTTATTATAATATTTTAATCGCGGTAAATATTTCGTTTACAATGTAAGCTGAGGCTTTTATGTAAGTTAGATCAACATGGGCCAAATCTATGTACAGATTTATATCATTTGCTCGGCTGTGATGGAATACATTGTAATGAAACTTGCACATTCAAACCGCATTTGTTTCAAAGTAATCAAATAAAAGTGATAAATAGCAGACTAACCGAAGAGTGGGACCTGGGTCCTCCAAACTCGTTCATCTTCCCTGTTTTAATTCTTAAACAGGACTTTATAATCTAAAATACTGAATACTAGCAGCTTCCCACGGTTTCACTCGCGTAGTTCCCGTTCCCATGTGAATGTGGGGTTAAAATATAGCTTACGTTATTCGCTCATAAAGTAGCTTTCCATTGCTGTAATAATCACTTCTTACGTTGAATTACGTAGAATACATGTATATACAAAAAACTCGGTAGTTACTCTATAGGCTAAGGGTTCAATAAAAGTGCGAGGGGATGAAAGTTAAACGAATTATAAAATCAAAAGCATGCCGCCCTAAAACATGCAATGTGTTTTCATCAAATTAATTTAGACTCCATAGTGACTCTACCTTCAAATTTTATTTTCTTATTTTTTATTTTATATATTTTTTTAAATAAAATGCTTTCTAATAAACACCTAAGCGACTGCATCTAGCTCATAATAAAATAGGCATAGAAGAGCGGTGCTTCCTATACAGAGTCATTTATAAAACATCAACAACCTCGCAGGAGTAGATTACTGACATTATAAACAAAAAACATTTGTTCTACGATTTTGAAAATCTACGAAAAAATATTGAATTTTCATACAAACTACATCAGCTGTTTGGTTTAGTATGAAAAGCGGTGTTTTTTGTCGATTTAGGAAAAGTCGTAGAACAAACGTTTTTTGTTTATAATGTCAGTAATCTACTCCTGCGAGGTTGTTGATGTTTTACAAATGACCCTGTATATATTCCTAACACAAGCAAATTGATTATTTAATAGGCAGCTCTAATTATGGCTAAACTGAACTAGATTCAATTATCGAAATATATTGTTTTTGTTAAAATAAATAAATTCTCCAGACTGACACACTAATTCCCTAGTTCCAAACTAAGTTCCTAGTTCCTAGTCCCTAGTTCCATACAACTTAATTAATAATAAAAAATACGCCATAGGAATTATCTTAGATATGTCGAAAGCGTATGATTCAGTCCAATATAAAATATTATTTAATAAATTGTATGGAATAGGAATACGTGGCACATGTTATAAATGGTTTTTATCTTACCTAAAGGACAGAGAACAAATTGTAGAAATTGAATATTTTAACTCAGAAACAAACCAAATAGAAAACGTCCGGTCTCATAGCCAAACCTTACAAGCCTCAATCCGCAAGGCAGTGTCTTGGGGTGTCTCCTGTTCCTCATTTACATCAATGATCTGGCAGAAACCATAGACCATCCGTGTGTTTTATTTGCTGACGATATCTCTATAATTACATCTAGCCTGGACAACATTGATCTAGATGAGAGACTGGTGCATATCCTAAACAAAACATCAAAGTGGATGAACGACCATAGCTTACAGATAAATTTAACAAAAACAAAACTAATAACATTCTATCCATATCAGAAAACCCCCCTTACAATTAGTCCCAGTTTTAACAATATCAAATTGGAGGTAGTTAATGAGTACACCCTTCTTGGCTTAGTTATCGATACCCACCTAAATTGGAAGTCCCATATCAAAAAAATTAGAAGTAAATTATCAAGTTTTTCCTATGCCCTTAAAGAAATAAAAAAAACAATAAATCAAGAAACTGCTATAGTAACATACTATGCCTATGCATATGCATGGCTAAGCTATGGTGTCTCTTTATGGGGAAATAGTACCGATATACATACCCTTTTTACACTCCAAAAAAAACTAATCAGAATTATAGCAAACATAGACCAGACAGAAAGTTGTAAACCATATTTCCAAAAATATCTAATTCTAACCCTCCCATGCATATACATATTAGAAACTTGTAAATTCGTTAGAAAATACCCTAATTATTATACAAAACGCAAAGATAATCCTTCTACATATCACCTGCGCCATAGAGATAAACTTAACTTACCAACCTCCCAGATGACCCTTCATACTAAAAGCCCTTTTGTAATGTCTATAAAAATCTACAATAAACTACCTGATATTATAAAAAAAGAAACAAGTGACCAGATATTCATAAAATCTCTTTAACAATTCCTTATTAACAAATCATATTACAATCTAAATGAATATTTTACTGATAAAATTTAAATTTAAAAAGCTTAATAAAATGTATACTTACCCAAACTAATAAGATATTTTTCAATTAAATAAATATGATATCTAAAATACATAAATATAAATAACAATAAATACATAAGCATAAATAAATAAAATAAAAAATATAATAATAAATAACTGAACTACATACTTCTATTTCTTCAAATTGATAAAAATCTTTGAACTAAATATTAATTCAGTGGGTAGTATTATAATTTAATATTATACATAGTATGTAAATAATGCGTCCTCTCTTCAATTGCAGTGCCCTCACAGGGTCTATAATGTACTTTATCTCTTAATAACCACCAACACCTTGTAAACATTATGGAAGCAATAAATGATTAAGTATTGAGTATTAAGCTTATGCTTGTACTATGGATACTAGGCGAACGGGTAGACATACTTAAAAACGTTTTATAAACATCCATGACTCGAGTACAAATGTCCATGTTCGTCACAAGAAACACTTGCCCCTAGCGGGATTCGTACCGCGACCCGTTTCGTGGCTAGGGTCTGTGACCACTCGACCAACGGGCCAGTCAAACGTTATCATAGCCTCTTAGCACATGCTATATTTGGACACAGATGATTTATTATTTTTAAGTCCCAGACTTACGCGAGAAGCGGTTTTAAGTTATCGGAAGTACACATGTTTTGTACTTTTGTCCCATGTTGGTCTGGGACTTGGCCCATGTTGATCTGGGACAAAAAAAAAGAATGTGCCAACTGTGGTTCTTGCCTAGCATGTCGTAAAAGGCGACTAACGGTTTACGGGCTTTTGGGTATGTGTCTAAGTAGGCGACGAGCTAGCCACTTGTCACTCCTTTTTCACAGCTTTCCATCCAACCCAGCCCACTGTCCCTGTCTATGTTGGTCTGGGACTTAAAAAGAATGTGCCAACTGTGGTTCTTGCTTAGCATGTCGTAAAAGGCGACTAATGGTATATCGGGTTTTGAGTGTGTGATTGTGTAGACGACAGGTTAGCCGCTTGTCACTGCTTTTTCACAATTTTCCATCTAACCCAGCCTGGCTCTATTTTTGGCTGAATGTGGTTGAAGGGGCTTGCTGCCCCTTTGACTCTGCCTACCCCTTCGGGGATAATGGGCGTGATGTTATTTTTTTTTTTTTTTTTTCAGTCAGTTAAAATACATTGGATAAAAATACAGCCCGGGTGACATTAATATTTGGACTGGCTCCATGGTGCATTCGGGAGTGACCCTGCCTCATGCGCCAAGAGTTGTGGGTTCGATCCCCACCCAGGACAAACATACGATGAATACTTGTGTTTGTTCTGTGTCTGGGTGTTAATATCCAATATTTAAGTATATATTTGTAATACCACTGTTGTTTCTGATATCCGTGCACAAGTGCTTAAGCTACTTATCTCTCGAGTCATATTAATATATGTGAGGTAGTCGGATATTATTATGTAGGTATTATTTAATATGAAATTGCTTCTCCTGTGTTTTAAGTACATGTATATTATCATTGTGGTGCAGTTCTAATGATTTTCTGTTTTATAATAAAAAGTTATTTGTTACATGATCACCAACATCCTTTGCGTAGTTTAAAAGATCTAAGCGACAGACAGAAGCTCCAACTTTATTCTATACTCTTCAAAGATAACCTTTTAAATTGGTGCCTGGTCGTGTCTATAGTACATAATCTATAGGTACTATAAATATTCGTCTCTGCGAAATTTTAGCGTCTCCAATATCAACTCGGAGGTTTTCAACCCCTAATCGATAAGGTTCATTCCAAATGCACCTCCAATTTCTTCAGCCGACAATTGAAGTTGGAATACTTGAACTAATAATTGGTTTAACGTCCTGGCGCCTTAGCTAATTCACGGGTGTTGGTTTAAGGGGTTGTTCTAGAATGGCTAATGAACGTGAAACGTCTTTGAACTGTTATTTATAGTCTTAATTGGTGGATAGTATTGGCGGGGCAAGAGGGCACGTTTTTGATTAGAGTTCGAGCTGTGTTTTTGTATTTTTTCGTATTAAGCTGCAATTAGAGTTATCATCCAACCCAGCCCACTGTTCCATGTTGATCTGGGACTTAAAAAGAATATGCCAACTGTGGTTCTTGCCTAGCATGTCGTAAAAGGCGACTAATGGTATATCGGGTTTTGGGTGTGTGATTGTGTAGGCGACAGGTTAGCCGCTTGTCACTGCTTTTTCACAATTGTTCATCTGACCCAGCCCGGCTTTATTTTTGGCCGAATGTGGTTGAAGGGGCTTGCTGCCCCTTCGACTCTGCCTACCCCTTCGGAGATCATGGGCGTGATGTTATGTATGTATGTATGTATGTAGAGTTATCATCTGTCTGTTGGTAAGTGGTCGTCATCCTTTGATCATGTGGTGTTTTGTTGCAACCTTCTGACCCCTCCTTCCCTAATAATACATATAACATATAAAGACGACAACACCGAGTTTAAACCCGCATCTTTCTGATCTCGGACACTGATAGGACGCATGCTCTTTACCAGTTACCACTGCTTTATTCAGATTCAAATCAATATATATAAAAACCAATGCCACTTTTCGTTGTAATTTTATAACTCAAGAACGGGCTCACCTATCCAAACGGAATGTTTAGGCTTTGTTCGGACTATTTAGTAGATGGTTTATGTGAAGTTTGCACAAAATCGGTAGAGCGGTTCTTCATTTATCACTTTATACGTAGCGAAGCACGTACCGGGCCGCTAGTATGTGTATATAATCGTTAACAAAGCCGCTAAAGCACTACATCGGTGGTGCTTCGACTTATTCATGCATTTACAATAGTTCATATAATTGTTAATTTATATTTACTTATTTATTTTATTTATATGTGTAAGGACCGTGCCATATGGCGTTCGGTTCTCTCTGCCTACCCCGCTAGGGAAGTGGCGTGAAGTTTAGTTAGTTAGTTAGTTAGTTATATGAACTATTCATGCGTTCACAAGTTTTGACCGTTATATTTCGTCAACAGCAGCGAGTACGGCAGCGGCCGGTACACCGGTTTCGGGAACACGCCCAAGCAGTCGCAGTCGACGCCGATGTCGCCCATACACAGCGGCAACGAGATGGTCGATAACACGCTTGCTTCGCTCGCCTCGGTGAGTACCCACATGTGTATACCCACGTGTCTGCAGCAGCGAGCAGCGGCACCGATTAAGAGTACACGATATACAGCGGCAACAAGATGGTCTACAAGATAGTACTTACAGCATACCGCCGGTCCCAGTTTCAGTTAATTTTTTTTATACCAATTAAGGTGGCAATCAAGCATACGGCCCGCCTGATGGTAAGCGGTTACCGTAGCCTATGGACGCTAGCAACACCAGAGGTATCTATCGCGCATTGCCGACCCTGTAAAAACCTTTTCACAACCTTCTTGAAGGATCCCATACTGTAGTCTCGTGGGAAAACCTCGGCGGGGAGCTCATTCCACAGTCTAAGTAGTTAATACGTCTCACGTCATCTTCAATCTAACCATCACCGCTCATCTCCGCAGACAAAAAAACTCAAAAGCCAGGAGCAGGTTTCCAATCAAGAGTTATGAAAGCGCTGCAAATAGTGCGGTCACAGATCCCGTCATCATCATCTTCCTAGCGTTACGTCCCGTGCTTAGACGGGGTCCGCTTAGACCGTGATCCAGGATTTAGTGAGTCTGGTAATTACATCCAAGCGACTGCCGATCTGACCTTCGTAACCCTAAGATAGGGGAACCAGACAATTTTTGGAGCATGGTTACAAATCCAAAGTTTGAATTTGCAGGTTTCATCACGATGTTTTCCCTCATCGTCGAGCTAGTGGTATAAATACGTACACAGATTTGAAAAAACCAGAGGCGCGTGTCCTTACCATTGAGCTACCACCGCTCCCGCGGTTACAGATCCCGTATTGACCAAATAGTCTCCGTTAATGAATGCCCGACCACGCTCTCCATTTGTTAGTCGATGAAAAATGCACACTCGAGTTCCGTGTCCGGCCGCAATAAGCACCTGCTTTTGAGTAACGAACCGTAGGAATACGCAAAAGCGATTAAATTATTCTCATTCACGCTTTTATTTATTCAGCCGAAATTAAATGGATGTTGCGTTATTTTAGTCTCATGCTGGTTAGGGTCTGTTATGAACCAACTGTATTCGTTTACAGTTGTCCAATAAAAAAAAAAAATAATAAAAATAATAATTTATTTCGGACAAAGTATCCATATATGGGTTAGTATTACAGAAGGAACTTAAAAACTATGGTTAGTATTTACTATTTCTATGAAAGGTGGTATGTAGTGAACAATATTAATTAATTTGTCAGTACCGCTCTGCACGCAAGATACATACATACATACAATTTAAGCTCTGGTGTATTGAGTGTTATTTTTATGATTATACGCAACGAGCTAACCACTTCTCACTACTTTTTCATACTTTCCCATCTTACCCAATGGTGAATGATATTTTTACCTGAATGTGGCTTAAGAAGCTTAGTTGCCGGTTCATGGCTCCTTTTACTATCCTTACCCTTTTTGGGGATTGAAGGTATAGGTAATTGTATGTAAAACTAACTGCAGTGTCGGTGCAGCAACCGCCGCCTCAAAGGCTCCGGTGCTTAATTGCACTTTATTACACCAGCGCAGACTACTGCCGCAGCGGCACAGGGCGGTTAGAGCAGATTAATCTCTGTACAGTGTTCCAAAAAATAGGAAATATACTAGTTTTTGCCCGCAGCTCTGCTAGAAATTCTGCTAGAAATCTTATGGCACACACAGGTGGTGTCCATAATTATTTTCCAGGTGTACCTTTAATCCTTTTTCAGGATTCAAACTTTAGGGTTTGTTAAAATTTTATTGCAATCGCTGTAGGCATGAAGGCGAGGTAGACAAGGTTTCTTATGCTTTCAACATAATAGTAAGAATTACCCATGGCAGTACGCATGCGCCCCACAAATACCAACAAACGCTCGCAAAAGTTAAATAATGTTATCGCGTTGCATAAAAACTAACTGTAATACCGAGCATTCTTAATTGCACTTTGTTGCACCAGCGCCGATCACTGCCGCTAGCATATCTATCGATAGCTGGATCGGTACGGGGCGGTCCAAGCGGAATAACCGCTGTGCAGTGATTCGGACAGACTCTTTGAATCGCGGAAACGATTTTCATATTCGCTGTAGCTGTATTCTAAGTGATGCGTTGTGAAAGTTTGAATAGCTTTTTGTTAATACTAGCTTTTCGTCGGATTCGGTCTATTGCATAGGCTATGATGTGTCTTGGGTCTATATCATGACTATTATTGATATTGATCTTATTCTGACGATTTATAAGTGCTTTTTTTTAAGCCTACGTAAATAAAGACAATTTCATTTCATTTCATTTCACTATACGTTTATACTAAACTGGCTTGATGGCGCATTCGGTTGTGACCCTGCCTCATGCGCCTAGAGTTGTGGGTTCTATCCCCACCCAGGACAAACATTCGTGTGATGAATACTGGTGTTTGTTCTGTGTCTGGGTGTTAATATCCAATATATTTAAGTATATATTTGTAATTCCACTGTTGATTCTGATATCCGTAACACAAGTGCTTTAGTTACTTACCTCGGAGTCAGATCAATGTATATGATGTCGTCGGATAAATATCCGATGCGGTGATGGTGATGGTTAGATTGAAGATGATTCTGATATCCGTAACACAAGTGCTTAAGCTACTTACTTCGGAGTCAGATCAATGTATGTGATGTCGTCGGATAAATATCCGACAACATTACATACATTATATATAAATATATATAATTTGTTCCGGGATCAATACTGGTCCTTTCTTATATGTGACAAGTACCACGCCGGCTTTCTGTAGCGCCTGTTTATGAAACGTATGAAACGCCATAAAATACATATATGCTGTCTCACCTGAAATCCTTAAAGGTGTAGACAGAGTCCAAAGAGCGACAAGCTCATAAACCACATTCAGGCCTAAACAATTGAGTAGGGTTAAATAGAAATGTATTACGTGAAAAAGTGAGATAAGTGGGCGACTCGTCACCTACTTAATCACAAAACCAACGCTTGATACACCATTAGTCGCCTGTACGACATGCTAGGCAAGGAACACAGATCGTACCTACATTCTTTTGAGAGTCAGATCAACATGGAACTAAAATAAGTTCTACATAGTGCCGCTGTCAATGCTGGCATGTTATAGAAACATGTTATTGAATTGCCTATGCATAAGTTTAAGTTTTATGTGAAATCATATCTAATAGAAAAAGGTTATTGCAAAATACATGTAATACTCTGCCTACCCTGCTAGGGAAGTTGCGTGAAGTTTAGTTGGTTATTACAAAATAGAAGATTACCTAAATGATGAAAATGTCTGGACATGATTGTCTGGTCGCATGTAAAGTTAAATCTCTTTTTTATGTATAATGTTTATGCTATATTAGAGTTCAGTAACATGAAATTTTTTAAAAGGGCTATTATCTGCTAAATTTCTTGCGACACCTCTTCTTAGCCGGCCACTCACGTCGTGGATGTTGGGGTAAAAAATATCTGACGTGCAAAAGAATTTGTTATGAATCCATTTGCAGAAATAAATCATTTCATTATATGGCGCCTCTAATGCCCAGGCGCCTGTGCGCACGTTTCTCCAAGAACCTATTTGTGAGAGGTTGTTCAAAAGAATCGTGTGAAGGCAACAACTTTAATGGCGCTTCTAAGAACCAACTTGGAGCTCTACGCAGCATCACTTTGCTCGGTTGCTCTCTAGTGGAAGGACACAACACATTGCACTTTCTAATATAAACATCGCCATACTAAACGGTCCAAATCGATATCGGTCTAACGCCACGCGCTGCGATAGACACAAATATATGGAAGCCATTATCTCGACTGCAAGTGGAGTCGTCAGGGCTTGCAATACCAGACCAGGTTAACAATTTTATGTTTAGCCATTTAATTCGGAAAAAAATTGCAAACAACCTTGAACATTTTTAAAAAAAATTTCGCAAATGGGATCCCTAAATCGAAAAATGGTATTCAAACATCCACATTTTACATACCTGCCATATATTTTAAAGCTCCATCGATCGATACCCCTCTGACATGGACAGACGGAGGACAGACAGGCGGACATGGTGAAATTAAATAGTTACCCTTAAAAAGTCCAACAAAATCTGAACATTCACTCCAACCAACTAAAACATCACATCCAAATAGCTGAACTCGATTATGCTCTACCCCAACTAAGTATACCTAACATACATACATAACATCACGCCCATAAACCCCGAAGGGGTACACGGAGTCTGTACAAGGTAGATTGTACTTAATTACATCAACGTTAGAGGCGCTATTTAATTGAGTGGTTCCTCCGATGGCTGTAATTAGAGAGTGTCTGTGATCGAGTTAGTCCCGTGCACGGAAAGTGCATCGGAAGGACTCCTTGGAGAAATCTTTAAATAGAACGATCAACTGAGACTAGTCAGTTTCTTAAGATTAGTTAGAGATACAGTTAAATGTTCTTGCATCATTACTAAGCTTTAGCTTACTAAGTAGTTAGCTAAATCAGTCCAGCATCATTTGCTGCTAATGAAGTGGAACTAAGCTTAGGGAGCGGTGGTAGCTCAATGGTAAGGACACGCGCCTCTTAACCGAGAAGTGCGGATTCAAACCCGGGCACGTACCGCTAGATTTTTCAAATCTATGTACGTATTTATACCACCAGCTCGACGGTGTGGGAAAACATCGTGATGAAACCTGCAAATTCAAACAACTTTGGATTTGTAACCATGATCCAAAAATTGTCTGGTTCCCCTTTCTTAGGGTTACGAAGGTCAGAGCGGCAGTCGCTTCAATGTAATTACCAGACTCGCTAAACCTGGATCATGGTCTAAGCGGACCCCGTCCAAGCACGGGACATAACGCTAGGAAGATTTTTTAAGTGGAACTAAGCTTTAGGTTAGTAATGAAGCTTTTCGGACACGACTAGCGCATTCGGTGTAGTGTCTTCCAATGGTACATTCACGTTGCTGTAAAGATTTTGAAAACTTGCGGATTTATAAGTGCTTGCTTGGGGCCTACAAAAACACATTTTGAATTTGAATTTGGTCTGTAACATACTCGCACCGTGGATTCTGTCGATAATCTTTTTGGTACAAGTATTGACTCATAACAGTCGCGTAAATATTCGGTTGTATTAGCGATTACAAATAAAAAATATGAATTATGGCTATACTTTCGTAGCTTAAAGTAAAGTTGAATTGACAATGCACTCTACATACATGTTACGCTTTTTCCCATGGGGGTAGGCAGAAACATCGTAGACCTTTCGCTTCTTCTACATTCATAAGTCTTTTCATACACGCTCGTCGGTTAAGGGTGCACTTTACCTACCTCTGATACGATGATCACTGACCATCAGACAGATCGAATGATTGTTAACCACCTTTATTAGTTAAAAAATGCTACCATTGTCCTTTAGTTACTTAGTTGACACGCCAACCAACCTAAGTACGGTTATTTAGGTCTTTCGCCCCCTGTAAAAGAACTATAAAAAGGTTAAAAGCTCAGGCCCCGGAAGATCAAGATTAGTTCAAGGTTTCTCAAACTTATGGCTCGACGTACCCCAGTACGTTCAGTAGCGCGCAATCATCCCGCGAACCTCCTATAATCGAATGGCTAACCCCCTAGGGGTTCGCGTACCCCTTTTGAGAAACGCTGTATTAGTTCAATAGTCCAGGCCTGTCGATGTCGGATATTCGAACGTACACAAACGCTATCTGGATCTGCCTGGCCAATGAGCGATGGCAGCTGCAGAGCGTGTTCACGTCATTCAATCCAGAATAAACTGATCAGGGATATGATGTGCCTATTTGGGATAATGGACTCGGAATAATTTATGTTGAAATAACTGATATTTGCATTCCGTGAAACCGATTTCCGATTGAAATTGACAGTTTTGAGACAAGGATTTGTTATTAATAAAGGATTTGTCAAGGGGAATATTTAACATCGGACCTGCGTAGTTGTAGATACGTAATATTAAACTTTGACAGATTTTTCACCTAGAGCCTCTTAGTACCCCTTTAGTTTTTTATTAAATTACTAGCTACGACTGATTCAACAAAAGCCTTTTTTTACTGTGTCGGACATTTAATGTTTACAATTTAATTCAAGTTTCTGAAATCATTCACAAAATATGCATATGTGTTACAAAATGTACACGCACTGAAATTTAAATCCTACCTTGAAACGCAATACCGTTTCCAAAAATTGTAAATGACGCAGTAATAGGCTATTTTCCTCAAAAAAAAATTATCTTCCACTATTGAGATTCCAAAAAAATATTGCTTACGTATTTTTTCTTTTGTTAAAAAAAAAATAAAAATTATGAAGATACAGCGCGTTAAAGTACAGCGTGATGTCACTGGTGTGTAAAATTTTACCGTCATAGTGACGTACGTTAAGTTAGCCCTAAATTTGAGATCTGAATACGTATTATAAAAAAAATCCCCCTTTTGCATCGTAGTTCCGTATAACTCACAATCAACTCGTTATTTCCTGTCGCCACGTGGTGAGGCTTCGTAGAAAATCCTCGCAGAGTCTAGCTAAAAGTTAGTTTACATATTTATATGAACGCCTTTCAAAGTTAGTCATATAGGTGTTAGTGGTCGCACTACTCCGAAAAGGCTCCACCGTTTTAAATTACTTGGTACATTATTGGCCCGTTGGTCGAGTGGTCACAGACCCCGGTCACGAGACCAAGGGTCGCGGATTTGCATCCCGCTAGGGGATAATGTTTTGTGTGATGAAAATGGACATTTGTACTCGAGTCATGGATGTTTATAAACGTATTTAAGTATGTCTATCCGTTTACCAAGTACCCATTAGTACAAATATAAGCATGGTTTGGAACTAGGGAATTCGTGTGACAGTCTGGAGAATTTAATTTATTTGTTATTAGAATTGATTGCGAATTGAAATGCCATTCGTGTAAAATAAATTGAGAACGGGCGGTACGAAGTTCACCAGGAAAGCTGGTCAAAATAAGCTTTTGTGTTTGGATATCGGATTCACAGTCGTTATCTGGTTTCCCACGGGATCTCTAAATTTTCCTGGGTAAAAGTAGTACTAAGGGTTAACATTTTCGGCGTATCATATAAAATTCGGATATCACCCCGTTCTGAGCGACAGACTCGCCCGGAGGTTACACGTAAATGTTATTCCAATGAATAACATTTACGTGAAACCTCCGGGCCGTGAAAATCACAAGTTCTTTCATCAAGCATCCGAGAAATGCCACCGCTTAGCCAACGACGTCCCGAAAATCGTAGTGGCAGTAAATGTATTAAGTAGATTTACACACATACACACATAACATCACGTCCATAATCCCCGAAGAGGTGGGCAGTCAAAGGGACAGCAGGCTCCTTTAACCACATTCAGCCAAAAATAAAACTGGGCTGGGTTAGATGGAAAATTGTAAAAAAGTAGTGACAAGTGGCTAGCTCGTCGCCTACACAATCACATACTCAAAACCCCATGTACCATTAGTCGCCTTTTATGACATTGTCTAGCATGTTACAATAGGCGACTAATGGTATATGTTAGAAACACAGTTGAAAAATTCTTTTTAAGTCCCAGACCGACACGGGGCAAAGTAGATTTAACGTGAAAAAATACCACATACAGTTACTTTCGCATTAAAAAATAGACGAGTAAGTAAGAATTTAAAGCTTTTGCAAAATGCCTTATCCTGTGTCCTTGTGGTCTGAGACTAAAAAAAAAACCAACAGTTCTTTCCCAGCTCGTAAGAGGAGCCTAATATTGGTTATTTTATGCGCCACTTGTCACTACAATTTACACAATTTTAATTTTTTTCCAACCTGATTCTATCTTATTTTTAATTCAAAGTAGTTGAAAGATCCTTGGACTTATCTTGCTACTTAGACACTACCTATCGGGGATTACGTGCGTAATACAGCATCACCTCTATCTGTTATACACATGCAAAGAGTCTGAAACAGCTGGTTCCGAAAATATACACACAAAGCCTCTTTGACAAACACGCCACTATTGATACAACAGGCTATTGCACATAGTGTCATATTGCGTTTCCATCAGAGGGATTATCAATACAGATAATCCAGGGCTTCGTCCGTGTCGCTGTGCCGACACATAAAACACATATTCCCCTGTAAATCCGAAATCGATGGAACTTAAAAGCGTCCGTTAATACTCCACTTCAATCTCGACGGCCCATCACGTATGAGTGTGAAGCAGTGGCTCCCAAATAGTTGATGTTGGTACTCAGAGGCCTGCTCTGTTCGTGGTCAGTTATGTAACTAGTATAGTCCCCTAATATGGAATTTATTTATTTATTAAAAAACCAAACGGCGTTACAGTTAATATACGATATCTTAATTAGACTAAAAACAGGTTTTCCTTATACTAAACCAATTGTACGGTGTTACCATGTAGCCAATTTCTATGAAGTGAACTTAAGTGTTATTGATCACCACTTGGTGAATATAAGAATTTGTAATAAGTTAAGGGCACTTATCTGGAATTATCTACAGAAATAGGCTTTGGAACACACTTACTTTAATAATATAATGTCCAAAAATACCTATTTATATATTTTCTCATTCACTAATTATATCTATTGCATCCCCTATGCGCGCCGCTGTCTAATAATATTTATAATATGGTTTTTGAATGTTACTTTAGAGCAGCGTTTTCCAAACTATGGGTCGCGGCCCACCAGTGGGTCGCGAGCGAATACTGAGTGTGAGCCCTGGCTGTAGAAAGTCACACCAACCTTCCTTCCTTTATTCATATTAGTGGCGGTTATATTTCCTAGAGGTGGGTCCCGAGTTTATAAACTTGTATTACACGGGTCGTAGCCCAGACAACTTTGGGAACCACTGCTTTTGAGTATTGAACCATATCGACTCCACTGAATTCCTTGTTGTATGTATTAGTAATTCGCGCAAGAACCGAGTTCCTGCATAATTGGAATCGAATGATAAAGGGGGTTTACGTGATTGGAGCGTTGGTAGCTTAATAGTAACGACACTCGCCTCATATACGAAGGGGAGCGGGTTTAAACCCGGACACTAGATTTTTCAAATCTATGTCACATGTTTATAGCACTTGGTCGGCGGTACAGAAAGCATTGTGATAAAATCTGCATATTACGACGTTGAATGTGTAATCATGATCCAAATTGTATGACTCCACAGTCAAAAGGTTACAAAGTTCAGTTTGTTAGTATTTCGCTTCAATGTTATTACCAGACGCGCTAAATCCTGGATCATGCTCTAAGTGGACGCCGACTGTGCACGGAACTCAGCACGAGGAAGGTGATGAATTAATGGCTGTATGATTCTGTATCGCCTTAAGTAGTAGTAAGAAAAAGCAAGAAGTACCTAATTGGGCCACTATGTCTTGTTCAGGAGGTTCAAGAACTCCTTCATTACGCTAAATATCCTGCTATAAGGGGTCTCCAAGACGAAATAGTTTAAGCACCACTCCAATATGCGACATGCAATATAATATGCGCCATTGGTTGCGAGCGTTAATTGGCGCTGAAATGCAACCTAGATGCATCAAAGGGCACTAATTTGGAGACGGTAATCGCTCTGGTCACGTATTAATTATGTTGTGGTGACAATGTCCATTAACTCCGTCGGCTATGGCGAGAGTACATTAGTTTGTCTGTGCATTGTGAATTGAATTTTGTGCAATATGCTTTAATATTAGTGGTCTCTCGCATGGATCAGTTTATTTATTTTTGTGGTTTTTAGATCACAGATTTTTATCACATTTTTTGTGCTTTCGATTATTTTATTATATCGAATAAATGTAAGATGATCTCCATCATCTTAATCATTATAGCGTGTTGTGTAACAACTAACAACATGACCCCACCCACCGCTAGGTAACTCAAAAATTTTCGATATACACAGTTTTAACACATAGTTGTTTGAATGTGCAGGTTTTTTTAACGATGTTTTCTCTCACCGCCAAGCAATTGTATAAATATAAATTTGAAAAATTCATAGGTGGTACGTGTGCCCCTTGGAATTAATAAAGTTTATATTAGTACATATTGTTTTATTTTTAATGTAACTATTGTAACAGTTGGCATATATCTAAACAACCTTACAGATAGATTAAAGTCCCTTTGTAAACAACAACATACTCATCTCGAACTTTTTATATCTCTATACTCCCTATGTGGGAGTACTGGATATTAATATCCAACATTTAAATATATATTTGTAATAAAAAATACCACTGTTGATTCTGATATCCGTACCACAAGTGCTTAAGCTACTTACCTCGGAGTCAGATCAATGTATGTGATGTAGTCTGATATTATTAATGCGCTTCATGCTCTCTACATACATAAGCCATATAACTCTTGATTCGTCTGTGTCCGCTTTTTTTCTTCCATAGTAAAGGTCCCATTGGCGTCTTTTATCGTATCACGCGTAAAGCCTGTTTTGCAGCCGACCATATTTTCTAATTAAGTCTTCTATCGTGTAACAACTTGTAACCATTAAACCGTGCATGTGTAAGGCAGTAGTACTTTGTTCAATAAAGGCTAGCGGCTACGCAACCCCAGGGGGTCGCGATTCGCAATTTGAGAAACGGTGGCCTGTAGTGTATAAGCCGAGCTTTAAACCAAATTGGAATTGGAGTACCAATATTTCAGACTCGCAGCTTTAACTGGAAAAAGCAATTTAATTTGAAGAAAATTTAATTAATTAACATAATAAAATTTGTTACTTATTAAATAATACGATTTCGTACTGTGCTATATGAAGTCAGCTCCTATTAAAATCTTTAAAGGACTGCCTCGTTGGTCTAGTGATATCATGAGCCTCCTAAAGACCAAGAGGTCCCGGTTTCAATACCCGGGTCGGGCTAAAATTTGTAGCTGGGCATTTCAATATTAAAATTACTCAGTAACAGCCCGGAGTCAGGAAGTTGGCGGTTTAATCACCCCGTGCCTCGGAAAGCACGTGAAGCCGTTGGTCCTGCGCCTGACTTCTCTCCGGTCATGTCAAATTGCCGCCTCACCGGACTATGAGAGTGAAGGAATAGAGTGCACCTTTCCGAACACACTTTCATGCTTATCATATTATTTTATTTATAGTTGCATGCACATATAACAATACATATTTGAAATGCGGTTATAAGGACCCTGATAGGATGTAGCAACGTACATAGATAAGGTACGTAAGTATTATTAGATAAAAAAACATAGTTAGGATCTAATGCGCTTCGTGTGTAGTTTTAAGGTCTATATTGGAACGTTCACCATTGAAATGAAATTAACTAGAAGCTTTTAAGCACCAGGCAGGCAAGTAGGGACCCACGCTACACTTTTCCACGTGTCTAAAGCCCAAGTGGGTTAACCCTCCAATGGCCTTATGCGCTGAAAATAAGCAGTCGCGGTCTCTAAGACCGCAACTTTATTTGTCTAAAACCGCATGGATACTGCACACCGTACATTCGTAAATACATACATACATAACATCACGCCCATAATCCCTGAGGGGTAGGCAGAGTCAAAGGAGCAGCATGCCCCTTCAACCACATTTAGCCAAAAATAAAGCCGGGCTGGGTTAGATGGAAAATTGTGAAAAAGCAGTGACAAGCGGCTAACCTGTCGCCTACGCAATCACACACCCAAAACCCGATATACCATTAGTCGCCTTTTACGACATGCTAGGCAAGAACCACAGTTGGCATATTCTTTTTAAAACCTACTTTTTTAAACCTTTACATTTGTAATATTTAGTAGTATAATTATACTGAAATACTAAAGCCGCCTGTCTACCCGAGCGGACCGGTGAAAGAGTTAAAAATACAAAAATAGAATTGCATAAAATCTCCACTCCTCGTCTCTTCTTTAGGAGACGTTTTTTATTGGTGGATTTCAACTCACCTCTCACAGGCAGCCTAATATTGAACACCGCGACCGTGCCTGACCGCTGGAAGGTTAAACAAAGCAATCAACATAATCTGTCGGCCCACTCGTTGGGTGAAGTCTGGAATCCCTCTGGGGCCGGCCTGCACTTGTAGCCTCGTGTCCTGGACAGGTGGCCCGGTTTCCTGGAGTCTGGTGACATTGATGGCCTCTTTTGTTTTTATAAACCTGAAGAAAGTGTTACGAACTTTCGCGAAAACTGTGGACCCTGACCTGTTAGATTTCTAAACTTTTTCGTTGTTCAATAATATTCTATTGCCCCAACCGGGGCTACTTAGACCTTTCCATGGGAGGGGAATCTGCTGGGGAGTGGAATAAAAATTAAAGTTAAGTAAGAAATATCTTATCCCAACTTTCGCACCTGGTACCTGCAAAATGGCCCACTACCCAAACTAGCTAGTTCCCGTACGTTTATAGTAAGTAGTGATACCTACTATCCTATACCACACATTTCATTTATGAGAAAACAAGTAACGCCTGTTCTCAGATAAATATTCAACAAAAATATTTTATCATTTCGGACCAGTTAGGTCCTGATATTAATGCATTCAATCAAATAAACAAACTCTTCAGCTTAATTTATTATTTATATAAGAATAATAGAAACATCTATACTACCTTCATGGCCAAATATACTAGAAGAAAAAAATATACTAAAAATTAAAAATCAAAATGTTAGTTGCACATTTCTATTTAAATCATGTCAAATTTATTCGACTAAAATATACTAAAAATTAAAAATCAAAATGTTAAGTTGCACTTTTATATTTAAATCATGTCAAATTTATTCGACTAACAGCTTAAACGTTTAGTTAAAAAGATAAGACTTTGACGGCAAATTTTGTGTTCACGCCAAATGCATTTTGTTAATTAATTTCACTCTGAAATTTCTTGGCGCTAGATTTTATATTGATGACATTAAAAGGCTGTTTACATCTAATAAGTTTGTTGTACAGTGAATAGTTGCAATGTAATATGATATATCTGAAATAGATTTTTTTTTATTAAATTTACAAAAGAGAATTCGTAGAATGTGTACTCTTGGATGCTCGTAGGTCAAGACGATTAGGAAATCTGGACCCGTATCTGTATATTTTCAATCTCTATACAGATTTCTACCACCTGCTCGGCGGTGAGGGAGACATCGTGATGAGATCTGGATATTAAAATAACACTCATTTCTAAAATCATCAGTACTATGGTTAAGCACTGATGATTTTAGAAATTAGTGTTAATAAGAGTGTAAATTCCTGAACTATTAAACAATACAAATTTCTAATTAACCCCTTCGGGGATTACGGGTGTGATGATATGTATGTATGAAGAAACTTTTCAGACATTAATTAAACACAAACAAAACAAACATAACATCACGCCCATAATCTCCGAAGTGGCTGGCTGAGTCAAAGGGGCAGCAGGCCCTTTTAACCACATTCAGCCAAAAACAAAACTGGGCTGGGTTAGATGGAGAATTGTGAAACATTAAACGTCCTTTTTATATGGATGGTGACTCTGAAATATTACCGAATGATGCCGGCTTCCTGGTGTAAATGAAATGTCTTGAGGTATTTTTCTCTCAAGACAATGAAATGTTAATTTTTTGTCTCTTTTTGATTCTTTGCACACCTCAAAGCTATTGACAATGCACCAATAATTCCTCTCAATTATAAAGTTAATATTTTTTTTCGAACTATTTAAGTAAAGCTTCAATGTTTAATTCCTTCCTCCAACAAGATATTTCGCCACTAATTAATTTTTAACATTATTTATAAAAGGTTTCTTGTAAATATAAGTTTCCATCGGTTTTGTATTAAACATATCGATCATCTCAAGATAACCTAAGTACGCACAATATTAATTATTTATGTATTAATTGAATTTTTATTTTAAGATATTGTTTAAAAACCTTTCGAGCTATTTTCTATACTTTGATTGTTATTATTATTAATATTATTCTCTGCCTACCCACATGGGAAAACGACATTATAAATAATAAATAATTAAAATTAATATACTACATCACATACATACATTGATCTGATTCCGAGGTAAGTAGCTTAAGCACTGTGTTACGGATATTAGAAACAACAGTATTACAAATATATACTTAAATATTGGATATTAACACCCAGAAACAGAACAAACACAAGTATTCATCACACGAATGTTTATTGTGGGTGGGCATTGAACCCACAATTCTTGGCGCGTAGTGAAGGGTCTCTGCCGAATGCGCCATCGAGCTAGTCAAATAATAATAAGGTTGAACACAGATTATTTTATCTATTACAGAATTTATGTTAAAAAATCCCGTAAAAGAAGACGCTTTATGATATGGGAAGACCTATGGTATTTCTAATTATCCTTGTAATCCGCCATTTAATTTCACCGAACCAAGAACATTGGCCTAGATTCTATGAACCAATCGACTTTTGAAAGCCATTAAAACTTTCTACATTCGGGTATTTGATATAGTTATTTGGGAAAATACATGTATTAATTAACCAGTCGAATATGGATGTATAGATAAACGTTCCTCTGTATAGATACAGTCTGCAAGTAATCTTGGTAATATTATTTAATATAAATATAGTTAATAAAATTTGATTGAATATGATATCCTGGTAAATATTGTATCTTTTCGAAAACGAACCGATTATTAAATTAACAGCAATTGCCAGTTTTGTCACCTTATTAAGAAGGGCTAGTCTTTGGTTATATACGCTCATACAGGGAAACATGGAGTGGGGGATATGCACATTCAAATGATATGAAACTGTAATATTGCATTTTTTTCTTCATGGTGTATTTGGCAGTGACTCTGCCCAAGAGTTGTGGGTTCTATCCCCACCCAGGACAAACATTCGTGTGATGAATACTTGTGTTTGTTCTAGACAGAACAAACACAAGTATTATATATTGCATATTAACACCTGTCTGGGTGTTATATGCAATATGTTTTACTAATGGTATATAGGGATTTGGGTATGTGATTGTGTAGGCGACGAGCTAGTCACTTGTCACTTACTTTTTCACAATTTTCCATCTAACCCGGCTGAGTTTTGTTTCCGGCTGAATGTGGTTAAAGGGGCCTGTTGCCTCTTTGACTCTGCTTACCCCTTCGGGGATTATAGGGCGTGATGTTATGTTATGTTTATGTGTGTTATGTTATATTTTAGTATATATTTGTAATACCACTGTTGATTCTGATATCCGTAACACAAGTGATTAAGCTGCTTATCTCGGAGTCAGATCAATGTAGGTACATATCTGGTATGTGATGTAGTTTGATAATCGAGGCTCATGATTACTCACTTACGCCAGCTCATAACGCTAGGAAGATCATGCAAATCTGATTGCCTTTTTCCAATAACAGGCTATTACAGTGCAACAATTTTCGCTTATTAATAAAGCACCTCTGAACAATAACGTGTGACGAGGCGGTGCGTGCGACGGGCCCGATGCATTGCTCTGAAATTCATCGCATTATCCAAATTACAGGGTAATTTCCTCCGGCGTGCGCGAGATTGAGTCGCTTTGCGGACTTTACACGGCGTCGATGAATCGCCATGTCGAGTTTTTTCGATTTCGAATTTCGAAGTTTGTTACAAGTAAATTATAGGGTAAAACGTTATGATCATTTTTTTTATTAATTTTTTATTTGTTATTGATCTTGAAGCAGATACCTATTTAAGAAGAATCTACAATATAAAAATGAATCGCTGAATGTGTTGCTAAGCGCAAATCTTGAGAATAGCTGAAACGATTTTGCTAATTATTTTTTATTTGTGTTTGTTATTGTCAGGTGAAAGTTCTTATGAATGAAAAAAATAAAAAAGTTGCGCGGGAAATTATAAGAAATCCGAGAACGGGGCGTTACGAAGTGCGCTGGGCCAGCTAGTTATTGTATATATAAAAATCTCGCGTCACGGTGTTATGGTCGAATTTCAACGAAACGGCTCGACTAATTTTAATAAAATAAAATCATTATGACATGCTTCAATCTATTTATTTATTTGTATTTCCTTCGTTATTCGGGAGTCCCATATTGGTCTAAGACTTCAATAAATTACCAGTACATTTCCCATCTCAGCGCATCATGAAAGCCGAACTATACCTACTGTATCAGATATTGAGTTTGAAGGTGTGTAGGCGACATAGTTAGCTATTGTCACATGTTAGTTTAGTTAGTTAGTTAGTCAGTTTTGACACAAAGTTTTTTCTCATATACCCTGAATATTTTTATTTTGCCCAAAAGTTGTAGGAATTTATTACTCTTTTGACGTTGCTTACTTCTTTGGGTAATGCAAGCGTTGTAGTTTATATTCCAGATTTAGATCCAGCAATCCAGTTGGGCTCATTCCAATTTTAATTGTGATGGATCCAGTTCAATGCTGCTGGTTTTCAATCCCTACTAGGGATTGGAATGCCAAGCAATCCAGCTAGGTCCCAAACAATTTCTTTTTTGTTTTTTATTTTATTAAACACTACTGACAACTACTGGATCAAGCAATCCAGCTGAGTCCAGTAGTTCTGTAGGATCAAGCGTCAACTACTGAATCCAGCAAAAAATGCTGTTGGATTGCAATCCCTATCCCGGAACTTAACTCGCTTTGTAGATTTAACATGGTGTTAACTTGCGTGCTACTGAAAGGACACCAATAATGCTAAGCCACTATTCATAATAGATCAATTAACTAATGCTAGCCCGTAATACGTTCCCCAATTGCTCTCGTATAGCCCTGTAAAAAGGCGCACCGTGTGACGTCACACTTTATACGCATCATTAGACATCTGTCTATCTCTCTCGATTGGGGTTTGACTAAGTGGGACAGATATTAGTAGTGTTTAGTTTTTAGAACTAATTACCAAATACAGCTAGATGTCTTCGTTGACATTGTCGGATGGACTCACCCTTACATATATTTTAAAAGCTTAAGTAACTTTACTACATACTACAAACCGTTAGAATAGTTCCTGTTAGAATACGGGAATAAAATATAGCTTAAGTTACTCGCTGATAAGGCTTTCCATGGGTGAAAGTATTTTTGGAATATTAAACTAATCCGACTCCACTTTTTTTTTTTATTAATTTATAAGGTTTAAGGAGTCTGCCCACAACTTCTGGGATTATGGGCGTATCTTCTTATCTTATTCTCAGATCACCTGGAGTAGGCTTATTATAAAAGGATTATAAATGTTAAAGATGCGAGTGAGGTGTGTAAGGACCGTGCCGTATAGCGTTCCGTTATGCCTTTCTATCTTGTTTGGGAAATGATGTAATGCTAGGTAGTCAGTTAGTTTAGTGAGTTTATCTTTCCGTGAGTTATTTAGTTTGTTTATCTGTTCATCAAATTACGCCATTGCACTCATATCACTTTTCATTCAACCCGTCCTCGTCTTGGTTGTCATCATCTTCCTAGCGTTATGTCCCGTGTTTAGACGGGGTCCGCTTAGACCATGATCCAGGATTTAGCGAGTCTGGTAATTACATTGAAGCGACTGCCGGTCTGACCTTCGTAACCCTAAGATAGGGGGAACCAGACAATTTTTAGATCATGGTTACAAATCCAAAGTTGTTTGAATTTGCAGGTTTCATCACGATGTTTTCCTTCACCGTCGAGCTAGTGGTATAAATACGTACATAGATTTGAAAAATCCAGAGGTACGTGCCCGGGTTTGAACCCGCACTCCTCGGTTAAGAGGCGCGTGTCCTTACCATTGAGCTACCACCACTCCACTATCCACGCCTTGGTTGTAAAAACATAAATACATTAACGGCTAAAATAATAACCCTTTCCGTTAATCCAGGCAGCTAAAATAAAACGTCTCGTGTAAAGCTCATTCTGTTAGGTACTTAACAAGCACTGAGCCCTGACCTAGATACTAGGTAGATGGGATGAGGTACCTGAAAAGTGTTCAACATTTGTAACTCCTTTTGGAATATTCTGTTAACGCTTGTATATCCGACTACGGAGTGAAGTTTTCACTTGCAGATCCATTTTGCGCTGTGGTTAACTCTAGAATACGGTTGAAATAATAGTTTGTGTTATTTTCTTAACGAACTTTGCAAAGTAGAGTGCAACGTAAATGCAAAGCACAGAACTATTTAATGTAGATTGTACGCTTATCCAATAAAGATCAGTGTTTGGGATTTAATATTGTACCAACTGTGATTTATACATAGCATATCGTAAAAGGTGGATGGAGAGGAATAGGAAGGCCAAATAAGAGATGGATGGATTGTATAAAGAATGATATTGCAGGCTTCAAGCCAGAGAGGCGTATATAATGAGAGTTTTTTTTTATAAAGTCATTCATTTTAATTTTATAGATACACAACCTTCTTTTGCATGTTTAAAGGAAATTTATTTTTAAAAATATTTTAACAAATTACTTTTAGATGTATGACCGAGTCAGATATTCTTTTTGTATCAAAAAAGTAGGGATTTTCTTATACGCTTCTCTGGCTTGAAGCCTACGATATGAGTAAAAATGGGAGTGGATAGCTTGATGACGGCTGATCGGGACGTGTGGAAGAGGAAGACATTCGCCGACCCCAGGTGAACTGGCGGAAGGGCAAGAGGATGATGATATCGTAAAAGGTGATTCTTGGTGTAATGGATATTGAATTTGTGATCGTTTATTGTTTTTACATACTTTGTTTTTTTTTTTTGCTAAAACTGCTTTAAAGAGCTTACTGCTTAGTAGTCTCTGCGTGGGGTACGCAATTTTGGGAATTGGAGGCGTGATGTTATATACGGAAGAAGCTTTTAAAAAGAAACAGAAAACAAATCAATCATTTCGTTTGAATGAACCCTGATCCTTCCAATTTTCGGGGGTAGGCGCTTAGCTCCGACACAGTTGTAAAACTAATGGGGCTGCTATCGTACACATTAAAATTGTACTCTGTTAAAGTAACATATTTTTTTGCATAGTATTGTTGATAAAAATTAGAAAAAAAAAAGAATAATATGAATAATGGTATATTGGGTTTTGGTATGTGATTGTGTAGGCGACTTGTCACTACTTTTTACAATTATCCATCTAACCCAGGCCAGTTTTATTTTTGGCTGAATGTGGTTAGAGGAGCCTTCTGTCCGTTTGACTCTGCCTTCCCCTCCGGGGATTATGAACGTAATGTTATGTATGTATGTATAAGATAGAAAAATGAATAATAATAATGTAAGCAAAAAATAAAAAGTAACGACAAATATGTGAAAAACAAAAAAAGTACCTGAAAAAGAAAAGAAAGAAAAAAAAAAAGGTCGTGTGAATCTGCCATAGTTGACAAATCAGACGTTAAAATAGCTACTATATTAACGTTCGAACCGCCAACCAGTCGCTAACCAGTAGACAAGTAGTATTCGTAAATACAGATGCTAGCCTGTTTGCTGCATTCTTGTTTTCGGTTTAGGCTGCATTATATACCGTGTATATAAATACACGTTCAGAAACTCGTTACATCATGTGGGGCACAAAGTGTAAAATCGCCTAGTTAGCCAATTAAACTAAGTGCCGATCGGAAGAGAGTGCAAAGTGCAGCTTCATGCGGCCGATGCAGCTTGCTCGGCGTGCTCCGAATCGAATGCAGGCTTGTAATTGGAAATTAATTAAAGTACGCGATCGACAAAGGCGAAAGGAGTCGTTGCCTTATATTCCTAGACTATGTTAGCGGTGGTAGGTTAATAGTAATGACACGCCCCTCATTAAAATATCTAATGTATAATATTTTCGTGTCGCGGTGTTTGTTCCCAAATTCCTCCGAAACAACTGAACCGATTTTGATAAAGTTTTGTATGCTTATCGGGTAGGTCTGAGAAGCTGCCAACATCTATTTTTCATACCCCTAAATGTTAAGGGTGGTCCACTCCAAAGCTATAACTTGAGAACGGCTTAACCGATTTCGCTAATTATTTTTTAGTTGTGTTTGTTATTGTCAAGTGAAAGTTCTTATGAAAAAATAATAAAAAAGTTGCACGGTAAATAAAAAAATGGGTATTAAAAATCCGAGAACGGGGCGTTACGAAGTGCGCCGGGTTAGCTAGTATATCATAGTAACTGTCATTGGTTTAAATTGTCTAGTTCTCCTGAGTAAGGGTTACGAAGGTCAGATCGGCTCAAGGTTAAATGCAATACCAGACTCCTCGAGTAAGAAAGGACATAACACGAGGAAGATGACGATTTTAGCAGTCTATGTATGTATATAAATAATAAATAAGTATCCGACTACATCATATATGTTGAAGAGGCGAGTGAGGTGTGTAAGGATCGTGCCATATGGCGTTCGGTTCTCTCTGCCTACCCTGCTAGGACAGTGGCGTGAAGTTTAGTTAGTTAGTTACATCACATAGATTGATCTGACTCTGAAATAAGTAGCTTAAGCACTTGTGTTACGGATACTAGAATCAACACCCAGACACAGAACAAACACAAATATTCATCAACGAATGTTTATTCTGGGTGGGGATCGAGCCCATAACTCTTGGCGCATGGGGCAGGGCCACTACCGAATCAGCCATCGAGCCAGCCATATGAAGTCCACGATCGTGTTTGAGTCTCAAATCAAGTCGTCGTTGCGTTGTACGGATATTTTATACAGCTTGTCAATACTTCAAAAATCTCACTGGTCTTCAAATCTCTATCCAACCGTAGAGCTTGTATGAAAAGGATTATGAATGTTGAAGAGGCGAGTGAGGTGTGTAAGGATCGTGCCATATGGCGTTCGGTTCTCTCTGCCTACCCAGCGAACCGAACGCCATATGGCATAGAGAATAATTGTATGCCTAAAACATATCTACACGCCTTCAATCACAATAGAGAAGGATGGATTACAGGATTATATAGATATATAAACATATTTATGTAGCTATATAATCCTATTCCTTATTATGGATTCCCCGTCTAAACAACAATACAACAATCAGGTGGCAGTCGCTTCAATGTTTTATATAGATACGCTAAATTTAAGAGGATCTACAACAAACATAATATAAACGAGACCACGTAAAAGAACCCAACGTCATTTGAATTATTTTTAAATTCATTACGTTTTAAAATTTTAATTTTTCATACAAAATAATTCCGAAAAAAAATCGACCACCTATATAAAACTCCTTTACTTGCTCACGACGACATTGTATTTTCAAATCTGAAATTATGAATGGCTTTACTCATCAATGAAATACATTAAGCCTATAAATTTACCTCGAGATCGCCTGTATATAGGTGACAACTGTTTAACTAATTTAATTAAGATTGATGATAACTTCTTAACTATGCGTTTAAGGACACTTGTTCTTTGGACTTTTTGTATTAATTCATAGAATATCACCTTAAAGTTATGGGATATCAATAGGTACAGATTGTATATGAAAAGCGATCGAATACAATATCATTGTTTCAAGTGTAAAGTAGTATAGGAGCACTCCATTATAATGATCACTTACATCAGTAGACTTAGACAAAACAAACAAGCTTTAAAACAAGCGAGTATCGCTCACGGTAAGGGCGGTTTCAGATTAGTGTATTTTTCTGCGCGTATACTGTCGTTTCAGCATACGCGCTTACAGGCGCACTACATTATGCGCTTCTAAAAACCGGACTCGCGTTAAGTTATTTCGGCGTGTTCGCTCGAACCGGTAGTGGTATCGTGTCAGCGTGTCTGGTCAGTCACTTACATTTTAGATTTCGTATAGACTTGACACAGACAGATGTCGCTACAGGCATCATTTAGACTGATTGAGAGATAAAACCGAATAAAAACGTTATTATTTCACTTTTAAAAAAAAAATTTAATGAAATAAGTTTTTTACGTCATTTCTTAGATAATTTATTAAATTTAGGTGGAAAACATGAATATAAAATAGTTTCTTCAGAAGCAAACCAAAATAATCTTTGTTTTAAAACGATGAATTTTACACCGATGGCGTATTATTACTAAGAAACAACTACCTGTGCTTGTAGCGCCATCTTGTATTATTCCTGACTAACAGACTAAAGTTTGCTGTAGTTCCAATTACTCTCCACTGTCGCTGTTCTTGCGCGAGTTATAGCAGTAACTTTTAAAGTATGGACAGTGACCCTCTGTTGTACGTAGTATATTATTACTCTGTGGTGTCAGTAACAACATGGATTCTGAGGCAGAAACATTGCTATTTGCGTTACTTACTCGCCTTCAACTGAGGAGACGAAAAAGATGCTGGGTGTCACCGATAGTTGTGTCAAGTGGGATCGTGGGGAGGTGTCTCTCGCGGCTCGCGCTTATACGAGCTTATAAGCGCGTCAACGCTCGTACTAGTTGCGCGTATGGCAAAAGGCGCGCCTATACGCGCCTACATACGTTTCCAAAAACGAGCTTAAACGCGCGTTTACAACGCTTGTCTGAAACCGCTCTCAAGAGAAATGGAGCTATATCCAACCTAATTACTTAACCCGAGCGGCAGTTCAATTACGTAAACACTTCTGAACTAAGGCTCGTAGAACCTAGATTGTGTTATGTGTATCTTCCAATGTCGTGTAACTTTTTGGTATGGGACTTGATGTGTGAAAGGATCGTGCCATATGGCGTTCGGTTCTCTCTGCCTACCCCGCTAGGCAAGTGGCGTAAAGTTTAGTTAGTTAATAGTTGTAAGGCACCCTTATGAAAATGTGAGTGACAGAATGTCAACACGATGTAACTTGAATATGACAAGTCTGACAATGGCAGTCATTTGGCGCCATTAAATAAATGTGTGATGTAAGATAATAAATAAATAAATATAATAATAAGCACTTGTGTTACGGATATCAGAATCAATAGTGGTATTACAATATATACTTAAATATTAGTTCATATTAGATATTAACACCCAGACACAGAAACACAGGTATTCATCACACGAATGATTTTCTTGATGAATGTTTTTCCTGGGAGAGGATTGAACCCATAACTTTTAGCGTATAAGGCAGGGAAACTACCCAATGCGCCATCGAGCTTGTCAAATTAGTTAGACAGCTACTTAATAAAATAAATAATAAATAAATAAATATCAGACTACATCACGTGCATTGATCTGATACGAAGGTAAGTAGCTTTAGCACTTGTGTTACGGGTATCAGAATTAATAGTGGTATTACTAATATATACTTACATATTGGATATTAACACCCAGACACAGAACAAACACAAGTATTCATCACACGAATGTTTGTCCTGGGTGGGGATCAAACCCACAACTCTTGGCGCATGGGGCAGGGTCACTACCGAATGCTCCATCGAGCCAGTCCTTGTCACTACTTTTTCAAACTGGTCCCTCTAGCCTAACTAACTTTGTTTATGATCAAACATGCTTAAATGATAATAACATTGATTCATAAACCGACTTCAAATTTGAGAATGCGGGCGTAGTATAGTATATGTAAAAGTGTTCCCACACATTGTCGTACCTTATACTCCTATAAATTAACATCCGCTTTTAATCCATCTATATAAATAAAACAAAGTCGTGTTTGTTACACCACTTATAAGTCGAGAACGGCTGAACCGATTTACGTTGTTTTTGATTTGTTGGATTTGTCTTCGTCCAGAATAACAGAATAACTATTAAAAACATTGTAAAATTGACGATAAAACAAAATAAAAGCAAAAGTATTTTCTCATATAAAACGGTGGGATTCGTATCTGTCAATGTTAAATGTCAATTACTTACTGGGCGATACGAAGTTCGCCGGACAGCTAGTAGCAAATAAAAGCGGCTCACTATTATCCTTGATAGTATTATAGAATCACGGTGCAACGGATTAATGGTATTATTTGCATTTGAATAATTAGGCTATAGTTATTCGAGAAAAAAGTGTAATATCCTACGGGATTCGAAAACAGCCTTTGGGGACTAGTCTGCTCTGGTCGGGTCAATTTATTTTTTGTTTTTTTTTTTAATATTTATTTTATTATTTCACACCAGGCCCACTTTGCAACATGGTTCAAAGTTAAATATAATTCATACAACTTTGTTTATACTGTTGTTGAAAAGAGTACCGAGTTTCTTGCCGGATTCTTCTCGGTAGTTGCAACATTCCGAACCGATGGTAGAATCATACCTCTTTTAGCTGTTTTTGACGATTTATAAGTGTTTCTTTGAAACCTATGTAAATAAAGAATATTTTGACTTTGACTTTGACAATTTTACCTGCGTATAAAATCTTAATGAGATATAAGTATAGCTCAATTATTTGTAATGTGGAAAATCACTAAGGCGTTCCCGTCACACGACGACTACGTGAGGTTAAGGGCGAATCTAACAACTTTATTTACCTATACCCGCGTGTAAATTCATTAACAACCCCTCGATATCATCCCGCAGACTTAACTAGTTGCTAAATTAAAGTGTATTTTCTAAATGGACCTTGAATCGAGGCAGCCTTTCTCTTAATATGGTAATATTACGCCATGCTATGCCCCAATACTAGAGCCATGGTCTTGCATCCAGCGGGGAGCAGAGCGGTAGCGATTACTCTAAAATAAATTGGACATACACACGTATTTCCGTCATGAACAACGCTGAAAAGCGATTTGCTACAATACTTCTTTGTAAACTATTAGAACTGATATATAAAATCATTAGATTAGCAATAAGCATATACAAACAGTTCAGTATGTAATAATACTTAACGAGTTTGAAACCTATTATTATGCCTATGATAAACAACTTATTTTTAATTGTCTCTGTTTGGTGCAGACTATAATGATTTAATTTAGCTGTTTAGATGCTTTCTTATTACGCACTAAGGAGTGAACTAAATTTATCATCGCTTGAAACCAAACGTATTATTGTACTTCGTTTATTTTATTTCTTCATATGCCTGAATGAAGTGTAAATCACTGGCGATAAACAGACGTATATGGATCATGAGTTTATCCCCACAACACATAAACTTAAAGCTTATTTCAAAATCCTGTCTTGTACCTAGTCCTAGCCGTAACCGCTATCTTCTTGCATTGCTTTTACTCTCCGCTGTAACTAAAGCCGCGTCCTTACAGTAATGAAATACCCACCGCAGTGACTTGCGAGAGTTAATTTCATATATTAATATCTCTAACAAATGTTGAACCGGAGTTTATCTCAGTCTGTATTCTTTAAGTCGTCGGACGCGAAATGTTTATTTATTTATCTTATGTTTTAATATACTTTGTGATGTAACTTATGACGTAACTTATTATGTACAATAGAAGTATACGGACAGTGATAATGTTGAGAGTCAGTTGATTGGTTATTTTTAAAGGTTGAAGAAATCTAGTTATTGCAAATGAAATTTGGCAAGTCAATTGATTGATGGTGCGTTGAGATTCGGTAGAACGGATCGCTATCTTTGATGATAGCTAGATTTATATGAAACTGCTGATCCGACAGACGTTGGCCTGTCTTATAAATAATTTATTTAAACGTGGTGGAATGTCAAACGCTCCAACTGTCAAATGTATGAACTGTTAAACGCGCGAAGTTTTAAACAGTAAGAGTCACGAGCCAAAGGCATCATTTATGTCCGTCAATGACATGTCAACATAGCTTTTTCGAAATATATTTGTACTTACATACATACATACATACATAATATCACTCCCGTAATGCCCGAAGGGGTAGGCAGAGTTAAAAGGTCAGCAAGCCTCTATAACAATATTCAGCCAAAAATTTAAAGCTAATTTGTATGGTTTCGAAGGCAACCACTGAAATTGAATTTGCAAGACTCGGCATGCAAATCTGAGGTGACCTCTCGTTTTGAACTGTGTCAAATGGCAATTGAGCACAAATAACCTTAGAATGGAGTCCTTGTGCCTATTGAACGGACGCTGTATTGATGACACCGTTTATCCAAACCTGGCATTCACAAAGGAACTAAGGAACCAGTCAAGTGTGGGTACGGGTCACATATGTATTTACTTGAAAATTAAAGATCAGTTAATTATATGATTTTACAAAAAAGTGAGACATTCATAATAATGCCATGCGTTACGTTGAATATCATGAAATTAATGGCTTGTGCGTATTATGTTACATTTTATTTTCAGAGTATATTTTCCATACTTTCTAATTACAATTTTTCTAATATAATAGAATAGGTAAATAAAATAAAACCTACAATAATGTCCATTTCATTATGATGAATTCCGTGCCACTTTAAATTTGGCGGTAATATTAGATTTTTTCTATACATACATACATACATAACATCACGCCCGTAATCCCCGAAAGGGTGGGCAGAGTCAAAGGGGCAGCATGCCTCTTCAACCACATTCAGACAAAAATAAAGCCGGGCTAGGTTAGATGGAAAATTGTGAAAAAGCAGTGACAAGCGGCTAACCTGTCGCCTACACAATCACACACCTAAAACCCGATATACCATTAGTCGCCTTTTACGACGTGCTAGGTAAGAACCACAGTTGGCATATTCTTTTTAAGTTCCAGACTAACACGGGACAGTGGGCTGGGTTGGATGGAAAGCTGTGAAAAAGGAGTGACAAGTGGCTAGCTCGTCGCCTACTCAGTTACTTTATTTTTTTATCAATTCGATAAATAAATCTAGGGTACTTAGATAAATCGACTTTTTTATTTATTTTATTTTGAATCCTGATTGAAATATTAATTGTTAAAACTATTGTTATGAATATTGAATATCACGTAAATATATGCAGATATGTCAAATAAGCGCGCTTAATTCAAATACTCCGAATCAACCCATTAGGGACGTTTTGTTTTTGTATGTGCCTTAGGGGACACTTGTTTTTCATTAAAGCATGATGTGATAACATGAGTGATTCAAAAAGGTGCGTTTATAGTAGTTTCCGTACCGTTTTGTGCTCACAAAGCGAAGCTTGGAGGAGAAGCTAGTTTATACATATAATTAAACATACTTTATACATACATAACATCACGCCCATAATCCCTAAAGGGGTAGGCAGAGCCAAAGGGGCAGCATACTTTATATTGGTCTGAATCTACATAACTAAACTTCACGCCACTTCCCTAGCGGGGTAGGCAGAGAGAACCGAAAGCCATATGGCACGATCCTTACACACAGTTACAGTTTAGTTAGTTAGTTAGTTTAATCTACATAATAGAAGAACGAACATCGATTAGAAAACATTACAAACTCATCCTACTTCCTACTATACTATATAAACGGGAAAGTTTGTATGGGTGGTTTGTAATTTTTTGCACGCAAAAACTATTGAATTTTAATTAAACTTTAGAATGATATAGCTAATACATCCGAATAAAATAAAGGCTACGATTTATCGATGTACCACGTGAATGAAGCCGCTGGCGGAAGCTAGTCTCATATAAAAAAACTAACGTAACCAATTTACTACTCATTAATTTTTTTTTATTACCCATGTTACTTCACAGGTGATCTCTATAAGAATCACCAGTAACAATCTACAGGATTCTCCATAAAACTCTTAAGGTGCTTAATCCATTTGAGTGGCCCGAGAGCTCCGGAAACGCGCCGGATGTCCGGATTCCTCCTCCCCCACTCCGGTCCGGAACCGGTTGTGTCCAAGCCGGAAGGGTGTAGGTACCACTTGCCACCTGAATAGATGCTGACAAGGTGCACTTTGTGATGTTAATGTTTGACTTTTTAACCGACTTCAAAAAAAGGAGGAGGTTCTCAATTCAATTGATTATAGAGATGAGTAATTGAGTATATCTGAGTAGGCACTTCGTTAGCTTGTGATAAGCGGCAGTGTAAGGAATCTGGAACTTAATGGAGACTTTATGGGACTTAATGCAGGTCGTAAAAGGCGACTAATGCTGTCGGGTTTTGAGTGTGTGATTGTGTAGGCGGCAGATTGGATAATTTTCAATATTTGTTCACAATTTTTTAACCTTCATCATCTAACCTTAATTAATTTCGTGAAAGCGATACGTACAAGATAGTAAAGAAAGTGCAGATATATAGCTGACTAGCTTCTGCTCGCGGCTTCGCTCGCCTGGTACATCGATGAAACATAGCCTATATGTTATTCGGGTGTATGAGCTACATAATTCTAAAGTTTCATTAAAATCCATTCAGTAGTTTTTTTGTGAAAGAGTAACAAATATCCATCTTTACATACAAACTTTCGCATTTATAATATTAGTAGGATAACTGCTGCCGGCTTGTTGGTGACAGTTGCTCGCTATCGCGTACAGGAGCTGATACTGTAATGATCTCGCGTTTAGTTTCTCTAGCGTCGGATTTTAGCAACCGCTATTCATGTAAAGGAAGTAAAATAAAATTTTACCTTTTTAACATTGGACGATCTTTTGTGCATTGGGGTAATAAATATTCAATATTAACAAGAGTAATGATATACTACGTACAACAGAGGGTCACTGCCCATATTCGAAAAGTTACTGCTATAACTCGCGCAAGAACAGCGACAGTGGTGAGTAATTGGAACTACAGGAAAGTTTAGTCTTTTTGTCAGGAATTATACAAGATGGCGCTACAAGCACAGATTAGTAGTTGCCTAGTAATAATACGCCATCTGTGTAAAATTCATGGTTTTAAAACAAAGACTATTTTGTTTGCTTCTGAAGAAAATATTTTATAAACATGTTTTTCACCTAAATTTAATAAATGATCTAAGAAATTACATTACATTGAAATATAAAATGTATGAGACTGATCAGACATGATATTAAGTAAGAAATTTCCTTTCAGACAGTTCATCAAGTTCGTTTGAGGCGTCAACTAGTTACAAAATTAATTCTCGGCTGGTTGTATTAAGGTACAATTTAGCTTGCAATACGTCTACGTCTTTATACTCTTTCGTGTCTAATGCTTAGCGAAATGCTTGCGTAGCAGGCGCATGCAAATATGCACTTAATTACAACAAGCGATAGCTTTATTTTCTCTGACGATCGCACATCAGTCCATCTCGTTCGCTCGTTTTGTGGTTACCCGTTTCGCTGTAAACGTGAAGTGTGCCGTATTGAATGTTAGTTCCTATGGAAGCGTTCGACCCTTGTCTCAAACAAGATGGCAAAAAATCGAAATGCCCTTGTGAGCTGTAGTCTTAATGCCTATAATTCCGGCGCAAATGTTTGCCGTCAATTACGCGATCATTGATTGGCGATTTTAATAACCACTTTTATTGGAAGCCAATGGAAATTTCGCTTGACAAAATGGCATCACAGTGGATACTTTTGATGTCGCGTAAAGGTTATAATCCCTGGGTTCTTAAATTTTATGGTCATAAGGCGGCTTTTTCCTTGGAGCTAGGAATGAGGTTAAGTTTACAATTATTTCATACGTTTTATTCGGTAATATACCAATTTCGGTAAAGCCAATGAAAATTCGCTAGACGGTATGGTTTCACAATTAGAAGTGACTTGGAGACTTTTGATGTAGCGTCACGAACTAGTAAAAAAAGAAGAGCTAGAATGCGGTCTCCCTTGTATTTATTGGTTTATACACGGGCATATCAAATTCGCTCGAACGTCTGACCAATAGTGTCAAAATCAAAGAAAGCCCATTAGAACATGATAGGTGAACAATATAAAAATATGTGTGACACCAAGTTCATTTCACTTAGATACCTGATCGATACCATCGACTTCAGAGATCTCCATTACAGTATGACAGATGGTAAAAATAAATATCCTCATTATTAACATCTTCCTAGATATGTCCCGTGTTTTGACGGGATCCGCTTAGACCATGATCGAGGATTTAGCGAGTCTGGTAATTACATTGAAGCGACTGCCGATCTGACCTTCGTAACCCTAAGATAGGGGAACTAGACAATTTTTGGATCATGGTTACAAATCAAAAGTTGTTTAAATACAGGTTTTATCACGATGTTTTCCTTCACCGTCGAGCTAGTGGTATAAATACGTACATAGACTTGAAAAATCCAGAGGTACGTGTCCGGGTTTGCACCCGCACTCCTCGGTTAAGAGGTGCGTGTCCCTACCAATGAGCTACCACCGCTCTAAATATCCTATGTGCCATTTATATCAAACACTCCCGTGCATGTCGCCGTCTTCAACTCCTCACTTTACTCACTCCTCTTCTTTGTTGCAGGGCTGGTCCATGTTCGCATCGTCCGTCACCAAGGCGGCCAGGACCGCCACCGAGAGTGCTGTCCGCTACGGAGAGATCGCTACCCAGAAGGTCACCGAGATGGCCTCCACTGTCAGTGAGAAGGTATGTACTTTCACCTTTATGAATCTGTGAGGTGATGCCGCTAGTCCCGACAATGGGGATACCGGCTCCTCCGGTACCAGAAGTAGCCACGTTAGGGTTTGAGTCCGACACACCGGCTTCTGTTTCCAATAGCAGAGGGGGACAGATAGTAGGGAGTTCCCCGAACTAAAAAAGGTAAGGTTTTTTATAAGAATGGAGAATCCTTTTGTCATTGAGTCGTGTCCATCCAGTACTTGTGTTTCTTCTATTAAGAAGCCCTTCGCCATCGAGTGGAGGGACTCTCAATAGTATATATGTCATGGATTCTTGAATCCTGAGCTCTTTAGGCAGGTGGTGAAAAGGCATCTGGTTATTTTTAAGGTAAGTCGCCGATCTCAGAGGGATTCTTAAACGGAAGTACAAATGTCCATGTTCATCACACGAAACATTTGTCCCTAGCGGGATTCGAACCCGCGACTCTTGGTTTCGTGGCCAGGGTCTCTGACCACTCGACCAACGGGCCTTTATTTGCGTCTACTACACAAGTTTTTCAAATACAATTCATAATCTAAACCGCGCCATTCGCATGCTTAATTGGAACATTCTTAATCAATTTCGAATCGCAAAAGTAATTATCTTTAAAAAATCCATTTCCATAGCCAGCACGGCTGCTTTATAAAACTCCATTAGCGATGTCATTTCGTTGTGAAAACTGCATCCAACTGTAAAACGAAAAAAACGTTCCACAAATCTCTCCAGCATCCCATTAACTAAGCTTCGAAGTCTCATTTCCGTATCGCAATGTAAAACGGCAAACAACTTTGAAATATTTTCATTAACAGCGCAAAGACTTGCCCTCTGGACGAGTTAAAAGGCTGTATTAGAAAGGTCTGTGTCTGTTCGAGACTTTTAAAAGGAATGGCAAAAAACGAAGGTGGACGACCAGAAAATAATTAATGTCGGGCCCTGGGCGCCGCCTGGTGTCAAGGAAAATAGATTATTATGACTCGTCTACGCGACTCGCGCACATTGATATCCCATCAACGATATTAATGGAAGAAACATTTGTAGCTACTGTGTCCTGCCTGCAGTTGATGGTGTATTCTTTTTGCACCTTTTGTTGTTCCCGCCCGCGTTGAGATCGGGATTTTTAAAGTACTGTTACTTACAACCATTACCTTACATTAATGCTGGAGTGTGCCGTTAGTAGGTATTGAAATGTAGCTAGGATATACAAACAATTTCCTGACTACGTTTTATTGTTATAGGCTTGTTGGCAAAAATTATTAAAAATTTACTATCTTTACGCCATTTCCCAGGTAACATTGCTAGGTAAAATTGCTAAAACAATATTATATAATATAATATATATATATATATATATATATATCACGTTTCACGCCATTATCCTAGCGGGGTAGGCAGAGAGAACTGAACGCCATACGGCCCGGTCCTTACAAGCCTCACCCGCTTAAACAAAAAATAATTTCATTAAAATTAATTTTTACGTTTTGCATTTGCTAAGGTTGTACATACGTAAGCACATAACGACTTTTTCCTGGAGATCAAGGGAGTGTGGCTTGCGGTTAATGCTAAGATAGAAAGTGAGGTTTGTAAGGATCGTGTTATAAGGCGATTGGTTTTCGCTGCCTACTCCGCTATGGAATTAGCGTGATTAGTTCAGTTTTGGAGACTCATCAAACTGTAAGAAAATACTGATGAAGATTAATAACACTCCATGTATGTCACTATCTAAATGAATTTTGGTGACTGCATTGTGCATTGCGTTTTGTTACCCCATAAAAAGTGCGTCAATGCAGACATCAACCCTCTAGTGATAGACCACGTGTATTCGTTTTGCGTTGAACATGCGATTGCTGTAGGCGACACATCACTAAATACGCAATCGATCGAAATCTCTCGTAGTGTGTATTCACACTTAGGATAAAGACAATATTCTGACAATTCACCACCCTTTCTACTAATATTATAAATGCGAAAGTTTGCATGTATAGATGGAGGTTTGTTACTCTTTCACAAATAAGTACTGAATGGATTTTAATGAAACTTTAGAATAACATAGCTCATACACCCGAATAACATATAGGCTATGTTTTATCATGTACCACGCGAGCAAAGCCGCGGGCAGAAGCTAGTAATCAATAAATACACGTGATATTAAGTATGGGGATGATTCTAAAACTGCACCATGTATCAGGTGTTAAAATATTGCTAAAAAGAACCACGTGGGTAATGCCCGACTATGCTGGAACAAATATTAAATCTAGAATATCGACATACTTACACTGTTTGCCAGAGCTCAACCACCTTATTATTCCGAAATCTCCAATATTTCACCCCCGTTTGTTTTATTCGCCCATAGATCAATCACGCAGCGGTAATTCGCACCTCGCACCGAGGGGTGTGATCTGTTAAAGTTAAACTTTGATGTATCGGCCAATCCAATTTTCCCATTCTTAATTCTCCATCTTTTGATGCAACTTTCTTGCTTCAAGAAGTTGAAGTAAGCGGTTTGCCGTGTAAGTAACAAGCCCTAAGTTTTACTTTGACTTAGGCTGCCATCAGACGGCCTGCATAGCAGCAACCGCGTTCAGTCGATATATTCAACTGCATGTAGTCTGCAGTTGGATGCGCAGTTGACGCCACGCATCTAACCGAGGAGCTCAGTGTAAGATTTAACTTTGAAATGGAAGCGCAGGCGTACTTCCCTTATTATAATTGAAAAACTGCATCGCGGATGTGGATTGATCCTTTGCTATTATTTTGCTATACAGAAGTTGATTTTTTCATACTGTATCCGAAATTAAGACAAGATGAAGGTAAATTTTACAACTACTTGAGAATTTTAGAATGTCTATTGCTGCATTTGATCCATCAAACTATATACTAAAAGAATTATTGTTTTATCAATACACTATCAAGCTCGCTGACTGCACAGAACTGTACGCGGTTAGCGATGGACCGCGTGTGTCGACACTACAGGACTGCACCTGACCGCATAAAGTTGAAGTCACGACTGTATGCAGTTAATATTGACTTTCCATGACCACAGCCGACCGTACAAAGTTGATATTATGACTGAACGAAGTCGAACGTACAACTGCATGCAGTTGAATATATCGACTGCGCGCGGTTGCTGCGATGCAGGCCGTCTGTTGGCAGCCTTGTATTGAGATGGATTGCTGGGAATTCTGTATTTTTTAGGAGGGCATATTTTTCACATCGGAATCAACCTTAAAACCTTACTAGTAATTTAGAATCTGTTTTTTTAAGACAATACCAATTTTGCTGATATCTCGTGGCGTAACAGTCATTTCGAGTGCCAATGTGTGACGGATGTTGCGTTTTGTAATAGCGTACTTCAGATACTCAAACGTCTAATTACTGGCGCGGAGTCCTCCTTTTTTTAACTCTGAAACTGAATTAGTTAGTTTACCCTGATCCAAAAACTGTCTGTTTCCCCTATCTTAGGGTTACGAAGGTCAAATCGGCTGACGCTTTAATATAATTACCAGACTCGCTAAATCCTGGATCATGGTCTAAGCCGACCCCGTCTAAGCACGGGACATAACGCTAGGAAAATGATGAATCTGAACTAGTTAGTTTCCTTATAGCGTCTCACTTATTAACTGGTTCTCCATCCAGTCTTAACCTTGCTCTGTATTGCTTATCCAGTGCCATAACGAACGATTTCCGTTGCGTCAAGTTTATCATACAGTTTTGCATTAAGGGGTCTCTACGCCTGGTGCGGTTGAGGACGATTGAGGACTGCTTACTTGCTATGGCAATTTTGTCTCTAAGGTCCAGCGATTTACCAATTGTCGTTTATCACTGTTCTGTGCACATATTACAGAATATAGTCAGATACAGATGTGAAGAAACAATTTGAGACAAGGAAACAATCTAGGACACTGGTTGGGACCAGTGGTCCGAAAGACAATCATTTGGACCGCGGCAAACCTATCATTTTTTAGGTTTAAATTTAAAAAAGTAAAGTTCACTACTAGTAGGACAGCTGGCACCAATTTTAGGGTAGGTATTAGAGGCAAGCTGAATACTTGTCCCATACCTCCTCTATTATAAAATAAATTAATAAATATCCGACAACATCACATACATTAATCTGACTCCGAGGTAAGTAGCTTAAGCACTTGTGTTACAGATATCAGAATCAACAGTGGTATTACAAATATATACTTAAATATTGGATATTAACACCCAGATACGGAACAAACACAAGTATTCATCATACGAATATTTGTCCTGGGTGGCGATCGAACCCACAACTCTTGGCGCATGGGGCAGGGTCACTACCGAATGCGCCATCGAGCCAGTCAAAATATTAAGTTAAATATTAATATTATACCCGAACACGGAACTGCAGAACTGGCTGGTGGGTAATTCAAAACCTCCGACGTGGTATAACGAATGCGAAAGTGTCCACACCGACGGTACACGTGAACGCTCTAAGCGTGAAGATCGCGGATATTTTAAAATACTGCGACCACGGCAGACGTTGGTATTTGCGATCGAACTGACGTTCAAAGGTTTAACCTTTGGGAGTTGAGCTTAATGGTGCATGCAAGTGCCTCGCTGAGCACGCTTACACGTGTGTAACTGGACTGCGTTTATCTCTCGTTCAGGAGGCTTAGAGTGTAATATTTTGCGAGTTAGCGACATATTTTCATGGCCAAATTCCTACATACACAACACGCCCGAAATCCACTAAGGGCCAGCCAGAGTCAAAGGAGTAACCAGCTTTAGCAATGAGCCAAAAAATTAAATTGGGCTGGTTTAGATTAGATGGAGAACTGTGAAAAAATTGTGATAAGTGGCTAGCTCGTCGCCTACACAATCACACACCCAAAACCCGATGTACCATTAGTCGCCTTTTACGACATGCTAGGCAAGTTACACAGTTGGCACATAATTTTTAAGTCGCTAACAACATGGGACCGAATTCTCTCGGACGAAACCTTGTGAAATGCTTCAGAGACTTGCATTATGAAACCCCGTGTACGTCAGCTGCGGATTGGCGGACAATCACTAGTCATTTTGTTTTTTAGACACAACTACTTTAGTAATATTGGCCTGTCCACTTGTGTGCAGTCAGTGACTCCTAAGCATGTTTTATAATAAAAATAATAATTATGTCCTCCTAACCGATATCGGTCACGGTGGCTAATCTCAACGAGGATAAGACATCTGCGCAGCAGATATTAAAGTGCAAAGTGTGTGCGCCAACACAAGTGCACTCTCTATTCCTTCACTCTCGCAGTCCGGTAAGACGGCAATTCGACATGACCGGAGAGAGGTCAGGCGCAGGACTCACGGCTTAACGTGCTTTCCGAGGCACATGGTGATTAAACCGGCAACTCCCTGACTCCGGACTGTTACTGAGTAATTTCAATATTGAAATACCCAGCCACAAATTGTGGCTTGACCCGGGACTTGAACCCGGGACGGATTTTGGCGGGGCATGCGACCACTAGACCAACGAGGCAGTCAACCATATTTTACTTAGGTAACCGGTGGTCATGTGGTCATTCGTAAATTTTATATTACCATCATACTTCCTACGAATCCTAGATGGGGAAGGCGGAGTCCAAGGAGTGCTAAAATCGAATTTGAACTGTTTTTTATTACACCGACTATGCTTAAGAAAACCTGTTGACATATCCGGGTTCTGGGCTCTAAAATCCGGGGTTTTCACGTATCTTGTCCTGGTTGCCAAATTTTAGAGATGGCAACCCTAACTATATCCCATATAATAACTATTAATCTATTTAAATGTAACAAACTTTTATGGTGAACACAACTTGCAAACAGTGAAGAAAAAACTTACTACTAAATACTAAATTAAAGGTAATATTAAGAAAAAAAAAATACAACAAATCAAGTCACTGTCGACAGAACAAAGTATGTCGGTACAGCTAGATAAAAAAAAAACATAGTAAAACTCAATTAAGTAGCAGCCTGAAACCAGGCACGGTTTAAGATTGTTTTGAGCTTGGCAAATGAATCGGCGTGGATATCAACTAAATCACTATATCCATTAAGCAATTTGCACAACCTAGGAACAGTAGAATTTGCACCTAAAACTGATTTGTGAAAAGGAGGGCAAAGTGGAGTTATAGGGGCGCGAGGGATTCTAGTATGGGAACCGGTACGAATGATACGTATATATATATAACATATGTAACTTGGTAACGAACTTTACCCTCGCTACTACTCGCCCCGCCATCAGTATTGCCGCGGCCTTAAGTACAGTTTAACTATATTTGAGTTACCCATTGAATAAAATTACGATTCAATTAACTAATTGCTGCATTACTGCATTAGTCCGTTCGGTACTCTCAGCCTACCCCGGTATGGAAGTGGCGTGCAGTTTAGTTTAACTTAGTCTGTAAAATGCGCGATGTCAGTCTCAAGTCATTCTCGTACAACCTGCTTACTAACTACGCGGTTATAAGTCTAAGCACGTCTCCACCGCTGAATAAGAGGCGTCGCCTCCAAGGCGCTAAGTGTTTTTTGAGCTTTGTCGCGTCTCCTGTAATCCTCATCTCGGGTGCAGTGACATGCATACAACGATGCTGTAGCGAGGGATGGAGGCTAATTTGATCTGGAGTCTCTTTAAACCGCTGGAGTTTTTAAACTAGCGTACAACCTAGTGGCTACTTAGTACTCAACCTGATAGTAAGCTGTCATTGTAGCCTATGGACTGGGGGTTGCAATCCAGCGGCATCTATTCAGCAGCATTCCAGCAGAGCTGCTGGATTGCATGATCCAACATTCCATTCTCTAGTAGGGATTAAAATCGATCGGCATTGCGCCGGCGCATGTCGCTGGATCCAGCACAGCTGAAATAGGGATGTTGACACATGTTACCAATTTATGTAAAATTATGTTTTTTACATTAAAAGAGTCTCTAATGTAAAAAACAAAACTTTACATGTCACATGTCTTTATACATGTCTTAAATAAAGACTGTATTTAAAAACCTATAATAACATTTTAAGAATGTATTTATTCGTCATAAATTAAAGAAAATTAATTTAAATTGCGTTATTTAATACCCATTATCACGTGATTGCGAACGTCATCAAAACGCTATGACGTCACTGACCGGCAAACAAGCTGACATATTCGTAAGAACTCACTCAAGATCAGGTTAATTTTGACAGAGCGAGATTGTTTATCGGTCTTTGACGTAATCATAGTCACGTGACAGTTGTACGTATTTTTTTATTAAAACTTGACGTATTTTTTCATGAAATTATTATTTTCGTGTTTAAATAAGGTCTATATATGGAACAAAATTAATTACAAAAATTAGTCAACATCCCTTTTGTGCGTGTTTCATCTGGATTTCTCGATCCAACATCGCAATACCTACTATAGGCATAAGACAGCTGAGCTATCACTAGTTCGCTGAGGACCTTGCAAGTGTCTGTCTAAACGACTTTTGTAACAACTGAGCTATTTCGCTGCAGATGTTTTTGTAAATCCTTTTTCTAGTATCTATTGATTTTGTCTCTAGGAAAAACATCGTTAAGGACCAGATTCGCAGAAAATGCGTCTCGATGCGCAGTAGTACCTGTATTGTATAGTGGAAAGCCGTGAAGATGAATAGGGATGTTGACACCATTTATAGTTAATTTTGTGATATCAATTCTTTAAAAGAAAGTATTTTAGTACGATTTGAAATTTTACAAAAACTGCTTAATATTTAGTCAGATAACTACGAATGACGTCATCAACTGACAAGCTCATTCATAATTTATGCAGTGATTGCGTTTAGACAGCTTTTAAAAAGTTTCTCATTTGATTTGCCAGTCAACATCCCTATTCCCTATAGATAGTGCGGAGTGTGCCGATAGAAGTGAGACAGGGGCTTCACATCAAGGAATGCAATTGAATACATTCGGCTACATGAATGCAAGACATACTGCGTCCGACACTTTGTATGATACTTGTACATTATTACTCTGTAATGATACATATGAATAAATCTAATAATAAAAAATCTTGTGGAACGGTGATCTTGTCGCACTCTTACGAACCGGGTCCACCGATTTTTTTTTTGTATATTTGGTGTGTATGGCAATAAGTCGTGAAGTAGTCGCTCCGCGGTTTCACCCGCATAGTTTCCGTTCTGTAGGAATATTTGGATAAAAAAATAGCCTATGTTACTTCCGGATACATTATCCGGAAGTAACATAGGCTATTTTCTTTCCAATGGTGAAATATTTTTTGTAATCGGTCCAGTAGTTTTTGAGTTTATTCATTACAAACATACACACACACAAATACAAAAATACAAATTTTTCCACTTTAATTTTTGGCTTTGATAAATATTTTTTTTTACGGGGTATTTTGTAACACCTTGTATAGTTTTTTTTTAAGTAGACTAGTTAGCCACTTATCGCTCCTTTTCAAAATTTTACCTTTGAACTCATTTTATTTTTGACTAAATGCGGTTTCAGAATAAAAATAAAAAAAATAAAAATAAAAAATAAAAAAGGAGGATTATGTTAATTTGTCTCTCCCTTCTTGGATGCTGACCAATTTTCGGGGATAGCAGGATAGTAATAAGTATATGGTGTTTTGAGAATGGGGTTAGTAAAACAATCTCTCCTTCGCTCTTCTCCTGTCGCGAGATAGTAGTATGTATAAAAACCTTTCTGTTCTTAATTAATCTTAAGGAAATATCACTGTGAATGGAACTAATAAATCTAACTAACTAACTAACTAAACTTCACGCCACTTCCCTAGCGGGGTAGGCAGAGAGAACCGAACTTATAAATCTGCTACTAAATATACATATGTATTGCTTTGTCCCATTAGCTCCGCTACCGCAGACGTCTTAACCGCGACCGCTTCGAATCATGCCCGTCACTGCGAGCTGCGAATTCTTGATTGTATTAAAGCCCTCATTGTATTAATTTTGAATGCAAATGTGAATTCCCTCTGAATTATTTCATTTAAGTACCTTCTCTTTGTTACTAAGATTAGACTTCGGGAGTGCACTCCTTTGGGGATCGGCGGACGGTTTAATGCGCTTTGCGAAGCTCGGATGTGCTTTAGAATTAGGTGAGAGGTGGCATATCCAGCTGTCTGTAAGTTGAAAATAGTATTCGGTGCTCAGGGTATTGTGTGGAATGTATACTAGTACATATGCTTGAATCAATTATCTTTATGGATAGTCCTGATGATGGTCTGGGATTGTGTTTCTTGCATACCATGTCGTAAAGTTTATGGTGTATTGGGTGCTTTGTGATTGTGCACGAGAGGAGTTACCTTATTTGTGAAATACCCCACACATCATTAGTCGCCCTTTGCTGCTAGGCAAATAACACAGTTGGTAAATTTTTTTTGAGTCCTAGACCAACATGGGCCTCCAAATGTTGCTACGAGACAAGGAGCACAGTTGCTATATTCATTTGAGTCACTGGCCAACATGGACTCCCGACTTTTGCTTCATTCTTTTTGAGTCACAAATCAACGTGAGGCCCTATAATAGTAATCCGTATTGACGAGCCAAATGTCCCGTTCCAGGTGAACAGCCGCGGCGGGTGGAGCTCGCTCGGCGGCGCTACGGAGATGCGCCGCGCCAGCAACTCCAGCACGAACTACCAGTCGCAGAGCTACGGCGCCATGAAGAGCTCCACCTCTGAGCCCTACTCGCAGTGGTACGTTCTGTTGTGCAGTTGTGACAGAGACCCAGGCCTCTGAATTTCGGTTCGAAACCGCAACCGGCTGGCAAGACCGCCCGCAGTGTATTTTTCGGTTGTTCACCTTTGGGTTCTTCTTAACTCCATGGTTCAGGTCCAGGGTGTACTAAGCCCCTCCGGTACGAGTAACTAATCCTGAGATAAAGGTTTCCTAAACTAAACTAAAAACTAAAATATCTTAACGCCAATTTCATTGCAGTGTAGGCAGAGAGAACCAAGCACCAAAAGACATAGTCCTTACACACCTCACTCTTTTCATTCACGCTCTACGACGGCTACTCAATTTCCGCTCACTAAAAAGATTTACACATATTTCCAGGAACGAGCAGACGCAGCCGTGGAAGGAGTCAGTGACCACCAGGAACAACCTGGACTCGCGCGATCTATCCCAAGTGGGCATCTCCAGCCCGCCGCCCGACATCAAGAACATCTCCATTAAGACCAAGCCCGACGACGACTCCTGGGACTGGCTCAACAACTAAACAGGTGCTTGCGGTCATCATTCTGAACTAAAACTAAATAAATTTCACCCCATTTCCCTAGCGGGGTAGGTAGAGAGTACGAAACGCCATATAGCACGGTCCATTAGCATTAATATTCCTTTTCTACATCCACTCCTAGCGAAATGAGCTTTGAGCCAACCACAGACAGAGATGGACATTTACTAGGACAACATTTTTGATTAATTTGAAAAAGTAGACCGGTTTTCTTCGGTATCCACATAGGTACATTGATGCCCGCATTCCCAGATCGGGAAAGCAGGGTGCAAGCCCTAGCAAATATAAAGACCATTTTTAGCAAAAAATTATATTGGATCTAACATTTGTTGTGATTAGAGTGGTGCTAGAGAGAAAATTCTGAAGAAGAAATGATTGCTCGCCTCCAAAATCACAAACCTCCATTCATTTTCACTCCATTTGTCACCTTTTACGATATTTTGGGCAAGAATCAGATTTGGTACATTCTTATCAAGTCCCAAAATTGTTATGTTAGGAAACTATCGATATTATAAAAATCGTCAAAAACGGACACAATGTGTGGCAGTGTGTGTTAAAAAAAATTGTAAATCTACATTGGTTACTAACTTTGAATGTAACATAGTAATAATGTCCTCCTAACCGATATCGGTTACGGCGGCCAATCTCAACGAGGATTAGCCAACTGCGCAGGAGATATTATAGTGCACAAGTGTGTGTGCGCTAACACAGGTTACCCGGGATTTGAACCCGGGACATCTTGGTCCTTAGGCGGCGCATGCTACCACTAGACCAACGAGGCAGTCAAATAGTACTAAAACAGCAAGCCCACAGTTGTCATTTTAATTGTATAAATAATGAATTAAAGGAGATATTTGACGAATGTATAGAAAGGGCACAAACTAAAACCACGCCGATGCCCACAGTTAACAGAGATGGTGGAAAATTTTACTCTGTGGGACCAAATTTACATACATAACATAACATTACGCCCACAATCCCCAAAGGTGTAGGCAGAGTCAAAGGGGCAGCATGCCCCTTCAACCACATTCAGCCAAAAATTAAGCCCGGTTGGGTTAGATGGAAAATTGTGAAAAAGCAGTGACAAACGAATAACCTGTCGCCTACACAATCACACACCCAAAACCCGATATACCATTAGTCGCCTTTTACGACATGCTAGGCAAGAACCACAGTTGGCATATTCTTTTTAAGTCCCAGTCCAACATAGGACAGTGGGCTGAGTTGGATGGAAAGCTGTGAAAAAGCAGTGACTAGTGGCTAGCTCGTCGCCTACTCAGTCACATACCCAAAAGCCCGTAAGCCATTAGTCGCCTTTTACGACATGCTAGGCAAGAACCACAGTTGGCACATTCTTTTTTTTTGTCCCAGATCAACAGGGCCAAGTCCCAGACCAACATGGGACAAATTGTATTGTATCGATGTAACATTATTTCAATAAAATGTATAAAACATAAAAATAAATAACGATGAACTGCGTTTGTAGATAATTAATATTTGAGGAAATGAAATTGCGATGTAACCTTATTCTAGGAATTGTTAAATATAGTAAAGTTCTGCGAATCGTTTTATGGGTAATGAAAATCGTTGAAAAGAATTGCGATAAAATGATGGGAATCCATCGCAAACATAGGTGCACTCTCTGTCCCTTCACTCTCATAGTCCGGTGAGACGGCAATTCGACATGACCGAAGAGAGGTCAGGCGCAGTACCAACGGTTTGACGTGTTATCCGAGGCACGGGGGTAATTAAATCGCCAACTTCATGACTCCGTGCTGTTACTGAGTAATTTAAATATTGAAATACCCAGCGACAAATTTTTGACCCATCCGGGATTTGAACGCGGAACCTCTTGGTCCTTAGGCGGCGCATGCAACCACTAGACCACCGAGGCAGTCAAGGCGTGAATGTATATATAATAATAACTATTATCTTTTGTTTCAGGACCCAACCAGCTAACCCGGAGAAAAATTTCGATCAAACGCCATGAAATCTTCTCTTAGACGCTACGGACAATACAGTATGTAAAATAATAAAAAACTCATAACATCTGACACGTCTCCGCGCGGCCTGGTCGCAAAATGCGGGATTTCAATTAAAATTTATTAGGATCCCTAAACTTCTATTACTTTTTTGGAAATACAAGTAAAGGTTGATTGGGACATGTTTAAATACATACAAAACATCACGCCCATAATCCCCGAAGGGGTAGGCAGAGTAAAAGGGGCAGCAGGCCCCTTTAACTACATTCAGCCAAAACTGGGCTAGGTTAGATGAAAACTTGTGAAAAAGTAGGTACAAGTGGCTAGCTTGCCGCCCAAACACAATCACACACCCAAAACCCGATACACGTTAGTCGTCTTCTACGACATGCTAAGCAAGAACCACAGTTGGCACATTTTTTTTAAGACTCAGACTAACATGGGTCAATGGGCTGGGTTAGATGGAAAATTGTGAAAAGGTAGTGACAAGTGGCTAGCTCGTCGCCTACACAATTACATAACCAAAACCCCATATACCATTAGCCGCCTTTTACTACATGCGAGGCAAGACACAGTTGACACATTTTATTGACAAGTCCCCGACCAACGTGGGGCATGCTAAATCTTACCAATATTTGAATCACTAAGTTCGAAATATTTTCTCGAAAACGACTGGATGCAAGCGGTCTGTATATTATTCACTTTGTGGTTAGATTGGTTGCTTAATAAAAAATACAAAACATGCAATTTTTTTGATTAACGACAGACTTATGATATTCTAAATTTATCAGTATTATTTAAAAGGAAATATAACTAGAAAACCGAATTAAAATTATCGATGAACAAAGTGTATTTCAATGAACTTCTTTTTAAATAAATATAAAAAGTATATATTTGCTAGAGTTGGCAAGACAGTGCCATGGATTGGGATGTTTGGAGGGAGCGAGATGCCTTTTCCAGTAGGTTTCGGGTTAACATTACCTAACAAACACCTAGTTTTAATAAGTAAACGCCGTCACTATCTATAACAGAGAATCTAAATCTAAAATCTAAGTATATAAAATCCAATAGTAAATTATAATTTGTTTTTTATATGTTGCCTTGTATCTAGCCAGTTTGATTTCGGCAACACAAAACAATCGGTCTCAAAATTGAAAAATATTACCTTATCGGTAACATAAAGTAACATTCTTCTACTTTTGGTTACAAAATGTATCTCCACTTGTAGTAACTACGGTGTTGATAAACTATTTGGCCGAAAAGCCAGATGTAACTTGCGTAGATGAGGAATATATATATATATATATATATATACCATTAATTACATCCATCTATGTGAGAGAGAGAGTTTAAAAGTTAATATAATGTAAGAAACGCAAAGTCACGGTACAACATATCCCTGACTAGAATTGGGATGTTGACTGGCTAATCAATTAAGATACTTTTTAAGAGCTGTCAAAACGAAATCACTTCTTAGATTTTTTTATGGGCTTGTCAACGTGTGACGTCACTAATTTGTATAGTCAAATGACTTATTATTAAGCAGTTTTTGTAAAATTAAAAATCTTAGACTCAATATGATACACAATCAATAAGGCTTAACAGCATACTAAGATACTTTCTTTTTCAGAATTGATATTTCAAAATTAAATATAAATGGTGTCAACATCCCAATTGTGACGAACCATTAAAAAGGCCTTGTATCAAATAGTAGTAACACATGTTAAGGAAAGCCGTAACATTACTATTCGGTTGAAGACGGCTATAAAGACTATGTATGTAATACACTTTTGTACTATAGGCGACAATTTCCATGTTCCCAAGATTTGTAAACCAGGTCGCCATTTTTAATAAACAAAAAATAAGAAGATTAGTTTTATTTTATTGTGTCATTTCGTGGCAATATGAAATTAGCATAATTCCATTTTAATATACATAATAATAGTAAATGTAAGCTAGAGCATAATTCACCGCAATTTTACAAATACATATTTACTTATAGCTGAGAATCTGTCCATATTTTAAAGGTCTGCTTGATATATTTTGTATTATTATGTAATATGATTTACAAACATCAATTGTTACATGAAGAATTTATTTGACTTTAATAAGATTAATTTGTTGTTAAAAATTAAATTGAAAGCTATTATTGTTATGTAAGCTACGATGATTCGATTTAGAGAATATACCGTTATATATTTTACGTAATACATATACGCAATTGTGTAGGTTTATTATATACATTTTAATTAATCCGCAGTAGATATGTATGATAATTATTATTGATTTTTGTATAGATTGGTACAACATTGAAAAATATTTGAAGGTTACTATGCCTATTTGAATTTATAAAAAAAAATTAGTTATAATTTCGTTTGCGAATTACTTTTTTATTTTTTCTATTGCTATGATAAATATTTGATATTAGTTTTAAACGTTTAATTTTGTAATCCGATAACCAACATGGTAAGAGTAGCTATCTAAAAGCTAGGTAGCTAAAATTATGTTTCATAAACATGGGAGTGACCTCTTCAAATACTGACCAGAATATGAATAATTTAAAACTAACATATTAAACTAAACTCTGATTTATACTAACCATTGTACTTAGGCATGCAGGTACAATCATTTGGAGGTCATTACCCTGAGTTCGCAGCTCACAAAAACTATGTTTAGTGATTGAGCATTTATTTTCATAGTGAATTTGTTTAATGAATAATTCCTTTAGTAAAATTTTATGTTAAGTTGGAAACGGGATCTTGCATAAGCAGTTCCTAGTTTAATTCATTTGCCCTAATAACGCTTTCCAGATAAGTATCCAACATTTAAGTATATATTTGTAATACCACTGTTGATTCTGATATCTGTGTTGTAGTCTGATATTTATTTTTATTATAAGTATTAAAAGTAAATATTTTGGTTTGATTTTCTTCTAGATGTATCTTAAATGATACTAGACTTCTGTACTTTTCTAGACTCGACTACCACTACTATTTCACTTGAATTCGAATTTTCAACCCATATTTATTTTTCTTCATTGTATCAAGCAAGGGGCTCTTTGTAAGCATATATGGGGCTGGTTGATTAGGTAAGTTGTGTGATATCTTGCACCACTAATGAATCATGAGGTACGAAGCTAATATTACACTTTTCTGGAAAGTGAGTAAAATGAATGTGTCACCTAGAGCTTTATAGGACAAGAATACGACCCGAAGAATATTACGAAGGTTTAATCTTTAGTGTAACAGTATAGATAGGAATTAAAAATATTTTTAGCCAATTTTATGTTTAAAATCCAAATAAGATTTAATTACGTTTTACGATGTATCTAGCCGTAACATTTTGTGTACAAACATGTATTTATCTTTTGTATTTAGACTAATTTATATTTTCGTTAATATCTCTATGAAACTCAAGATTTTTAAAACTACAGCGAGATCTACATTGATGTGCAAAAATATTTCTAAGAATAAAAATGACTTAGATTAGTATGTCATATTCAGTTATATTTTGCCTGTCTTTAGGACATTTTAATGATGTGTCATTGTTTAAACATATTGAAAGAAATAAATGAAACTAGTTTATGAATTGTCATGTTTTTTATTTTATAATAACCCTCCTCACAAAATTAAGAATTTGATTGTATAATCACTTGTATGCTCATACAACCACAATGTGTTTACAATATACTAGACATATTTTATGTGATGCTTACATAATATAGCGATTACGAAATATAGAAGTAAGAATTTCCTAATTGTTCAATGAAGGAGGCAATCACATGCTTAATAGCAAAGTGACGTAACTCAAAATTTGTTGTATATTTAAATTTATATTACATATTTAAACATTTGGGTTAAATTACCATCAGCAGCATATCTTAAGTTAGGTCACTTTACTTAAAAGCATGCATATATGTAACCAATTTTAAATACAAAAATCTAGGAACATAAGTGTCTTTAAATTCATGATTAAAGTTTTTAATTCAAAATATACATACATTTCAATAATTAAAGTGAGGATCGTGCCATATGGCATTCGGTTCTCTCTGCCTACCCCAACAGGGAAGTGGCGTGATGTTTAGTTAGTTGAAGTAAAATCCTCCATCACCATTTCTTAGAACAAAATACAGCATTGCAAAACTAAGTTCAAAGACTCTTTTTGGTTCCGAACTATGTATAGAAAATAAAAATAAGTATATTTAATCTATATACTTCCCTCATATTTTGTTTAGAATTATTTGCTTCTGCTATTGTAAGTAAATTTAATTCATGGTTTAAAGTCAACCCAAACCTATATGCTCATATAAATAACATTCAGCTTATTGGTTGAAATCAAGTAAAAATATAATATTAACATGTATGTAGCAATCCATATCACACATGCATTAAAATAAACCTTTTAGAGGAAAACTCCAAACTTGATGAATTACTGTACATTAAAAAAAACTAAATATGGGAAAACACACAGCAATTGGGAATGTATTTTTTTAATAAATACTGCTAAATAGATTGGCACACTAATTAGGCAAGTAAATAGTACATATGCTTTCTGTATAATAATGGGGATTTTAGGTTTATAACAAATAAAAAAATGTGTTCCCAACAACTTATAAATACCTAATTTACATTATGTAGTGTAAGTGGCTTCCATCATAACAGATTGCATTATTAGACCAACTGCAGATATAATTATGTTTAAATTACCAAAATACATTATTGTAATTATCTTGATGAGTAACAACATTTGCACATTAAAAATGTTTATCAAAAATAATCTACTCACTATGACCTTCAAGCATAAGTAATACCTATTTGTATATTTCACATTAATAATAGAAATGTTAACTACAGAAGAATAACATGGGTGACTGTGACTGTCACTAAATGTTAACGACAATAAAATAAATATGGATGCAACTGTTCAATTGAAAATAACAAAGGTTAAATGAGTTTTGCAGACAATTCTGTGTTATTATAATTATTAAACATTGGCCAGTTTTGACAATAGAAATAAGTCATTGTTATGTTCTTAGAAAAATTACCTACAAAAATAAACCCCCAATTTTAAGTCATAATTACTCTTTCCACCCAATTATTTAGAATTAATATATTGACACTTTTTCTCTATGAAGCCCACATGTAAAAGTAGATTTCTTGCCAGTGACTCAAATATTGTATTACAGGACCACATATAAATGATGCCATTGGTATTTTCTTAGACAGTGATTCAAGCACACCCTCTATTACGTTTTTTGAGTAGCCATTGTACATTGGACTCCTAAGTAAATATAATACAAGCCCCAATTTTCTCCGGCTTATCTCTAACCGTTGTTCATATGACAAATTGTTCATGTGTCTGTTGTACAGCTTCATACTCGCTACATCTATACTGAGAGCCACGAGCCACTGCTTCCATGCTTTAGTACCAAAGGCCCTCATCGCAGCAAGATGTATTAATGGTTTCAACAAATGGAGTGTCTCTGCATACATAATGTCTTTCACATTAAGGTTTGGGTTAGGTCCCTTATCATCTACTTTGATAGGTTGCCAGTCACGGAACGAAACAGGAGGCGCACCATCAACTTTGCGGACAACACGACCAGACCTCCGGAGTGTAAAGAAAGAATCTGTATTATCATCTGTTTCTTTTCCCTCAGTGAATTTTTTCCTTTGCAAAACTGGGATGGGAGGGTGGGCAATGGGTACCTCCTTATACCTATACAAGAGAATAAGTGCAGATGAGCACTTGAAAAGTTGTAGTAGTGTTGCTATGGTCCATTTTCCTCGTGAGCCATATTTATGCTTGACCACTAATTCTACAAACACTTCGCAATAATGGATCACAGTTAGCCATATCTTTATCTGTTCTCTGAGTCCGTAGTACTGGACTTCGGAGCCGTAGGCTTCTCTAATAAGCCTATCGTTGAAAAGCGATAGGAGTTTAGATAACGAATACACCAGTTCGGAGACTATTGGTGATTTGTTAATCTTACCGGCGACAAAGTACGACGACCACGTCGCAACAGTCTCGACATCGGTCACTACATTCGGGTTGTTGATCACCCATTTCTTGTACATAACGTACAGTTCGCTTGGTGACAGTTTTCGGTTCATTTTCGTTGTTATTCTACTCGTTTAAACGGGATAATTTGAAGCATGGGAAATTGTTAATTTTGATTTACTGTTATCAAGGGAACGATTTCGCAAATCTTAGACTAAAATGAATTAAGGCGCCCACTCAGCAACGGACCACACAGTATAATCACAGACACAGACGAGTAATGTATAAAAAAAGTATTGACTTGACTTTTGCCCTGTTGACTGTTCATAATACTTCCAGACTATTTGAACGACCGAATTGTTGCCAAACTTAAAACATATTTTTAAAATCAAATTTAAGAAGCTATAATACTTAATCTGGGCGTGTGAATTAATTATCCAAGTAATGATAAAACTGCAACCTAAAAAATATTAGACAAATGATCAGTGCGCTCATTTTGAATTAGTTTAGACTCGTCGAAATAAGATGAAAGACAACAATAATTCTGTGACTATCATCTAGCCATGCTCGTCTGTGGAAATATCTGTATAAACGTCACTGATATAAAAACGTTACATTGTACGCAGAGTTTATTCAATATTCTGAATTAATAAATGAGTTTCCTATGGCTATGTAACATATTATCCAATAAAATTAGATATAAAATATTAAAAATTAAGATAGAATAAAAATAAGAATTATTTTGATCCCAAACTTGGGTAAACAAATTTTAGACACTTGGAATTTTAAAAACCGCAAATCCGCTTTTCCTAAGATGGAACTACGTATACCGTATACCGTTCAGAAATGTTAAATGCGTTTGGTGACGCAGTAATTGTGATGTAATTTTTTAATGAGTTAATTCACTTATTTATTTTAACACAATTTAGCATTGTTTATTTAAATGTATCGATATAGCTATCGAAGAAATATAAACGAAGCGTCCCTTAAAATATTTTTTCGCATGGTAATTGATTTTATGCATTTCGGTATTTCCACCCCAATAAAAAAGTTTCTGGCGCAAGCTTGGGAGTTGCGTGCTGCGTCCTAGTGCATTGCGTGAGTCAAGAAAATTCATTCATCCCCTGGCTAGCGGCGGGCTTAGACGGGAGTGCCTCTGCAATGTTATAACTCACATAAATTGTGAATTTATTTTACCAATAGAAGTGCTTCAACAATACAATGACGCCGTAACAAGAAACATGGAAGTCAGATTGAAAGAAGTGGAGGACGGGGCAGATTCGGAGCTGAAGGACAACCCCGGAGCCCCAGCGTGCGAGACAGACAAAAAAGATTTGTTTTGGATGGGAGGAGTGGCAGAATGCTTTTCGTCCGTCTTGTCACTGTTCGGGCGTGCTGACTTGAAAACATCGAAAGGTAAGTCGAATTTTCTTGACATTTAGTTTTGCGTAACGTAATAATCCCTGAATCCTGTATCGCGATGCATCAAGGCCGATGCTCTACGCAGGTGGACGGGGGAGTATTGTAATTGATTTTAGTCAATACAACAAAACAAAGATGTAATTTACGACCCGATTGTCAATTTCCTACGTAGTTTAAAGCGATTTTGCTTTGATTTTGTTTTGTTTGGAAGCGCTGGCGTTGTATGTGGGGCATAGTGTGCATGTAGATTGATTCCAGTCTATTTTTATAGCTGCATTGATTTATTGGTCCCCAGATGCATCAAGATACACAATGTATGCCTGTGATCACTCACACATACATGAAATGTAGCGAATGTATATGAAGGACTTGTTTATTAATTTGTATCTATTCTCAATTTTATTGATGATCAATCATTGAAGATTAGTAACAGTACATATTTTATAATTATGATGGTGATACATTATCATATAAAATGTATTTATTGGAAATCTGTCATCAACATAAGAAACATTAATATAACAAAGATATGAACTTGCATTAATTGTTTTTGATTTGCTGAAGTCAAGCTGTGCGGTACTGCATAAATAATTTGAAGGGTGTGACAGGTTGTAAAGTAAAATGGTTGCAGGAAGGCAGATGGCAGAAGAATGAGTTAATATATTGGGGAAAAAATTGTCAAATGAGCTTTTATTTGTTTGGGATATTTGACTGGCTCAATGGCGCATTTGGTAGTGACCCTGCCCCATGCCCCTAGAGTTGTGGGTTCGATCCCCACTCAGGACAAACATTTGTATGATGAATACTTGTGTTTGTACTGTGTCTGGGTGTTAATAATCAATATTTAAATATATATTTGTAATACTGTTGATTCTGATATCCGTAACACAAGTGCTTAAGCTACTTACCTCGGCGTCAGATCAATGTATGTGATGTAGTATATATATATATATATATATATATTTATAAATATATATTTATTTATTGACCTTTTTATATGGCTTTAATGACAACTTAATATCAAATGGATGGGTTTTATATTACGGAATTTCTGAACTTGGACATAGATGATGCTATTGTGCAAGGAGTGGAAAGGGGGCAGTATATAAAGGGAGGGTGAGGTGAAGTAGGTATGATAATATTGCTAATGCCGCTGTTGCGAAATTTTAATTGTGATATTGATGGAAGAGACAAAAGCTTTATAAATTATCAAGAAGATAAGGACTTCAATGAGAGAAGACGATGTCTATACATTGTATCTCTGTGGATAGTCCAATTGCGTATCATTACCACTTGATCACAATAATTTTCAATGTTATTTGAAATTATGATCAAGTGGTAGATGTTCTGCACTATTCCCGATGATATATCACGTAAATAATAAAAAAATACTTATTTCATGCTGATGTTAGATTCTTTCTCAAGTTAATATTATATTTTGATTTTCTCTTTTTTGTTGCTGCGCAATTTGTAAGCTGGCGAATAAAAAAATATAACACAAATTATTTTTATATTTGTACCTAAATACACATTAAATAATTAATATTGTACAAAATCAATATCCTTCGTAACCCTATTTTGTGAGTTACTGAATTGACTACTTGTAAGTGGAAAAAAATGGAAGGTGATATAGTGTCCTAGGTTCGACTCCTAGCTTGGAAAACAAAGGATTAGTGGTTGGTGCCAATGCTAAGTATGAACCCAGGATAAGTCTAATTGCCAATGAAGCAGGGTGTGGTAAGATTGATGATCATCAGTATATTTATAGTTAAAATGTTTTTGCCAAGGATTAGGTGTTCAGTGATAGTAAGATTCAGTTTTAGATTATTGGTCAAGTCAATCAGAAAAATTTAATTAAATTGACCCAAGATGTTTTCAAAGATACTTCAAGTCAAGTATGGGCTTATAAATGTTACTCAATTTTTGTTAAAATTGAAGAGAGGATCACTCAATCTACATGCACATTAATATTTAAGCATCAAAAGATGGCTTTAAACTCATCCAATTTTTATGTCAAAGACACAGGTTCTCAACTATTAGTTTGTTGGGATCTCGTTTGATCGGTGTAACCTACAGTGATAGAAGACTGAATAGCGAATTGATTTATTTCCAAGCGAATTGATTATTGATTGAAAAAATTATAGTGTAAGTCAATTTCTTGTGATGCATCAATCTCATAAAATGTTTTGAAACATTTTTGAACTTTTCTTGTTAACACTTTATTGCAAATTGTAGTTAATCTAAACAAACATTTTCAAATGTTTAACATTTGTAACAATTATTTAACAATTATTTAACATTTGAACAATAACAAAATAAAACAAGTTCAAATAAAATTTATTTATCAAATTATACTCTTGTTAAATGACAACATAATTTATCTTTAAGGGTACCACTGAATAAAGAAATAAGAAGAAGATCCAAATCAACTTTATTAAAATGTGATGTGTAAAGCCAATCACATATTTAAACAAGGTTAAAACATGTTTATTAATGTTGCCAATTCAAAAACGTTTAACTATTTCTATCAAAATGTATGTTACATAACAAGTTACATTGTTTTCATCAAAGCGTTGAAAATTATATCACATAGTGTAGGACAATCAAACTTAATTTATGTAAATAATGTTCAATAACATTTTGAAGAATTTTATTTTCATTAAGCACCAAAAGAGAAATGTTAAACTCTTGATTTTGATGATACAACTAATTGTAACAAAATCTAACATATAATAACACGCTATTTTGTTAGATAATGCTCAACAGATAGATAATGTTAACATATTAAAATAATTTGCAATTGACATTCAGTACCAATAGAAAAATGTTAAACTATTAAATTTAAATGATACAACAAATTGTAACAAAATCTTACATTTATAATAACATAATATTTGTTAGATAATGCTCAATAACATTTTATAACTGATATTTAGTACATATAGAGTACCTGGAACATATTGGATACACATCCTGACACATCTCGTTTGCCAACAGATGATGATTGGGAAGTTCCCTTTGAGGCCATCACTGACATGGTCTACCTCGGCTCCGGAGCCCAGGGTGTCGTCTTCGGCGGAAACCTGCGCGGCGAGATGGTGGCCGTCAAGAAATTACGAGACAAGGCTGAAACGAACATTAAACACTTAAGAAAACTAAATCACGAGAACATAGGTAACGTGCAGGGCTGATAAGTCTTAAATGCTAGTCAAAGAAAAAATATTTATCGCCAAAAATATTTTTCGGAAATCGCGTTTAAAGATTCTTCATTCCTACTTGATATCTTGATAATTGTCCTGTTTTCTTTGCCAGCGCTAGGCTAGGGTAGGCAATTCCATATTGCGACCTTTACATTTAAAACTACATTTCGACAAAATTATACTTAAGCACAAATTACTGAAGGTGCGATAAATATTATTTTTGACTACAGTTATAGTTCTTTTTGATTTTTTTTTCGCGCCATATACCTTTATAAAATTAATTGTTCTTTTTAGTTCGTTTCCGCGGTGTTTGCACCGAAGCTCCCTCGTACGGAGTTATCATGGAATATTGCCAATACGGCCCGCTGTTTGAGTTCCTCCACAGCGGCGCCTGCTTCGCCCCCAAACAGATCTTGAAGTGGGCAAAGGAAATAGCACATGGCATGACGTACTTGCACAACCACAAGATTATCCACCGCGATCTCAAAAGCCCAAAGTAAGTTCCAAGAAGAGGGTTGCTATAATAATTATATGTACTACAAATTAATAGCTTTTGATGGTGTCATACACTTATTAATTAAGTATTTATGCTATTATCGCTAACTGATGACTGATGTTTCTGCTTAAAATTTTATGAATTGCTTGAATGAATTTACAGTATCAAATAAACCTATTTCTGGCTGAAATTTATCTGATCACATGTCTAAACGGCGTTTTCTTTCCAGTATACTCATTGCCGACAACCTTATAGTGAAAGTCTCCGATTTTGGTACATCACGTGAATGGAACGACGTGAGCACGATAATGTCGTTTACCGGAACTGTGGCCTGGATGGCCCCTGAGGTGATAAGACATGAGCCGTGCTCAGAGCGAGTAGACGTATGGTCGTACGGTGTAGTTCTTTGGGAGCTACTCACTCAAGAGGTACCCTACAAGAATTTGGAGACTCATGCTATAATGTGGGGCGTTGGGACAGACACGATATCTCTGCCTATACCAAGCACTTGCCCTGAGAGTCTGCAGCTGCTGTTGAATCAATGCTGGAATAGGGTCCCCAGGAATAGGTGAGGGTGAAGTTCGTTTGACGGCTGTCTCTTTGAAGAGTGATTCTGGGAACTATTTCGAATCTGGGCTTGTAAAACCTGGTGACTAAAACTACAATCTGAATGTAGATTTGTAGTGTTTGTGGCCCGGTTAGCTTCTTTGAAAATTTCCACTTAAAACTTGTACTGAAATATTATCATCATGGTGGTCCTTCGAACCAGATACAAAGAGATAGTTGTCTAATGAAGTATTTTTTAATTCTGGCGACATACTCAAATCTCGTTCATTCACAGACCTCCGTTCAAGATAATAGCAGCACATCTTGAAATAGCTGGATACGATCTGTGCTCGATGAAGGCTGATTGCTTCAGCGTTACTCAAGCCTCCTGGCGCAAAGAGGTGCAAGCTGTGATGGAGAAGTTCTATGTCAGGTAAACTACTAAAATGTTATTTTGGTACAATAAGAAGAATAGCAATGCCTTTTTACTCTGCCTTTGTTCATGTTTATCTAATAGCATAAATGTTTTCAGGACTGAACAACCGCAACCGCAGGAGACCACAGTTCAGCGTCGTGAAGAGTTGAAGCAAGCTCGCGATGTGAGGCAGGTGTATGAACAACAGTTGTCTCGAGCCAATGAGCTTTATATGGAAGTGTGTGCTGTCCGCTTGCAGCTGGAGCAACGCGAGAAGGCTATAGCTGAGTGAGTATAAGATTCTTGTTGTCTCCAGTACTGAGTAGATTGTTGTTCAGTGTAGGACGTTCAATGGGTTAAGCAGATCAAGAAACCAACAGAACTTATCCTCAGTATTATAGGATATTCTTGATATCCGTTGTGTTAGCAACAGAAAAGTACTAGCAGAGCGAGTTATCAACGGTACTTGTTATCTTCAGTACCGAACCTGGTGTAACAGTCAGAGCTTGAGGATGCTCTCAATAAAGGTAGAAGTGATCGGTTAGACCAAAGCCTGGTGGCAGAACAGCCAAAGTTTGTGGATGACTTCGGCATAGGAAGAAGTAAGCAGTTGAAACTAGTCCTGGTGGCAACAGCTGAAACTTCCGCTTGCTCATAATGCAGACATAACTAAGCAGTGAACTAAACGGCTAAAGGTCCTCTCAGTTAAGAAATAAATGAGTAGTTGGAAGAAAGCCTATAGTGGCAAGAACAACCGTAGTTCCTTGAAGTACAAGACCTTGCTAGTAGAAACTAGGTTTGGTGGCAGGAAAGCCAAAAGTCCAGAATGCTCTTGGAACAGGAAGTGAGAAGTTGGTGCCATGCTTGGTGGCAGAGTAACCGAAGATCGCAGATGCTCCTAGTAAAGGACGGCAATAGTTAAAGCTAAGCCTGGTGGCAGAACAACATCTTGTTTGCAGTTGAAGGAAGGTCTAATAACTGAACACCAAAGCTCCTTGAAGCTTCTGGTATCTTCAGGATCCTAGCGGATAAGAAGCCCCCTGGCAAAGGACGATGGTAGCTGCAGGAATGCCTGTGCAGAATGTCCCTAAAAGCTGAAGGTCCCTTATGTTAGCAGTTCAAGTAAGGCTTGTTGAAAGAATAATTTAAGCTCCCTGATGCTTGTGATATGCGATCATAGCATAGCAATTGTAGAAAGGTCTAGTGGCCGAACACCAAAACCCTTTGAAGCTCCTTGAAGCGAATCTGCATTATTCTGCAAGGCAAAAACTTTTAAACTTTAAACGTTAAACTCATCTAACCCAGCCCATTATCCCATGTTGGTCTGGGATTGTCCTGGTACAGGATGTAGATGCTCCTGGTACAAGATGTTGTCAGTTGAAACTACGCCAAGAGGCAGAACTGCTGAAGGTCCCAGATGTTTCCTGGTTAAGAACGGTAGCGGTTGCAGCAAGGCGTGGCAGACCAGTCAATGCTCTCTGACGCTCCTTGATAGGACATTAGCAGACGTTTCATAATAGATCTAAGTGGAAGGTTCATTATGGATCTGTATTCCTACATCTGAGTTATTTTAGGCGATATCAAATAAGACGTCGAACAAAATTGAATAGGCGCCGGAGAGCGGCGGTAGCTCAATGGTAAGGACACGCGCCTCTTAACCGAGGAGTGTGGTTCAAACCGGGCACGTACCTCTGGATTTTTCAAATTAAAATTTATACCACTAGCTCGGCGGTGAGGGAAAACATCGTGATGAAACCTGCAAATTCAAACAACTTTGGATTTGTAACCATGATCCAAAAATTGTCTGGTTCCCCTATCTTAGGGTTGCGAAGGTCAGATCGGCAGTCGCTTCAATGTAATTACCAGACTCGCTAAATCCTGGATCATGGCTAAGCGGACCCCGTCTAAACACGGGACATAACGCTAGGAAGATGATGAACATTGAATAGGCTCCGAAACTACTGGACCGATTTGAAAAATTATTTCACCAATGGAAAGCTACTTTATCAGCGGGGAACATAAGGCTATATTGAAACTACGAGGGTGAGACCGCGGGGCGCTGCCATATTCTAATAAAATATTATCTACTAACATTCCCACTTGTTCCAGACGCGAGAAAGCCTTGAAGGCATGCCGCTGCGGCTTCCGTAAGAATTTCAAGTATTACCAACGCCAGACATCGTCGTCCTCCGACGGGGTCAAGAACGGAGCACTAGGGCCTCCGGCCAATGAGAGCGCGCAGCGGCGCCGCAAGAAGAAGGACCAGCCCACCCCAGCTCAGGTACTTTTTCATTCTAGCATTCTGTTCCGTTTATAGGTGAGACGGTTTGATAGTGTTTGAAGATTGAACGAGTCTAGCTAATTTATAGAAGTGACATGTTATCTTTGTTACTCTTGGGGAACCAGAAAATTTGTATAACGTCTGATCTAGTTGTCTCTATTTCTTCCTAGGGCCTTTTCCGCTAAGCTATTGGTGGATGTCCGTATTTAGATGTTTGGGAATTCATAAGCGTAGTCAAAATATGTTAGCACTTAGGTTTTTTTGACATTTGAATGCTATACGCAAGTTTTTACTTTACTGACTATTATAATATTATGCTACCGAATAACAATAATAGTTACCTGGAGCGGTGGTAGCTCAATGGTAAGGACACGCGCCTCTTAACCGAGGAATGCGGGTTCAGACCCGGGCAAGTACCTCTGAATTTTTCAAATCTATGTACGTATTTATACCACTAGCTCGAAACATCGTGATGAAACCTGCAAATTCAAATCACTTTGGATTTGTAATCATGATCCAAAAATTGTCTGGTTCCTCTATCTTAGGGTTACGAAGGTCAGATCGGCAGTCGCTTCAATGTAATTACCAGACTCGCTAAATCCTGGATCATTGTCTGAGCGGACCCCGTCTAAGCACGGGACATAACGCTAGGAAGATGATGAATAACAATAATAGTTATCTAATTTTGGGAGGTTCTAATATAAGTGTTTTAACTCCTGGGGACGCTCAAGTCAGACAAAAGGTGAGACAATTTTAGAAAACAAGAATGAATGTTTAGCGTCGAATTTGGATGCTATCCAAGGTCGTTAGAGAACAAGTTTAGTATTAGCAGTGGCTTATGAAATCCAGTTCCACAACACAAATATCCATTTCCAGTTTTGCATTTATTTTAGGTGTTAGATTAGTTAGTTAGATTTAAAGTAATTTGTAATATAGCACCCTCGTATATATGTATACAGGGTTATTGGAAATACGTAGCGGTACTTTTAAGGGGTGATATTAGAGATTGTTAGCTATCAAATCGCCCTCGGGTCAAAATGTTCTCAATTAAAAAAAATATATATAAAAAATGGGTCACCCCAACAGCACGATGAATATACACAACATTACAGAAATACCGTCCGTCTATGGTCAAATAAAAATTTAAAGTAGCGTGACCCACTTTAATAACTTTTTTTATTTTTTTATTTGCACATTTTTGCTTTATCCGATGGCGATTTGATAGCTTATGGTCTCTACTATCACCCCTTAAAGGGATCGCTACGTATTTCCAATAACCCTGTATAAAGACGGCTTTTGAAGGTTCCCGTGAGAGGGTATAAAAAAAGCATCCTAATTTGAGTTTCTTATTTGTTATACTCTTTGTACAAACATTGAAGAAATATTTTTGTCTAGTCTGCATACATACGCGATAAAAGGGACAGTTTTTGTTCGTTGATAAATGATAACACTGTTGTCCTTTAGGTGGTCGTCAATTTCGTCGAGCACAAGCCCAACGAACCGCTCACTATAGCTGTGAAAGAGATAGACGATGAAGACGACGAGGACCAGGCCATAGACACCATGTTCTGCGACTGCAGCGATGACAACTTGGACAACAACAACTCGGACAACAAGGCCACTGTGGTCGAGAAGATCTCGACGGTGAAAGACACGATTATCGAGAAGATCCATGTGGTCAAAGATACCGTCGTCGAGAAGAACGGTAACGTTGACGTCATTGATAAGTCTTACAAGGCTTTGGATAATTTCATTCCTACTGTAGCTCAAGTTTAAGTAAAGTTACCGCCAGTTTGGGGGGCAATTCTTATGTCTGTACCGTTTACTAGGAGTGAATACTTGATATGTATTAGAACGCAACTGATATGGATTTAAATGTAGTCGTATGCTTCAATTTTGTGTGTGTGATAGACGAACAATAAAGACTCCAGTGACCAAGATAATATTGAAGTATACGACACGATTGGGGACAAAATATAAGTATTGCAATCAAGTATTCATGGCGTTTGAACTAACGGTAAAGATATTTGAAAGACGCATGCGCTGTTCCTGCGAGATAGCGTTAGGGTAAACTAGATGGCGCCAGGTTGGCCTGTTACGTGATTGGTACATTCTGATTTGACATTGCCGTTTGGTTTCATCTCAAAAAGAGCTTGTCAGTATTTGGCTATTTAGCGACTTTGTTATCATACATCATTCTCACATCTGGAATGTATGCGATCAATGAATTTTACCAGGTCTATCAAAACATCAATTTAATGATAAATAGCTATTTAAAGAGATATGCATGTGCATTCACCATCGTGCTATCCAGGGTTATTTTTAGTTTATGCTAACCTAATTACCTAATTATTCAACTCATAATTCTAAGGAACTAAATTCAAAGATTTAAAAAAAAAGTAATTTCTTTTTTACTTTCGACACAAAAGCTGATCAGCTGATTGTCTTTTATGTATGAGGAAAAAAAAATGTTTGCTCGTTTTCAAAAATCCTTTAAATTGATTTTTTTGAATAATGAGTTAAATTTATAGGTAAGAGGTTTCGCATCAACTTAAAATAACCTTGTATACTAAATATCCAGTTAAACTATCAATTATAACGATAACAATGATTGATTTGTACCAATATTGCAGACTAGCCCTGACTTTATCTAGCTCGTTCTAAGACTCGTTACAGTATTGATAAGCTTATCTTGGATCTCCTAAACTGCGCTCATATAATGTTTTGCTTTTCAATAATAAAAATCTGGTATATTTATTACCATCAACTTGAACCATCAGATTGAAGATTAAATTGTTGTTGGGAAATCTAGCCAGATATTACTGTACAATATAGATCTGTTTGCAAGGTAGTTCCTGTACTATGAGCGGTCAATACGTGCCCATAGGAACAGTGGCATGTCCTCCCTCTTATGTCTATGGATTCTCAGCCTCCATTCCTTTCAAGATTACAGGGAGTAGTCGTGTAAAATTTACTTTCGTGGCCCGTATAATGGCCGCGTTTCTTTTCGAATTAATACCGGACGAATTTTGATTCTGGAATGGGGGACAATCCGCTCTCATTAATTATAGATATCGGTGTTACGTTGAAGTAAATGTCAATAAGTTTAGATGAAAGGGAAAGGATCTACTTAAATGCTTGTACTCCCATTTTGTGAATACTTGGTATTCCGGACCCATATATGTGGAACCATCTAGGTATTACTGTTACAAAATACATAAAGTAAAAAAAAAAATAAAAAAAAATAGTGTGTGTCTGTGTTTGATGTTTTAAATGAACAACAATCGATGTTTTTGCTCACTGAGGTTATTATGTTTTCTCAAAAACGAATTATTTTTAATTTTAGATAATGAGATTAAGGTTATAATAACGAATTAGAAATTAATGTTTACAATGTTACTGTAAATGAAGGTACTTAATTGTCAACAGGGTTAGTTGGAAATTGGTGAATACCCTTTAAAGCTAGCGCAGTTTGTGAGGTGTTTTCAAAGCGATTGTTTTGTACCATCGCCTTGTTAATATCCAGGTATTTTAGCCTTACGTCGTTAAGATACCCCGTTACATTCCAAAGCGTAGATCCTTTCCATAGATTTAAGTGTGTTATGCGAATCGAGACTACAAGGATTTTATTTTCTTTGCATTTAAGATGAAGAATGGTACACTGATTTTTCACCACCGTGCGGTATCCTAATCCTTTTTTATTCTCTAAAAGCCAATGTTTTGCAGAAGATAAGGTTTTTTTGTGACACTGTAAAATATTCTGAAGAAATAGGAATTCATATACTATCAAATCCGTGTTCAAGCAAAAAAAAAATCCATAGCCGTTGACAAGCTCGATGGCGCATTCGGCAGTGGCCCTGCCCCATGCGCCAACAGTTGTGGGTTCGATCCCCACCCAGGACAAATATTTGTATGATGAATACTTGTGTTTGTTCTGTGTCTGGGTGTTAATATTAAATATTTAAGTATATTTTTGTAATACCACTGTTGATTCTGATACCCGTAACACAAGTGCTCAAGCTACTTACCTCGGAGTCAGATCAATGTATGTGATTAGTCGGATATTTATTATTTTATTTATTTATAGACTAAATTCAAAAATTCCCTAAGAAAACTTACATTCCAAAACGATTTTATCGATGTTTTTTTGTATGTAAATTTTTGATTAGTTTTACGATTCCGTGGTTTTGTCGTGCTTTTTTTTAATAATTAGCTTTACTCCGATGAGAATTTGTGGCTTATAACGATTTTATTAACAATTTTATTTCCCAATTCGCCCTCGTCTTGCCCATTGAGACACCTTGTACTCTAGATAAGCATAATAGTAGTAAAAGTGTTGAAACTAGTGGGACTTTTCATGCGTAAGCGAGTCTATACTAAACTTTGTTTGTTTCGCTCAGTCGAAGTCGCGCTCTTCGCATTATCTGGACCTAAGTCTAGGCGACCTAAAGGTTATCGATTAGTGCCTAGTCTCAACTATGTAATATGCCGTGACCGTTGTCAAAGGTACGGAATTTACTAGGAACGTGTAAGATAACAACTATCTCACAACTATATATAAACAAAGATGGACAAGTAAGGTACTAAAATTAAATAAAAATGTTATTCAAGATGGGCTAAAATTCACAAAATTTGGTGTCTAATGAAACATTATATTTTAAATAAAATTAAATGACAATTTGGCGGACACATTTATATCTTACACGCAACTAAATTAAACATGAAAAGAACAAAATAAAATGTCCAAAGCAACATTTTTGTAAAATTACACCAACACATTTGTGTTACGTCTGTGTCTATCGGAATATCACATTAAAACTAAGATTTCGAAGGCTGGGAAGTAAAAAAAAAAATATCACCATGCACCAGGTGGCAGCACATAAGTGCGTCTGGGTGGGTACCACCGCTCTGCCCATTTTAACTGCCACTAGCTTAAGATCTGGCAGTGTGGTAGAGTAGCCAGCGAAATTACTGTCACGAAAGACTGACCATCCATGTCTCTGCGACACCAGTGATGTGCGAGGAAGCGTATCGAGGAAGGGAATTTTATTTTGAGCGCTACTTCGACTGAAACCTGATAATATACTTCTAATTTGTAATTTGCTTTTAATTTTGATATTATTTTCGTTCTGGTAAATTTTACTTAAGTAAAAATAGTTTTAGCTGGCCTAAAACATATATATTGATAGATCTATCAATGTGGTTTTTAGATCTTTGTTCGTTTTTGTGTGTCGGTTGTGAATTTATTTCGTTTAGTTTTTATCTCATGTCTAATCTCAATTATTATTATTATTTTACAATTTTATTCTCATTTACCAATTTTATTTTGTAGTTCCTGAATCTATTAAAATGTGGGTTCATTATGTTTTTTTTTTTCAGTTATGCGGTGGAATGGTGAATGTGCGTTGTTAAGATCGATGCATTCGTCATTTCATTGATTACCCCTTTTTACTAGCTTTTGGTTTTTATATACTTCTTTCTTGGAGACGAGGAAAGTTTGTGACAACCGATCGGCGGTAGTAGACGGCAAAAGATATTTTTTAAAATGTTTATCGGTGTGATATACTTCGTCGTTACAAGTTAAGAATTGGAAAGCCTAATTATTACCACTAGGGCAGCGTACTCTTGTAGGTACAGATTGTAATATTTCGATGCTAAGTAATAATTACTCTAAATACAAAATTTGGAGTAAAAATTACGCGGGGAAGCGGCATTAGCTGAACGATCTCTGTTAACGTCGAAGTCGTAATGAGAAAAGTATTATTAATTAAATTTTGCATTAAGCTTTTAAATGTACATTTTAAACCTAAGCCTTGGTGCCTAGCTAAAATGTAGTTCGAAAATTCGAAATTGATGTAAGTAACGTGTAAAGTGAGCCCTGACGGTCTAGCTATGTTTGACATGTAGACAAGAGGTGTTTATTTTTGGCTTTGGAGCAAAGGAATAGGAATCTTTAAGCCCACAGTTGCGGTAATGTGTAATGGCGATCGCGATCACAATTCCCAAACCGCGATAGAGAACACCTGCGCATGCGCAGATTTGCATCTGTGGGCTTAGAGGAGTTTAATATCGGGTACAGACTTGAGGCCATAAGAAAAGATACGACATTTTAGATCTGAAACGTTGTAACAAGATGGCGGCTAGGGATGCCAACACTTTTGACGCCCAGCGGGATGTATTTGAAGTGATGATTTTTGGGATTGAGGAAGATAAATTAATCTCGATCTGTACCCGAAGTTAACTCATTTGTAAGGTAAGCGATGGAAATATATTTTCTAACCTAAAAATTTACGCACGCGACTTACGTTGCGCCTTCTATTGGCTAAATCTATATAAATTATATCACGTACTTTGAAAGAATAATTAAAGGTTTAAATAAGTATGTTCAGCGGAAGACATTTTGAGGATTATAATACGGTGTCACTAGTAAGGCTTGGGAAGCATAAGTATTATTTTTAGGTGGTATGTATAGATGGATTGTAAAATTACAATGGTAGTTAACATCAGAGTTCAAATACTACTAAAGAAATTACTAGAACCAAGAGACTAAGCAACTATATCTCTGTTTAGAGAATGAATTCTGAGCATAGACTAGAACCAAAGACGTTAAGGCGAGACCGTAGACATTTTGCAGCTCATCCGTACATTACTGTTCAAAGTTAAGATTATCGCTAATTATGATTTAACATGGTTTTCCTAGAGTATGTGTTCTTTAACATTGTTAAGATAAGTTCGTAATCTATAGACTGCACTAATCTTAGTATGTATTTTTGATGCGACTTTACTATTTCTACGAAGTAGCTATCCTTCTGCGCCCGCGCACGTTGCTGCTTGCATTTTCATTCCTATAACATTCATATTATGATTTCGAATCCTATAACACTAAAATGCAACATTGTGACGTGCAGGGCTTTAGGTAAAATTGGTGTGATGTAATATTTAGGTCCATTTTAATAAAATCACAATAGGTATTTCAAACGATTCTTCAATATTTGTAATTATTGTGTGGGAGAAAGTTTTCAGGAAGTTACCACCTAATTTAGGATTGCTGTCTTAGCAAGACCTATTGTGGATTTGTGCAAAATGGCCCCAGAAATATAAAATAAGTAAATATATTTCCTTAAAGATGTACCCCGTCCCCGATTCGCTAATAATATTAATAGTACTTAAGACTCTGGTTACTATTTGTTATATACCAGATGGTGTAACTATGAATCCTTTTAAAACGGACGTCGATCGTCGACATTGTAAGTCGTCGTAAATCTTATATCCGTTCGAAAATTATCTCACGAAAGGACCTCAGGAATAAATCAGGAGGTTTGCATCGAAAGAGAGAGATAAATGCATTGAAAGTTTCATCTCGGAATGTTAGGATTGAAATCACAAGTAAATGTAACCCCAAATTCCCCCGTAGTCCCAGATAAAAGTTGAACACAGTCAGAACAGAAGGCGGCATATACCATCAGGGAAGTACTAGTACCATTTACCTAAAGGGTTAGGTTAACATAACTCTTTATTAAACTGCAGTTTTTGACGAACTGCTGTGGGAAACACTCGGATGGACCAACGTTGAACTTGAAACGGTACAAAAAACTGGTCTTGATTGAAAACACGTCGCAAAACCATTAGGAACATCTGGTGGATGGGATTTTGGACGTGCCAAGATGGTACTGTACAGAATGCTTGGGTAGTCTTTTCATCGTCCCGTCTTCGTCTGCAAAACAAATAAAAATTGGCTTAACCTACCTAAACTCAGAGACTAGTGGCTTTTAAATTATTATTAAAATGAGACTTTAACTAGTATTCATTTAAAATAACTAAATCTTCATGAATATTCTATCAATACTGTCGGTCGTCTACCTGACCAACGAAAACGAAAAGAAACATTACGGAAACTGCAACAAATGTGGAAATGCGTTGCTGTTCAATATGTAAGTGACCATTCCAATTTGTACAAATTTCATGTCTACTGAAATCATCACAGTAGTTGAATAAGAACTTTATGGATATGCTGAACCGACTGCTGGTCTTTTATCATCACTTGTCAGCAGTTTTGTGATTGCTATGCCGCAATAGACAATAACGGGCCCCCATCCCCCGCTAACGTCATGATCGCGGTCTAACGCTTCGTGTAGTATTGCCATCCTGATATCACAACTGGAGACATTAATGCCAACTTATGCTGCTTTTTTAAAAGTTTGCGCCATTATACACGACCCCTGTCCGGTTTTCGAGAAATGTAGATACCTATTCGATAACATGTTGCTAGGTTTGATAGGTCTTCTGAATATTGTTTGACTGATCACAACAAGCAATATGTTATGTAATAGATAACTACAAATAATTAAACCTCGGAAAACGGGCAGGTGTGGGCATAAATAACTTGACTGCGATACTCACATCGCAGTTTCATTCAATGCTAGTCGCAGTTACATATTATTAGTCCACAGAGGCTGGTAATGTTTAAGAGATTTTGCTGTCACTGCCTCCTTAGATTCGTAATATTAGCCCAGGATTCTACAGTCCCTCGGGACTTCACAACAGAAGTTGCGGGTAGTTGCAGTGTTGCAGATAGCGTCTCACTTGTGAACAGGGGGCTAACTTGCGGATCAGTGATTGAAGTTGCTAATCTTGTGACTGAAGATTTACGGGTCGGCAAGTAAGAACTCAAGCTCCTGGAAATAGATTTCACCATCAAATAAGCTACTTCTATCATCGCAGTAGTTGGTAAGCTAACGGAGCAGTAGCTATGGAAAGTGTGTGGACTTCCCTAGAAAATCACACGTTTAAGATCAATTGTACTTACGACAGTATTGTATAGATGTTCAACAGCCACTGTTAGGTCTCTCTCAAGGCGCCAGAAACAAAAGCAGCCTTGATTTCACGTGCTTCGAGCGCAGAGTTTGCGGGGAGTTCCTTCGGGCCTTGCCTGCCTTAAAAATACGGAGCCACAGTAAAATATTAGCGGTCGGCAATGGTGTGTGAAATCGAGTATTTTGCCCTTTCGCCAACGCAGATCCGTAATATTCCACGTGGGGCTCCGTGGTTGTATGAAGCAACCATTATGCACAACTGTACTTGCGGGGTTGCGGGTCCGCGGCTCAATGTTGCGGGTCAGCGATTGAAGAGTTGCAGACAGCGACTGTCGAGTGCAGACCATGTGGCCCGTTCTGGCAGGGGTGGCGAAGGTTGATGATTAGTAATTTGAGGTGCTGTACTGTGACTTATTTTGCTAGTTAATGACCGAGGGTTGCGAGTTTGCGGCTGAGAAGTTGCGATTGAGCGACTGGATGTCAGCAGTATGTTGATGTTCGGCAACATGACTGTTGTGGGATAATAACTATACTGCAGGTCATCGGGTAAGGTTGCCGGCGACGTAAAGACGTAAACAAGCGGCCCGTGTCGCAGGTGGGTGCTGGGGATCACTCTACCACCCTGTCGGAATTTAGCGACTACAGTCATGTGTAAAGCGCAAATAAAAATATCAATTTCCTTATGATTTTGTTAATGTGGAGTGACAAATACCAGGTTGAAGTGTCCAATTGCTTTAGAGAATGTAACATCCTAAGGAGAACAAGTGTGGAGAGAATTTAGGCAACAAACGCGTTATATATCTGTCTTGTGCATGGAATCATATGCAGTTAGGTATCTACTGATGAACTTTGGAACATCAGAATGGGAATTTTGCAACCAACAAGATAGAGTACACTGAACAGCTAAATCTGGATTGCTTTTGCCGGTTTTGATATCGGGTGACAGGGGACGTTCAGGTGGACGTCGGAAACTGAGTAGTCACTTCAGTTTTTTAACTTTTGTATGTAATTATTAGCATTTTATTTAGGGCTGTCCGACTTTGGAAAACATCTGCCCAGAGCTACAACGATTTTACTATGATTGTATAGTTTTTGTAATTTTTTTATTTGCACAAGGATCGTGGACGGTTCAGATAACGAATATGCCGTCTTGCGGATTGCCCTGCTACTTTCAGTTTTCTAAGTTAAAAAGGCTGTGTCAAATTATAGAACCATCTCGCCGACCTAAAATCCACATCTGAATCACTTCGGAAATATCAGCAATCTAGATTACCAACAAATGAAAAGTTTTCGGGACATTTTTGAGATTAACATAAGTATACCTAATAGTTTGGGATTTTCCATCTGATTGATGAGATTTGACGCAGTTTTTTTAATTAATGACCAGGGAATTTTGTCATGATTTCTACTCAATATAATATAATTTATTTGGTTTAAATTACGTGTAATTAATTACGATTGAGAAGGTTTATTTGCACTAATTTTGCGTTAAATTCTTTTGGCCCTGGTTCTTTAGCACGTAAGTCTAGTCGGAATATACTTATAATTAGCGAAGATGTGGAAATAAAATCTCTGAACAAAATATTGCATTTTATTTACTACTATTTTATGACCTAGTCGGAATGGATAACGGTAATTCTAACCTTAATGTCGGACAATGGTGCCTTGTCGAAGATTGGGTGTTTTACCTTACCTATACGCTTACTTAAGTTAGGTTATTTAGAGAAAAGTGAACATTAATATGAGAGCTCAATGTTAAGGATACGCGCTTTCCATGGGAAGGTAGCTGGTTTAATTCCGTGCACGTACTTCTGCGTTGTAAAAATCTGAGTAAGTATGTCATACTTATATAAAAAATTTATTAATAATTGTAAGTTGACTCCAGATACAATGTATCTGCCGTTTAGATGTAAGAAACAAATAGCTAGTTTACTAGCCTATAATATTAATATAAAAAAAAAAATCTAATAGAATACCTGTACGCATTAGTAGTACTACTAATAATAGTTTTTACACTAACTCGACTGCAACTTCCAGTTTAAACTGAGTGCTAAGACAAAAGCCAAGTCTATAATTACTAATATTATTCACCAAAATATACAAGGCCTGGCTGGCAAAGATTTAGAAATTGAGTTATTTGTAGAAAGCCTCGATATACACATCTTATGTTTAATTGAACATTGGCTTAAAAATTCAAGCTTCAATTTAAATAATTTCGAATTAGGTAGTGCGTTTGTAAGGCAGTCTGCCATTCATGGTGGATCGTTAATATTTCTAAGAAATAATTTACAGTATAAAGAACGTAAAGACATAGTAGGCCTCTCCGTCGAATGCAATGTTGAACTGTCATGCGTGGAGTTAGATACCTATATTATAGTCTGCGTACCGTCCCCCTTCAGGAGACTTTAATATGTTTGAGGCAACAATGGAGAATGCTCTAAGGAAAATTATTAAGAAAAATAGATCCATTGTAGTTTGTGGAGATTTCAATGTAAACCTTTTAGATAACTCGCCTACTAGTTTAAGATTGATCACTTTATTTAAATCATTCAATCTTAACTATCAATTCCTTGAACCAACTAGGATAACAGCTACTTCAGCCACTTGTCTGGATAATAATTTTGTAATTGTGAGCCAGTTCAGAAGTCTGTTTTTTCTAATTTGACCTCTGATCATTATGGGCAACTTATATCGTTTAGTGATAACAGTAGTAATCTTGCTAAGACATCGAATATACTTAATAACTTATAGACCTATTTCTCATACTAAAATAGTCAATTTTAAGAATAGATTGGCTACTAAATTGCCTGAAATCTCATGTGTGTCTAGTGATCCTGATACTTTATACAGAACTTTGTTTGATAAATTGATGAAAGAATTTGAATTTAACTTTCCCGTAAAAAAGCGGAAATGTCCAAATGAAGTCACATTCAGTTCCTGGGCTACAAAGGGAATTTACAAAAGTAGAAACCGACTTTATGAATTATATGAACTCAAAAAGTTGAATAATTGTTCTGAATTCTTAAATCATGTAAGGAATTATTCTAAACTTTTTAAAAAAATATGTTTGCATGCGAAATCTTTATATATTCGTGATAGGATATCAAATTCCAACAATAAAATACAAGCTACGTGGGATGTTATAAACCATGAAACCGGCAAATTAAAACCACGTGACACTTCGTTTAGTCTCAATATTAATAATGAAGTTGTTAATTCCGATCAACACATTGCAGAGGCTTTTGAACGTTTTTTTACCAATATTCCTATCACAACAACTGCTCAGCTGAACTCCTCTGCTTCTGAAGCGGAGAAGTTGTTAAAGAATAACGTCGCTGGTTGTAATTCTCTTTTTAAATTTAAACACATAGGTACCAATGATATAATAAGTACCTTGAAATCTCTGCAACAGAAAAATACTTGTGACCTGTTTGGTATTTCCATAAAGCATATTAATCATATTATTCCTATTATTGCACCATACTTAGCGGATATCTTTAATTCCTGTATTGATAGTGGTGTGTTTCCGGACTTAATGAAACATAGTAAGGTCTTACCATTATTCAAATCTGGTTGTAAACATGACCCTAATAATTTTAGACCTATATCAATTTTACCTACACTAAGTAAAGTTTTTGAAAAAATTATTAATGAACAATTGTTAGCTCACTTCACACAAAATAAACTTTTACATTCGGATCAGTATGGCTTCTGCAGAGGTCGTTCCACAACTGATGCTGGAATTGCGCTCATAAAACATATATATGAGGCCTGGGAGAACTCACTCAATGCTCTTGGTGTATTCTGTGATTTATCCAAGGCATTTGATTGTGTTGATCACCGGACTCTCATTTGTAAATTGGACCATTACGGCGTCAAAGATCTTGCTCTGGAACTTATTACATCATACATTAATTCCAGAATTCAAAGAGTTGGTATAAACGGAGCTCTTTCTACAGGTTCGAAGGTTACCATGGGTGTCCCTCAAGGATCTATTCTGGGCCCTTTCTTATTTTTAATTTATATTAATGATTTGCCATTCTGTGTTAAAGACTTATGTAAGATTGTATTATTTGCTGATGATACATCGCTCATTTTTGACATTGATAGAAGTAAAAATAATTTTGATGACGTAAATAATACTCTCTCGATGGTCTTAAATTGGTTTACAGTGAATAACCTACAGCTTAATGCAAAAAAAAACAAAATGTGTGAATTTTGTTCTTCCAAACGTAAGACAAGTAGATGTAAGCTTAAAGTTGGACGGCGACAAATTGGAATTAGTCGAATCGACCGTCTTTTTAGGTATTAATCTAGACTCAAAGCTGCAGTGGAGTTATCAGATTTCTATTCTTGCCCGGAAGCTTAGTTCAGCTGTTTTTGCGATTAAAAGAATTAGACAACTTACAGACGTTGCAACATCTCGTCTGGTCTATTTCAGTTACTTTCATAGCATCATGTCTTACGGTATTCTTCTTTGAGGAAAGGCAGCAGAAATCCAGACTATCTTTCTTCTTCAAAAACGAGCTATTAGGTCTATCTACAATCTAAACACTCGAGACTCTCTTAGGGAGTTATTCAAGCAAATTGGGATTCTCACCGTTGCCTCACAGTACATATATAGCTGCATCTTATATGTGCATCAAAACATCAATTTGTTTACTAAAAAATGTGATGTGCATAATAAAAATACAAGAAATAAGTTTAAGATAGCAATACCACGTTTCAGACTTCAAAAGTTGTCACGTAGCTTTATGGGACAAAGTATAAATTACTATAATAAAATTCCCGCAAGTATCATAACATTGCCTCTCATTCAGTTCAAAAAGTACATTAAAAATAACTTATTTAACCGAGTATAGGACTGGGGTAATTGAGACAACAGTTGGTATAAGTCTAACTTTAATAAAACATATTCACAGCTTATATATCTCTTGATCTGTTAGTGTATGCTTACTCATGATATATTTACTACGTGGAGTACGTGCTGTATTTCACTACGTGCGGCAATGCGGCACAGTACTCCCCCCTTATTAAAAAAAATAATATTAATAAAAAAATAAATATACATTATAAAAATTGGAATAAAATTGCGACGCTTATATACATGGTTAACTGCAACGGAATTTTACAACTGGTTTAACTAATCTTCCTGATCTCGTTGTGTACGTGTTTTTTTCAGTATCCTTAATAGTTACGTTATCGTGTTCGCTATCCATGATAAATGCCGGTTTCAGTCTATCTATTGATATCAGAGATTCCTTATCTCTGACCTTAATTAAAAATGCTTTTTCCATTCTTTTGATGACTGGAAATGGACCTTCGTATGGAGGACATAAACTTTTACGAATTCTGTCGCAGCGGATAAAAACATGAGAACATTTGTTCATTTCTGGATGGATAAAAATTGTTTGATTGCATTTCCGACGTTTCGGAATAGATATCATCTTGTCTATGTTTCTCTGGATATTCCTTACAAACTCTTCGTGAGTATGGTGTAATTTAGGTTCCTCAAAGAATTCGCCTGGAAGTTTAATCGACGAGCCATAAACCATTTCCGATGCGCTGAACCCTGTATCATCGCGAACACAGCTTCTTAATCCTAATAAAACTGTAGGTAACTCTCTCACCCAATTGCAATCGGCGTTTCTTGCCATCAGTGCTGCTTTTAACGTTCTATGAAATCTTTCGACCATTCCGTTTGATTGAGGATGATAAGGGGTGGTTCTAATTTTATGAATGCCTAAGAATTTTGAAAGTGCTCCAAAAGTTGCTGATTCGAATTGACGTCCTTGATCCGTAGTGATACGTGACGGGCACCCAAATCTCGAGATCCATCCTTCGTAAACAGTTTGTGCGATTGTTTCCGCCGTAATATTATCTACCGGAAATGCTTCTGGCCATGACGTACAACGATCAATTATTGTAACTATGTATCGTTTGCCTTGTGAGGTCGGCAATGGTCCGACTATATCGATGTGAATGTGATCAAAACGCTGCGCAGGCAAAAAGGTTCCGACCGGCGATTTTGTATGCTTATGCACTTTCGACTTTTGACAAGATAAGCAAGTTTTGCACCAGCTGTTTATGTCTTTATTCATCCCAGTCCATACATATTTCTGGGTTATTAATTTTCTAGTTGTACGTGTGCCTGGGTGACTTAATCCATGGATGACATCGAATACTTCCTTTCGAAACCTCGAAGGCAGATAGGGTCTAGCATTTCCCGTGGACATATCGCACATTATTGTTAGTTTCGACCCAGGCAAACATTTGGTTTTAAAATGCAATTTGGGATTCTTTTTAAGTTGTAATAGCTCTCTATCGTCACGTTGGAATTTTGCTATCTCTTCGAAATTAATAGGCGAAGGAAAATCGATCTGTTCTATTGTACGTGATAATGTGTCAGCAACAACATTGTCACGTCCGCTAATATGTTTAATATTAGTGCTATATTGCGATATAAAATCTAATTGGCGAACTCTTCGCGGCGTATCGCTAACAGATGGTTTTTTTGAAAATGCGTATATTAGTGGACGGTGATCTGTATATATAGTAAATTCTCTTCCTTCGATTAATCTTTGAAAATGTCTCACTGCCAAGTAAATGCTCAATAATTCTCTGTCAAACGTTGAGTACTTCTTATGAGTGTCACTTAATTTTTGTGAAAAAAATCCTAACGGACACCATTTCCGTCCATTTCTTTGCTGTAGAACTGCGCCGACGCAAGACGCGCTGGCGTCTGTCATAAGTGCAAGCTCGGCATTCTGGGACGGATGGGCTGTTAGCACAGCATGTTTTATGCTATCTTTGCATTTTTCGTAGGCTCTTTCGGCTTGTTGCGACCAAGCTATGGGAGAATTATCGTTCTTCTTGGAATTCTTTAAATATTCGTTTAGGATGTTCTGGTGTTCAGCGGCTTGTGGTAAGTTATTTCTATAAAAATTAACCATGCCTAAAAATCTTCTTAGCTCCTTAATTGTCCTTGGCTTAGGGAATTCGCTGATAGCTTGATACTTCTCCTCAGTTGGGCGGATTCCTTGGCTCGTTACTCGATAACCTAAGAAATCTAATTCGCTCTGCAGGAATTTACATTTTTCTAAGTTAATTGTAATCCCATTTTCATATAACTTCTTGAATACCCTTTCTATGTGTTGGAGTCCAGTTTTTCTATCTGGAGAGCTTATTAATAAATCATCGCAATAAACAAAAACAAAATCTAACTCTCTGAACATAGAGTCCATAAACCGTTGAAAGGTCTGACCAGAATTGCGAAGACCAAACGGCATTCTTGGAAATTCAAACAGACCAAAAGGTGTAATAATCGCTGTTTTTTCCACTTCCTCTACTGGAATGCAATGATAGGCTTTTCGAATATCAATTTTACTGAAAACCTTTCCATTTTCCAAAATATATGTGAAATCAGTCAACCTGGGAAGCGGGTACCGATCGGGAACTGTAGCGTTGTTTAACATTCTGTAATCCCCACACGGCCTCCATTCTCCATTCTTTTTGCTGACCATATGCAGTGGGCTGGCCCAGGCGCTATCGGACGGTCGGCATATTCCTAGCTCCATCATATGTTGGAATTCCTTTTTGGCGATGTGGTACTTATCAGGCGGGAGCGGTCGCGCCCGAGAAAAAACAGGAGGTCCTTTTGTAATAATATGGTGTTTTACATTATGTTTTGGAATCATTGCTAAGGACGATGGGCGGGTGATATCTATGTATTTCTCTAATACTTGCTTCACTTCCGTATTGATTCCTTCGTCAATCGAACGTATACTAGGGGATAACTGGTTGCTGAGCATTGCAGAGACTGACAATTTAGTCACTTTATCGATGAGCCTGCGTCCTGCGACATCGACTAATAATTCGTAGTGCTCCAAAAAATCTGCTCCAATTATGCATTGCGTTACATCGGCTACTACGAAATTCCACACGAAATTTCGACGCAACCCCAAATTAAGGGTCAGCGATTTTTCACCATACGTGTTTATTTTTGAACCGTTTGCGGCATATACTTTGTATTGCTGATTTGGCTTTGTTTCTCTTATATTATTCTTGCTTATAACCGATATGTTTGCTCCCGTATCGATTAAAAACCTCATACCACTTTTTCGGTCGGTAATAATGAGGCGGTTACTAGGAGAGATAGCACAGGTTTCCGCCGTTGACTGTGCTAATCTTATAGTCCAAGATCCCAGAGCCCCCAGACGTCACTCATTTTCTGATGGACAAAATATATATGAGTGAGTAGTGGTGGGGTGTACTATGATCATATGACTAGTTGCTACCTTGGCCAGACGGCCAATTTTCAGGTAGCAATTAATCAAGGTACATAAAAACACTGCTCACCTCACTTAAATTCTGATAGCTGATTTTAACATATATTTTACACTATATCGTTAAAAATCAGTATTCATTACTCCCAGACACATGCGGTCGGCGGTTTTACCTTACAGACGCTTCAAAGCTCTGAGAAAAATTAATTTAGGTCACTTATTTTCTGATGCTTCATTTTTATATATGTTATTCAGACAACTATTCTAAAACGTTTTGCAAACGGACAGACCGATCCAAGGGGCCAAACATTCCCCAGACCCAATTTTAATGTCGCTGAGAGTATGAGCGCGGGCATTATCCGTGCGTATTATGCGTGTATGTAGAAGTCGGAATTAATGTTGAAATGTAAATAAAAATGCATACCTATTAGTAATTAACGCCTGTCAGTTTAAAATTTGCTTTTTCATATTTGTTTCATTTAATAGAGAATTAATTTTTAAAAAGAATAATTAGAAAATCACGTAAATAATCAAAGATTAACTTTGAGAAAAGTGCTCGTCTGACCGCAATAATCATAGAATTGTGCCTTACAAACTGTTTTATGAATTTTCATTTTTTTTAATCGAATTAATTTTAATTTGCAAACGGACAGACCGATCCAAGGGGCCAAACATTCCCCAGACCCAATTTTAATGTCGCTGAGAGTATGAGCGTGTTATATTTATTGATTAAATATAATGAAGTGTAAGCAAGATACTCTAATTCGGTATAGATTCTAGTCCTAATCCTATCATGGATACTAGGAAATAAAGATAAAACAAAATTCCATAATAATCTCATAATATTTATTCTCTAAATATATTGAAAAACACAACCACCGGTTCGGAAGGCAGATTCTATCGAGAGGAAGCCTACCCTCTGACCAGGAACTGGTCAGAAACTCGATAGTCAGTTTTTAAAATCACAATGTACGATTTTCACACTTTCAAATCAACAAAATATAGTTAGCATATGTTATCATCATATTATACCAAATATGTACGATCCTAACACAAAATATATTTTCTCAAAGTATCTAATATCACAACTATTACTAAGACAAATTACTTAGCTTGTATAGTCTCGTGGTCGATGAACAACTGACATTATTTCTGTAAACACCTTATTTATACGATTGGATTCCCGCCATTTTGAACACAAAATATTTGCACAATATTTGTTAATATTGTGCAGTTTCTACAATACATTTTAAGTTCTACTTATTATACATCTATTAATTAGAACTTGTGTTAAAACCATTTGCCCAATGATTAATGCCTATAAATACTTTTGGACAATATCCTATCCTATATTTGTCCGATTTGGTTGGAGTTTTGTAAGGTTCGTTAGCAATAAATAATTATTTGAAAAGATTGCTGTTATTTAATTAAGTTATTAAAACTTTGTAAACCTTATGATATTTACTTTAAAAAATTAAAATGAATTCGATTAAAAAAAATGAAAATTCATAAAACAGTTTGTAAGGCACAATTCTATGATTATTGCGGTCAGACGAGCACTTTTCTCAAAGTTAATCTTTGATTATTTACGTGATTTTCTAATTATTCTTTTTAAAAATTAATTCTCTATTAAATGAAACAAATATGAAAAAGCAAATTTTAAACTGACAGGCGTTAATTACTAATAGGTATGCATTTTTATTTACATTTCAACATTAATTCCGACTTCTACATACACGCATAATACGCACGGATAATGCCCGCGCTCATACTCTCAGCGACATTAAAATTGGGTCTGGGGAATGTTTGGCCCCTTGGATCGGTCTGTCCGTTTGCAAAACGTTTTAGAATAGTTGTCTGAATAACATATATAAAAATGAAGCATCAGAAAATAAGTGACCTAAATTAATTTTTCTCAGAGCTTTGAAGCGTCTGTAAGGTAAAACCGCCGACCGCATGTGTCTGGGAGTAATGAATACTGATTTTTAACGATATAGTGTAAAATATATGTTAAAATCAGCTATCAGAATTTAAGTGAGGTGAGCAGTGTTTTTATGTACCTTGATTAATTGCTACCTGAAAATTGGCCGTCTGGCCAAGGTAGCAACTAGTCATATGATCATAGTACACCCCACCACTACTCACTCGTATATATTTTGTCCATCAGAAAATGAGTGACGTCTGGGGGCTCTGGGATCTTCCTCTATTAGTTTCCCTGGTTCTTAGGAATATAGGCTTGTTTCCAATCGCATGGTTTATTACATCGATACGCGTACTTTCCAAACTTGCGATGAAAGTGACATAACGTACGTGATCTTGACTCTGACCTCGGCCTATAATAACTGCGATAATTGCTGCGTTGACTATTCCTGCGTTCTTGTTTAACTGCACATAATTTCAATTGTATTTGCTTCAGCTGCGTCAGCACGTCTTCCATAGTTTGATCGTGACATTTGTTTGCGCCGACGTCAACTGTTGAGACTTCATTTATTTTTGCATTCACTATTATTTTGTCGGCAATCTGGCTCATTTTATCTAAGTCCGACGAATCTGTGACAGCCAGCACAGAGGTTACTGAAACTGGTAATAATCTGAGCCACAATATTTTGATGGTCTTTTCATCAACTATATCACGACCCAATTCTCGCATTCGGCGCAAAAGGTGTGAGGCCTTCTGATCTCCAAGATCTAAACCAGTCAGTAATTTTTGCATGCGTTGTTGCTCGGATTCCTCAAAACAGCTGATTAATCGCTCTTTAATTAATGCATACTTGCCGGATGTTGGAGGGCTCGTTATTATGTCGCTAACCAGCATGATCTCTTCTTTACTTAACTTGGAGACGACCATGGAGAACTTGTAGTCTTCACCTTGCTTTTGTGGTGTGATGACTGTTTCAAACTGGGCGAACCAAAGACGAGGCTGATCCTGCCAGAAGTCCAGGATGCGTGATGTGACGGCGATGCTGGAAGCAACTTCTTGTGGTGCACTGGAACACGATGATTTGCACGGAGATGCCATTTTGTTGTTCTGTCGGGGTCACCACTTTAACCGAGTATAGGACTGGGGTAATTGAGACAACAGTTGGTATAAGTCTAACTTTAATAAAACATATTCACAGCTTATATATCTCTCGATCTGTTAGTGTATGCTTACTCATGATATATTTACTACGTGGAGTACGTGCTGTATTTCACTACGTGCGGCAATGCGGCACAACTTACTACAAAAAGGTTATTATACTACTGACGATTATCTGAACGATAAGACAGCTTGGGTTAATGAATCTCCATTGGGATCTAATGTAAATTTTTAATAGGATAGTCTGAATCTTGTACACCTTTTCCTATGGTTAGTGGCTGATGTTGGATATTTGTGACCTTTTTCTTTTTAGTTTTTTTAATTAATTGCTGAGATAGCCTGAGTAGTCATGCTCACTTAATTGCCTCTGGGGTGGTGGCGTTATGTGGCGGGTCGTTACATTCCCTCTGATATGGTTGAGTGAAACGATGGCTGACACATACGTCATGCTTGTGCACAGGTGCCACCTTTGGGGGCTGGTCTGCTCTGGTTAATCTTACACTTTTATTGTAAGTAATCGTATTATGTCATCTCCCGCAGTCATTGATTGTATGATTTGGTCTAAAACATTTAAAAGAAAACTGTATATTACTCATGTATATTTTGACGCTGAAAAGAGTAACTACCGAGTTTCTTGCCGGTTTCTTCTCGGTAGAATCAGCATTCCGAACCGGTGGTAGATTCACATTGCTCTTAAGATTTTGTAAAATTGACGATTTATAAGTGCTTTTTTAAGGCCTACATGAATAAAGAAATTTTGGAATTTTGAATTTTTTATGAAATTTTGAAAAAATTTTTATCACCATTTCCAGTCAAGGAAAACTGAATCTAGGTACAGCTTTCTGGTTCATAAGGGGAGGGGTTAAATCTACCCCCGGGAATGGGGACAGATACGAACGGGAATGACCACGATCTTTGGTCTTTTTATCTTGTCCAGTAATTAGAAAACGTTATTCTAATTTTTTATCTATGTTCTAACTACTAGACAAATTTATAATCTAGGTACTAAGTATGTACTTACAATAATACATAGTTAGTCTTTCTCATTTTAGATTTTTAAACCGGTTAGCTAAGTAACATTTAATTTATTATCTTGTATTGGTAGACTTATATGGAAGTGTTTTAAAAAACCAGAAAGTCTACCTAATTCTAATCACCGGACCAGAAGACGCTTAGACAAACTATCAAAGTAGCAAAATTCTTTTAGTTGAGCGCCGCACGTCGAATACTTTGCTTGCTAATTTATAGCAGGCGTTATAATGTAAGTATCTGCTGTATAACGTAAGTAGCACGTTGATCATGTTTTATACTTAACTGCTTACTGCTTAATTCTGGAAAAACATGAGATTAAAAGTAAGCTTTAAGTATATATCTACCTTATAGCATAATTACATGGAAACATACAGCAGGGGCAGCTGCTCCATCGCCCCCTGGAAGTCGTGAGCCAAGGTCTATTTATTAAATGAACCTATCAATAATAATGATAATTCTGGTCCTTATTTAAACTTAATTAGGTACATTATGAATGAATACTTACGAAGAAGAACAAAACACATACTGGACTTCTATTCATGTAAGTACAGACTACCGGTTCAAGAAGGTAACTTGTTTTGACCTGGTTTTCTGTGTACCGAATTATATCTCATATTAACTGTAAAGTCCTTTTATTTAGTTTTCTTATTCTCGGTATTACCGGCTAACCATGACCTTTTTCAACACCCTTTTATTAGTTCTAAGCTTCTAACCCAACGTTTTTGATACCAGAAAAATGAAGTACTTAGGCAGGTAGGTGTTTTTTTTTTATTTAAATTTGATAAACAGTGGTTTCGAGCAATATTTTCGAACATTTAACAGAGAAGATAAATGTCAACCACTGAAGGTGACATGGCTCTGACTCAGAGGTTATTAGTACTATTATAAACATGTGCTTTCCCTCCGCAGCTGTCACATCGCTAAAATGCGTCAAAAATCTCAATAGCCGGCCTCGCGCGCAGGGACGTCCAAAAATCAGCTGTTCCCTCGCTCACCAGACGTGGAGTTGGCGAAATATTAGCGCCGCACGAAATTCGCTCCGAGCGCGTTACATTTTTCCGTAGTATTTATAGAAAGAGCATCGGTGCGAGTCTGGCCGCGCACACCGTCCGTCGCGCGCGCATTCTACAAGCTGCCGGGTCTATGGAGCCGCCGGTGTTCTCCGCCGCCCTCAACACCGTCAGGGCCGCGCCCGGCACCTCGGCGCAGCTCCATGTGCCATCGCCAGCCGGCACGCAGCCCTTCAAATACGAATGGTACGTTTTTTCCCGCTCACACGTCAGCTCCAGCTGTTCCTAACACGTTTTCTTGACTTTTTCATGACTCGTTATAAAATTACTTCGGGTTATCGGTGTTGCGCGAAAGTGTGCCTTAAATTTTGGCCGGTAAGGTGTAATAGGTGGGTAGGTGCGCCTGCGTCCCGCCGGCAAGCGTTGTTTGTTTTTCACATGTATAAATACAGAACCAGGAAGCGTGCACGGGACATGCATGACGCCCGTTTGTTCTCCGATCATAATCGGCCGGCCGAAGGGAAAACTTTCTTGTGAAATTTGACATGTGCTGGTCGCTTGTTTTGTGTATTATTGAAGCTACTTTTAAAAATAACCGGTCAAGTGCGAGTCGGGCGAAAACGGCACTCGATTTTAATTTGTGAATGTACAGTCTGAATCCAATAGTTCTAGTGATTTTCTCGTTTAATTGTAAGTTAAATGGGTGGATTAATCAATTGTTCTTTATGAGGATATAAATTTCATTGACACTTATTCCAAATTTCTTCTGGAATACAATGTCAGATGTATACCGGTGATACATACCTCAAAGAATTTAGTTAATTAATGTATCTACATTGTATGTACCGATATTAAATTACAAATTAGGTACCTATGCATGGCCTGAACTTAACTTACTCAAGAAACATACATTCAAAATATGTGAACGGTGTTTGTAATTGGGAATTAGAATCTCAATAGACATGTGTTTTTAAACTTTTATACGCTTATTTTTAAACCGAAAGATACCTGAGTACCACCTTCCTATAAATCCTCAATATTTATGAATATTATCTCTATTATTATGACATTTAATGCAATAGTAAGTTTAGGTACACTATAAAATAACAGGACATTCTAAAGCTTGTTGATCTTTTTTTTGCGTGTTACCATAATTTATCGGAATTTTCCTAAAAAATATTGTATTTCATCAACATGTTATTTTAGAAACGAATACTATACAGTTGTAGAAAACGTTTCTCGCTCGTGTCGCTCACGTGAGCGCAGTTAACAATGTTGTTATATTGGTTGATTGAATTCAAACATGGTTCTATCTGTTTCCTTCTGGTCATCTTACTTTGACAATATTCGTCAATCGGTCAATTCAGATAATCTGTTTACAAATCGGGTACCTAAAAACTCATCTCTCTTATAACACACGTGTTGCGCCCACATCCACATTGGTCTATCTACCCTTTCAGACATTGGATTGTTAAGAATTCCTGTCTTTTGTTGTCTCGTCTCATGGCATTTCTAGTTTTTAGTAGGAAGGTAGGTCAAAAATAATAAAGGTACGAACTGTGTTCATCCATATATACATACTAACTATCACACCTTTTTCCAATGGGGGCAGGCAGATATCGCATCCTTCCAATTGACATGATACAGGCATACCTACCTTCCCCTTCTAGCATGTCGTAATAGGCGACTATTGGTGTATTTATTAGGTTTAAGATCAGGTGGGCGACGATGTTAGCCACTTGTCAAGACTTTTCCACAATTTCCGATGTTTTATTAAATATATAATAAATTCAGATTACATCACATACATCGATCTGACTCCGTGGTAAGTAGCTTAAGCTCTTGTGTTACAGATATCAGAAACAACGGTGGCAGAACAAACACCAAGTATTCATCACACGAATATTTGTCCTGAGCGCCATCGAGACAGTCAATATGGTTAATATTTTTGCTTAGGTATTGGACTTTACCTAGCGAGCGGTGGTAGCTCAATGGTAAGGACCCGCGTCTCTTAACCGAGGAGTGCGGGTTCAAACCCGGGCACGTACCTCTGGATTTTTCAAGTCTATACAGACATATATACATAACATCACGCCCATATTTTCAAGTCTATGTACGTATTTATACCACTAGCTCGACGGTGAAGGAAAACACGATGTTTTCCTTCACCGTCCTTCACCGTTTAATTTGCAGGTTTCACGATGAAACCTGCAAATTCAAAACAACTTTGGATTTGTAACCATGATCCAAAAATAGTCTGGTTCCCCTATCTTAGGGTTACGAAGGTCAGATCGGCAGTCGCTTCAATGTAATTACCAGACTTCCTAAATCCTGGAGCATGGTCTAAGCGGACCCCGTCTAAGCACGGGACATAACGCTAGGAAGACGATGATTGGACTTACCTACCCTTTCAAGGATTGCAGGCATGATGATATATATAAGTATATAGGTAATAATATTTTGTCAGGTCAAGTAAAGAGTAGCCTTAACTGACGATACGTTCGTACGTTAAGACTCATCAATGCAGAAGAGGCGAACTGGCGACAGGACTCAGGATCTGGTTGCAAATGGATAGATGCATGATCTCTGTACCTCTGGCTATGCCCATGGAAAAAAGGCATGACGTTATGTATTATGCATGTGTGCGTGTTTCTATATCGACTTTATTTACATTATATGTTTGCTTTGGACTGTTTTCTACTCGTTTAATTAGGCTAGCAGATACGGTGGTGGGTAATTTTATGTGCCAATTCCGCTTAGTTCTCATAAACTGAATTAGATTCTGAATAATACGATGTGCTCTGTTGGTCATTTATCAAATTCAGAATAAATAATGAAAATAATATTTACTGTGGTCTTGGAAAAGCGTCGATAATATAATATAATTAAATATAACTGATTACTTTAATCAATTATTTCTCACGTTTCTTATTTGATTTGATTTAGTTTCAAGTTATTAGATTAAAGAATTACTTTAATCTAATAACTTGAAACTAAATCAAATCAAATCATTTTATTGATTCCATAACTTAGGTAGGTACAGTGATTACATTAAATTATGGACCCAGTCGGGCACTGCAAAATATTAGGAGAGAAGAGGATACAATAATTTAGACTCTATTATTATTTTTTATGTATTACAATGGTTGTTTATATTATATTTATGGAGTTGTGTCAATTTTAGTTTTAGGTTAATTTTGATAATATATGAATCTTGTCTTAATTATACCTCAAATAATGCTGGAGTGTGTGTTAACTCTTACGCTGAAAATTCAGTGAAAATGGACTTGGGTCTCAATGCACTCAAAAATATAAATATGGAGACCAATTAAAAAATGCAAATTTTTTGTTCAGTTTAGTTTTTGTTCGTAGAGCTTTAAATTCATAAACACAATATTACGAAAGCGAAACCAAAGAAATAGTTAAAGTAAGTATAAACCGTTTGCAATGTCCCGTAACATTAAAGTATAATTTTGCACACCCATCCGACTCTTGACCTTAGCAAACGCTACTTGACTTTGCGATCAAATGTCAATGCCAAGTCACAACGCTACCGAATTCCTTAGCGTCGCGACGCCTACCCATGCACTACATACATTTTTCTGATAGTAAGTATTCGAATATTAGAATATAAGTGTATTTGTACTGTAAACATACAGTGAACATTGAGTGTGTTGAAAGCGCATTCCTTTATGATGGCGCTGAACCAATAAGATCTAAATAATATTCCAAAGTGCTGGTGCGAGTGACGTGATGATGAACTGGCTCGGGACACTATAATGCGTGACGTCACGGTACCCTAAGATTTTCATATTTAGGTGCTTTTAATAACTTCTGAGTACATCAACAGTCGTGTTGGACAATGTCAAAGTCAAAGTCAAAGTCAAAATACTCTTTATTTATATAGGTTTGAAACAAACACTTATAAATCGCTAATTCAATAGGAAAATCAACTAATAATATGAATCTACCACTGGTTCGGAATGTTGCTTCTACCGAGAAGAAACCGGCAAGAAACCCGGTTGTTACTCTTTTCAACAACATATTTTACAGGGGTGTATAGATCATATTTGCATTTGAACCATGTCGTGAAGTTGGCTTGTCAGACCGGAATGTCCGGACAGTACCGCACTGTTTAACGCAATTAACTATGTACAAGGATCCCGTGGGAAAATAGACATTTAAATTGTCATATACCATTTTCATTGTTCCGTTCACTCAGTGACTCCGGTCTTTCTAGTCTTTGAGATAACTCAAATGCGTACCAAAGCAGCTGCCCCCCCCCCCCCCCTGAACGAAAAGATATAGAATTGCCACCCCCTGATTTAAAAAATATAGCTTTGCTTCCCCCGGACGCTTTGCTGCGTACGACCATGGTTGCAAACCAGCGCAACAAAAATGGAACGCGTCAAATAAGCTATGAGGTGCTAAGCGCGGCACTTAGAAACTTCCCAGTCCTCAGCAGTGCGCCGTGCGCCAACGCATTTAAAAGAAGTGAGTCGACAGTTATCTGTTTAACTGAGTTAGCTCAACAATATTTAAATTGTCAAGCTATAGTGTTCTAAATGCGGTACATTTCGAATCGTCCTGTCCTGCGGGGCCCGCTATGCGCCTACGCATTGAATTGAGTTAGCGCAACTATATCTTAAGCGTTAAGTGGGCTGAAGCTCACTAAGTGCGGTACTTTTTGAATATTTTATTAACAACAATTTGTAAAAGTCAGCGGTCAACTGACTTTTACAAATTGTTGACGCAATTATACATTAACTCAGTGTTACACTTACACCGTAGCGCAAGAACGGGACAAGCTATCCGTCTTCGTCTCACAATCGGCACGGTGATTGCTTCCTTCGCGTTGAAGATCCCTGAAATACCGGGAATCCAGGCCATTTATAACAAACACGCACGCATGTGTTTATAATCTATACTTACCTACCCGTGTATACTATCGTTAGACCGCGGCGACGCTTGCTGCGTTACGATTACTTGCGTTTTGGGTTCCGTAATCAACAAGCAACCAACGTTTAAAATAAAAAAAAAATAATTCAGTCGAATTGAGAACCTCCTCCTTTTTTTTGAAGTCGGTTAAAAATATAAAGTTCAATAAAAACATGTTAACTACAACTAAAAACAGATAAATATTGCCCACCGTAATGAGACAATAGTCGATTTTGATAAAAACCTGGCCACGAAACCAAGGGTCGCGGGTTCGAATCCCGCTAGGGGCAAATGTTTCGTGTGATGAACATGGACATTTGTACTCGAGTCATGGATGTTTATAAACGTATTTAAGTATGTCTATCCGTTCACCTAGTATCCATAGCACAAGCATAAGCTTAGTTTGGGACTAGGGAAATGGTGTGTCAGTCCGGAGAATTTATTTATTTATTATTTATTTATTTATTACCCATTTTAGTCTTATTAAAACGACGATTGTTAAACGTATGTTTATCTCGTTATCTGGCGAAACAGCTTTTTAAGACATGTCGAAACGAGCAATCGCACAATATATTTATAAATAATTTACTGAAGCTGTCAAAACAATACATTTGCACACAAGCCTTGGTTATTTGAATAAACAATGAATCGTTCCACTTTTCGTCGAACGTCTTTATGATTATAGTGGCTTGATGATATTGTGTTATTGTGTTAATAGCTTTATTAGCAAAGGGAATTCCTGTTTGTTATTGTGCGTTCACAGACTGTTTTGCAACTTCTATCAATTTTCCCGAGATAAATCCTATATGTAGGTATATCCTTTTTTAGGTGCACAAATTTACTATGACATACCAAATTTCATCACAACTGGATAAGGTTTTTAACGTACGAACGCGACGAACGTCACTGACAGACTTACAGTATAGATATACATACTTTCGCATTTAAAACATGTAATATAGTACACATGTATTTAAATCGTAGCGACGGTTTGAAATTACAGTACACATTTAACATTCAAATCGAAAATAAGTTAAATTAAAAGTTAAATTTAAAAAAATAGTCCTTAGTAGACTTGGTATTGCACAACAAGGCCACTGATTTTCTCGCGGATATAATTTTTTACGGGTAGAGCGGGTAGAGCGGTGGTAGCTCAATGGTTAGGACACGCGCCTCTTAACCGAGGAGTGCGGGTTCAAACCCGTTCTAAAAATTGTCTGGTTCCCCTATCTTAGGGTTACGAAGGTAAATAGGTGATAAATTTTTACGGGACAAACACTCTTAAGGTACGTTTGGCGTATCAAATAGTGTGAAAAAACGGAAATTTCAATTAAAAAAAAATATTATAAATTAATATATATTAAATCATACATACATACATAACATCACGCCCATTATCCCCGAAGAGGTAGGCAGAGTCAAAGGGGCAGTATGCCCCTTCAACCACATTCAGCCAAAAATAAAGCCTGGGTTAGATAGAAAATTGTGAAAAAGCAGTGACAAGCGGCTAACCTGTCGCCTACACAATCACACACCCAAAACCCAATATACCATTAGTCGCCTTTTACGTCATGCTAGGCAAGAACCACAGTTGGCACATTTTTTTTGTCCCAGATCGACATGGGCCAAGTCCCAGACCAACATCGGAAAAATAAAAATCCATTTAACAATTATTATTGAAATTCACCATTTCATAAATGGTTTAATAATATACCGCGATATATTGGCGATATATCTTTTAAGTGCTCCGTACTGATTCATACATTTACGTCGCGTGGACTGTCGCTATTATTAGACGCAATTAGTTTTAGATTAAATCGTTTTGACTTGTACCGAATACCGATGTGAACTGTAAAAATAGTCCATGAATTACTGCAGAGCCATAAAATAATTATGATGTAATTTGACACAAGGTTAACTATTATTAACTTTATTTTTTATGTTTCTCTACAGAATACAGAGACTAATTTTTACTTGTGTCCTGGTATTTAAGCTATTTGGTATAAAGTTTCTGACATTAACTTATAATTAACGCCAAGATAATACAATACAATTTAGCACAAATACATGGATTTAGACGTCTATAAAACGGTTTAAAACGGGCCATTAATAGGAAACGTGACTAAAAAATTCTGTTTAGTGCATCAGTTAGATTATAAAAACATATTTAACACGTATTTATTTATTTTTCAAACAAACATTGACGAAGTTACAATGCATTCAAGTTGCGCGTCACGCTTTTGTTAAATTTTTACTAAATAGTGACGTCGCTAGCCCCCACTCAAAAACTTTGATGTTCTTTTCTTTGTGATTATTTGTTAATTTGATATAGCGAAAAATATATGCAGTCTTTTTGTATAGTCTAACTGACAGTTAAATATAATTATAGTTTTTTAATGCAGTCATCATCCTTATTGCGCTTCCCGTATCGCCAAGACCTAAAACTTTTTTAACTATAGCAACAGTTCCTTCCTGATATTTCAATGCTCGTGTTACCAAATGATGTCAGAAAAGTTTACCTTTTACTGACCAAAAATAAATATGAGGTTATCACGTCTGTTCGACGTTCAGCGCCATCTAGCGACAGCTTGGGTGAACGACATGAATCGATGATCTATGGTAAAAGCATAATAGTGGCGACATCTATCGGGAATCGTGTGATTTATTTGTTGCGTAGCTGAAACGTTAAGTGTAGGGCGGGAATTTATCGCCCACTTTCATTGTAGGGCGGGGGATATTTTTAACTCGGTTAGATTATAAATTGGCTTTGATTTGGGATGAAAGTGGTTTGTGACTATACGTTATAGAGTAATATAGACCATAAATTACAAATTTTATCACTATTTTGGTTTATTTTGATAAATAAAATACAATAACTAATAAGTGGAATTGTGGTATGGTCTAGGTAGAAAATAATCTTCCTTTCCATGTTTCCAAATCTTCTCATAGCAACATTCGCTATTTTTGGGTGATGATAGTAGAGTGCGTGTTGCCTGTAATCGTATGCGCGATATGTAACGAGTTCGATTCCCGGCCAAGTTAATTTAGGAAACGACCTTCACTCCGTCAGACTTGTTGCGGATGCCCTCATTTATTTATTCTATAGCATAGAAACCTAGTAGTAGGTACTGTTTTACTTAAAAATACCACATCTTTGTTTCATGATGGCGCCTCCCGTTTTCTGCTTTTAACTTTTTCCATAATAATATAACAACATTACGTGATATTGGTTTTCAGTTCAAATGCAAAGTCAAAATGTCTTTATTTATGTAGGCTTCAAGACTAGTAAATCGTTGGACTTACATAGGTAACTCTTAAATCTACATGAATTTACCACCGGTTTGGAATGTTAATTCTACCGAGTAGAAACCGGCAAGAAACTCGTTACTCTTTTCAGCGCCAAAGTATTATTTTTACACATTTGATTGAGTTCTAGACAAATTCGTGCTATTATTGTTCGGCAGTAAGGACTATTACAATTATTATAGAATGTTATCCGGGATGATTTTTTTATGAAATTTATTCATTTTGTAATAAGAGTTATATTGGGACATTGGCGAATTGTGAAGTCTCCGCGAATTTGTATGACAAATTAAATTCAAAATACTTGTAGTTTAATCTAAGTGTTTCCACATTTCCGTCAAACGTTTATATAAACATTTAATTCCAATCATGTTTTAAACCAGCACATCCAACGCTCGTTCTTCAAAATTCGTATTTCTTTGTAACTGCCGCAGTCCATATGTTAGCAATATCAGAACTGTGGTTCACAGATAGAATAATTTCATTCCTTGTTACTCACGCATATTTACATGCTTCTTACAAAACCACAGCATCTTACTCGTAAACAAAATCGAGGAGAGTGGGCACAAAATGTCTTTATATCCCACGCATCAGGAGGTATGAATTAAAAATAAATCATGGAATTTCTTTATACGCTGTCCTATTATGTGATAAATGTCATATTTCCAGTTAAATCTCTTTCCGGTATCGGTGGCTGCTTCGAAAGCGGTAATGATTAGTTACAGGAAATCGTTCAATATAGCATACTAGCGACCGTGGCGAAGCGTGGTTCCTGTCGCCCGAGTCTTAATTTTTCCGCCTGTGTGGGTGTTAATATCCAATATTTATCTATACTTATAATAAATCTGTAGAGAGGTCAATTCTGTACATGAAATATATTTTCAAAATAACTATCAGGGGGTGATTAGTGATCGATACTGATGCCAAAAATGCAATCAGTAATTTTTTTTTCTATCTGTCTGTCTGTCTGTCTGTTTGTCTGTATGTTCCTTATAGAAACAAAAACTACTCGACGGATTTTAACGAAACTTGGTACAATTATTCTTCATACTCCTGGGCAGGTTATAGTATACTTTTCATCACGCTACAATTAATAGGAGCAGAGTAGTGAAGGGAAATGTTGGGAAAACGGAAGAAGTTACTCCATTTTTTAAGCTTCCGTCGCGTGTGCAGCCTTAATGGTTAAAGTTACATAGAAATCATGTATGACGGAAATAGTCTTTATAATATTAACCATAAACGCGGGTGACACCGCTGGCACAGCTAGTTTAAGTATATATTTGTAACACCACGTATTTAGGTATGTGTTGTTTCTGATATCCGTGACTCAAGTGCTTAAGCTACTTACTTCGGAGTCAGATCAATGTATGTGATATTTTTATTTTATTTTAAAATAGAAAAATAAACTTAAAAGAACTTTCCTTTTTGTATCAGTATGAATTATTTGTAATTAATAGATCGACACGCTTTGACTTTCAAATAAAGTCCATGTTCAGTACACATGACTCCGTGTTCATATTTTGAAGCTCATAATTCCCAAAAGAGTTGTACTTCTACTCTAAGATCTCGGAATTAAATGTTCAAATAGCTTGTAACATCTTATCCAGTATAATTAAATTTAATAACTAGATCGTAAAAGGCGACTAATGGTACATCGGGTTTTGGGAGTGTGATTGTGTAGGCGACGAGCTAGCCACTTGTCACTACTTCTTCACAATTTTTCATCTAAGCCAGCCAAGGATTATTTTGCGAGATGTTATGTAGATAACTATAATCTTTGATATTTTTCAAATATATATTTCACAAGGAATTAGCGCTAAATATACCATAATAGCCGTTTAATCTTAGAATTTACGTTAAACGTACATCGCCAACAAATTTTAGCTTTAAAATGAGCATCACTCAGTTATTAATAGCTTAACTAGCCTACAAAATCTTAGAAATAACAAATCTAAAGAATGTGATTCTACAGTACCGGTGCGGAATGCTGATTCAACCGAAAAACTACTGACAATAAACTCGGTAGTTACTTTTTTAAATGGCAGGAATAACTAAGATACTGTTTAATGGTTTAAATATAACTTTAATTAGTCTAACAGTTTTAGTAAGGTGTTGTGAAAGTAAACTAGAGTAGACCAATTCTCAAAGTGTAGCTCCTACGCTTTTAACATTGTATCAGCCTTGCACCTATAGCTATCTCCAATAGGCTAGATGACTAAATAATTCTATTTAGTCAGTTAGATTATAAAAAAATATTGAGCACGTATTTTCTTATTTAATTATCAAACAAACATTGACGAAGAGACAATGAATTTAAGTTGCGTGTGACGTCACGCTTTCGTAATTTATTTACAAAATAGTGACGTTGGAAGCCCCCACTCCAAACTTTGATGCACTTTGTGATTTTTTTATCATTTGATAAAGCGAAAAGTATGTGTCTAGTATTTTTGTATAATCTAACTGACGGACTAAATAGAAATATAGTTTTTTTAATGCAGTCATCATCCCTATTTGTCTGGTTCCAACATGAACCGTATCATCTAACTGTTACGAAGGACTGGTAGATAGTCGCTTTATGATAGTTAATAACCAGGCTTACTAAATTCTAGATTGTCTTCGCTTAAAAGACGATGAGCAAATGCTACAGTCCCCGTAGCACGTTTGAAAAGGCTCCCTTCCTAAATAAATGCAATTCTCTCATTCACTGGCCTCTTGGCAAGCATTTCCTACGGGCCTCTCGCTCGCTTGCTCTGACATTGTAGATATATTTAGTACCTATTATGTTTAAGCAAAATGTTATCGTCGTATAGGCTGCATGATGGAAGAGGAAATACTTACTTACTCTATACTAAACAAAACAGCGTAACACACTAATACCCAGTTTTCTGCCGCCCCACAGGTATTTTTAACCAATTTACCAAATAAATATTTAAAATCTTGAACAGGTATTTCAAATTTGACGCCCAAATGCCACCCGGGGCAGCTACTGTGTGAGTGGTAGTAGGCTCCCGATGGTCATATTATGACGCAATGGTCCACCTCTGACCTTAAGTGCGAAGTGGTGTCATTTTTATCTGTGTCTGAGAAGTGAGTGACGGTGTAGGTACTTGTATGTTTGATTGTATGATGATATTCTTTTGACCGGTATAAACATATCAATGACCGAATCGAACTGATCACTGTGATGCAATGACCAAGTAGCGCCAACATTTACTTTTAAATTTTTCTTTTTATTACTTACTTTAAATTTTTTCTGTTTCATTGGAAGATCTTTGTTTCGGCTACTTTTATAAACAAGACATGTATTTTAATTTCGTTTGTAGAAAAATATGAATTGTGAATTATAAATTTCCAAAATAGTAAAGAAACATGCTCTCCAGATTTATAAATAAATAAATAATAAATAAATTCTCCAGACTGACGCACCAATTCCCTAGTTCCAAACTAAGCTTATGCTTGTACTATGGATACTAGGCGAACGGATAGACATACTTAAATACGTTTATAAACATCCATGACTCGAGTACAAATGTCCACGTTCATCACACGAAACATTTGCCCCTAGCGGGATTCGAACCCGCGACCCTTGGTTTTATGGCCAGGGTCTCTGACCACTCGACCAACGGGCCAGTCTATTCTAAATAAATTAATATAATATAAATTATAAATAAATTCTAAATAAAGTCTATTTTAAATAAACTATAGGATTAAGAATCTTCTGCTATAGACCTCTCAATTTAATTTGTCTAATTGATAAAATACGTGTGTAATAAATGGGTGTACGGAAAGATGGACGTTTACTTTTACGCTGGCCTCATCAAAGGGGAAACATGCCCCTTCAACCACATTCAGCCAAAAATAAAGCCGGGCTGGGTAAAATGGAAAATTGTGAAAAAGCAGTGACAAGCGGCTAACCTGTCGCCTACACAATAACACACCCAAAACCCGATATACCATTAGTCGCCTTTTACAACATGCTAGGCAAGAACCACAGTTGGCACATTCTTTTTAAGTCCCAGACCAACATGGGACAGTGGGTTGGGTAATACTTATTAAACTTTTAGTATTCAAGTTTAGAATTCTAATTTTATTTTGATATGAAGTACCTATTGCTTTTCTTTCAGTCTCTTTACAATATACTCTTGATAATTTTAAGCAGCCTTCATATCCATTAGGCATAGAAATTGACATGACCTAGATGGAAACTGATGGAAATATAAACTAAAATTTCTAGTAACTAGTATTTTCTCTCGGGAACCGAACTAGCGATGCACATAAGTAAGATTATGTCTAGTTGAAAACATTGTTGGTGGCGCTACGTGGCGGTTGCGCGATGAGCGTAAAGCTCTATACACAATGCTGTTATTTTAGTAGAGTATCATAGTGAATTATAATTATTATCATAGTGGTCTGAAGGACAGCGTCGGAGTCAAGGTAAGAAGAGGCATGCTCCGGTGGTGTTGGTGGTGGAAAGAATGGATGACGAAAGATTGACTAAACAGATATACAATGCGAAAGTGGAAGGATGTAGGAGCCGCGGAAGGCCCAGGCTCACCTACCACGACCAGATTGATCGTGTATTAAAAGAAGGTGATGTTAGGAGTCATAAAAACCGTAGAGCTTGTATAATAAAATTCGCCAGACTGACACACCAATTCCCTAGTTCCAAACTAAGCATATGCTTGTGCTATGGATACTAGGTGAACGGATAGACATACTTAAATACGTTTATAAACATCCATGACTCGAGTACAAATGTCCATGTTCATCACACGAAACATTTGCCCCTAGCGGGATTCGAACCCGCGACCCTTGGGTTTGTGGCCAAGGTCTCTGACCACTCCAACGGGCCCGTCAAAGTGTATGAAAGGATTATGAATGTTGAAGAGGCGAGTGAGGTGTGTAAGGATCGTGCCATATGGCGTTCGGTTCTCTCTGCCCACCCCGCTAGGGAAGTGGCGTGAAGTTTAGTTAGTTAGTTAGTTATTATGATTAAAGGTATTAATTATCTACCTAGTGCTATGTCTCGTTCTAAGTCAGATTCCAGGGTACTACCTACTCTAGATTTTATGAGTCTTCAATGTAAGTCGCTTCAATGTAATCACATTGAAGTGACTGCTTGTTAACTTTTCTAAAATGTATACAGGTTAATCAGAAAATCTGAATCACAGATAATTATTGATTGTTATTTTCTTACTAGTAAGCGGCTCTATAATGCGTATTTTTAGATTTTTGACTGCCTCGTTGCTCTAGTGGTAGCATGCGCCGCTTAAGGACCAAAAGGTCCCGGGTTCATCCCGGGTCATGCCAAAAATTTGTGACTGGTTATTTAAATATTGAAATTACTAAGTAACAGTCCGGGGTCGGGGTGTTGGCGAACAACACACCATTAGTCGTCATAATCATAATCCATTTCATAATATTAAGGGTGGTCCACCCCAAAGCTATAAATTGAGAACGGCTTACCGATTTCTCTAATTCTTTTTTAGGGGTGTTTGTTATAGTCATGTTCTTATATAAGAAAAAAAAAAAAAAAGTTGCGCGGTAAATAAAAAAAATGGGTATTGAAAATTTGAAAACGGGGCGTTACGAAGTGCGCCGGGTCAGCTAGTGTTTTTATACTTTTATTGGTGTCATATCTGAATTCACTCTTACCTTTATGTTTTCTGCCTGCTCATATGTCTAAAATCTGGTATTTTTAATTTAATATATCATCTGAGCCATATTTTATTCCTTTTAGATTCTTCTCCTTACAAACATATTTTTCGAATATTTTTAAAAAACATGCACACCTCCAAAAAGCGTGCATATGAACGCGCCGTTACAAGCCCCGCTCGCCCAGCCGCATAAACACACGGCGCGTAGCACACGAAAATAGTCTGCGCCCGCGCAGTCCGGTCTCCTCGCGCGCCGACATGCGCCGCGATGGGCAGCAACTGTTGCAAGGGTGACGCGCCTCGGCACACCAGGGGCTCATCCATCTACACCAGGTACCTTAGCCTGACCATCGCTCTCGTCCAGGAGCTCCAAGGAGTGCCCTGGATACTCCGTATTCATTGTCCGTACGTGTCAGTGTAGTGAAGTGGAGTCGTCTTTTAAACGTTACTTACATAATCGTGTAGTGTTTTGACCTGAGGTTTTGAAACTCGTCTCGGTGATAGTAAGCATGTTTGTCGTCTATTAGAATTTCGATTGATGTGCTAAACTTAGATCTCATTGCATTTGTAAATAACTGTAAGATATGGAGTTGATACGTCTTTGATGCAGCGAAATGTCCGGCGGTAAAGGTTTGAGAAACAGTTTGTCTTTTCTGATAGAAGTCTGACTGAAAAATAGCATTTGAAGTTAGTTTGGTTATTTAGACATAAATAATTCATTATTATATCGGTACGTTGTGTGCATTTCTTGCGTCTAAATAGAAGTTTTTAGTTCGTTCATTAAAAGTAGGCTTCAAATTCTTTCAAGTTTCTTGTCATGTTTGTATTAATGTTTACTGAAAGGAATCCTACACAGATCAGGTTTTTATCGTGTAAATCATGCAAACACCGATGAATTGTGTTATGTGATGATTTGGAGTTCAGAGTACGTATATCTAGTTGTTTATTAGTGATTTTCCCATTTTTCGTTTGTAGAGGTGATTTCGGTGTATATACGTATTACCTAAATAGATTTAGTTCATGTGACTGAAAAAAAAATATGTAGAAAAACAATGGGGTAAGGCGATCGTTACCCCATTGCATAGCCTTTGCGATACCTGATGTTGCAAATGCCCATAAGCTGCGGTGACCGCTTAACATCCAGCTAGACGTATTCTTGCTTGCCACACGTAATCAAAAATCTTCCAACGAATTGAGTTTGCAGTTATTATATCAGTGTCATTTGAAATGTCTAAAAATATTATATACGCTTACTCAAAAGATGTGAATAATCTAACCAGTGTAATTTTAAATCAAATGAATTGCAATAAATTGTCAAAATATGTACAAATAAGATGGCCGATATTCAAATTAGTATGTAAGTTATTGGTAGCAAAACCATTATTACCCCGTTTCATAAATATATTTATTAATCTGCTCTATGATTTCTATTTGGTGTTGGTGTGTTGCTTGGCGAATTAAGTTGAAAACAAAATAATATCAACGTAACTACAAAATTTTTGGCGTTCAGCAGTCCGTTGGATGAATGAGTTAGTTCGGCGTCCGAAGTATTATAAATCACGTATTAACTAAGTATTTATTTATTATATTACTATTGTAGCTTTGATCGTCCGACTTGGTTCTGAATGAACTAGGCTCGTTTCGTAGAAGTAGCGCAACGAATGAGTGCCTTTGATCACAAATTAGTGTCTCACTACATTCAACTCAGACAAAATTGCAACAAAATCTAGGTCTACTAATAGCAACAATAGGAGCTATTGAGAGCTACATTTTTATAATGGTTATAAAATGGTATTTTTATGATAGACTAGCTGACCCGGCGCTCTTCATGACGCCCCGTTTTCGGTTTATTATTTTCCTCGCTGTTTCCATATTTTTTTTACCGTACAAACTTTCTTTGGAAGATTAAAAATATTTTAAAACCAAAATCAGAAAAATCGGCTCAGCCATTCTCGAGTTTTAGCGAGACAAAAACAATATAACAAATCTACGTATTAATTTCAATTACTATGTTTATGCACTATAAGGGTAGGTTTTCAGTAAAATGTGTGGTACAATGTACACATGTACAATAGTGTTGGGGCTCTCTTTGTTTGTCTTAACTACCTTGGTGTTATTCTTAAGTGTTGATTTTACACAAATATCATCACGCCCGCAATCCCCGAAGGGGATCAAAGTCAGAGGAGCAAGAACCCATTTTAATAACTTTGGCTAACAATTGCAAAGTCAGAGGAGCAAGAAACCACTTTTAACTAACAATTTAATTTGGGTGGATTAGATGGAAAATTGTGTAGTTTTTCAATAGCCCGATAATAAAAATTACTGACGGAAAAGTAATGTAATTTAATAATAAGTACTCACATAGTATGAAGTCACAATTACTGAATGACATCCAATACCTAATTACTATTTTTCTATAAAATAGCAAGTTTATTTAGGATCCAGGCTATGGCATTTTGAAATCATCCGTATTTTAATTTGCCAGTGGCAAATCATTTCTGTGTTTTAGATTTTAATGCTATTGCGAATATCAACATAATTAACCAACTTCAAACCATTTTAAATAATGGTATTTCGTCTTTGTGAAGTAGAGAATTGTACCACAATTATAATCAACAAGACTAACTTGATATTTACCATTTACTATTGCTTAAGTAAACGAATCATAAGCGTAAATTTATTTATTGTTATATATTATATATTTTCGTTCAAATAATGCAACATTTAATTTGTCTAGGTCTCGAAATACATACTTACATACATAACATCACCCTCATAATCCTCAAGGGGTAGGCAGAGGCAACAGGCTCCTTAACCACATTCGGCCAGAAAATCCAGCAACAAAACTGGTCTGGGTTAGACAGAAAATTGTTAAAAAATCTCAGTCTAATCTAAGGCCTCGAAATATTAGGCAAAAAAGCTTGTGGTTAGTGATTATTAAACTACCGAATAAAAAGGCGCTGGTTCTTTGGTAGTAAAACAAAAAGTATAATATGTCAATCAAAAAAGCATAACCAATAGTTATCAAAAACATAGACAAAAAGGTATAAAAAGGTTAAAATATATAAAAAGCTAGTGCAGACTTGCACAGTGATGATTATCTTTTTAACCAATAATTATGAACTTATAATAACGCTAATCGTAACTAAGTTCGCTTTTTCTTAAGTATATGCACTTGGGTAATAGCGTGGAACATTTTAGTTAATAGAGCACTTCCATCTTGTTTTACTACTTAAACAGCCCGGCTACCGGTTAGCTCAGCAACAGTTTCACCGAGTTCATAAGCTTATTAGCTCAACTTGTCCAAGCTACGTATTCTCAACTAATTTGTTCAGTTAACTCGTTCAGGCTTCCGTACATTTACTCAGCTACTGAGAGTTATCTAATCAAATACTGATTTCATCGTTTTGCGTCTGAAGGGAGTGTTGAATTGTAAGTGATATTTAAACGATTTCAATGAAGTATAATATTGTTCATGTGTTTGAATGTCTTAACTAAGAATAGTGTTTTATTTGCAATAATAAAATTGGCTCATTTAGTTAATATGAAAACAATAAGAACTAACTTGATCTTCCATTTTCATTCATAATTTTAAGTGCTTTGTTGAAGCCTTACAATTATCTATTATGCAATACCTCACGCCCGTAATCCCCGAAGGGGAGGGCAGATCAAAGCGACAGCATAACCCTTTAACCACATTCAGACAAAAATAAAAATTGGGATGGGTTAGATGAAAAATGAAAAATAGATACTTTGTGACAAGTGGCTAGCTCGTCACCTACACAATCACATACCCAAAACCCGATATACCATTATTCGCCTTTTACGACATGCTAGGCAAGAAGCACAGTTGGCCCTTTTTTTTAAGTTCCAGACTAACATGGGACAAATACTATGTCGATTATGCTCTGAAGTAGGTATGATTGATTATATACAAAATGGGATCTTGTGATTTTTGGTATAAAGCCTAAAATTGTGATGAATAGATGTTTGTTACTTTTTCGTGCTAATAGCTCATAAAAGAAACAGAAAATATATTTTTGATCTGTCTATCAATGTGTATGTCTGTGCTGTCTTTGTGATCCGCCTAATTACTAAAAGCTATAATTTACGAGACGTTGTCAGGAAAGATGACATTATAAGCAGGTAGCAGGCAGGTAGGGTTCTTCTACTTCTTTTTCTATTTCTTTTTTGTTATTTTTGAACTAGTTGTTTTTTGCTGTCGATTGGTTGATATTTTTGAGCCAATCCTTTTTTTAAGACCAGTCAGTCGAACGAATGAAATGTAATCATTTACTTTATGATTAGTATTTTCTCAAGGAAGTGACATTATGTTTTTCTTGAGAAATAAAGAATCTTTTAACCTTATAAAACGTCATGGACCCACTATTGGGCACAGGCCTTCCCTACTACAATAATTCTTCCACATACTACTATTATTTCTTCTAAATCAGGGAAAACCACAGGCTAAAACAATTAATAAATTCCACACAGACTAGCTCCTTACGTAACGCTCTTAGTTTTCTGGAGCGGATATCATCCAGCCAAACATTCCTGATCGAAGTCGCTGCCACAACTGACACAAATAGTAGTAACCTTAGCCAACTAGTGGTCGGTGTCACCAGTCCATTCATAATTATAAATAATATCACAAATTCGCCGTCGGCTCAAACCGTATAGTATAAATAAACACGACTATAAGTCATGGTTTCTTATAAAAGTAGCCGGAGACCTTGTTTGTTTCTCAAGAAACTAGGTCGTTGTAGGTATGTGGTGAATCTTGGTATTTATTCATCTGTTCAAGGTTTTAGGCACATGCAAGGGCGGAGCGTAAATATATATAAATATAAATTCTCCAGACTGACACCATTTCCCATTCAAACTAAGCTTATACTTGTGCTATGGATACTAGGTGAACGGATAGTGATGCTTCAATACGTTTATAAACATCAATGACTCGAATGACCTACCCGCTAGGGAAGTGGCGTGAAGTTTAGTTAGTTAGTTAATGACTCGAATACAAATGGCCATGTCCACCGTATGAAACTTTCGCTTCTAGCGGTATACGAACCCTTAGGGACCAATGGAGCTAATCAAGTGTGCAATATTTTAATAGCAGTACAATGTTTGCGGCACAGCTAGTAAAGTCATATTATTATCTTTTAACCTTATAAACGACCTAATAAAGTTAACCTGTATTTACAGGTTAACTTATACTTTACCTGTATTTCAACTGTTGACTGGCTCAATGGCGCATTCGGTAGTGACCCTGCCCCATGCGCCAAGAGTTGTGGGTTCGATTCCCACCCAGGACAAACATTCGTATGATGAATACTTGTGTTTGTTCTGTGACTGGGTGTTAATATCCAATATTTTAGTATATATTTGTAATACCACTGTTGTTTCTAATATCCGTAACACAAGTGCTTAAGCTACTTACCTCGGAGTCAGATCAATGTATGTGATGTAGTCGGATATTTATTTATTTATTTAACTGAAGAATTGGTTTGTTTGTTTGCTAGAACGCGCTAATCTCAGGAACTACTGGTACGAATTGAAAAAAATTTTTTTTGGTTGTATAATTCTTTATCGAGGAAGGCTATTGGCTATAGAACATTAACTATAAACAAACATAACATCACGCCCATAATCCCCGAAGGGAGCAGAGTCAAGGGGGCAAGCTTAAGCTTTTTTTAAATAGAGATGTAGGCAGGGGACGTTTATAATGAAAGCATCGGTTTTCAGCCATCAATTAAAATCAATTAGCAGTAACGTTGAGTGGCAAATTGGGACAAAACCACATTGTATGGTGGTTACCGCTTTTCGCTCTGAATGTAACATTTCGCGATTTATTAATGATATGTAGTTAACTGCAATATTTTTAATTAGGCCCATATGAAAAGGATGCGATGAAATACAACAGTAATATAAATAGAATAGAAATACCTTTATTCATGTAGCCTCCACAAAAGCACTTATGAATAGTCATAATAATACAAAATAAATATTCTACCGGCAGGTTCGAAACGTTGATTCTACCGAGAAGAACCGGCAAGAAACTCGGTAGTTACTCTTTTAAATCGCCATGTATACAATAACAATGCTACTTTATATCTACTTCTACAAATTTAAATAATTCAAATACAATTAATGTAATACATTACAATAGTAGAGTAGACCATGCAAGAATTAGAGCGCAGATTGTAGATTCCTGTCATTTAAAAAATCTTCAATTCTATAATAGCCCTTTTTCATGAGAAATGTTTTCATATGTGATTTGAATTTATGAACGGGCATTTGGATTACTTTATCTGGTAATTTATTAAATCTGATTATTCTTTGAATGCCCCCTTAAAAACTACCTGAAAACCTCCCTGAACCACTTAAGCCCGAAATCAAATTGTTATGGGTTATATGGAAAAATGACTAGTGGGTCTACACCATTAGGAACCAATATACAAATAGTCAACTTTTGCGACATACTCGGCTAGGAGCAAAACTGTTACATTCAAACAACATGGGACTACGAGAAAGCAGATTAACGTTGAATATGCTACTGAGGTCTACTTGGGAAGCTTCGTAGTCGGGTCTACGACTCCGTCCGTAGAAACTACGGATCTGAGTGCTACGAAGACAAGCACTTACCAAGTGTTTTTCCATAAAACGTTCGTATTTCTGTCTCTGTGTGAAGATAAAATAATTGATGCAATCATTGAATTTATGTTGTATGTTCCTTTGCAATTTTCTTTTAATAATAGGTGAAGCAAAAACTTTGTACCCAATTTTACGAAAATTGCGCGAACGGAGGAGTATGAGATTTCGCACACATATAGTTTATATGTAATAAGAAGGAGTGCAGAATGCTGATTTTTTCCTTAATTATGCATAAATAATATATAAAATAAGAAATATATATATATACGAATTATGGTCTGATTGCGACCACTGGTCGACCACTAGTTTACTTAAAACTATAAATGTGATTTTTATGTGTGTTACATATAAAAGGGTTAGAAGCTGTCAATACATGTTCTTATTAGATTAAACAATAATGTACCAACTGTATTCCTTGCCTAAAATGTCGCGAAATGGGACTAAATTGTATTTGGTGTTAGATTTGTGATTATGAGAGAAAGAGCGGTGGTAGCTCAATGGTAAGGACACGCGCATCTTAAACGAGGAGTGCGGGTTCAAACCCGGGCACGTACCTCTGGATTTTTCAAGTCTATGTACGTATTTATACCACTAGCTCGACGGTGAGGGAAAACATCGTGATGAAACCTGCAAATTCAAACAACTTAGGATTTGTAACCATGATCCAAAAATTGTCTGGTTCCCCTATCTTAGGGTTACGAAGGTCAGATCGGCAGTCGCTTCAATGTAATTACCAACTAGCTAAATCCTGGATCATGCTCTAAGCCGACTTTGTCTAAACACGGGATATAACGCTAGGATGATGATAAACATATCTATGTTCAAGACAAACAATGTTTATTTAAATATACATAATATGACTCGAATATAAACGTCTGTGTTCACTACAAGAATTGACCTTAGCGGGATGTACGGAATCAAGTCCCTGTGCCATTTCTTATATTGTTAGTTCTGTGGTTTCTGATCCCGGGGTAATTTTTTTTATTGCCAGTTGTCACTGACGCCTTGGCTTGCCTACCTGATAGTAAGAGGTCACATACCTTTATGTATGTTGTTCGGGGTTTCTCTCCCCGGGTCACTTTTTCTATCAGTTCTGCGTCTCCCCCCTGGCCTATGCCCTTGTTCGCTGTTACGCCACTCGGCAGTAGGTCAGGCTTAGTGTCAGGCGCCGATGGCACTGATGCGTTGGCGGCGCGCCAGCGTGCGCGCATGTCTGGTGCAATCCTTTATTTTTAAATAGGGACTCAACGCTATCGGCTATTTGATTGATCAATCGGGATCGCTGATTGATCGACCGTTTGGATGGCTACGTCATTCTGATAATAAGAATAAATAATAAATGAATATCAGACAACATCACATACATTGATTGAGGTGAGTAGCTTAAGCGTTTGTGGTACGGATATCAGAATCAATAGTGGTATTACAATGATATACTCAAATATCATATATTAATACCCAGACACAGAACAAATTGTCTCATAATGGAGAAAAAGGATGCGAACGTTAAAGTAGATGTTTGCCTTTTTTATTTCAAAGACTATGAAATGAGTCCCGTGTTAGTCTGGGACTTAAAAAGCATTTGCCAACTGTGTCTTTTGCCTAGCATGTCGTAAAAGGCGACTAATGGTATATGGGGGGTCACTACTTTTTCACAATTCTCCATCTAACCCAGCCCAGTTTTATTTTTGGCTAAATGTGGTTAAAGGGGCCTGCTGTCCCTTTGACTATGGGCGTGATATTATGTTATGTTATGTAGAAACGGATATTGATTAAATTTTGCTGTCGTCTGGACAATACATCAGAACGTACTATTGCATGTGCTGTTATTAATAAAGATACGGTGTAAGTAGGCAATCGTAAGTGTAAAGTTACAGTAACTTTTGGCAGGTATAATGATTAGTTTAATTTTTTTTTACTTTTTATATTTTTGACTAGATGCGCAAGTTAACAGTGTAGACAAATTCAAAGTTTAAATATGAGATGAATGCTAAAAAACTGACAGTCAATGAAGACATAAAAAGAAACTCTAGGTATAGTGTCTAGATTTGAAGTAGATTATTTCAGAAATATGTTCAAAGAAAGTCTAATTCAATAAAAACCATTATGATTTCGCGAAACTGCGGACAGTTTGATTAACAATTTTGAAAATATTGAACAAGCTCTTTGAAGCTAGTGCAAGATAATAAAATGTAACATTTGTCAGTATCCATAGTATTAGAAAATAACAGAGATATTAAAACTATAAATTTCAGCTTCCCTCAGTGTAGAAGGAATTCTCAATAACAAGAGCTAGTTTTAATATTTTCCATAAAATTCCATCGTTGTACAACAATATGATTTCTCGAAGCTTCTCGTCCTTTGCTTTGCAAATACCTAATAATATGGGTTTTTACAAATATAAAAACCGCCAGATGGCACGAGGATGTCTCGAGGTCTTATCACTGTCACTATTGGCTCTTTGTTGACAGCATGTCAGTTTGTTCTGAAAACTTACCAATGAGGACGGTGACAAGACAGCACGTCATAGTTACGCCATCTATCTGATGTTTTAATTCAAAAAATCCTCATTTTTTGTAGCTCAGTGCTGAAAGCAAAAGAAGAAAACAGGTTTGAGAAAAAAAAACGTAATTCTACTCCTTGCGCCCCTTGGCAATAATGTTCTATATTATAATGTTGTCTTTATTAAAGATGTTCTTTATTAATGTTCAGAGCAATATTGTTTCTGTAAAAACTTTATCTTGCATTTACAATTTTATTCTTTAAAACTAGCTTCTGCCCGCGATTTCCCCTGCTTGCATTTAAGAGTTTCGCTGAAGCGGTGTCAACAAAAGTTAAGTATTAAATACATGCCCTTATTATTTTACGGAAAGTGGGATACATCTATACTTATAATAAATCTGTAGAGAGGTCAATTCTGTACATTAAATAGATTTTCAAAATAACTATCAGGGGGTGATTAGTGATCGATACTGATGCCAAAAATGCAATCAGTAAAATTTTTGTCTGTCTGTCTGTATGTTCCTTATAGAAACAAAAACTACTCGACGGATTTTAACGAAACTTGGTACAATCATTTTTCATACTCCTGGGCAACCTGCCCAGGAGTATGAAAAATAATATAGTATACTTTTCATCACGCTACAATCAATAGGAGCAGAGTAGTGAAGGGAAATGTTGGGAAAACGGGAGACGTTACTCCATTTTTGAAGCTTCCGTCGCGTGTTCAGCCTTAATGGTTAAAGTTACATAAAAATCATGTATGACGGAAATAGTCTTTATAATATTAACCATAAACGCAGGTGACACCGCTGGCACAGCTAGTTGTATCATAAATTACTACGTTAAGTAAATGTCTATAAAACACTCGCGCTTTTTAAGAAATGGATTCACAAAATTATGCTACTTACTCGGCAGTGGTGTACATTACAATTAACAAGGTATAATACCTAGTTCACAATTATTTTAATTTAATTAATTATTATCATTAGTATAAACTATATCATTAGTATAAACTATATCATTAGTATAAACTATGGATGCGTTACCATTCGTCCAAATATAACGCTAGCTATTATTATTAGACAAAACGATAACAAAGTTTTTAATGACGATGATGATTTGAGTTCAACTGTAAGTACTCCGACAAGCCACTTTAATGTAACTTCTGTCTTTTAATCTTAATACCATAGATTTAGGATGTACAAAAAATTCTAAATCTATGCTAAATACCTACTGCATATTCGGAATTCAAATCCTAACTAAATTTCCATTAGCGTTTATAGCGTATAATCCATTCTTCATTAGTTGCCTTTATTCAGGGCTCAGAATAGGATTTCTTAATTAGGTCGCCCTTTGTATTTGTCAGTGAAAGGAGGTGGGGTCTTACTGTGAATTATGAAAGTTCATTTTCAGTCTTTGGTGGTCCGATGTTGAGAATAGAGTTCGATTAAAAGTGCATTCATGGCATAAAAATAAACGATTTAGGGCGAGAATGTTTGCGTAAACATCGCATCGTGTCTAAAGTGTGTTTATGATTGGTACAAAAATAGCTCTTAGGAATATTTTGAGTAGGAGTTTTATGCCTATTATGGACATTTATTAAAAAGTTATAGTTGTTATTTTTGTAACTACATCTCCGGATAATTTTTCATCGAATAGGTAATAAATGAAAATGGGCAGTGCATAGGTCATTGTGCATTAGGTAGGTAAAAAAATTAAGTATGTAGTCATTTTCTGTGCGGGATTTTTTATACTAAAAATTATAAAGAGGTAGATTGTATTGTTTGTTTGTATGCAGGTTTCAAAACTACAAGACCGATTTGAAAAATTGTTTCACCAATAGAAAGTTACTTTATCAGGAATGGGAGCTACGCGGGTGAAACCGCGGGGCGCTGCTATTTATAATAAAATCCCGCATAGAAAAAAATACAGCTTTAATTATTTAATAGATGTATACTTCTATATATAATCTAGTCTGTGTCCCAAGTTTTATTATACGAACTATCTGTCAAAATACGTGGGTATGTTTTCTATTACACCAATATGACTCTACTCTGCTTTTAATTGTTTTCCGTAATGGCAAAAAAAGAAAAAACAAAATAGTTCGTTTACGTCAGTGAAAAAATATATCCATCTACCGATTTTTTTATTGTCCAACATATTTCAAAACTGACAGCATAGTCCCATTCAAATCTCAAAGGTTCATGGGCCGTGTTTTGACAAGGAAAATAAAAGCTTGCAACAAACAGTCCTGTATCATGTCTAAACAATACCAAAAGCCTGTATACATGCGCCCGCGCCGCTTCCAGCGAATAAGCTAAATCTGTTGCAACACAATATCCAATATCCGTGATCGGCTCCCGTTATTACTGGGAATTATTAACGAGCTTTCTGATCGTAACGAGGCCGCGATGAAAGACTAATAGAATAGAAAGAGACAAGTACGATGATCCTTTTTACGCCTTAAATATAGGCCTATAAATAGGTCATACGACTTGGGAGCAACAGCGTCACAGCACATGTAAACGGTACGTCCGTGCGTACAAATATTTTTATTTCCGTCCAATTTTTTTAGCCGTTAGAGAAAGTAGAAGATATTCAGCTTCACAACGCATTTAATAGAAAAATAATGTGGAATATTGACAGTAACAAATCGAATAACTAAAACTTGATTAAAAATTTTTTTTTTGGTATTTAATGGCAACTCAATCTAGGCCTATCGTTATTGTAACATAACATGACAATATCACGCCCATAATCGCCGAAGGGCTAGGCAGAGTCAAAGGGGTAGCAGGCCCTTTAACCACATTTAGCCAAAAACAAAACTGGGCTGGGTAAGATGGAAAATTGTGAGGAAGTAGTGACTAGTGGCTAGCTTAATTTTGTAAAGATATTCCGTTGTGTTGGGTGCAAGACTTGATTGGGTCCAAAACAAAATATTTGATTATCTATTAATGTCTACATTACTTACAGCACTTTAAAACATTTAAAGATAAAAGGTTGAGGTTATTTAAAAATAAAAAATACCTAATCCTGATTCGTACGTGTTTATTATAGAATTTTATCAAACACACATGTTAAATTACATACATGAGGCCAAGTATAAAGATTATTCCTTCTATACTTGCCGAAATAAAGCTGCAAATACATATGTTAGGTAGGTACTATTAAATATAAGTTAAATCCAAGCAAAAACTAAGATAAGGCACTAACTTTAATCAAACAGAACTCGGAACAAAACAATTGTACATCTCAAACGTTGTGGCGCGAGAGCATAAGACTGTCAAAAAATGCTAGGGCTGCGCCCAGTATTGCAATCGACTAGGGATGGGATGGTAATCGCCGCTTATATCTTCACATCTAACAATACTTACTATCTACTGCTTACTGAGTTTAATCTTGTTAGTTATAACCATAACATTTCGACTAGCTCGATGGCGTATTCGGTAGTGAGCCTGCCCCATGCGCCAAGAGTTGTGGGTTCGATCGCCACCCAGGACAAACATTCGTGTGATGAATACTTGTGTTTGTTCTGTGTCTGGGTGTTAATATTTAAGTATATATTTGTAATACCATTGTTGATTCTGATATCCTTGATATGATAGTGCTTAAGCTACTTACCTCGGAGTCAGATCAATGTATGTGATGTCGTCAGATATTTATTTATAACCCTCCTCTTTAGGGTTAAAGATATTTTTGCAAGACCGCTGAATGTTTTGCTCTTTGGCGGCAATTATCCCATGTGTAGACACAGGGAGCTGTCTCCGATGAAGCGGATGATCCATCCGCCATAATTACATCGGCTCTTGTAGTTTAGGGCTATATATAATCAGACAAGGGTGAGCTGTGTGCTATTTACACTTTTAGAAATTTTATATTCTATTCAATATTTAAAACATATCAACATATCATCACCTTAATCCCTGAAGGGGTGGGCACAGTTAAAAGAGCAGCTAGCGGATTTAACCACTTTGACTGGCTCGATGGCGCATTCGGTAGTGACCCTGCCCCATGCGCCAAGAGTTGTGGGTTCGATCCCCACCCAGGACAAACATTCGTGTGATGAATACTTGTGTTGTTTCTGTGTCTGGGTGTTCAATATACAATATATATTTAAGTATATAAGTGTTTGTAATACCACTGTTTCTGATATCCGTAACACAAGTGCTTAAGCTATACTTACCTCGGAATCAGATCAATGTATGTGATGTAGTCTGATATTTAATTAAAAAAAAAACTTTTATCTTAAATTAAAATGGGTTGGGTAAAATGGATTGTTATTGTGTACATTATATTGAGAATATTGTGTTTATTTTTAATGGAGTTTGTAGGGAGGTCTTTTTCAATTTGAATAGTCAAACTAGAAATAGTCAAAATAGAAGAATGTTTTGAATAATCAAAATAACTCCACTCATAAAAGATTGAGGCATGCATTAAAATATATAATAAATTACCCTGACTAACACCCCAATAACCTAGTTCCTAACTTAGCACGTGCTTGTGCTATGGATACTACGTGAACGGATAGACAAACTTAAATACGTTTATAAGCATCCATGACCATGTAAAGTGTCCATAGTCCATCAAACATTTGACCCATGCGGGATTCAAACCTGGCCATTCCAACGGGCTTGTTGATATGAATAGCTTTAGTCTTTCCAGAGCCAGTTGCATATTACGTATCTACATCTTCATATACATATGGCCAAGGCCTTGTAATTCAAAACAGCTTTTCGTTGTGCTTGATATGAAAGGACTTTGGTAATTGTCAGGTCGCTGTCGGGAATAAACGGGAGTTGATTGGGATTCATGTTGGAACTTTGGAAACTTGGCTTCCGACCTCTAAATTGGATACTGCGTTTGACATATTGCTGTGCTCAAAGACTAAGCACCGGTAAACTGAAGAATGAACTAAACCTGACAAATTCTAGTTTCCTCGTAATAACATACAAGCAATATCATACAAGGAAGTTATTATATCTAAGGAAAGGATATTTGTATTTTAAATGAATTCTTTAACTGACTGTAAAATATACCTGTACTTACGTAGTAACTATTCAGTAATCTGTGCCTGTACATACATAGATTGTAGGTGTATAACAAAGCAGTATCCGTTACCAACGTCAATATTTACAATTAGACATGGATGAACAAAGCATCAGCACAGTCCCTGACTCTGGCGCATCGCGCTGCGTCAGGTATTTGAGTTAACTTAAAATAATGTATTTTACTTTAGCATAATGTACCCGAAGAATTCTGTTAAATAGGTTCAACTTAATATCAAAATACCGAATATTATGTTTCAGAAATGAATTTGATGATACATTTTTATTAAATATATTTTAAAAAGTTACAAAAAATGACTCTTAGTCGACATTATTTCCAGCAAGTCCAGCTACAAGTTTAACAATAAGTCCAAAGTTTTCTCTTAAGTTTGACAGAATGCGAGTTTTATCTACTGAACCGATTAGAATATGATGTCATTATGGCACCATAGTAGTAGTCTATGAAAACTGAAATGTCAACTTGTAGCGTTTAAGCGGAATTTATACGAGTTGTTTTAAAAAGTAATTTTATTTTTAAATTAAACAATTTTGCTTACGAAAAAGACTTTTACGAATAAAATGTAAAATATGTCCCATGGCACTTTAAAATGAAACGGGTTGAGTTGTGACGGGTTAATCGCGGCACTTGTTTAGATCAACTTCCTCCAAGATCAACCAAGAATCACGCAGCTCACCACATGTTTAAGTGCATTGTCAGGTGTAGGGAGAAAAGTCCAAGTTTTGAATACCTGCATCATTGTTTACCGTTACAGTATATAACTGGTCCGTTGGTCGAGTAGTCTGAGACCCGCCCACGAAACCGAGAGTCGCGGGTTTGAATCCCGCTAGGGGCAAATGTTTCGTATGATAAACATGGACATTTGTACTCGAGTCATGGATATTTATAAACGTATTTAAGTATGTCTATCCGTTCACCTAGTATCTATAGCACAAGCACAAGCTTAGTTTGGGACTAAGGAATTGGTGTGTCAGTTTGGAGAATTTATTAATTTATTGAGATCAATTTAAAAGCAAAAACGGGCTTTGAAAAAATTTTTTGTGCAACTTGTTTCGCCATCGCTTCTGACGAACACAAGTCTCCACTTTCTTTGATATATTACACTCAACCATAATAGGTAGCTCGGTAAACGCTGTGTGACCTAGGTGCATCCAGGGTTTGACCTAGATCTCGGAAAGACCTAGATATTCTGTATCAGAGTAGTTTCGGCACAAATTTTGATGAACATTATAAATTGAGGTACTAACAAGAACACTCCTTCATTGTTGGATTAAATATGAAATGCGGATAGTTATCATTAAATGTATCCGAGATATAACCTAAGCCTAATTTAATATGTATATCACGAAATAGAAAAAAAAAGAAGGACTTCATCACACATTGACTAAATAAGTGCTCCAAATGACAGATATCCGATATCTGGTATCCTTAAGTATCTCACTCACACATACATAAACTTGGCTTCACGCTATAGTATGACAGCGTGGTGTCCTTCTTTTGTATAAAAAAAATATATATATTCTATTTGAATGCTCTATCTGAAACTAGGCTTACACTCTAAGTTGCTTGATGATCCAATCCATTGTAAAACCAAAGATTTTTAAAATGTGTCTAAATGAAGCGGTAATATAAGTATACACACTTAGCTTGTAACTAAGAATTTTGTGTATCAGTCTGGGAATTTATTGGGCAGCAAGCCCCTTTAACCACATCATCTCCCTAGCGTTATGTCCCGTGTTTAGACGGGGTCCGCTTAAACCATGATCCAGGATTTAGCGAGTCTGGTAATTACATTGAAGCGACTGCCGATCTGACCTTCGTAACCCTAAGATAGGGGAACCAGACAATTTTTGGATCATGGTTACAAATCCAAAGTTGTTTGAATTTGCAGTTTTCATCACGATGTTTTCCTTCACCGTCAAGCTAGTGGTATAAATACGTACATAGACTTGAAAAATCCAGAGGTACCTGACCGGGTTTGAACCCGCACTCCTCGGTTAAGGGGCGCGTGTCCTTACCATTGAGCTACCACCACTCAAGCCCCATTAACCACATTCAGCCAAAAATAAATCTGGGCTGGGTTCGATGGAAAATTGTGAAAAAGTAGTGACAAGTGGCTAGCTTGTCGCCTACACAATCACATACCCAAAACTCTATATACTATTTAGTCGTAAGTAATAACTTTATATTATTATGATAGTACGTTTGCAGCAGGTCACTAAGTTAGTATTTAAAGCTGACCCGTTCTGTTAGTGCTTACTTATGACCTAGATCTGGCTGTCGGAATCGAAGTCTGAATGTGGAACAGTCGGCTGAGGTCGAATCGTTTATGTTCGGAGTGATATGTTTATTTTGTTAACTTTATACTAGAAAAAAAAAACCATGGTTTAATAAAATAGTCCTTAGTAGACTTGGTATTGCACAACAAGGCCACTGTTTTTCCCGCGGATATAAATTTTTACGGGTAGAGCGGTGGTAGCTCAATGGTTAGGACACGCGCCTCTTAACCGAGGAGTGCGGGTTCAAACCCGGTCACGTACCTCTGGATTTTTCAAATCTATGTACGTATTCTTACTACTAGCTCAACGGTAAGGGAAAACATCGTGATGAAACCTGCAAATTCAAACCATTTTGGATTTGTAACCATGATCCAAAAATTGTCTGGTTCCCCTATTTTAGGGTTACGAAGGTCAGATCGGCAGTCGCTTCAATGTAATTACCAGGCTCGCTAAATCCTGGATCATGGTCTAAGCGGACCCCGTCTAAGCACGGGTCATAATGCTAGGAAGATGATGATGATAAATTTTTACGGGACAAACACTCTTAAGGGACGTTTGGCGTATCAAATAATGTGAAAAAACGGTAATTCCCAATAAAAAAAAATATTATAAAGTAATATATATTAAATCATACATACATACATAACATCACGCCCATTATCCCCGAAGGGGCAGGCAGAGTCAAAGGGGCAGCATGCGCTTTCAACCACATTCAGCCAAAAATAAAGCCGGGCTGGGTTAGATGGAAAATTGTGAAAAAGCAGTGACAAGCGGCTAACCTGTCGCCTACACAATCACACACCCAAAACCCGATATACGATTAGTCGCCTTTTACGACATGCTAGGCAAGAACCACAGTTTTTTTTTGTCCCAAATCAACATGGGACAAGTCCCAGACCAACATGGGACTAAATCATATCATTCAGTATTCAAAATACATTATATCATTCAGTAATAAAAAAAAATCTTGTGTGTTTTATTTTAAGGACCGAACTATTGACTTTTTTTTCGAGATCAGACAAATTGGAACCAGGACTCCGAAACACTAGGTAGGAACCTAGGGCTTTGCAGTGCACGAAGGTTACATAGGCAGTTGCTAATCCTAACGGCATCCCTACGGCACATAAAGGTCAGAAGCAGTGGCGTGACTACAGCGTGGTGAGTAGGTAAATCGCCATAGGCCTCCAGCCGGAGCCCCCCCCCCCCCCCCCCCCCCGGTCAGAGGAGAATCCCAGCTTCTTTACAGCTATATATTCAGCTTCTTTATAAGGTCGGTATAGTGGCACCACTGGTCGGAAGACTAAGATCGTGATGATTATATTATAATCGCCATATTTTAATAACGATAAGTTCGTTTAGTCACGTTAAAGATGTTTTAAGTTATTCTTAGTATACTTTCCAATTTAGAATATTAATTAGTTTGAATTTTGTACGTAGTATATATTATTACTCTGTGGAATTATTTACAGACCACCGTGGAATTACTCTATAACAAAACTACTTTGAAGCGACGCCATCTTGTTTTGTTATTGATTTAATCAGTCTATCATCACTGTCTATCTCTCTCAGTGTATATCTGTATACTTTGTGCAATATTTCTACCACAAAATTAAATTGCCAGCCAATAACATTGGCTAGGGTCAGTCTGAAATCAAATGTGTAAAGTAGTAAATGAAAACCGTGTATGTAACAGGTTATATTTTATTATGTTATTAGCTTCGCCCGCGGTTTTACTCACCGTAGTTTACGTTCCCGTAGGAATACGGGGAGAAAATATAGCCAATATGATAATAAATAAATATCAGGCTATATCAAATACATCGATCTGACTCCGAGGTAAGTAGCTTAAGCACTTGTGTTACGGTCATCGGAATCAATAGTGGTACTTATTACAGATTTATACTTAAATATTCAATATTAACACCAAGACACAGAACAAACACAAGTATTCATCATACGAATGTTTGTCCTGGGTGGGGATCGAACCCCCAAAATTTTAGCGCATGTAGCGCATGTGCGCGTGGTAGATGAGTCTGGGTCTTCCGCGGGTCCTACATCCTTCCACTTTCACATTGTACCTATATCTGATTAATCAATCTTTCGTCATCCATTCTTTCCACATGTCCGAACCACCGGAGCATGCCTCTTCTTACCTTGACTCCGACGCTGTCTTTCAGACCGACTCTTTCTTACAACATCATTCCGAACGCAGTCTGTGAGCGATACACCGCAGAATTTCCACAGCGCACGCATCTCGACCGCGTTTGTTCTAATTTCATGCTCTTTCTGCCATACCCAACTCTCGCTTCCATATGTAAGCGTAGGAATCAGCACCGCATTGTGTATTTTTATATTGAATTCTGTTTTCTTCTTTGGTACTTAACCTGACGGGCGGAATCCCCGAAAGGGTAGGCCTAAGGCAAAAATAAAATAAGATGTTATAAAGATAACAAAGCAGAATAGATGGAAGGAAATTGTATATGTATATAGCATTTACCAGGGGTAGATACTCCGCCGATGTTGAGAGAAGAGTGAATTTAAAGGTGAAAGGTAAAGAGTGAATGGATCGTTAGGAAAACTTGGTAGGGAATACAAGCTTAATTGCCCAGCTCGCGATATACGGTGCTGATTGCCCTTCAGACCATCTTTTTTTTTTATATCGTCAATCTCATCATCTTCCTAGCGTTATGTCCCGTGCTTAGACGAGGTCCGCTTAGACCATGATCCAGAATTTAGCGAGTCTGGTAATTACATTGAAGCAACTGCCGATCTGACCATCGTAACCCTGTGCTAATTTATATCCGAATATAGAAAAAAAAAAACAAAATCGCAGTTACAATTACACAAAAAGTACCGTACAACCTTTTTCATGAAGCGCAAGTGATGGGTTAACCCTGTCTGCGAATTCGGGCCCCCTTGACCCCCCGGTTGAAACTGGACGTGATACGCAAATATGCCCGTACATTTCCAGTAATCCTTCATTTTGCAATTGACATGACCATGATTTTTTAAAAGCGTAAATGTATCCATTTTATCCAAATACAAATTAGATTCAAAATATCCTTATTTATCTACAGTTATGAATAATCCGTAGGTATAAAAAAATATTTCCACCGGTTGGGAAAGTATATTAGTATATTAATTTAAGAAGAAACCGGCAAGCCATATTATATAATTCATTAAAAGACTTATTTAAAATAAATTAGTTCATATCTTAAAACTCATTTCATCCCGCCCACAATTCGTAAATTCTATAGGAAATTTTATTGGGTAGACTTTACATTTAAGCCAAAGGTAAAAAATATCATCCCTGAAATCTTTCTACAAAAAACATACGAAGTGCACGTTGATTCTAATTAAAATAGATAGAAATATAAGCATGAATACCAGATAGTCCCATGTTGGACGGGGAGTTAAAAATAATGTGCCAACTGTGTTTCTTGCCTAGCATGTCGTAAAAGGCGACTAATGGTATATGGAGTTTTGGGTTTGTGATTGTGTAGGCGACGAGCTAGCTACTTGTAATTACCTTTTACATTTTTTCATCTAACCCAGCCTATTGTCCCATGTTGGTCTGGGAATTAGAAAGAATGTGCCATCTGTGGTTCTTGCCTAGCATGTCGTAGAAGACGACTAATGGTGTATCGGGTTTCGAGTAGATATGTGATTGTGTGGGTGACAGGCTAGCCAGTTGTCGCCACTTTTTCACAATTTTCTATCTAACCCAGCCCAGTTTTGGTTCTGGCTGAATGTGGTTAAAAGAGCCTCCTGGCTCTTTGACTCTACCTACGATTTTGGTCGTGATATTATGTATGTATGTATTGTATGAATACCAGCTATCTAATTAAGTTTAGGTCATTTTAGCGTAAATAAGTAGCAAACGTCTATAGATAATTACAAATGCTCACATTAGAAGTAGGATTAAATTTTTGACTCGGTTCTATTATCGAAAATATTTTGTCATATTTTATTCAGACGATAACATTAAATCCGGATTTAACCGGGTTATTTTAAGTTCTCTCTGACGTCACGTGAGATCGGGAGGATCCTCATCCTCCGCTCCGCCGGAGGGATGACGCGAGAGGAGAATGTGTTTTTAGATATTCTTACTCGGTGATTTATAGCACGTTAAAATGATATAATGAGAAAGCTTGTCTCAATATAAACGTCGGATTAAAAACAAATCGTTAAAAATTAATGCCCTCGCACAGCTGTTTGACATCTCATACGGAGAGGATGGACAGACATACATTGTTTAAACTAGACTAGCAATTTGCCCTGGTTTCGACTGGAGTAATGAATACCTTTGTAAATTGCACTGGGCCATATTATGTTCGTTAAATATACATTGGACATACCTACCTTTATGTTTGCTGATAAAAGTTGAATATTTCAGTATTGTGATACAACAATATTTGTGTTGTGCCTGGCTGCTTATAGTACCTTTAGTTTTGTTTTCATTCTAGTTAAATATTAAATTTCATTACAATAATTTAATAAAAATTAATATCTTTATTTACCGACTTCATATATATAAAAAAATTCGTGCCACAGTGTTAGATGCCATACTCGTCTGAAACGGCTTAACTGATTTCGATGGAATTTTATATATTGTAGTGTAGAATAGGTTATAGATAACAACCACTAAGTGGTAAGAGTGGTCCACCCTAAAGCTATAACTTGAGAACGGCTTTACCGATTTCGCTAATACTTTTTTACTTGTGTTCGTTATTGTCAAGTGAAGGTTCTTATGAAAGTAAAAGAAATTAAAGTTGCGCAGTAATAATAAAAAAATAGGTATTTAAAATCCTAGAACGGGGCGTTACGAAGTGCGCTGGGTCAGCTATAATTTCTATATAATTATTAACAAACTGACCGTAACAAAATTATAAGGTAAATTATAACTAGATCAGATAGGTCAGAAACACATAATTTCCCGTTTAATCGGACGTAGTAAAGAGTGTATAAACCTACCTAGATAATAAGTTGCGTTTAAATTCGATGTGGCTATAAAATAAAGGACTCGTACTTCTAACGTGCCTGTCACGTAGGCACGCATTTAATAACAAAATCCTGTTACCGTAAAAAAAAAAACATCATCAACGCTGCACTCAAACGTCGACATAGAAACAAAAATTAAATTAATTTCAGTATTCCTCAGATACGTTAATTCTACATATTTTGGCATTCATAGAGCCCGCTCTCGCTAAAATTCTAATTATGGAATCCTGTCGACATATTTATTTAAATTTCTAATTCGCAGTAAATATCAGACGCGCTTAGAGACAATGGGTTGTGTTCCCGCGCGATATTTTTCAAGATGGCGGACATGTGTCAGAATGCAACTGCGTGTAAAAAAGAGATTGTTTATTTCAGTATTGTGAGAGGAATCGATAGTTTCGAATTGGAGGGGCGGGGGACCTAGTCTAGCCTAGGTTACCAGTTCCTGGAATTGGGAAGGGCGACGGCAATGACAGAGGGGTCGGCGGCGAAAGGGATGCTTTCATTTCACGTATCTACTGTTGGCCGAACGGGTAGGTATTTAAATTTTATTGGGGCTATTTTTGTAGTGAGAGTTTAGTCTGGTATTGTATATATTACGGGATTTTGCGAAAATGCAATGATTTTTTTGCATGTTTCTACGTTATTCATCGCTTTTTTAGAATGATAAGATGCTTGTTCAACATGGACAAAGAGAAGATAATATAACATCAAGCCCATAATCCCCGAAAGGATAGGCAGAGTTAAAGGGGCAGCTGGCTCCTTTAACCACATTCAGACAAAAATAAAGATGGTTTCATATTCGCGTATTTGACGTATCACTTAAAATTATAGGAGACCGAATAAACTGGCTCGTATTATATTTTTGTCTCATATTTTATTTTAATTGAGTCACTGTGAAATGCACAAAAAATAGATGTCGTAAATGATAGATTAAATAAGTACTGTAAGACATTTTGACAATTCATTAAAAGCTAGGCCTGTCAGATATTCTGTTACGGGAAACATGAGATCGACATTCCTGTCTCTCATTCTTTATCTGTCTTAAAAAATATTATAATGCTGTTGATAGTTTTACGAAATTTTAAAAATAACATTTAAATTCCACGAGTACCAAATTATTATTTACTACGTAAAACACATGACGTCATAAGCTGCTAAAGCCATACAAATAAATGAATAATTTTGTTAACCTTTTATTTTTCAAAGCTGTGTAAGCAAAAAGGATTTAACTGTGAAATGGCTCTTTTACTAAAACATCAACTTTACAGTTAAATTCTTGCTCTTAATAAGTAGTTGACGACATTTTTAGTATTCAATACGGTCTATATTAATTACTCTAATCATATTTTCGGACTAGCTCGATGGCGCATTCGGTAGTGACCTTGCCCCATGCGCCAAGAGTTGTGGGTTCGATCCCCACCCAGGACAAACATTCGTATGACGAATACTTGTGTTTGTTCTGTGTCTGGGTGTTAAATATACAATATTTAAGTATATATTTGTAATAACACTGTTGTTTCTGATATCCGTAACACAAGTGCTTAAGCTACTCGTACTTACCTCGGAATCAGATCAATGTGTGTAATGTAGTCTGATATTTATTATTTATTACTTTTATTTATTTTGTGTCATAATTTATTTAAATAGTAAGGACCAAAACTAACCAATCCATCCATTTAATTTAATTTAAATGGCGGACTAAATTCGCCGTTAAGACGTCACATGCTCACCCCATTTATAACGAGGTGAAAAGTTGAGCGCATCTATCGTGTGTGCACTGAGATATCTCCTTGATACCTCTGACGGGGCTTAGGCGGCTTACAGACGAGCCACTAACGGTTATTGAGGCGGACAGTCCCCTGCCTGTCGGTGACCGTCACCTGCTGTTGCTGACGTACTGCCTTATCGTATAGTTCCATTATATAATCTCTAAGCTTTTAGCCCTGGTGTGCGTACACATGTCATCATGCCACGTCATGCGTCAGTTACTGAGAGCGACAGCCATTGGCGTCATTCCCCTGCCATTAGTGTCAGTCATCTGTCAGCACAAGCGGTCGTAGGCATGTCGCTTGAAATACGTCAGTCTCCTGAAGTATCAAAAAAAGTCGTATATGTACAGTCGTATATGTACATATATGTTGTCGCTCGTCTGAAAACTCCCTTGCGTTAACGATCTCGCATATAAACCCGACCTAGCTCAACGTGCCGAGGGTACCACAGTGCGATGTCTGATATATTATAATTGCTGTTTCTCCGCTAATTCACTGCGCGAGACATTCAAATTAGATCTCCCTCCCTGTTTGACGTTCCTGCGGTTCGCTTGAAGGGTTGAATATTTGTGTAGGTATTTAAAGGTTAGTAAGTACATCTTTTAGTGTTAACGTGATAGTGCTGTAAGTATTTTTGAATCTGTAGTATTTAGAGATGTTTCTATATACTAATTACAGATATTTGTTAAAACCTTTTTTTTATGTTGATCAAGCAAGTTGAGCAATGTATGCATTTAATTTTTAATTTTTATTTTTACCTAATTGAAGTTCTATAATTAAATCAAACGCCCATTAAATTCCGACTTCAGCAAAAGTTAGTTAGTTAGTCAGTTATTGCTTTAGTATATGTGCGATACATACATCGGTTTGTCATAGTGAGAACGCTTTTAAAAGACATCTCAATGTCGCACTTGTTTCCTTTAAAAGAACTTGACGTTTTCGAAGCAAAAAGATTTCAATTCCGAATACCTACAACACGTCACTATGCAATTTACAGTTCGAAAGGCGTTTGCTGCGAAGTGCACCGAGGGGAAAATTGCATTTTATTGCGTTGCAAATATATGTGGTCGTGGCCAAGATAGCAGCGGGAAGAAGCGGCATTGGGAGCAGTAAGGCTGGTTTCAGAGTCACGCTGGCCGCCTAAGTGGCAAGCGTGACTCGTAATGTGTTTCTAATCAGCGCGGGAGTTTTTAAAATGGAACGGTCCAAGGCAACACCTTTTTTCTTACTATACCACCTCGCCTCTGGGGGACGAGATGGTTATGTGGGACTCCCAGGAACCTCTGCATTAGGAGACCCTCTCTCCGGCCAAGATGGTAGCGGCCGGGGTATACCCACTAAAACTCCGTGGTGCATCCTCCACGCCGACTGAGGCTTCGCGGGTGCCCCTAAGGAATCCTTCGCTAGGCCTCAGCGTCAGCCCGCTATCGGGCGCCTGCGCTAAGGTTGGTGACGAACGGACCGGAGGGCCGTTAATTGCGAGTCAGAGCCCTGACCCGCTGGACCCACCAGAAGAGATATGCTAGGACATCCAGTACGTCTCCTCCGCCCAAGAATCAGACGCCGTTCGTCAGAACTCTGACGATGTGGGGATATATCTGCAGAGATCCCTCGACCCAACACAACGCATCCTAAGTGCGCCTTAGCCAGGTTGCCGAGGATAGGGAGGCGAGCAACGAAACACTCAGCTCCTCCTCTTCCTCGGCAATCCTCGTCCGACCGCAGACAGACAGATACGAAAAGCTGCGTTCTTAGCCCCTCGTGCATTTTACTTGCATCACGGCTAAGTTGGGAATTCGCAATAGCTATAGAAAATTAAATAGCACACACAGAGCTAACACCTTTTGACCGCTGTATTAATCATCAGGTTAAAAAGTTGATATTTTGTATATTGTCAGTTGGTTTAGGACTTAAAAAGAATGTGCTAACTCGCACCGAGCAATGGAGAAACAATATAAGGTACATAAGTAGTGATTTCTAACGGCACTGACTTTTAGAAAAAGTGAGTAAAGCATCAAGTGATAAAAGCCACAAAAACAACAAAATGAAAAACAATTTCGTACTGAAAAAAAAAACGGTTTAATAAATATATTAGATATTGTTATTTTTATTAATACAACCTTACTAAAACGTTTCACAACATACTAAATAGGCCATTTGCCCGAATCAAAATCGCCACCGCTTCCCCTTACCTACTCCGCGCTCGCGTCTCAGCTGCAGCCTAAGAAATATCCAGAAGAGGACCTTCTGCACTCGGCACAGCTCTCTGTCGCGAGTGCATACATGTTTGCGTCGCATCAAAATGCCCGACTCGGTTATTTCCTTTGACCGTCAAACGAATAGTTTGTATTTTTCCTCCCTAATAGGCAATTCGAAGTATCTTTATGTAGTTTTCTGAGACATGTTTCATGTGTAGGACAAAGGGGTTTACTGTCATGTTCGACTCACAGGTATGGCTAAGATTACAGAAACTAAAATGATAAAATTTCAGTTTTGACCTAATTTATTCGCGTTTTCGCTAAGCTATTAATTTGGTGCTTTATTACAATCTAGGGTCAAATAAATTGTCTTTATTAGTGTGTGTTCAGAAAGCATTTGTAAATCGTCAAATTGACTATCAAAACAACAATTTAGCATTTAGATAAATACCTATTATCACAACCATGTTAATTGTGAATAGTCAAAAAAAGATATAAAAGCTTAAAGATTAGATACTATAAATAAATGAACTAATAAATGTTCTAAAAAATAACTTCGGGTTGTTCAGTGTTTCGTCCCACAGACTTTCGTCCCAAAAGGACGAATCACTGGATCCAAAAAATATATTATAATTCGTACTGCGATTCGTCCCATTGTTGTTTTTTTTTCGCATTTTTAAGCAATTTTTTTTAAAGTAATATCAGAGATACCTAAGGTACCTAAGGTACCTGTAGGTACCTAAAACTATCAGATTTTTAAAAAATCTTCTTTTAGTTAAACATCATTAACAAATTAAACATCTCTAGTATAAAAAAGGCAAACAAACCCGTCCTACTGAGCCTACTCACGCAAATCCATTAATTAATTAACAATTGGGTCAACATTTCTATTCTGATAGCAGAACTAGGTCCCAGTTGGTTTTTAGACTATCGATCATCGGTTCCGTCCATATTACATGCACCTTGCCAGTGCACTCAGCTTCACCTAATTATTCATGAAAGCATCAGCCCGTTAAGGCCAGACCCCGATGTAGAAATAATTACGGTATAATCACAATGTTACTAAGGTAAAAACATTGTTAAATTCTATGGGCAAATAACCAAAAATCAATCCTATTTATTAAATTTGTGGGTTTTGAAAATGTATGTTCAAATAAAAAGGAATTGCTGAAATAAATGCGGTAACGTATTCAATTAATTCAATGTTTTTGCACTCAATCCTCATAATAAAGTTTAAGTTATTTTTGTTTCACGTATTAAAATAATCTTAGGCAAACAATGCGAGTCCTGTAATTCTGTTTACCTAGTAATTGAATGAAAACGCTACAAATTGCATAACAATCAAACTGGATCTCAACCTAATGAGCCTTTTGTCTGCTCAATTATGGTCCAAGAATGATATTATAAATAGATTAATGACTTTGTATATAATTTGTTACGTGGCATATAAAACATCAACCGATCATAAATCTATCGACAATTCATATAGTAGAGTACCTTTCATACATAAAGAAAGTACCATTTTCTTACATTATTATTCGGTACATACATGATATTACGCCCGTAATCCCCGAAGGGGTAGGCAAAGTCAAAGGGGCCGGAGCCCCTTTAACCACATTAAGCCAAATATAAAATTAGGGCTAAGTTAGATGAAAAATTGTGAAAAAGTAGTGACAAGTGGATAGCTCGTCGCCTTCACATCCAAAACCCGATATACGATTAATCGCTATTTACGGCAAGCTAGGCAAATTCTTTTCAAGTCCAAGAACATAGGACATTTACTTGCATTATTATAAAATTTATGCTAATTTGTGTATCGTGAGACTTTTGAAAATGTTACTAAATATAAATAACTAGCAGCGCCCCGCGGTGTTAACCGCGTAAGTAGTTCCTGTTCCCGTGGTAATACGAAGATAAAATATACCCTATGTTATTCCCTTAAAAATAGCTTTCCATTGGTAAAATATTTTTTTTAAAATCAGTCCAGTAGTTTCCGAGTCTATTTAATTTAAACAAACAAATAATTTAATCTTACCCCTCTGTAATATTAATATGATTTACACACATTATCTCCTCATTTACTCTCCTCGCATAATAATATCTGACATCGCTCACTGTAGCGTGACATGTAGGAATGAAAATACAATTCACAGTATGTAGAATGAATTCGCTGTAAGACTTGGGAACGAATCAAACTGTGCCTTTTGTATGATCAGTTTTCAAACTTAACACTTTAAAAGTGCTACTTGAGGGTGGTATTCTATAATGACAATGGTTTAGAAACTAAAAGAATTTTCAGTTGTAGCCCGCGATTCTAGTTGCAGTACTGCAAATAAGTATTGCAACGCGGGCTCGGTGTGTGTTGTACATTGGCTACTTCCCATAGTAGTGAGCGAAAGCTCACGCATGTGAATATATATATATACGGCATAATGTACTTTTTAATATTTTTATTCAAAAGTATGCTAGCGTGCGGTTTAAGAGGGTAAATTCGCCCGCTATGAATAAGGTAGGGTGGCGCAGGGGAAGCGTGCTGGGCAACACCCCAGAGGTCCGTGGTTCGAATCCACGTCCTACCGCGATGAACGCAATCGAATATCATTGATATCTTTTTGTTTTTTTTAAACGCAAATGCAACTATAATAATACATCTTTTAACAAGTTTGATTATATTTATTGATGAAAACCGTATCAAAATCGGATCATTAATTTAGAAGATAGGTGGGAACATTACTTTGCACAAATGCACACGCAAACATCTCTCACCGTCCTCCTGCTCCGTCCGTCTTGGGTAATAAAATACGATTAGTTGGACAATTGGTTTTAGAAACTAAAAGAATTTTCAGTTGTAGCCCGCGATTCAAGTTGCAGTACTGCAAATAAGTATTGCAACGCGGGCTCGGTGTGTGTTGTACATTGGCTACTTCCCATTGTAGTGAGCGTAGTGCTCACGCATGTAAATATATATATACGGCATATATATATTTTTCAATATTTTCATACAAAAGTGCGCAGCGTGCGGTTTAAGAGAGCAAATTCGCTCACTTTGTCTAAGGTAGGGTGGCGCAGTGGAAGCGTGCTGGGCAACGCCCCAGAGGTCCGTGGTTCGAGCCCACGTCCTACCCATCATTGATAACTTTTTGTATTTTTAAACGCAAATATAACTATAATATTACAATCTGTTAACAAGTTTGATGATTTATTGATAAAATACGCGGTCGAACATGTAAAGTTGACATTTTAAAATTGAAATCATATAAACTTGAAAGTGTACCTATAATTTTTATGCGTACCTGCCACCTCAATGACAATACAAAAAAATTCTAATCGGATGATGAATCCAGAGCTGGTGGTTAGTAGATATCACCATATCTTGAGAAATAATACATTGCGATAGAGAACTGTTGTCGAATATATAAATATAAATATATACAATAAAATATCAATAGGCTTACCTACTACTTCTTTGGTCCTTTTCAAAGTACAAAAAAAAAAACTAAGTAGGTTAATACTACACTAGCGGTCCGATCGCGCGGGTAGACGTTACTAATATGTAGTAGTTTTTAGTATATTCGTAGTGTTTTGGTGTTAGACCGCTTGAATTTATTTTCTCGGAAATACTTTTTAATTTTGCGATAATTAGGATTATAACATTAAAACAGTATGGTGTTAAAGGCTATATTATAATGTGTACGAAATGCTTAAAGTGACTGACGCATTTAATTTAATAAGGTTTAATACTGTATCCGTCTAAATATCTTCTAAAAATACCATATTATATGTTTTTTTTAAAAGATGCCAACAATTATCGTCATTTTCAACTAGTTAGTTGTATTTCCGTTTAAAAAAACAAAAAGTTATCAATGATGGGTAGGACGTGGGCTCGAACCACGGACCTCTGGGGTGTTGCCCAGCGCGCTCCCACTGCGCCACCCTACCTTAGACAAAGTGAGCGAATTTACCCTGTTAAACCGCACGCTAGCGCACTTTTGTATGAAAATATTGAAAAATACATATATGCTGTATATATATATTTACATGCGTGAGCACTACGCTCATTACTATGGGAAGTAGCCAATGTACAACACACACCGAGCCCGCGTTGCAATATTGCAACTAGAATCGCAACTATATAGAACTGAACATTTTTTAAGTTTCTAAAACCAATTGTCATTATAGAATACCACCCTCAATTAGCACTTTTAAAGTGTTTAGTTTGAAAACTGATCATACAAAAAGATATTCAGTAGAGACTACTGAATATCCGTCACACATGTGTTTCATAAACAGGAGTTAGCCAGACATCCCAATTGGTGTCGTCCTTTAAGAATGGTCTAATGGTTTTAACATGAGCCCTTTTAACATCCTGGAAGTTTGTGGATTTTCACCATCAATCTCTAAAGGTCAGCCTGTATACAGGGGCGGAGCTAGGTAGCCCAGGGCCGCGGTACAAAATTAGGGCCCATAATGTGAAATGTTTGGGTTTCATAGTTCTGAGGTAGTGTAAATGTAATACAACTGATATGATTTGAAGACTGCAAGAAATATACAAGCGTTTGACTAAACTTTGTTTGAAATTAGCTAAGTATAACTTATATTCTTCATGCTCACTTAATTGCGTCTGGGGTTGTGGCGTTATTTGATGGGTCGTTACATTCCCTCTGATATGGTTGAGTGAAACAATGGCTGACACATACGTCATGCTTGTGCACAGGTGCCACCTTTGGGGGCTGGTCTGCTCTAGTTAATCTTACACTTTTATTGTTATCATATTATGTCATCTCCCACAGTCATTGATTGTACGATTTGGTTTAGAACTTTACAAAAAAAGTGTATATTACTCATGTATATTTTGACGCTGAAAAAAGTAACTACCGAGTTTCTTGCCGGTTTCTTCTCGGTAGAAATAACATTTGGAACCGGTGGTAGATTCACATTGCTCTACAGATTTTTGTTAAATTGACGATTTATAAGTGCTTATTTGAGGTCTACATAAATAAAGACATTTTGAATTTGGAATTTCAATTTTTATGGGATAATGTTAATTAAGTTTGGCAAGGGGCGTGTGAGGTTACTCTATTAACTAGTGTGCTTTTGAGGGATTTTGAAAAATGCATTCTTGCAAGGCCATGGTAAATCAGCTAAGCATTATTAAAGTGACCAATTTACCTGTAGATAAAACGGGATCAGTAAAAACATTTGACTCTCGAGCTTTTTAAACAATTTGGAGTCCAAAACCTTTTTACGGACACTCGAGAGCACATAATCACATAATCGCGGACAGGCAATGTCTGGACAACCATTGTCAACAAAATCCGGTTACTGATATACTGCAATACTTGTGAGTCAGCATCCGAGTCCTCGTCGTAGCTCCGGGCCCGATGCACTCCACCCTAGCTCCGGCTCTGGTTCGCTCTGTTAATGCAACCCTCACCTGCCACCCCAACATCCCCACTTCCTGGCTTGCTGTGCCTATCTATTCAGAGCCAGACTATCGATCTCGCCATTGCCACTCACTGATTGCATGTGCCACAGCTGGTTTTATTTTTAGTTCCATAAGTAAGGAAAACGTTCCGACCCATCAATGTCATTACTCAATTGCAGTGGGCTACGGTTCTCAAAGTGGGCGAGTGCCTTGGGCAGATTGCGGTTTAATTAACTGTTCGTGTGGGCGGCGAAAGGCACATTTTACGTCAACTCGTTACAGGACTATACTTGTTATATTGTAGGGGAATGCCGGGTAATGACGACCGGCGTAATCCCGAATGCATCTATTCTACTATGGTAGAAAGAGATCGTATTATTTTCTTTGTATCCATCTTAAGCATTACGCCACTCTTAGTGCCAGACAGCGACGCGGGAAGACCGGGCGCAAATGAATTTCACAATATTTTTGTATGTATTTCACGTAATTTAGCATAAAAACAACTTGTTGTAGGTTACTTAAATTAATAGTATAAAATTTTTGTTTTTCTGTTAGAATACTCACGATTAAAGAAGGTTTTAATGGCATTACTGCTACCGACTGAAGCTAACATAACCTAAGATTATTTTTTACTTTTTTTTATTTTTTGATACTGTCGGGCAATGGCGAACGGACATTGAGGGGTAAATTCAAACGTTAGCGATTACCTCTTTATAATTTGTATACTGTCGCACTATTTTTTTTTTAATAATTGGTTTTAGATGTCCCGATTTATTATGAAAACAGAAACAAAACATAAGCTAGCGGGAAAGTAAAAATTTAATAATAGGCTTCGGAAAATCTACTCAAATTGTTTTGGCGCCAAAAACCATAATTTATGATGATGAATATTAATAAGGTACAGCCGTACAATCAACGTCAGCAGGCCACCTACGTGTATATTTGAAGACTGAATAAAGATAATATGTGTTAGTTCGTATTTACCCGACGTCTGTCGGGTAAATATTAAGGGATAATAGATATTATTAGTGTAAACTTTTATTTAGAAATTATAAATTTAGATTCTTGAGTTTACTACTTAGACAAATAGTTTATTTTGCTTATAAAGCCAGAAATTTAGAGTCTTTGTCATAAATCTGCTATTTTATTTAAATTTTCCCGTGTTCGTAGTTACCCGGCTTTCCTATTTTATAATTATATAATGGACTCCAGCAATCTTTGACATACGTTTTATAAGCTGATTTGACTGACTGCACTTTTTATAAAAACATATATATATATATATATATATATATAAACACACACACACACATACATACACACATACAATCACGCTCAAATTCAGACGATAGCACATTTATATACGGACACGCATTATTACTTACAGACGCACATATGCTCGCACACACATGCACAAACGCATACAAATTCACACATCTGTAATTACTCATCGTGTAAACGCGTTCAATTCTACTTACTTTGATTCAGGGCCCATATCACAAAGAACTCCTTATGTGCTTAAAGCACGAGTTTCCGATACCTATTTCGCTTTGAGCAACCCTTAAAATCGGAGCCGACAATCCTTCATCCACAGTCCCGAACTGTCCACACTTACAAAGCCCCTATTAAGTTGTTACTTAATCAAAGATGTACCTATAAATAAACGGAAACAACGTCGCAGTAGGTCGGCCGGCTGCATTCGGGCTGCGCTCACAGCCGGCGGCGTCGCGCGAAAGTTTGAGAAGTCAGTCTAGGTATTGAATACTCCGCACAAAGTTCCGGCGTTGCAACTATTTCCGTTGACAACTTCACGGCAGCGGTGTCGTCAGTCGTACGTCTGTTTTTGTTTGTTTGTAAGATGCTCTGGTATTTTTACAAGAAGTTTTTGGAAAGACTGATTTTTGGTAGGCGGTGGTCGTTTCTGCATCTCTTCGTCAGTGCTGATGAGGTGAGCTGGTAGCATTTTTGTGTTAGAAAGTAGTTGGAGACTTAGTTTTTGTAGTTGTATTTATTGTCCCATGTTGGTCTGGGACTTAAAAATAATGTGCCAAGTTCTATGTTCTTGTCTAGCATGTCGTAAAAGACGACTAATGGTATATCGGGTTTTGGGTTATGTAGGCGACAAGCTAGCCACTTGTTACTTCTTTTTCACAATTTTCAATGTGGTTAAAGGGCCCTCCTGCCCCTTTGACCCTGCTTACCCCTCGGGGACTATGAGCGTGGTGTTATATTTGTTCCTATAGGGATAGTGCTGAGTCAGCGGTTTGACATTGCAAGGCCACGGCGAACCGTTACGGTTGCTTGGGCGGTTATAACGACGAACAATTTAAAAAAAATTATGTTCTATATTACTGGCCGTGACGTTTAAAAATGTCCATATATTCTTTAGACTGCCATTTTCATTTAAATTAGATATATTTTATGCTTTGCAAAAATATTTACTGTGTCATAATGAAAGTTTACTTCAAACAATTTATTTAAGTATTGATATACCTTTATTTTTTAACATAACTTTTGTGACTACTATACCACATTTCTGTGTCAGAATATCAAAAGTTCATCTCATTGACATTATAAATCAAATCAAATCAAAAAATATCTCTAAATCAAATATATCTTTACTTCTACACGTAGTTGTTAGAATGTGTGAGCCCCTACTTTTAAATTTGAAAAAAACTTGTATTAAAAAGGACTCCTCCCTTCTCTGTACATTAATCTATCTGCAGTGACATAGGAAGTTGCTAATTAATTTAAAATTTGTACAATTTGCAATCGAGGTCTTGTATACAAAAAATATAAAATAATGAAAATTATGCATGTGTGTAAACTAAAATTATGATATATAATATAATAATATATAAAATAATACTATCACATTAATTAAACTATGTCATTGACACTCTAGCTCGTGAGCATCAATAAAGTGTACCTCTCGCAGACTCGCCTGTGAGAGAGACAAAATTTTCCACCGATTTATAAGATTGAATTCGATTTTCCCCACTCGTCTCTTGGGAATGGTGCATTTCCTCTCTTATTTATTCGTTTATACTAAAGTTGTTTTGATAGATGAGAGCCGTTGCGTTCTGCAGTTTGTTTACATATAAATTACTGATGAACAATAATAACAGGCCTTAGTCGCGTTCGTGTTTGTTAGAATTTTAACTTAACCTAGTAACCTAGGTGAAAATGCAATCGATTAAGCGTGACTTACGTAATTTGATGACCATGTCGTATTTTCAAGCTCTAAAATGTCTGGATTCATTGTGTTTTAAACACTTTCTAACGTTTGATTAGGGATACTAATAAGCTCGGTGACAATGAAATGTTTGTGATGGAGGTAGAAGTCTAGGGCTTTGATTTAAGTGCAGTATCCATTTATAGACAAAACATATTGAATATTATTTTATGCTTATTAAAGCTAAAGTCAAAGTTAAAGTCGTGCGGCAGCGAAAGCGTTTTTAGGCACAAGCGGACCAACACATTTGTCAACCGCTGCGCTGGTTGCAACCAGTTGCAATTGCAGTTGGGTATTTGACAAATTATTGAAACCACTTTCTCAATAAAGGTAGGCACAAAATTAACATAGAAAGGTATTTTTCGTAACCAAAATAGTTTAATTTATAGGTGGTTTTCAAAGGACATTTTAAATCAACTCACAAATTTTCCCGCTTACACGCTATTAGTTGACATTTCAGTTTTATAATGACGTCATATTCGGATCGGTTCGGTAGATAAAACTCATATTCTGTTAAACTCAGGAGAGAATTTTGGGCATTATGTTAAACTTGTTGCTAGACTTCATTATCCTCTTATCCTTCTCCCAGTTAATCTGGGGTCGGCGCAGCATGTCTTCGTCTTCCATACGTCCAGGTCACCTGTCGTCAAGCTATCCACTCCCATTTCACTCATATCATCATTAAAACAAGCCATCCATCTCTTATTTGGCTATCCTCTTCCTCTCCATTTGCTATCATACACGTCATCATTTTAATTAATTAGCCTCATTGATCATTTTAATTGATTACGCGCTATTTGAGTTAAAGGGTGTTGTCGTAAGTATGTTGGTCTGGGACTTAAAAAAGAATGTGCCAACTGTGTTTCTTGCCTAGTCTTAAAAGGTGACTAATGGTATATGGGGTTGCGGGTATGTGATTGTGTAGGCGACGAGCTGGCCACTTGTCACTACTTTTTCAGAATTTTCCATCTAACCCAGCCCAGTTTTGTTTTTAGCTGAATGTGGTTAAAGGGGCCTACTGCCCTTTTGATTCTGCCTACCCCTTCGGGGATTATGGGCGTGATGTTATGTATGTATGTATGAGTTAAAAGGCAATAGTAAAATACCTTATTAATACTTGTTCATAGTTCATATCCCCCGCTAACGCTGCCGGCCTCTTACCACTTATATCGGAGCCACGGCTTTACGAGCGTTTTAATAAGAGGAAATCATGTTTATTAATAGCAAAACTTTATTGAAGCCTGACTTTTGCCGTTGCCTGTTGATTCAACTAACTGTTAACTCGACGTGGTTTCACAAAGTCTGCCGGAGGAAATTTTACAACTCGATGAGTTAGTTTGAAAGTTTATTTCTAGAACTGACGTTAAATGATAAAACTTCGTGAAATCAGCGGTGTGTAAGTCTGGAACTGGAAGTTTCATACTTTAAACGAGTTTTGTCTTACTAGACAATTGGTTCTCGTTCCCATGAACTTTGTAGTACGACACCATTAGATAATTTAAACTCAGCTAACTTGTGGTGCAAATAAATGTGCATTATTTTTTGTTAACAGCAAACTGTGATGCCCTCAGATGACGTTTATCTAAATTGAGGGGATACTTTATTTGATAAAATAGTTATAGCATTAACATTTAAAGTCTTTCGTATGTAGGTTATGTTTAATAAACGGAAAATTAATTAACCCAAAATTTTATCGTTGAATTTTATTTCAAAACTAAGCCCAACGCACTTCGTAACGCCCTTGTCTTGGATTTATTTTAATTTTTTCCTTGCAATGTTTCCATATTTTCTTACCGTATAAACCTTCCCTGGAAGATTACAAATATTTTTAAATCCAAATCAGCCAAATCAGTCCAACCGTTCTCCAGTTTCAGCGACTAACGAACAGCAATTCATTTATACATATATAAGATTTATATAGCTTTTGTTTAATACCTTGGTTAAATATTTACTCACAGAGTCTACTCTTTTATATATCAACTAGCAGTGCCCTTGGTATCACCTGCGTTTATGGCTAATGTTATATATCCTATAGCCATCTTCCATAAATTAACTATACAACTGATAACTAACTATATGGGGTTTTGGGTATGTGATTGTGTAGACGACGAGCTAGCCACTTGTCACTACATTTTCACAATTTTCCATCTAACCCAGCCCAGTTTTGTTTTTGGCTGAATGTGGTTAAAGGGGACTGCTGCCCCTTTGACTCTGCCTACCCCTTCGGGGATTATGGGCGTGATGTTATGTATGTATGTAGATCTAAAGTTGGATTGTATATTATATACATTGTCCCATGTTGGTCTGGGACTTAGAAAGAATGTGCCAAGTGTATTCCTTGCCTAGCATGTCGTAAAAGGCGACTAATGGTATATCGGGTATTGGGTATGTGTAATCAATAATTTGATTTGCAACATTACATCTAGTGTAATATTATTGAACCAAGCTTCCTTAGCTAATTAGAAATGAGAACTCTGAAGTGCACCAATTATAAAAGGGAATGTTGATTGCCTTCACGAGAATGCAATGCAGAGTTATGCAATATGCATTGTTTATTACTAACTAGCAGCGCCCCGCGGTTTTACTCACGTAGTGTCCGTTTCTATAGGAATACAGGGATAAAGTATAGCTTATGTTACTCGCTGATAAAGTAGCTTTCTATTAGTGAAAGATTTTTTTAAATCGGTCTAGTGGTGTCGGAGCCTATTCAATTCAAACAAACAAATAATCACATTTTGCTTCTTTATAATATTAGTATAAATTAAACATATGTGTATATACGAGCAACCTTTACTTCAAAAAGGTAACTCTATTCAAGTTAGTGTTAAGAAACCAACTTTACTAACACAAGTTGTGGCTAAAAGTGAAGTTTAAACCCCGTCTTAAATACGAAAAATGTTAAGACCAAAATAAAGGCTGCCTTTTCAAAACTGTTGATTTATTACTTGGCAGTCCAAGTAATAAATCAACAGTTACTGCGTTGCAGTAATATTTCATTTCATTTCTTGTAATATAACCGCCAACGGCACATATTGATTTAAAAATGTTTCACAATCGACTTTACTGCACCTAGTTATTAGCGTAACGACTTAATAAGTACCTTTGATAGACGACAAATTACAATAGGATTATTCAATGTAGTAATAACACAGCGGCCGCCATGTTTATTTCTTGAAGGAATTCTCAGGGTCACGAAATGCAATGACGCAACTTCAGGTGCATGAAAACTTAATTGCGATTGATTGCAGCCATGGGGTGAAATTGGAGACGATTTTTAAATAAATTATGGTACAGGTATGAATGTCCGGTTCCCCTAAGGGCTGCGAAGGTAAGCTCGGCAGTCGCTTCAATGTAATTACCAGACTTGCTAAATCCTGGATCATGGTCTAAGCGGACTTAGCATAAGACATAGCGCTAGGAGGATGATGATGTGAAACTGAATGTGTAAAAACTGTCGGTGAGGTAACGTGCGCGAGAGTGCCGGGGAAAATGATTAGACCGAAGTTAATTTCGTCGATCGATTTTAAGTATCATTTATTTATTACGAGACGCGAAACGCAGACAGCTGGATTATTTAATGTATTCTTATTTATGTATCAATGTCTGCCTACTGTCTGTACACTATTTTAAAGATCATTTTATAAAATAAAATAAAATAAAGTTTTTCGAATTTTTTTTAATAACTTTGCACTGTTTCAAAAAAAAAAGAAACGCTATTTAACAATAGATTCATTTTTTAACAAAAAGCAGACAAACAATAATTGGATTAAAACTCAAATTATTTGATGATATACGTAAGTTTAAATCCACATGAGCTAAGGTTACTACAAGATTGAAGACTACATAGATGACAAGTAAAAGGTATAATATTTATTATGAATAATTGACGTCTAGTCTAAGCCTAATAATGCCTTCGTTTACAAATGTTTAAATTGAGTTGTTATTCATATTTAAAAAAGCAACTATCATGTTTCTTGTTGGTTTTTTCCTTTTCGAACCGTCTTAATTATGTTTTTCTCTGTTGTTTATATTCTGTTGGTCTCTGTGTTTCAATAGTGTCATTTTATTATTTACTAGCTGTGCCAGCGGTGTCACCCGCGTTTATGGTTAATATTATTAAGGCTATTTCCGTCATACATGATTTCTATGTAACTTTAACCATTAAGGCTGCACACGCGACGCAAGCTTAAAAAATGGAGTAAATACTCCCGTTTTCCCAACATTTCCCTTCACTACTCTGCTCCTATTGATTGTAGCGTGATGAAAAGTATGCTATAACCTGCCCAGGAGTATGAAGAATAATTGTACCAATTTTCGTTAAAATCCGTCAAGTAGTTTTTGTTTCTTTAAGGAACATACATCAGTATCGATCACTAATCACCCCCTGATAGTTATTTTGAAAATATATTTCATGTACAGAATTGACCTCTCTACAGATTTATTATAAGTATAGACTAGTTTCTGCCTATGGCTCCAACTGCATTGAATTCAGTCTTATAGAAAGTCTATTGTGTCTCCTATGAGGTTTACGAATTTCACAGGTTGAAAAGGATCCTATATCTTCTTCCGAGTTCAAACTGTAAGAGTTTTATTTCCATTTCTATCGGTAGATAGACAGTGTTCCTTTCACATCAATACATAGTTTATAATTAAGTCCCCTCCTTGCGTATATCTGTCTGTCTGTATGTATAGGCTGTGTGTGGTATAGGGTAATCTCAGAAATGAAAGGGCCGATTTTGATGTGGTCTTAAGCAAAAGATAAAATGAGGATGGCGAAAGGTTTATGTATATAATTTGTAAATATTTCGTAGTAAAAAAATAAGCAAAATAAGATTTTATAATGAAAGATGTGCTTATCTATTGATGCAAACGCACTTTTGCGAAGCCGTCACGGGTAGTATATAATACAAGTAAGAACTACCGATCCACTTCAATTTCACTTCGATTTCACTTTAATCATACATACATACATAACATCACGCACATAATACCCGAAGGGGTAGGCAGAGTCAAAGGAGCAACATCCTCTTCAACCACAGTCAGCCAACAATAAAGCCGGGCTGGGTTAGATGAAAAATTGTGAAAAAGCAGTGACAAGCGGCTAACTTGTCGCCTACACAATCACACACCCAAAACCCGATATACCATTAGTCGCCTTTTACGACATGCTAGACAAGAACCACAGTTGGCATATTCTTATTAAGTGCCAGAACAATATAGGACAGTGGGCTGGGTTGGATGGAAAGCTGTGAAAAAAGAATGACAAGTGGCTAGCTCGCCGCCTACTCAGTCACATACCCAAAAGCCCGTAAACCATTAGTCGCCTTTTACGACATGCTAGGCAAGAACCACAGTTGGCACATCCTTTTTTTTTGTCCCAGAACAACATGGGACTGTTAATCACTCACGTCTATAAAAACGCACCAAAGTCTGTTCGGTATTCTTTATTCTAACGGGTTTCAGACATTTGAATTCGTTGCCGTTCTTTAACTAAACCTGGACTAGTTAAACGTTAACTATTTTAAGATTGATAATAGCAATACATTCCGGACCGAAAGCTAACTTCCTCACGAATCGATTAAGAGTTCCCCGAACTCTGTGAATAGTCCTGTCTGAAATGTTTATTGCCGTCAGAAACGCCGCTCAGTTAAGACGGTTTCAGACAAGCGTTTTATAAGCTGTGTGTTAGGGGTTGAACTGTGGGAATAAAATTCTGCTAGACGAGCATCATCCTCTTGCCCTTCTCTCAGTTCATCTGGGGTCGGCGCATGTCTTCCTCTTCCATACGTCCCGGTCAGCCGTCATCAAGCTATCCACTCCCATTTCACTCATATCATCTTTCACGCAATCCATCCATCTCTTATTTGGCCTTCCTCTTCCTCTGCTACTGCTTGACGAGGATGGACTAGGAAAAAAGAGGGACTCTGAGGTGTCATTCAAACTACAGTGTGAAGTCACGCTGTAGTTTAAACTCTATACTCTATACTTATATTATGTCTCATAAAATCACGTGAATCGGGTAAACTTACAAGTACGTACTTGAAACTTTGTTTCATAAGCATCGTAAGACTATTTAATGTTGCTAGAGACGGCAGTTTATCACAAAAGTTATTATTAAACACAATCCTGTCCTCCTTAATAGATTGTCTTGGAAAATGCACTCTAGTGACGGGTAATTATTCCGTTCAACAAAACTTTTTAATAGGAACTAACGGCCGTTCTTGAAGTTAAACCATTTTACATCGACACTGGAACACTTTATAGTGTCCTCCTTAAGAGACGTTCTTCACGTCTATTACATACATACATACATACATAACATCACGCCCATAATCCTAAAGGGGTAGGCATAGTCAAATAGGCAGCATGCCCCTTCAACCACATTCAGCCAAAAATTAAGTCGGGCTGGGTTAGATGGAAAATTGTAAAAAAGCAGTGACAAGCGGCTAACCAGTCGCCTATACAAGCACACACCCAAAACCCGATATACCATTAGTCGCCTTTTACGACATGCTAGGCAAGAACCACAGTTGGCATATTCTTATTAAGTCCCAGACCAACATGGGACAGTGGGCTGGGTTGGATGGAAAACTGTGAAAAAGGAGTGACAAGTGGCTAGGTTGTCGCCTACTCACTCACATACCCAAAAGCCCGTAAACCATTACTCGCCTTTTACGACATGCTAGGCAAGAACCACAGTTGGCACATTCTTTTTTTTTGTCCCAGATCAACATGGGCCAAGTCCCAGACCAACATGGGACTCACGTCTATTAAAGGGACACTTTACTTTTTGTGTCCGCAGTAGAGTGATACTCCGGTTCCAATGATTTTTGTCCGAAAAAACCGTCACTATCGTTGCACCGTTCCATTAGGAGCGAATGGCGAAAATGGAAGAAAAGTTATGCTCTTAATACGTGTGACGATGGAAAAAAATTGTGAATTTGCGCAACTTTGTTCTTGTATCTCATCGTCCATCTATAGTCTGAGCAAATGTTAATTTTAAAGGAGCATGCAGGTGATAAACGTTGAATTATTTATTGTAATGCTTGTTTTGAATGGATCTTCGTAGAATTTTTTTCGGTACCAATAAGATAATGAATTCTTTTAATTTCGCGTATATCACTATATCACGCGTAAGACAAATGGCTACTTTTCACCCAGAAAAATAATATTTTGAGAGATATAAAAAAATGGGTAATCCAAGGGAAAAAGCTAGATTTTTATAAGTATTTTAACAACCCATCAGTGCTTTTAACAACAAGTTATATCCACTTTAACCCGAAAGACGCAAATGTCCATGATACACTGTCGCTTGCGCAAATCTCTGGTCAGTCTAAATACAAGTGATGTAATGGGTGATGAATGGATACTCTTGGCAGAACAAGTACACTCAGAACCGTATGAACTAACTAACAGGTTTATTTTGGTTGCTAATATCGGTTCATTTTATCTATATAAATAGAATTATAAATATATATATCGGCTTTGGGTATGTGATTGTGTAGGCGACGAGCTAGCCACTTGTCACTACTTTTTCAAAATTTTCCATCTAACCCAGTCCAGTTTTATTTTTGGCTGAATGTGGTTAAAGGGGCCTGCTGTTCCTTTGACTCTGCCTACCCTTTCGGGGATTATGAGTTTCATGTTAAGAAATTTATAGACTCAAAGTCACCTAAATTCAATATGGCTCGTTAAACGTGGCCAGATAATTTAACATCTATATGGCCGATGGTATCATGTAGTGGTCAATTCCACTATGTGACCACGACCACGACATATAAACATGTGTTAATGTCAAACCGCAGAATCCCATTATGATGGATTGCTAATAGCGTTTGACCGCAGACCCGGCTTGATGTGATTATCCAGCCTATTGCATGTGTAATTTCCGCTCAAATTAGGCAATTCCCAAGGAAACAGTGTTTATGTATAGTATTAGACTCTTCTCTTACGGTTCGTATATGGACCGAATTTAAGTCTAGTCATATAGTATTCATAGGAAAGTCGAGATTTTCGGATGCAATTTTAAAATATATTGTCTTCTATCTATTTCTAGGCAATATTAAGTTATTTGTTACTATTGGAAAAAAAACAAAAATAATTTAATTTTTAAAACTAGTTTTATAAGACCAATGATTCCAAAGTAATGTTATTACTTATGGATGTGATTGGCCATTTCCAAAGATCGATATTTTTTAATAAAGAGATAACTGACAACGAGGGAACCTGTAATTTTTTACGTATAACGTTTTAACGATGTGTTAAAACGCAATATGTCTGTAACTGCAACTGTTTAAGTTTAACAACGGTAGAAAAATCTTATAGTGGATGTGCATGTTTTAACGATGGTAAAACTATCGAGTTTCATGCCGGTTTCTTCTCGAAATAGTTTAAGTATCTTCCGAACCGGTGATAGTTTATTTTCTGTTTATATTACCTATTTTTATAAGAGCTTTTTTTAAACCTTTATAAATAAAGAAATTTTGAATTTGAATTTAATGGTCTGTCTTAACAATTGCCTTTATCAAAAATCTGACTAATAAATAATCTGACTATTTATTTTTCCATCTAACCCAGCCCAGTTTTATTTTTTGGGTAAATGTAGGTAAATTGGCTCGCTGTCCCTTTGACACTGTTTACCCCTTCGGGGTTGACAGGTGTGATGTTATGTTGTTGTTGTAATCTGACTAGCATTTTTAGAGTTCGACTGTACCGTTTTCGTTTATTTTTGGCTAGACACGCTGCGTGTATTCGACATCGAACTTTGTAATGTATCTACACTTTCACAATACATACATTGTCTTACGACAGAGCTCACTTGTCGTCATCGCCTCGTCCAGAGAGTTTCGGTCTGACCATGGTCCTGGATCACACCTAGTTGTTACACAACGAAGAGATGCCATGTGTCTTTCGTAATCGTTACATAGGGGGACAAGAGATATTGAATCATGGTTTCACATCCAAACCTTGTTTAAACGTGCAGTTTCCTAACGATGTTTACCCTCACACTGCTACACATAAAAAAATAGTTATTACATGGACACGGCATTGGTTATTACAATTGAAAGCGCGGGTTTTCTCAGAATATTTCCTTCGCTATAGCGGTAATGGTATAAATACGTTCTAAGATTTGTAAAATCTATATAAACGAGAAAGACAGCGTTGGGGTCCAGGTAAAAAAAGGCATACTCCGGAGGTTAGGACATGTGGAAAGAATGGATGACGAAATATTGACTAAACATATATACAATGCCAAAGTGGAAGGATGTAAGAGTCGCGGAAGTCCGAGACTCACCTACCACGACTAGATTGGTCGTGTGTTAACAGAAGGTGATGTTAAGAGTCATAAAAACCGTAGAACTTGTATGAAAAGAATCATGAATGTTGAAGAAGCAAGTGACGTGTGTAAGGATCGTGCCATATGGCGTTCAGTTCAGTAGTGGCGGGAAGTTTAGTTAGTTAGTAGTTCGGAGCTAAGTAGCCTGGGTTTGTACCAATACTTCTCCTCCTCAACATAATTATAAGACGTGGATTGGGCAACTACATACTGCGCGATATAAAACAGATGAATAACGATTTTTTTTATTTCATCAGTCTAATAAAAGATGACAACCAAATACATTAGAATACAGATCATTTACAATTACATATCTTGCTTCGTTACTTAAATTCCGAATACAGTCCACAAATCGCAGAATTTATAATTTATCAGTCGGTTCATTTTTATCTTATTCAAAAATCTGCCTTAATCTCTCAACGTATACATTCTAATGATAAATAACAAACGCGTATAAAGTAAATACTAAATAAATTAGACGAGCGTCAAACACATTTCCGTGTTCTATATAGTCCAAGGTCTCGGGTCCCGTCCTTGCGAGCAAGGTTGCGTCCTCCATCCCGGGGTCACGCGACCTTGGTCCCGGGTTGGCGTGACGTCACCCCGTGTTACCCGGGACGGCTTGGTTCGACCTGTTGATCGTTTGTGTTAGATGTTATACTGCTTTGGAGTTTAGCGGCGGGTCATCTCGTTTGTATGAATGTATTATTGATATTGAACATATTTCTGATTAAATTTTGTTTATAAGGTATAGATAATTGTCTTACATATCGTTATATAATGGCATAATACAAAAATGTAGGTTTTTGGGAATCCCGTTCATTCTGGATTCATATATACCAGTTAGTGGTAGAAACGTGTTAAGAGTGTGAAAGAGACAAAAATATCGTAACTGAGTTAGTTATTTTTCTTTCTTTGTCAGCGGTAGGCTGACAAAGAAAAGTAATTTAAAGTTGTGCTATTATCATTTATCCAATTTTTCTCTTTACATACATAACATCACGCCCACAATCCCCGAAGGGGTAGGCAGAGTCAAAGGGGCAGCAGGGCCCTTTAAGCACATTCTGCCATAAACAAAAATGGGCTGGGTTTGATGGAAAATTGTGAAAACGTTTTTCTGATTGAACCTTTATGTAAAGGTGCGATGTGATTAAACCAAATAAATTCTCCAGATGACTACTACGGATACTAGGTGAACGGATAGACATACTTAAATACGTTTATAAACATCTAACGTTTCGTTTAGATAAAATCGATAACCTAAGATTCAATAAGATTGCGTAAAAAGACTGACTATAATCCAATTTTATGAAGTTATGACCTTATGACGTAACTTATCTTTAACTTTTTCACCGAGTATCTATTGCTCTGTGTCTTGATCTGCTTTTGGCGAAGTGACAGGTCGTGACATTATATCACGCTAGTGCCATACTAAATTTAGGGAACTGTGTAACGAGTGTTTTAAAAAAACACAAAAACCGCCAGATGGCACGAGGGAGTCTCGTGGTCTTATCACTGTCACTATTGGCTCCTTGTTGACAGCATGTCAGTTTGGTCTGACAACTAACCAATGAGGAGGGTGACAAGACCGTACGTCACAGTTACGTCATCTATTTGATGTTTTAATATATAAAACCCTCATTGATAGATAATTACATTCGTTAACAATTAGGGGTGGTTACCACCCTCGTAGGTTCTCAATTCGACTGATTTTATTCAGAAAACCTTTTCCAATGTCCAAAAATAGGTATAAATGGACTTAAATACCAGATACTTAATGTTATCCGAAAAAACTACAAAGTTCTTAAAGATAGAAAGCTAAGATTGTCTAACATAGCTGTTAACAGAGTGAAGCGAATTCCTTAGCTTTACAAATAAATACTTTATCGGATTACAATATTAAAATTAGAGTGTATAAAAATAGAAGGAATTTCTAAGTAGGCAGATCTTCTATCTCGCTTTCATCTCCTAGTTAGGGGTCCGTAGTTAAATAATAAATGAGAACCATGTATTGTGTTAAGAAAAAGGAAATAAAAAAATGAGCCTGATCTTAGTACGAGTGTTAAATTGTGGGTTTCGTTAAAAGTTATATTCTAAATATTGTCCCATGTTGGTCTGGGACTTGGCCCATGTTGAGCTGGGACAAAAAAAAAGAATGTGCCAACTGTGGTTCTTGCCTAGCATGTCGTAAGAGGCGACTAATGGTTTACGGGCTTTTGGGTATGTGACTGAGTAGGCGACGAGCTAGCCACTTGTCACTCCTTTTTCACAGCTTTCCATCCAACCCAGCCCACTGTCCCATGTTGTTATGGGACTTAAAAAGAATGTACCAACTGTGGTTCTTGCCTAGCATGTCGTAAAAAGCGACTAATGGTATATAGGGTTTTGGGTGTGTGATTGTGTAGGCGACAGGTTAGCCGCTTGTCACTGCTTTTTCACAATTTTCCATCTGACCCAGCCCGGCTTTATTTTTGGTTGAATGTGGTTGAAGGGGCTTGCTGCCTTTTCGATTCTGCCTACCCCTTGGGGGATCGTGGACGTGATGTTATGTATGTATGTTATATTCTAAAAATACTTAACTTCTGAAAAAAACGTCCTCCGAATGAAAACAGATTCTCGAATGTTAAGTTTTGTATTTTTAAGTTTTATTTTACTGTCAATTTACACCGGCCTTAAATATAATAAACTAGCTGTCCCGGCGAACTTCGTATCGCCCAGTAATTGACATTTAACATTGACAGATACGAATCCCACCGTTTTATATGAGAAAATACTTTTGCTTTTATTTTGTTTTATCGTCAATTTTTCAATGTTTTTAATAGTTATTCTGTTATTCTGGACGAAGACAAATCCAACAAATCAAAAACAACGTAAATCGGTTCAGCCGTTCTCGAATTATAAGTGGTGTAACAAACACAACTTTGTTTTATTTATATAGACTAGCTTCTGCCCGCGGCTTTGCTCGCGTAGTAGGTCAATAAAGCATAGCCTTTATGTTATTCGGGTGTATTTGCTACATTATTCTAAGGTGTCATTAAAATCCATTCAGTAGTTTTTGCATTAAAAAGTAACAAACATCAAAATAAACTTTTGAATTTATAATATTAGTAGGATCGGCTGATTTCACATTGGCTTTATCTATGGGTAGACCAAGGAGGAAATTATTCCGAAGCTGTGTTCAAAATACTTACCTAATTTAAAAAAGCCATGGGCTTTCTTGAACTCGTCTGGCCCGTTGGTCGAGTGGTCGGGGACTCTGGTCACGAAACCAAGGGTCCCGGGTTCGAATCCTGCTAGAGGCAAATATTTCGTGTGATGAACATGAATATTTGTACTTGAGTCATGGATGTTTATAAACCTATATATCGACGATGAAGTGACAATACCTCCTAACTGTAGATATGCTTATTTTACAGGAGAATGAAAAACGATCCAATTTTTAGGTTATGATCATAAGACTTTCATATAACTTTTAATGTAATTAATTATCTACAGATAGGAGGTATTGTCACTTCATCGTCGATATGTATGTCTATCCGTTCACCTAGTATCCATAGCACAAGCTTATAAGCTTAGTTTGGGACTAGGGAATTGGTATGTCTGTCTAAAGAATGTATTTATTATTTATTTAAAAGTGTTTTTTTATTCTTATTTTACTTTTATAGTCATATACATATATGTAAACAAAGGTCAGTAAAAAACAACAAAAAAACTTTTAAGATATAAAACTTTGACAAAGAAGTTTACTTCATTAAATTAATGTCGTATACATTATTAAAACATACAACAGTATTCTACACATTTTATTTTGTGCAGAACCGTAGGAGCGAGCTCAACTCACGCTTGACCGCTTTTATCTTCATTGGAAGAGATTTATGCGATCATTAGAGATCCAATTGATTTTCTATTGGCTTTATAAATAGCTCGCATCCGGCGACGGTTCATCGTACGAAAAACAAGAGCTATTTCAATGTTTCTTTTAATATTAACTAGAGAGTTTGGTGCAACGGTGGTGTTCGGTGCAACGGCGTTGAAAGGTTTCAAATTCAAATTCAAATTCAAAATCTCTTTATTTATATAGGCTTCAAAAAAGCACTTATAAATAGTCAATTTAAACAGAAAAAAGGATTACCACCGGTTCGGAAGGTAGAATCTATCAAGAAGAAACCGGCAAGAAACTCGATAGTTACTCTTTTAAATGCAAAAATTTACAATTTCGTGCTTAATATTCTATAGGTACTTATTAGGTAACAACACTGCAGGTGAACACTTCATTATGAAGTTAAACATATATGCTTATCATTTAGGAAGTCTTTAATTTTATAATAGCCCTTATTCATTAAGAACGCTTTAATGCACAATGTGAACTTATGTGAAGGTAATGCTAATAGACTTTCTGGAAGTTTATTAAATATTTGAATACTAAGACAAATAAATGAATTACCACTCGTTCCACTCGTTCCACTCATACCACTCGTTTGTTCGGTCTATAAATATAACAGAGTAACTGTTAGACCTCAAACGTTAACAGATAAAAATTTTAAGTTCAGCAGCTGTGGATGTAGAACGAATTAAGTTAGGTCTATAAATGCAATTTAAAAAAAAAAGTACTAAACATAAAAAAGAGTATCTTATATCAACAACAACAAACCACGGTTTTACCCGCGTTTATGGTTAATATTATATAGCCTATAGTATTCCTCGATAAATGAGCTATCTAAAGCTTAAAGTTTTCTGCACTCTTCCATAGAAACGTTACCTGTGCCATATCGCATACTCCTCCGTCCGAGTAATTTTTGTAAAAAGGTGTAGGTACAAAGTTATTGCTTCACGTAATAAATATATAGTTATTTTTAGCATGGGTCCATATCCACAGGACATAGGCCTTCCCTACGAGTCAAGTCAGTAACGCCTTCAAGGTTAAGTTCTAAGCAGCGCCATAAGGATGTATAAGAATAAGGAAATACATAGATCCCGGAGTTTCAAAACTTGGTAATGGCAATTTACCTTGTGACGTCAGAAAGTAGGTCATTGTGAAATCCTTAGAAGGTCTCCACTCGCATCTGTTTCGCAATTTCGATGTTGAAAGTAAATTAAGGAGTGAGGCTTTCATTTATTTTTTTTAAACAAAAAAAAGTTCATTACATTGTTTCCCATGTTATTCTGCGACTTAAAAAGAATGTGCTAACTAGCATGTCGTAAGAGGCGACTAATGGTGTATCAGGTTTTGGGTAAGCGATTGTGTAGGCGACGAGATAGCCACTTGTGACTACTTTTTCACAATTGTCCATCTAACCCAGTCTTACTTTTAGCTGCATGTGGTTAAAAGGGACGGCTGTTCCTTTGCCAACCCCTTCAGGGATTATGGGCATGATGTTATGTATGTATGTAAGAAATTTGGTCTGTTACAGACTGTCTCAATTGGAATCTAGTGATTCTCCGTGTCAAGTTTTATACATTAATCCGTTAAGTTTTTTGTTTTGAAGACGTAACAGTTACACAGTAACTCTAGTTTATAATATCAGCAAGGATGTTAGCTGAAACCTCTTAAAATGAAACGTGGTCCCTAAATTCTAGGAAAAAATTGAAATTGGCTTTACTTGAATTTTCAATACATCATAACAACCTACGCTGAAGTTTAAAGGGAAATTGCTCGCCACAAAATACAAAATATTCAACAACGAAAATCCGATACGGCCGCCGTTGTTCGGATGAAATATTGTTATCGGGAAATATCAGTTTGCAAATAACGAGTTAGGTATATACCTAGGTATTTTTCCTTTGAGACCTAGCGTTATGTAATATATGTTATGTTTTAACGGGATCATGGCTCATCATCCTTCTGGCGTTATGTCCCGTGCTTAGAGGGGGTCTGCTTAGATCGTAATCTAGTACTTAGCGAATCTGGTAGTTACATTGAAGCGACTGCCGATCTGACTTTCGTAACCTTTATATAGAGGAACCACACTTTGCAGGTTTCACTACGTTGTTTTCCCTCACCGCCGAGCTAGATTGAAATACATACATAGATTTGTAAAATCCAGAAGTACGTGCCCAGGTTTGAATCTGCACCCCTCGGTTAAAAGGCACATGTCCTTACCATTGATGACCATGATCATGGTTATTACTGGTATTTTGTTATTACGTAGAAGTGATTCCCACATTACCTTCATACCTTCAGGCAGGGGAACCAGCCAAATTGGTCCATGGTTATTTTGATGGTCTAGTTTCCGCACAGTAAGTTTTAGTAAGAATTTAGCCATCAGTACTTAATATTAAAATTATACCTAAGCAATGTTAAAGGACCCATCTTTGATACAGTTATCGTAATTTAAAGCTGTGCTGAGTATGCTTCTAAGATTAAGTTCCAGTAAGATCATGAAAGAAGTCTTAAGGAGTACTAGAATGACTGGCTCGATGGCGCATTCGGTAGTGACCCTGCCCCATGCGCCACATGCGGGTTGTGCGTTCGATTCGCACCCTGCACAAAAATTCGTATGATGAATACTTGTGTTTGTTATGTGTCTGGGTGTTAATATACAATATTTAAAAATATATTTGTAATACCACTGTTGATTCTGATATCCGGAACACAAGTGCTTAAGCTACTTACCTCGGAGTCAGATCAATGTATGTGATGTAGTCGCATTAATATTAGAATAGAGCCTTAGAATCGGAACTGCAAGTTTACATTGATCTTTGTTGTCACAAGTACCAAAGGGAGATTCTTAACAATAACGCTGAATTCCATTGCCTTTTTTTCACTATAGCAAATTTTAACGGTCTCTTCAAGGCGCCATATATCATGTCCTCGCTGCCATTAATTCATATTCAAATTCAAAATCTCTTTATTTATTTAAGCTTTAAAAAATCACTTATAAATAGTCAATTTAAACAGAAAAGAAAACATTACTACCGGTTCTGAAAGTAAACACTATCGAGAAGAAACCGGCAAGAAACTCGATCGTTACTCGTTTAAATGCCTAAATTTACAATTTCGTAATTAATAATGTAACAGCACTGCAGGTGAACACTTCATTACTGCCTATAATTTAAGAAGTCTTCAATCTTATAGAAGCGTTTAAACGTGAGGAAATCTGTTCACGGCGCCGACTATCCTGTTCTGTACCTTCGTATCACGCGACGATCGTCAGCTGGCCCGACTGACCTCAATGCAACCTGACACTCATTGTGAGCGACACGCGAAGCGCATACGCACGCTTTGTGCATACTGCACTTGTGCGATGACGTGCTGAGTATTCTTGAATACGCATTACCTTGTTTACTTATATAGTATACTGTGTATTAGTATTAATATAATGATGTGAATAAGTAAACATAAATATAATTTACCTTGATTAAGAGGCGATCCCATGTTAGAGGAGTTAGAAATGATGTGCCAACTGTGTTCCTTAATTAGCAAGTCGTAAGAGGCTACTAATAGACTAGGTATTAGGTTTGAGAGTATTCAAGAGACAGGCTAGTTTATTACTACTTCTTGAAATTGCCATCTACTTAAACGCAATTTATTTTTACAAACTAATATTTTATAATACAAACATGATACTAGTACTAATTAAAGTGTACATAACACGAACATCTTACCTCAGTCGGATTTGACAATAAATATGACCATAAAAGTCAAAGTCAAAGTAAAAATGTTAGAAAACACTTTTGATTCGTCTAATTATGAATCTACCACCGGTTCGGAATGTTGCTTCTAACGAGAAAAAACCGGCAAGAATATCGACGGCTACTCTTTGCAACTCGTTTACAAATGTGTTTATCATATTTACCTTTGAACCATGAAGTCAGCTTGTCAGATACAAAAAAAAATACATCAACATCATCAACGCACATATGTAATTAGTCGCGCGTATTAATCATTAATCAGCCCATTGTCACATGTTGGTCTGGGACTAAAAAGAATGCGCCAACTGTGGTTCTTGCCTAGGATGTTGTAAAAGTCGACTTATTGTATATCGGGTTTTGGGTGTGTGATTGTGTAGGCGACAAGCTGGCTTGTCACAACTTCCTCACAATTTTCCATCTAGCCCAGTTGAGTTTTTGGCTGAATGTCGTTGAAGGGGCCTGCTGCCCCTTTGACTCTGCCTACCCCTTCCGGGATTATGGGCGTGATATTATGTATGTATGTAGCTCATTATTCACACGACCCCGAATGACCTGGTTAAAATAACTTTTAAATAGGACACGTTCCAATAACTGTGACATACATGTGAGGGGATCACCCCTGACCTGACTGCACTGACCTGTTTTTGTGAATGTATATATCAATATACATTCACAAAAACAGGTCAGTGCAGGCTCAGAGGGGCGATAATAGGACGCATCCCTACTGACCCGCAGGATCCAGGGTAAATGATTTAAAATGCATCATTGGTTGTCGGGGCCGAGGGAACTGGGCAGAGAGTATAACTATGACCGGGTGTTTGCTCCCATTTGGAAGGGTTATTGTACATTTGCCACCAGTGAACTATTATTACTAGTGTAAATAATAGCTCAATGTTTGCCACAAAGTTAATTGGTCACAACAAGTGCATATGTAAATTCATCATAATTCTTTGTAATAAATTTGCCACACTCGTCTTTAATTAAAAGTCTAAGTATGTTTCTTTCAGGAAAATTCATAGACATTGTAAAGATGTCAACAGTGAAAAAGTGATACCAATTTTCTGTGCGACTTTTTTAGGAATAAATATAATGTATATCATTACGGCCTTATCATCGTCCTCTTATGCGTTTCTTTCATCCTGACTCTCAAAAAAATGTACCAACCATGTTGTTTTTATTAAAAAAGAGTATAGGTTAATGAGTTTCTGATTATGATTCACAATTTTTCACCTGCCCTGATTTCATTTTTGCGTCTGTGCGAATTATGGCGCTTATTTATTCTTGGGGTCTGCCAACTCCTTGAATGTTTGCGGCCGTGATGTTTATATAACGAGCCTGATAACATGATATGTCTGCACACAAGTACGTCATATATTATATTCTTATAAAAAAAAACAGGTTGACCCGCCACATTAAGCCGCTCCACCCATGCTAGTGCTTAAAATTACTGCTATAATCATTTTGAGTCAAATCTTGCTTGCATTATCAATAGGTATTGGTGGTTGCAACAATTCGGTGAAGCAATTACAAGTTTTTTAACGAGTTCTACAAACGATGTCGCGAGTTTCTGCCTCAATTACAACTTGTACGTTTACGAACTTTCGCGTCGAAGCCGGTTCCATGTTTCAATTGACGTTTCAATACAAATTTCGCAGCGTTTTAATCAAAGTTTCACTGTAAACAACAGAATTAACGTATCCGTAACAATTTTTTTGGTTACTCCTATATTTCAGTTATCTCGTTTGAATGGCCTGTTGGTCGACTGGTAAGAGAACCTGGCCACGAAATCAAGGGTCGCGGTTTCGAATCTCGCTAGGGGCAAATGGTTCGTGTGATGAACATGGACATTTTGTACTCGAATCATGGATGAAACTAGGGAATTGGTGTGTCAGTCTGGGGAATGTATGTATGTATTCGCTTTGGACATAAAGGCTGGTTTGATAGGGACAAGCAGTGGTTTATTGATTTATTTTACAAAAGCACAACATTATAAGGTTAAATTGTATGTATCACCATTAATTGTGATGGTAAAAACTGTGTTACAGGCTGTAGTGGCTTCCCAAATCGTGGTTTACAATATTTTATAAAAATAAAATAAATATCCGACGACATCACATATATTGATCTGACTCCGAGGTAAGTAGCTTAAGCACTTGTGTTACGGATATCAGAAACAACAGTGGTATTACAAATATATACTTAAATATTGGATATTAACACCCAGACACAGAACAAACACAAGTATTCATCATACGAATATTTGTCCTGTGTGGGGATCGAACCCACAACTCTTGGCGCATGGGGCAGGGTCACTACCGAATGTGCCATCGAGCTTGTCAAACGAGCATTTTATGATGAGTAAACTTCAGTAGGTTCAACCTAAGTGCACTAATAATTTAACAAAGTACGATAACAATTGTTTGAAACAGGTATTCGTTTCGGTCCGCGTGGTTGGTATCCTTTGGTTTAAAAAAACATGTTTAAGAGCCTTACTTTGGAATCAGATCAATGTGTGGAGGAGCCTGATCTGATTGGTTTATATATATATATATATACATATATGGTTTATATATATATATTATATATACCTCTAATACAAAATTAGTTTTCTATCAGTTCTCTTTAGGAGTTTTATGTGTCGTTTTAGTGTTGACTTATAATACTGAACTTTGTACAATGTTTCTATGTAGGTTTTAGATTCAATAGTTTGGCTTGTGCGTCGATTGTAAGTCAGTCAATTGGTCAGTCAGTCAGTCGGTCAGTAAGTCAGTCAGTCAATTAGTCAGTCAGTTTTAATCTATCTATCTACAAACCTATTTTTATGTATTGGTATTTTCGGTATATTTTTTTTAGCTAACGCTTTTTCTAGATTAGCCGACGGCATGCATCCTAGTAGACACTCTTTAGTAAGTCATTTTAGTTGTTTTCTCACGTCATCCACTTCACTCACTACATGGGTTGCTAGGTTCAAAAATAGCTCAAAAAAGTACAGTCACGTATTCAGCGAGACATCAGACCATAAAAACTGGACTACTTTTAATATGTCCACCTATTCACAGTTTGATGTGAGTCACATCACAGTCACATCATGTGACTGTAAAAAATGGGACAATTAAGGACCTGGCAACCCTGCTCACTCGGTACGAAGACGCCTGAACAAGGTTTGCCATCAACTTTGGATCATGTCATGTCATCAAAGGTTTGGTGTTGTGGTACAGGTAAGTATACGTTAGAACTTTCTAGAACTTATTTATGTAAAGTAACATGTGTATATTTGTAACAAAACATCGAGAGTCAAGCTTATACGGTGGTAGATTCATATTATTAGTTGATTTTCCTGTTGAATTGACGATTTATAAGTGTTTGTTTCAAACCTATATAAATAAAGAGTATTTTGGCTTGACTTTGACTTTGACTATTGTATGCGCCACCTTTGGGGGCTGATCTGCTCTGGTTAATCTTACACTTTTATTGTAATAATATTATGTCATCTCCCACAGTCATTGATTGTATGATTTGGTTTAGAACTTTAAAAAAAGTGTTTATTACTCGTGTATATTTTGACGCTGAAAAGAGTAACTACCGAGTTTCTTGCCAGTTTCTTCTCGGTAGAAATAACATTCCGAACCGGTGGTAGATTCACATTGATCTAAAGATTTTGTAAAAGGTACGCTTTATAAGTGTTTTTAAGGCTTTTTTTTAAAGACATTTTGAATTTTGAACTTTTAGCAGCGCCCCGCAGTTTCACCCGCGTAGTTCCCGTTCCCGTGGGAATACGGCGATAAAATATAGCCTATGTTACTTGCTGATAAAGTAGCTTTCCATTGGTGTAAAGATTTTTCAAATCGGTCCGGTTACGGAGCCTGTTCTATGCAATCAAACGCCCAAAAAAATGTACTGGACCGTTGGTCGAGTGGTCAGAGACCCTGACCACGAAACCGAGTGTCGCAGGTTCGAATCCCGTTAGGAGCAAATGTTTCGTGTCATGAACATGAGAGAGACGATGGATGTATCTCTATCCGTTCACCTAGTATCCATAGTACAAGCATAAGCTTCGTTTGGGGCTAGGGAATTGGTGTGTCAGTCTGGAGAATTTATACATACATACTTTATGATATTAGTGAAGAAATTTGCTCAATGTTTTGTTACAAATAATCACTTAAGTTTTTACTTACTTTAAGAAGAATATACATGTATACGGAAATTTTCTACAATATAATGGTACGCCTTCTGGTGATGAATCAAGGTTAATAGCGATTAAATAAGAGTGATAACAATATATTGCCGAATCTATTGTTGGTTAGTTTTTTTAAATTTTGCTAATAATTTATTCAAGATATTTTATATTTTTTTGTCTATTTGTTTATGTAAGCAAGCGAGGCGTTTTAATGTTGAAATCGCATAGTAGAATTTCAATGCAACAGCTGATATATATATATATATAACTTGCATAAATACATCTGAATGGAAATATTTTATTTAGTTGGACAAGCTCGATGGCGCATTCGGTAGTGACCCTGCCCCATGCGCCAAGAGTTGTGGGTTCGATCCCCACCCAGGACAAACATTCGAATGATGAATATTTGTGTTTGTTCTGTGTCTGGGTGTTAATATTCAATATTTAAGTATATATTTGTAATACCACTGTTGATTCAAGTGCTTATATGTATAAGCTACTTACCACATCAATTTATCTGATGTTGTCTGATAGTTATTTATTTATTTAATGACTTGTAGAGTAAATGAAAGTGTAATTAGGGAGTCTACCTACTCTTCAGCATGAATTCAATAATATAAATTCCGAAAAATACATAATTTATGTCAGAAAAACACTTAAATCCACTCAACATTAATCAATAGTTAATCAGTTCTTTATATAAGTCTTGTATAAGTTCCTCTATCAATACAATTTATTATGCGCGATTCATAAATAATAATTTCTTGACGATTTCTTCAATATACTTCTTGTGAAGTACCGTAAGATTCATACCTCGGAATCCAAACAGTTGGACTGTTTAGTTAAAAGCTAAAATAACAGAGTGAAACAATATAATTGTCCGCTCTTAAGCAACAAATAAAAATTATAAACTGCATCAACGAAGGTCAGTGGTTGTGGACACAAATAATCAATTGAACTGCATGTGTGTTCTACGATTCATTGTAGTTTTCGAGATAATTATGACGATGATTTCGAGTAGAATGTTCAAATTAGATGTATCGGTTAATGGTTTGGTTATAACTTTTTTTGTGTCATCTTTAGGTATTTTAGATATATTTTGTCTATATTACACCTAAAGAGTGTAGGCATCTGTAAAATACACAAAATACGCATTTTATTACGACAAAAAGTTAAAAAAATTATCACAAAGTAGAAAATAAAATTATGTTTCAGAATGTTACGCAATAGATTTCAATTTGAAAAAAAAACATACTTATAAATAATATAAAACGTAATAATAACTTATAAACTTGTTATGCCCAATTATTTGACTTGTAAGTAATTTAAAAAACTATGTCATCGATTTATAAGCTGGCCCGGGATTCCGAGGATTTAAAATTTTTACGGCAGTCACTCTACTATTCGCTGTTTTCACGATCTCTCTTATTTATATTTCTACTTAATTTCAACTTGCCTATTACAATCTCCAAAAAACTGGACCAAAATTGCTCTTAATAATAATCTCAAAAAAGGCGTACCGTATGTACTTATTATAATAGAATAACCTCAAAGCCAGCCATAACAAGAATATCTCCAAAATTCTCCATCTTTGTCGTGTTTTCAACTATGCCAACTCACCGCCAGTTTCCAAGCACAGAAATTATTCCGAGTTAGTTCAGCCTGTGATCTTGTTTAGCCATCTGAAACCGCTAGCGTGCTGAAGCGTAAGGCGAACATTGTACGTCGAAACTATCTTCTCGTTGCAGCTATTCGGATGTTTGTTGTTAAGCAACCTGTGGAAGAATAGATTCTCGTCTAAGTCTGAGGCTATTTCGGTCGCGCAAATTACGCTGCATTCGAGTTTATACATTTGGCCCGTTTGATTCAAACTGTCACTTAAAAAACGCGACGCACAACTTACAAAATTACGCTCGTCTGGCCCCAGCCTTAGTCTGAGGCATAGATTTAGGATGTAGATTTAGATTTGCGTTGTCCAAAAATTCTAAATCTATGGTCTGAGGTCAAACGAGCGTAATTTTGTAAGTTGTGCGACGCGTTTTTTAAGATGCGTAGTTAACATACATACATACATAACTTCACGTCCGCAATCTTCGATGGGGTAGGCAGAGTCAAAGGGACCACAAGCCACTTTAACCACATTCAGCCAAAAACAAAACTGGGCTGGGTTAGATGGAAAACTGTGAAAAAGAAGGGACAAATGGCTTGTCGTCTACACTATCACATTACCAAAACCTGATATGCCACTAGTCGCCTTTTACAACATGCTAGGCAAGGAATATAGTTGGCGCATTCTTTTTAAGTCCCACACCAACATGCGTAACTACCGACTCTCAGGCGAATGTGAAATTCCATTCATTCTGTGTGGATCAAGCTGGCCTTTAGTATGAACTCGAATGCAGCGTAATTTACGCGACCGAAAAATCGCGGCTTACAACTCAATAAAATACGCTTGCTTGAACTCAGCTTAAGGGCGTGTCCAAAACTTGTAAGTAGTGGCTCTTTTTACAGTAAGCAGAAAAGGTTAATTAATAAGTCAATAAATATTATGCCTTTTAAAAGACCTTTATCGATACGTGTATTCCCAATCTCCAATTAATCCAGTTTTTGTTTCTATAAGGAACATACAGACAGACAAAAATTTTACTGATTGCATTTTTGGCATCAGTATCGATCACTAATCACCCCCTGATAGTTATTTTGAAAATATGTTTCATGTACAGAATTGACCTCTCTACAGATTTATTTTAAGTATAGATTAAAAAATAAATAAAACCTGCGCCACTCACCTGGCAGGTCTGCAGTTCCGTTTTGGGGTATAATAGGAGAGGTATGGAATAAGATTTCAGCTTGACTCAAATACCTACCCGAAAATTGGTGCTATCTATCGGACCATAATAATAAAAGAGACCAGACCATTCAAAGTCAAAGTCAAAGTCAAAATATTCTTTATTTATATAGCTTTCAAGGAAACACTTATAAATCGTCAAATATATGATTCTACCACCGGTTCGGAATGTTGTATCTACCGAGAAGAATCCGGCAAGAAACTCGGTACTCTTTTCACTACAGTCATTATCATTATGTCGAGACTTTCTGTAATTCTTTACAAAGTCTTCTATTAAATCAAATTTCAATCTCAATTTGAACTGGTAACCAACCAAGTTAGAAATTCCTCCCATTTAACATTGTTAGTTTAATTATTACTGTTCTCAAATCTCCCATTAGTGCAATTAGATCTATTTAAACAGCCAACAATCCATTAATGTTGAGCACTAGCAATTCCCGAGCAGAGTACATTAAACTTTGCAAAGCTTACAATATACAGGGTGTTTGGCGCATGGACCGACAAAATCTTTTGGGATACAGGTGGGGTCATTTGTTACCTTTCCATCCTTGGACTCTGGTAAGTTTTTACCGTCGTGGTTATGGAAATATGATTTTCTAACCCTTTTAATTTTTTTACCCTTTTTATTAATAATAATTTCCCAACTGTGCTACTTGCCTAGCATACTGCAAAAGGCGACTAATGGTATATCGGGTTTTGGGTATGTGATTGTGTACCCATAAGTGGTACTAACAAGTAGTTAGCTCGGCGCCTACGACGAGCTAACCACTTGTCACTACTTTTAAAATAAAAATCATCTAACTTGACTTATATTTGGCTGTAAGGGGTTTGTTGTTTCTTTGACTCTGCCTACCCCTCTGGGGGATTACGGGCGTGATTTTATCTAAATAATATTTTTATGACCGTGACTATTTTTACCACGGTCCAAGGATGAAAAGGTATCAAATGACCCCACCAATAACCCGAAAAAATTGTCTGTCCATGCGCCAAACACCCTGTATAAATAACGGAGCGTCCATTAGGATTGCAATTTTTAAAGCCACTGCCTTAGCAACAATCGGAGCGATAGCGAAACAAATATCAGAAATGTGTTGAAAAAAAATATGGTTTTGAACATAGATTTACGATTTATACATTGGTGATAGACTTGGATATACTAGAGGAATATCCTGCGACACGTGTCGTCAGCGACGTCGGATATAGTCTAGGCCGGATTGATCATATTGGGGTTCCTAATGCAAACGCTTCTTTGGACTACCTAATAAAAACTAACTAACTAACTAAACTTCACGCCACTTCCATAGCGGTTGTAGGTAGAGAGAACTAATAAATATAATATTTAATATATTATATACCCCTTAATATATTCTAAATAATATTTTTTCCTCTAACAAAGCTTTTTCTTAGCTTTCTCGAGCTGCGTTTGTTTTGGTTACCGAGATGAGCCGCTTTGTTGTAGTACCTACATCCGCCATTTTAACTTCCATACATATATAACTCCGCTTCTTTGCATTGCCAATCTATGAATTATGAATCTATGGTTTAGAATATGATTTTCGATGGCTTTTGCAACGAGCCAGCACGAATCCCATACCGCTTCCGCTTTTCTCCCCGCTATGGTCAAAGATTCGTCCAGACCGGCCCTAGATTCGTTCCTCTGGCACGTTACTCAACAAATTAAGGTTCTCTTAATGAAAATATCCACCAGGTAATATGCAAATGCAGTTTACTTGACAGATCGGATCAGGTCTTTTAATATGCCGGTTTGAAACGTGAAATTGATGTTATTTTAAATTCTACTATAATCAAACTAATAGTAGGAGAGCTGGCACCAATTTTTGAGTAGGTATTTGAGGCAAGCTGAGAACTTATTCCATACCTCACCTATTATACCCCAACACGGAACTGCAGACCTGCCTGGTAAGCAGCGGAGCTAAATCAAGATAGATAGATTGTTAGGTCAACTGGCAGGTAGAAATTCCCGCCAAAATTATCTGTCTTTTTTAGAATCCTTTAAGTAGTTTATATATAATATCATTTTAAAATTTCAAGTTGCCACAAATACATATTTTATTGCAAAATACATTAGCACGCGTCTGGAAATGTTGAAACCCCGACTAAATTGTCTGTTTTTTTTTTATTTATCAAACAATAAACTACGACATAAAAAGAAAGCATATTACCTCAAACAAATGTTTAGAAAAAAATATATTAATGACTAGCTGTGCCAGCGGTGTCACCCGCGTTTATGGTTAAAATTATATAGACTATTTCCGTCATACATGATTTCTATGTAACTTTAACCATTAAGGCTGCACACGCGACGGAAGCTTAAAAAATGGAGTAACTTCTCCCGTTTTCCCAACATTTCTCTTCACTACTCTGCTCCTATTGATTGTAGCGTGATAAAAAGCATACTATAACCTGCCCAGGAATATGAAGAATAATTGTACCAAGTTTCGTTAAAATCCGTCGAGTAGTTTTTGTTTCTATAAGGAACATACAGACAGACAAAAATTTTACTGATTGCATTTTTGGCATCAGTATCGATCACTAATCACCCCCTGATAGTTATTTTGAAAATATGTTTCATGTACAGAATTGACCTCTCTACAGATTTATTTTAAGTATAGATTAAAAAATAAATAAAACCTGCGCCACTCACCTGGCAGGTCTGCAGTTCCGTTTTGGGGTATAATAGGAGAGGTATGGAATAAGATTTCAGCTTGACTCAAATACCTACCCAAAAATTGGTGCTATCTATCGGACCATAATAATAAAAGAGACCAGACCATTCAAAGTCAAATTAAAATATTCTTTATTTATATAGGTTTCAAGGAAACACTTATAAATCGTCAAATACAGGTAAAGCCACAGCTATATGATTCTACCACCGGTTCGGAATGTTGTATCTACCGAGAAGAATCCGGCAAGAAACTCGGTAGTTACTCTTTTCAATACAATTTATACAAGGTGTATGAATCATAATTAACTTTGGACCACGTTGTAGTGTGGGCCTGTTGTAGAGTATCAAAATAAAAATATATAAATTACAAACCAAAAACTTGACCCGACCAGAGCAGCATTCATATTTCTATTACTAGATTTACTGTCCAGCATTAGATACAATGGAAAAGACATTTGTTTTGCATGAGATTTTAGGAGAATGTAATATATGATACACGGGACAATGAAACGGTTTAAAACTTATTATGTAACTATCAAACTAGTGGTACGTGTTGGTAAATAAAGCACTCGATTGCTTGAATAAATACTTGTATATATTTAGATTAAATAAGATTACATTAAACTAACGGAGCGGTGGTAGCTCAATGGTAAGGACACGCGCCTCTTAACCGAGGATTTTTCAAATCTATGTACGTATTTATACCACTAGCTCGACGGTGAAGGAAAACATCGTGATGAAACCTGCAAATTCAAACAACATTGGATTTGTTACCATGATCCAAAAATTGTCTGGTTCCTCTATCTTAGGGTTACGAAGGTCAGACCGACAGTCGCTTCAATGTAATTACCAGACTCGCTAAATCCTGGACCATGGTCTAAGTGGACCCTGTCTAAGCACGGGACATAACGCTAGGAAGATGATAAACTAACGGGGCAGCGTACACGTACGTTCCGGAAGCACAGAGAATAGAGAGAGCGAGTAGTGCAGGACACGTTGATAGGGATGTGCCGCTCGCCGGTTATATCTCGTGGTTGGTGGCGCCACTGTTTGCTTTTACTCCAACAGTACGTTTCTTCTTATCCCTTTCTATATCTATGATAGATTTAATTTATCTCAAGGTAAAAAAAAAATATCCGACAACATCACATACATTGATCTAACTCCGATCCGAGCTAAGTAGCTTAAGCACTTGTGTTACGGATATCAGAATCAACAGTGGTATTACAAAAATTAGAAATTAACACCCAGAGACAGAAAAAACACGAGTATTCATCACATCAAACCCACAACTCTTGGTGCATGATCACGCAGGTGCAGGGTCACTACCAAATGCGCCATATCGAGCCAGTCGATAGTGCACATGTTAACACTAGTTCTGCCTCCAGGAGCCGCGCGGGGGCGTCCCTAGACGACCGCTTCACGAGCTCGGACGACCCGGGTGGCGTGCGGCTGACCGTGTCCGCTGCTCGTACCGGGGATAGCGGCGTTTACACGCTGCAAGTGAGTATACTCTATTTTATACTGTTTGATATTTTGTGTCTACACAAAGTCTTTCGTCTACACTCAGTCTTGTGTCTACACAATCTCTTGAGTCTACACAATGTCTTGTGAGTACACACTGTCTTGAGTCTACATAATGTCATATTTATAAACACAGTCTTGCTTGTACACAGGGGTTTAAATCTATACATAGTCTTTTGTCTACACACATTCTCGTGTCTATGCACTGTCTTAGGTTTATACGCTGTCTTAATATTGGCAATTTCTTGATTCTAATGTATGTAGATTATGAATGATCTCAAGCGGCTACAGACAAACTTCTTTGGACTTTTAGTCTGTACACAGCCTTATATCTGCACGATCTCTTAACAACCACGATATTTTGTACCTACACACAATATTATGTCTACACGCAGTCTTATGACTAGGCGCTGTCCTGATTTATCCGATGGCATGTGTCTAAAAACTATCTCATTGCCAAAGTATGAATATGGTAGTTTTAAAATGTCCTACCACAGACCACAGAAATACTCCGTGTTTGTGTCCTTCATATTTTGTGTATTAAGATATGAAATGAAAGCAGAGCTGAAAATACTAAAATAACGATTTTAGCTGACGGGAAACCAAATTTTGTTGCCATAACGATAAGACTCTTTTTTCACTAAATACAGGATAAACAATTTGTCTATATAATTTCCCACGTTAATAAAGAAAAATGCCACATTACACACAATCGAAACCAAGCCACACAAGCATTTGCCCTGAAACCCGTGTTATATTAACCTGTGAAGCCTCTTTGAAGTTGGAACGGCTGTCCTACATTCCGTGGCTTGTGAACTTTTCTAGTTCCTCGTAAACAGTTTACTGTCCACATCTTGTATGAGACTATTAACTAATAGGACTGGAGATCTGCCAATGACATCACCGTTTGGTTTACCTAAACGGTACGTCTGGGAAATTAATTTGACAGGAGCAGAATCTGATGATATATTGGGCTAACCTGGCGGTAATGCGAGCGTAGGTGCCTTGGCCTCGAAAATGTGAAGGAATATTAGTAGGACGCTTTTTGTTCAAGACAAATGAAATGAACCATAGGTCAACTGTTTGTGTATTTTTTGGAAATGTATTCTTTTCAAGTATTTGATTTAAAATTGTCCAATGTTGGACAATTTTAATAATAATAAATAATAAATAAATATCCGACTACATCACATACATTGATCTGACTCCAAGTAAGTACCTTAAGCACTTGTGTTACGGATATCAGAATCAACAGTGGTATTACAAATATATACTTAAATAAATATTGGATATTAACACCCAGACACAGAACAAACACAAGTATTCATCATACGAATGTTTGTCCTGGGTGGGAATCGAACCCACAACTCTTGGCGCATGGGGCAGGGTCACTACCGAATGCGCCATCGAGCCAGTCAAAATTTAATTTTAAATCAAATACTTGAAAAGAAATGGGACTTAAAAAAGAATGTGCCAACTGTGTTTCTTGACTAGCATGTCGTAAAAGACGACTAACGGTATATGGGGCTTTAGGCGTGTGATTGTGTAGGCGACGAGCTAACCACTTGTCACTACTTTTTCACAATTTTCTATCTAACCCAGCCCATTATCCCATGTTGGTTTGGGGCTTGAGAAAGAATGTGCCAACTGTGTTTCTTGCCTAATATGTATGTCGTAAAAGACGACTAATGGTATACCTATGGGGTTTTCGGTGTGTGTAGGCGTCGAGCTACCCACTTGTATAGCCACATGTCACTACTTTTTTACAGTTTTCCATCTAACCCAACCCAGTTTTATTTTTGGCTGAATGTGGTTAAAGGGGCCAGCTGCTCCTTGGCCTCTGCCTACCCCTTCAGGGGTTATGGGCGTGATCTCAGATTACAGAACAAAAGGCAGATAAACCCGTGTACAAGTGTAGCAATCGGGGGCACCGTTTGCTTTGCCGCACGAGAGTGCGGGCGGCAAAGCAAATACAAACTCAAGACAGTTCCAAACAAAGCGTTGCGTTGACAGTACGTCACATATGTGTGTTTAAAATTAAGTCTTAAAAATGACGTCTTGTGTGTTTAAACATTGTAAAAATTGTTCCCAATAACTGAAACGAGAAATCGGAGTACCATTTCATAGTTAATTAATAATTATCTATATATTTTGATATTATATTTCCGTGTTATTTGTTTCTCATTACTTGGAATTCAAAACTTCAATGGAATTTGGGTATTGTTGCTAGGTTACATTGAAATATTTTCCTTGAAGTAAGGTAATATGCAAATACTCGTAATCTACACTATTATTATAAAGATGAAAGATTATTTGTATATATGTACCTAACGAATAAACTACTATGTATATATTTTATCCACTTATTCCCACGAACGGGAACTACACGGGTGAAACCGCGGGGTGCTGCTAGTATGAGTCTCATATATAAATGACAAAAGGCAATATTTCAAGAAATTGCTGCAAAATAAAGGCTGTTAAGATTGCATGTTTTGTATGTCGATTATAATTACAAAGTTTTATATTTCAAAAATTAAATTTAAGATGTTCATTTCAATGTAAAATATAAATAATTAAATACATGTTACAATACCAACCAATATTATACTACTCGAGCATTAAACACAAAAAACAGTGGGACTTTTTTCATTACCCTGGCAAACCTACACGCACACTAGGATACAATGTTCCTACAGTGTGTCACGCACTCATTGCTTAATTCTTGCCTCACATCTTTGTTCCGAGCGGTCCATCTGCCTTTTGTTCTCTAATCTGAGGGCGTGATGTTATATGTAGGTTAGATAAAAAAAAATGAGTCAATGGTTAATCCTTTTTCTTCTGTAGGTAAAATTATTTGCTCTATCGATTTTTTTGAAGGTTTCTAAGTTGTTGTTTTAAAAACTGATGATATAACACATTCACAGTCCTCCAATGCAAATGTAAAATTTCATAGCACTCATACTTTTGTAATATTGCATTATTGGCCACATATCACGAAGGAAGCCACCACTGTTAAAACTTTAATTAATTAAAGCAATATTTTAAAGACATTAAAACGTAGTACAATTATTTGTATGCCATATAATTTGCCTCTGAAACGATTAGGTATGTGTTTGTTTGCGGTTGGCCCAAGTGTTGGCGATAAATTTCGAATTACCTTAGGATTAGTCACTGATAAATGTCATCTGATCATCATCATCTTCCTAGCGTTATGTCCCGTGCTTAGACGGGGTCCGCTTAGACCATGATCCAGGATTTAGCGAGTCTGGTAATTACATTGAAGCGACTGCCGATCTGACCTTCGTAACCCTAAGATAGGGGAACCAGACAATTTTTTGGATCATGGTTACAAATTCAAAGTTGTTTGAATTTGCAGGTTTCATCACGATGTTTTCCCTCACCGTCGAGCTAGTGGTATAAATATGTACATAGATTTGAAAAATCTAGAGGTACATGCCCGGGTTTGAACCCGCACTCCTCGGTTAAGAGGCGCGTGTCCTTACCATTGAGCTACCACCGCTGATAAATGTCATCTGATGTATGATCAAAATCAAGCTGAACAAATTCGACCAATCAGAGAGTAGCCACTGCATCATTGATTTGTATAAATTATTTTCAAATTAACCTTATCACTTTACCTCTAAATATTATATGCACAATGTTTGGCATTGCATACATGTATTGACTGGCCCGTTAGTTGAGTGGTCCGAGACCCTGCCCACGAAATCAAAGGAACGCGGGTTCGAATCCAGCTAGAGGAAAATGTTTTGTGTGATTAAAATGGACATTTGTATTCGAGTCATGTATGTTTAAAAACGTATTTAAGTATCGGTACCCCTAGTATCCATAGTACAACCATAAGCTTAGTTTGCGCGTGCGCAGCCGGTGCGTTTCAGTTTTTGTATTACATACATACATAATGTCACGCCTTCCCATCGGGGTAGGCAGATAACACATCCTTCCATTTGCTACGATATTGACTTACACTTTTCGCTTCTTCTACATTCATAAGTCTTTTCTACACGCAATTATACTATTAAGAATTTAAATATGTCTCCTTCTGCATAGCTGAGTTTTTGTAACAGTGTTTGTCATGGTTGAATTCACAAATCTTGGATAGGTTCACTACCATATGGTGCCATTAAGCCAATCAGAAACCAATCTCTTGTGCACGTTCGAGAATTTAAACATGTTTCTTTTTGCACATCTGAGAATTAAACTCAATAAATCCCCTTTTGCACAGCTGAGTATTTAACCCTACCTTCTTCGGCAAAGCTGCGAATTCAACCGATTGTCCCTTAGCACAGCTGAGTATTTGAACATGTCTCTTTGCGCACAGCGGTGGATTTAATTAACCCTATCTCCTATTACACAGCTGAGAATTTGAACCCGTTTTCTTTCGCAAAGCTGATAATTTAACCCTACCTTCTTTTGCACAGCGGATATTTTTAAACCGTTTTTCATTTTGTACAGCTGAGAATTTAACTCTTTTTTGGCACAGCTGAGAATTAAAAAATGTCTCCTCATGCACAACTAAGAATTTAACCCGGACTCCTTCCACAGGCAACCAATGCCGCAGGCAAAGACACGGCCCGGGTGCGGTTGGAGGTCGCCGCCGACGAGGCCCCCACCGGCGACGACCCCCCCACCTTCCTGCGGCGACTGCAGGACCTCACAGTGAAAGTCGGCACCCGCACCAGGTTCCTCGTAGAGATCGTCAGCTCCACAGAATGCAAGGTGAGTGGCAGAGACCAGGGACTTGTCTGGATTTTGTTTTGTCTTTAGACAAGTTCAGACATGGAAGAAAAATAGTTTACTTACTTTTAAGGGTAAACCTTATTATGAGGTTTTTATAAGTCAAACTACATCAAGAGTTTTCTTCAGATTACTCATCTTCCTAGACTTGTGTTACGTTGTTACGTTGTTAGTCGGAATCCGCTGAGACCATGAGCCTGGATTTAGCAAATCTTAGGTAATTAAATTGTAGCGACTGCCATTCTGAACTTCGTCACTCTTAGGGAAACGAGGAAACCCTGCAATTACACATACGTAGTTATTTGAATGTGCAGATTACATCACGATGTTTTGTCAACCAGGCCATCCCATAGCTTCTGCGGAATATTATGAATGTAGACAATTACACCCCCGCTTATGAAACTGGATATATTTGGTGATAGGAATTTTCAACAATGGTCTAGCAGACACGTCTCCCACGCAAGGGCGGTTTACACTTTCAGATCGTTCAGTGGGCGGTATGTTCATGAAGTGTTTTTCTACGGCAATAGAAAATACGGTTTATATAATTCACACGTTAGTTCTATAGAGACGGGGATATAGCTCCGATTTGATTAATTTATGGCCGTACATCATTTAGAAATACTCCTAAAATGTACAGTTTTCCAACATTGATTTGCTTGTCCATTTTGACCTTTAAGCATAATTAACAAAATATTTCCGATTAAAGTATATTTCAAATATACTTTAATAATGTTGGAAAGTGGATACCTGTTGATACATTCTGTTTTACAACCATAAATCAAGTTATGATAGCTAAATATAAATACGAATATAGAAGTTTACAACAGTTCCGTTCTGAAGTTGTTACATGAAAGTAAAACAGGTACGTGTTTGTAGATACGCAAACTATCACGTTTACAAAGTTAGTAGAAGCTATTTATGCTGTAAAAATTAACATAGTTAAAAAATAAAAGCTGTTGACTAACTGACGATCAATGCACAACTGAACTACTGAAGGAAAAAACGGTAAAATTGTTTTCTTTATAATTCTAAACTAAATCCATTTGGACAGTGTAAGCACAGAGGCGGTGTTAGTGATAGTCTAAGTCTGTCTTAAATTTTTATAGCAGTCCGTTAAAGATGTTCTCCTCAAAGTCATATCCCTGTCGTTGGTTGGACCAGACTAACAAGCACCAAGAACGGTATTCTGGGAAGTCTACCCCAAAGGAGGAAAGGAAAAGGGAGACCTATGTTGGTCTGGGACTTGGCCTATCTTGATCTGGGACAAAAAAAAAGAATGTGCCAACTTGCCTGCCGGCTGCCTGCTTGCCTGTGGTTCTTGCCTAGCATGTCGTAAAAGGCGAGTAATGGTTTACGGGCTTTTGGGTATGTGACTGAGTAGGCGACAACCTAGCCACTTGTCACTCCTTTTTCACAGTTTTCCATCCAACCCAGCCCACTTTCCCATTTTGGTCTGGGACTTAAAAAGAATATGCCAACTGTGTTTCTTGCCTAGCATGTCGTGAAAGGCGACTATTGGTATATCAGGGTTTGGGTGTGTGATTGTGTAGGCGACAGGTTAGCCGCTTGTCACTGCTTTTTCACAATTTTCCATCTAACCCAGCCCGGCTTTATTTTTGGCTGAATGCGGTTGAATGGGCTTGCTGCCCTTTCGACTCTACCTACCCCTTCGGGAAAATGGGCGTGATGTTATGTATGTATGTATGTATGTATGTATGTAGAAAAGGGAGATTTAAATATATACACGCCTCTACAAGTTATCCGTGGGCTGGCCAGTCTGCTGATATAAATTGTCCTTAGTTTATTTCCCGTTATTGTCTATTGATCCTCAAATGCTATTTTTGCTTTGCTGGAGCGCAACATAAGGTCAGCAAATATCGCCGACGCCCCCACAGGATACTCAAAGTGTTCTTAGCATTTCTAGACAGGTATCGAGTTAAGCGCTGAACTTTCAAATCTGAACTTTGCACTTTAAGTGCTTTTAACTTAAAGTACAGTTTGGTGCGCAATTAAAGTTTATGCGTTGTCAACGGTGAGTGAGTTAATATCTGTGAAATCAGAAGACCCCAAGGGAAAAACAATTAATATAAAAAAAAGTATATTTAAGGGAATACACAACTTTATATAGTATCAAAGTCTGTGTTTACATACATACATCACGCCCGTAATCCCTAAAAGGGTAGGCGAAGTAAAAGGGCAGCAAGCTCAATAAACCACATTTAGCCAAAATAAAACTGGGCTGGGTTAGATGCAAATTGTGAAAAAGGAGTGACAAGGGTTATCTCGACATCTACACAATCACATGCCCAAAACCTGATATACCATTAGTAACCTTTTAGATGCTAGCACAGCAATTTTTTTTAAGTAGCTGATGGGGCAACATGTTAATTTACATTTGACAATATGCCATTTTTCAGTGTTATGTCCCGTGTTTAGACGGGGTCCGCTTAGACAGTGATCCAGGATTTAGCAAACTGGTAATTACATTGATGCGACTACCGATCTGACCTTCGTAACCCTAAGATGAGAAACCAGACAATTTTTAGATCATGGTTACAAATCCGAAGTGGTTTGAATTTGCAGGTTTCATCACGATGTTTTCCATCACCGTCGAGCTAGTGGTATAAATACGTACATAGACTTGAAAAATCCAGAGGTACGTGCCCGGGTTTGAACCCGCACTGCTCGGTTAAGAGGCGCGTATCCTTACCATGAGCTACCACCGCTCTTACGTCTGACAATATGTAATATGTTTTTTTTTGTTTCGCTTCCGTTCCCTTATGCCCACCGCTACACAAAAAACCGAGGCTTTACTTAAAAAAAAAAAACAAAACTGCCATTTAAAACCAGACCTGGCAATCTATCGGAACCATTGAAAGGACCGGAAACCAAAAAAAAAAATCGTTGATCGAAAAACTGCGAGGTTTTCCCAATAGTATGAAACCAATGGAAGCCCAATACATTCCCATATCTGCTACGGGCCGTCGGATTTGCTTTTCATCAAACATTCCCGGTGTGTGACACCGAAAAACTGGAATAGTTCTGATAAGAAGAGATAGCATAGATATAGTTTAGTTTTACACACTCCGACTTAAAACTGTCTTTGGTCGAGTGGTCAGAGACCGAAACCGAGGGTCGCGGGTTCGAATCCCGCTAGGGCAAATGTTTCGTGTGTTGGACATGGACATTTGTACTCGAGTCATGGATGTTTATAAATGCATTTAAGTATGTCTATCCGTTCACCTAGTATCCAAAGCACAAGCATATGCTGAGCTTGGAACTTGGGAATTGGTCTGTCACTCATCATCTTCCTAGCGTTATGTCCCGTGTTTAGACGGGGTCCGCTTAGACCATGATCCAGGATTTAGCGAGTCTGGTAATTACATTGAAGCGACTGCCGATCTGACCTTCGTAACCCTAAGATAGGGGAACCAGACAATTTTTGGATCATGGTTACAAATCCAAAGTTGTTTGAATTTGCAGGTTTCATCACGATGTTTTTCCCTCACCGTCGAGCTAGTGGTATAAATACGTACATAGATTTAAAAAATCCAGAGGTACATGCCCGGGTTTGAACCCGCACTTCTCGGTTAAGAGGCGCGTGTCCTTACCATTGAGCTACCACCGTGGGAATAGGTCTGCCACTCTGGAGAATTTATTATTTGGGGGGCGGGGGGGGGGGGGGGGGGGGGGCGATTTATTAGCTAGTAAACTTTGGAATCCATTTAATCAAGATGCCTACCACCAATCTAAGGTTGTTGCGCGAATATAGAAAAAAAAACGAAGATGCAAAAAATATAGAAGCGGAATTCTGAAATACCTGTCGCAATACATTTCGCAATACTAAAGCCAAAGAGGGGCTTAGGTGGCACGAGCCTCGCTATTGTAACGAGTTCTCGGAAGCGCTTCAAAGGTATCGCTCTGCAGCTGGATACAGTTGAGCGAGTTGCTCAGCGCAAGCGAAGATAAGCACGCGAAGTAGACACGTTGGCGCAACGCTATCTGCTAAGTGATTGTTAGTTACAGACGCCAATAGAGACGTGCATAGCTCACTTTCGACACAGTCGATAGTTAATATTCTTGCAATAATCAAACTATCGATATCGATAGCGAAAGGTGGTAAACTTATTATGGTATCTTATAGCATCGATTATTTTGAGTCCGGCATATCGATACTGACATTACTATCGATATTGTTTATACTACCGACAGCGCAAAATTTGGTTATATTATTACCTGCTTTAATATAGTTAATATTGAGTCTGGCAACGTGCGAACTACGCGCTTACACTAAAAGTGGAAGTACTTCCGCCGAGCTAGGTGTTGCTCGCTCGGGGACCTAGGTCCGACTAATCGTCTCGGTGTTTTGTATATATACTTAGTGGCGAGAATAACTTCGTCAGCGCGATGCAGGATTGTATGGCGTTTCTCTATGTTCGATCGACGTCATTTGTTTACATATTACTGGAGCTATAATCTTGACTATCTTGTGGCGCGGTCGCCACAATAGATCGACGATACCGATCTATCAACAGCGTAAAATTTTGTATTGTTACTGTATCCTACTAATATTATAAAAGCGAAAGTTTGTAAGGACGTGGACTGGCTCGTTGGTCGAGTGGTTAGAGACCATGGCCACAAAACCAAGGGTCGCGGGTTCGAATCCCGCTAGGGGCAAATGTTTCGTGTGATGAACATGGACATTTGTACTCGAGTCATTGTCCGCGTTTATGTTTAATATTATATAGCCTATAGACTTCCTCGATAAATGAGCTATCTGACACTGACATACTTTTTCGAAATTTAACTAAAATTTTATGAACTCATCATCAATGAGTGATGATGCATAAACAGACATCAATTACCTAATCAAGCAATTTTCCATAGTCAGATAATAATAGACAAAAAAAAGAAATACAAAACATATGATTTTAAAACGTCATCACCCGCTGTTGCTTACTAAAACACAGACTGACATCCAATTAATTAAATTAAAATTTTATTAATCAGTTTCAACTGACCTGAGAAATATTAGCCCTTCGCACCCAAGCAGTGGAGTAACGCCCTAAAACTGCACTTAATACCGAAATGAAAACGTAGTGAAAGGTCAAATGCAATACTAACTCAGAATAAAAACAAAGTAAATGCATTTTAATTATCTCACTTGCCTCTAGCGGGCGTATTTGAGGCAGCGCGGTAAGGCGGTTGCCCCACTGGAAACGGTGAACGATTAACGAGTAGAACTACAAGCAAGAAACGAGTTGGCGAGCAGCGGGAAGCGAGTGTGTAGTTCCGATAGTTTTGTCGCTGGGTTTTTAGCGAGTGTGCGCATGCGACGACCGCTTACTCTCGCCATTTCCACCATCATTTTCCTAGCGTTATGTCCTTAGACGGGGTCTGCTTAGACCATGGTCCAGGATTCAGCCAATCTGGTAATTACATTGAAACGACTGCCGATCTGATCTTCGTAACCCTTAGATAGGGGAACTAGACGATTTTTGGATCATGGTTACAAATCCAAAATTGTTTGAATTTGCAGGTTTCATCACGATGTTTTCCCTCACCGTCGAGCTAGTAGTAAGAATACGTACATAGATTTAAAAAATCCAGAGGTACGTGCCCGGGTTTGAACCCGCCCTCCTCGGTTAAGAGGCGCGTGTACTTACCATTGAGCTACCACCGCTCACCCTCGCCATATCCATAACATATGATTGATCTGCGCATAGAATATGCCTCAATATCTACATCTTTTCTTCCGTCGACCCAAAAAATGTATCTCGCACGATGCCAACTCTTTGAAGGCTCGGATGAGAATTCTCTTAACAAGAAGCATAACGCAACGCAACGCAAGCATAACGCACGCAATTAACCTCCGTATTGTCTATCCTGATCCTCAATTGAAAAGAAAAAAGAAACGCTTTTCTTTTGATGACTGAAGTTCTTTGGCCCCAAAGAAAGAAAGTTCTAGCTTTACACCCAGAACTCTATGACTCAATCCTACGCCAGTCGATTTACTCTGAGCCTCTTCTATGAATCATACGTAAACCAAGCATGTGCCTCTAAGGCTGGTTTCACAGTCGCGCTTACGCCGCTGCGGGTGTTCAGCGACGCAGGCCACGAGCTAGAACTTGCCTTATACCGTTTTATAGTGAAAAACTCTCTGCGCTTATCACTCGCGCTGATTATAAATACGGTCTTACGAGACGCGCTCGCCACCAGCGCGATTCTGAAACCAGCCTAACCTATGCTTCAGCTTGTTTAACCCACAAATATGCAAACATCACCACAACAATATTAAATACACTTTGGCTGATTTGATGACGCAAAAATACCGACTGGAAATACATTTTCAGAGGGTGGGACCACCCTCTGACCCCCGACCGCTCACTCAGGGATGGACTCGTCAAGTCCATTATTCGATATTGGATATCCCGATGAAATGCTAATACCGCGTGATTCGGCTGTGAGGTGCTAATAATGCATTTGGAGGCTGGTTCAATGCGATAATGGATGTGTGTTTGTTTATATGACCATGGGTCAAGAGTAGCGATGCCGAACTATCGATAGTTTCGCTATCGATAGTTGACCTCGAAAATCAGTTAGAATATCGATATGACTATCGATACTATCGATAGTATCGACAGTATCGATAGTATAGATAGCCCAAATTGGGGTGATACTGTTGATGACTTGCAATACTATCGATAGTATCGATAGTATTATGGCTAGATAACACCAAACTATCGATAGTATCGATACCATCGATACTATCGATAGTTTGGTGTTATCTGCATATGGGGATTATGAAATCCCCGGAGAGGTAGGCAGAGTCAAAGCCAAAACTAAAGACAGTAATTTCTATAATTGGATAAAACATGTCTAGCCTGCAAGTATACTTGGAGATACCGCCCCTAGTAAAAATATAATTGGGAATTTCTTGTAATTTTATATTATATATAATATATATTATTTTTCTTGGAATATAAATATCCAACTACATATACTTCGGAGTCAAATAGATGTATGTAACATCTATTTGACTCCGAAGTAAGTAGTTTAAACACTTGTGTTCTGGATATCAGAATCAACAGTGGTATTACAAATATATACTTAAATATTGGATATTAACACCCAGACACAGAACAAACACAAGTATTCGTCTTACGAATGTTCGTCCTGGGTGGGAATCGAACCCATAACTCAGCGCATGGGGCAGGGTTACTACCGAATGCGCCATCGAGCCAGAAAATGAATATATTTACCTAAAGTAAACCAGAAAACTATTTTCATGACCAAAAGCCGAATTTCCAATAGGGACGTACGCTACGTTGTTCAGTGGGCTGTGACGTAATCAACGTCACAGCTCACTGAACGAGGCTTGCGAGCCATCAAACTACAGGCTGCGTGGGGCACTCGCTCAAAAAGCTTTCGCTTTGAAATACCGTTCGTACGTGTAGAAGTGAATAGGAATGAAATTGTGCATGGAAAAATGTCCGGAAAAATACAATACACACATACGTTCAAAACACATGTGCAATTCACTAGGGATATGCTTTTTGAGTCCAATGGGATAAAATCAGTTAAAAACTATTTAATCCGTGTATAAAAAAAAATTGAAAAAAACCTTATACTTATTAGAATAATGCTTAAAGGATCGTACAAAAAGGGGGAATTTTAAAAAAGGGAATAAAGGTTAGAACAGAGAATTAAACCAGGAAAGAGACTATTCCGCATCAGCCTGGTTTTAATAATTTGTAATTTTTCAATATTTCACGGGCCCCGTTAGATTTAACGGTCAGTTTTTTTAAAAGATTTTTAATTTAATTTACTTACCAGATTGTTTCTTGATGGTTTATTTTAAACACTGTTTCGTTAGTTAACTGCAATTATCGCTATCATAATCTATTTGTCATCGTTCCGCCTATAAAATTTTTTTTTACTGTAAATTGCATTTCATAAGGGCCTAATGTACAATAATGTACATGTGTATTTGTTAGTCTCATACATTCCCGCAATTACTATAATATTGAACCTTCAATAGATACTAGACGAAGTGAACTATGCACCTATAGTCTACAAGCGCTAAATTATTTATCATACGCTGCATCTACAATATACACGTACGCTAATATCCTTAAACGTTTTAATTGGACAATATTTTCGCCAGAAATTTGAGTTTGCGCTCCTCTCTTCTCTACTCCACACGTGTTTGGCTTTTGACGTAGGCAGGACGTACGCAGTCAGGTGATAAGAGGCTTTAATTAACAAAGAGAACTATTTGATAGATTTTTGTTGATATAATGCGTAAATCAACCTTGGGATTTTTAAAGCTATCATTAATTTCAATTAACTTCTTCATCTTGTGTATGCGCGTCTTAATTTACTGCGAGATAATTTAGTGGAGTGCTTAAACTGCATTTCGACGACGAAGTGACAATACCTCCTAATTAATATTTTTTTAGGAAGCGACTTTTTTAATGCAGTAGCCTTAAAATTCAATTTCGCGTGGAATATTTTTTTTTTCTTGTTTGTTATCAAATAATAAAGTAATCCTGTAAACATTACTTTAAAAGTTATATGAAAGTCTTATGATCAAAACCAAAAAATTGGATCGTTTTTTCATTCTCCTGTAAAATAAGCAAGCATATCTACAGTTAGGAGGTATTGTCACTTCACCGTCGATTTTCAATTTTTCACCAAATTGTTTGTATTATTCTGAGAGCTAAAGAACCTACTTACAAAGTGTTTGAATTTGTTAGTCATTAAATCGGGCATAAGTATGTTTTTTTTTCAAATTGAAATGTATTGCTTATTTCTCTGTAACATAATTTTATTTTCCACATTGTGACAAATTTTTAAACTTTAAGTCGTAATAAAATACGTATTTTGTGTTTTATACAGATGCCTACATTTGGGTGTAATATAGACAAAACATATCTTAAATAAACATGACACAAAAAACCAATAACCGATGCATCAAAATTTGAAAATTTTACAAAAATGGTCATATCTCGAAAACTACAAAAAATTTTAAAACGCACATGACGGTTCAATCGATGAGTATTGGTTCCCCTAACTCTGATACAGGCTGCGTGGTACACGCCATACATTTTATAACGTTTTTTGTTGTTCAAGAGCGTAATAATACTACACAATATATATATATATATATATATATATATATATATATATATATATATATATATTGTGTAGAAAATAGAAATATCTTTATTCATGTAGGCTCCACAAAAGCACTTATGAATAGTCATAATAATACAAAATAAACATTCTACCTATATTTTACTTTGTTATTTTAGCTTTTTAACTACGCAGTGAAACAGTTTTTATGAAGATTCATTAACTGGCCCTGGATTCCGAGGTATAAGTTTTACGGCAGTCCACTAATGAAGGCTATACAATAATTATGGTTCGTAAATATGAGTATGTATTTTTTTGTTATGCAAAAGCTCTCATTTGGTTATAATGTAAATCAATTTTTTTTTTACAATCACAATTATTACATTAGAGGAGCAGGCGTATCCACATCATTCTTTCTTCGCTCACTTTTCCCGCACTAATTAATTCACAGATTCATTCGACTATTGAAAGGGTCGTTATTTGCCTTCAAATGCAAAATGCGTCCGTGATGATGCATCAAAAGGGAAATTCAATTTCCACCTCCCCCCTTCCAGCGACCAGCACGCGTATGTCTGTATGCAGACATAGAGTATTTTACGGTGGACGATATTATCCTGTGCAGTGATTTCATACAAAAGGTAGCCATCGGTTAATATGAAATATTTATTTTTAAAGATATATTTTTTATATTAAGTACTAAATATGGTAAACAAGTAATGGATATGTATGGATATATACGTTCGCTCTAGCAGTGTTAGTAGGTATTTTAATTATTTAAAAAAACTTTCGCATCTAAAATATAAAAATTGCCTCAAATATTTATCCACACTTCACTTCAAAGGGGCTTCTGTTTGGCTCATTTTCTTTTTTTTTTGTATTCGCAATTACCACGACAAGGATTGCATGATCATTATGATCTTCTCTAAGGAGAAGTTGACGGTAGAGATCGAAAATTGTCACATATTAGGTCTAGGACTTAAAACAGAATGTGCCAACTGTGTTTTATTGCCTAGCATGTCAAAAAAGGCGACTAATGGTATGTGGGGTTTTGGGAATGTAATTGTGTAGGCGACAAGCTAGCCACTTGTCACTACTTTTTCACAATTTCCATCTAACCCAGCCCAGTTTTGTTTTTTGCTGAATGTGGTTTAAGAGGGGCCTGCTGCCCCTTCGGGGATTATGGGCGTGATGTTATGTATGTATGTATGTAAATCGAAAGTTGGATTGTATATTACATACATACATACATACATATCATAACTCTGGTAATCCCCGGAGGGGTAGGCAGATTCAAAGGAGCAGCAAGCCCTTTAAACCACAGCTAGCCAAAACATGGTTGAGTTGGGCTAGATGAAAAATTCCATCTCTATCTTTTTAATAAAAATAATTCGCTATAGTGAAATTTGACGTTGGCATTCATGAGGGTTTTCAAACGAAAACGCCAGATGGCGGCACGAGGAAATCTCGTGGTCTTATCACTGTCACTATTGTATCTTTGTTGACAGGACCCTTCTTAGCGTGATACGTATGTCAGTGTGTTCTGATAGCTTACCAATGAGTAGGGTGACACAAGACAAACCTTATAAACAGACCATTAACTGTCATATAAGGTCAGATTTTAGTTTAGATATGAATCGAAGTCAGATACAGAGACAGGTAATATTGATAGGGCTAGCAATTACCTAATGTCTCCATGTTGCATAATATTGAATCAAAACTATCCGCCGTGTGTTTGTGTTACAGGAAATATATGTAATCTGGTATTTTATATAATGCCTAAACCGTTCAGGTAATGTATGAAATATCGTTTATTTTATACTTTGCTTAACTGATTAATGTATATAATACCAAAGGCACTTTAAGTTATGTGTACCTATATTAGACGGTAGCGGCGAGCTTTGCCATTAAGATTTAATTACAAAGGCCTGCTATCTATTTCACATTGACAGTATTCTTGATTGATTAAGATCTTTAAGATTTTTAAGTAACTAAAGACATGGACGTATGTCGAAAGGAATTGTGTACTTAATAGTTTTAAGCAGACACTACTAGATAGGAAGATGCCAAGCTAGCATTCATGTTTTAAGTAAATATGTAAGGTCCAAAACTTTATCTTAAAACTCCTTTGTTAACATTGCCGGCGCTTCAATAGGTATTTTATACTTTAAACTATTGAACATTACACAAACTCTAAGTAGACTATAAAATATGACAAAGAATCGTAATTATTCATACATTACCTGAACAATCCCTGAATACAATATACCCAGGTATTTCAAAGAATACCTGGATTATCCACGTTGTTGGTAACATATGTTTGCATGAAATACGGTCTATAGACAATCATAGGTTGTTAATGGCCGTTTCGTATGGAGCATCGGCGTATTGTATTTCCATTTTTGTGACGGCGTACAGTATGTTTGCTATGTTGTAGGAGCGGTGGTAGCTCAATGGTAAGGACACGCGCCTCTTAACCGAGGAGTGCGGGTTCAAACCCGGGCATGTACCTCTAGATTTTAAAAAAATCTATGTACATATTTATACCACTAGCTCGACGGTGAGGGAAAAACATCGTGATGAAACCTGCAAATTCAAACAACTTTGAATTTGTAACCATGATCCAAAAATTGTCTGGTTCCCCTATCTTAGGGTTACGAAGGTCAGATCGGCAGTCGCTTCAATGTAATTACCAGACTCGCTAAATCCTGGATCATGGTCTAAGCGGACCCCGTCTAAGCACGGGACATAACGCTAGGAAGATGATGATGTACAGTATGTTTGCTGTCACGACCCAATAAGATGAACTTTATGAAAGAAATACAGATTGTGGTATCTCTAGATTAAATTAAAATAGCCGAAGATTCGGCACGTCCATATAATCGTCAACTGAAAACGGGCATAATGCACAACTTCATCCACGCACACTTACACCGCTGCGATTCTATAGAACGTTGTACGGTATTAAAAGACAGAGACAAACCAATTTGTTTTGACTCTAGTGTGAGCGAGACAAGCTCCTCCTGATGTGTGTCAAAGTCAAGTCCTACCAAACAACGTCAGTAGAGTGAAATTTTGGAGTAAGTAAGGTCGACAAAAACAAAACAGGACACAATTATTGTTTAATTATTTATTTTTATAACAATCGAAATTATCATAATCTTATTTAATAATAATAAATAATAAATAAATTCTTCAGACTGGCACACCAATTCCCTAGTCCCAAACTAAGCTTATAAGCTTGTGCTATGGATACTATGTGAACGGATAGACATACTTAAATACGTTTATAAACATCCATGCCTCGAGTACAAATATCCATGTTCATCACACGAAATATTTGTCCCTAGCGGGATTCGAACCTGCGACCCTTAGTTTCGTGGCCAGGGTATCTGACCACCCGACCAACGGGTCAGTCAATTAGGTACTATCTTTATACAGAACGAAAGGTAATTCGACCTATTCCTTTAAAGGGGTTATTCTAGAGGTAATTTGTAACAAATTGACCTCTATCAACTAGAGGTCGAAAGTGAAAGGTTTCCGAGATTTCGAAGATTTATAATTTTATTTAAATTTTGTGACTTATCACCGAAAAATGTCCAGTCTGGTTCTTTACGAACTACGAGTAGCCATCATAAAGGCAGCCTTCGGCGAACTAACGATGGCCTCTCAAAAAAAAAAGGTGCGGCTGTCATGGCTCTGGCGTGATTCGGTGCAGAAGTCGTGCCCTTGCTGGTCGCTCAACCTAGACTCTTGGTCGTTTCGGCAATTAAAAATACTGTATAATTGCTGATATTGGGAAATAACTATAGCCTTTTCTCAGGGCATACATAGGCCTATTGTAAAGCATTTCCGCTCATCTCCCTACATATACATCATGTAGAATCAAGACTGTTTTTTTACATCACAGTATTAAAAACAAACAATAAATGAATATCAATATTTTTTTTTTTTAATAGAAATTTTGCAATATTACCCTTTTGGATATTTTCATGCTGATGCTACTGCTATACGCAAGTAATGACACGTGATCTTACTTAACTCGTCACACATTAACGTACCGTATTTTTCTATCTCGCTCCGCAGAATGGCGACCAAAACAAAACGTGAATTTATAAATATCATAAAAAAAATTAAGGTTTCATGTAGTTACGAGTGAAATGTGATTCCATTAGATTTGTTTTTTCTTTTTGAATTATTGTACAACGATTAAAAGCACACGAAGGCATTTTGGTGACCCTTATCCCACTTAAAAAAATAAAAGAATCTTTGTCCCATGTTGGTCTGGGACTTGGCCCATGATGATCTGGGACAAAAAAAAAGAATGTGCCAACTGTGGCTCTTTCCTAGCATGTCGTAAAAGGCGACTAATGGTTTACGGGCTTTTGGGTATGTGACTGAGTAGGCGACGAGCTAGCCACTTGTCACTCCTTTTTCACAGCTTTCCATCCAACCCAGCCCACTGTCCCATGTTGGTCTGGGACTTAAATGTCCTCCTAACCGATATCGGTCACGGCGGCCAATCTCAACAGGATTAGCCAACTGCGCAGAAGATATTATAGTGCACAAGTGTATGCGCAAACACAAGTGCACTCTCTATTCCTTCACTCTCATAGTCCGGTGAGACGGCAATTCGACATGACCGGAGAGAGGTCAGGCGCAGGACCAACGGCTTAACGTGCTTTCCGAGACACGGGGGTGATTAAACCGCCAACTTCCTGACTCCGGGCTGTTACTGAGTAATTTCAATATTGAAATACCCAGCCACAAATTTTTAGCCTGACCCGGGATGGGATCTGGGACTTAAAAAGAATATGCCAACTGTGGTTCTTGCCTAGCATGTCGTAAAAGGCGACTAATGGTATATCGGGTTTTTGGTGTGTGATTGTGTAGGTAACAGGTTAGCCGCTTGTCACTGCTTTTTCACAATTTTCCATCTAACCCAGCCCGGCTTTATTTTTGGCTGAATGAGGTTGAAGAGGCATGCTGCCCCTTTGACTCTGCCTACCCCTTCGGGGATTACGGGCGTGATGTTATGTATGTTATGTACCTTTCTCGCTGATTGCGACTGAATGAAAATTTTCAGTTTCACCAACTAGACACACGACACCAGTCTCTTGTGTCCAGTCTCTTGTGTCGAGTTGGTGAAGAACCCGTGGTTGGTTAGGCGACGGGCACCTGATTTAGGTGGTCAACGCGCTACATGCGAGTCACCTATCTTCCGCTATTTTGATTTAATCTAAGGTGGTAACGTTAGAAGAAACATTCCTTCAGAAGTACCTTCGGACCTAATTCGAGTGGGTGGCGAAGCTACTCTCTAGTACAGTGGACTCAAAAGATATCGGACTGTTTTCGACCGAGATGCCAATGAAATGTTTCGACCTAATTCAGAATTATTTATTACTTAAAACACCGGTAGAACATATGCGCAATTTAATGACAATAAAAAGAAGAATGACAAATGTCAATTAAAAAAGAAAAAGCTTGTCACAACAAAGAGGACTCATTCCGGGATATAAACTATTTCAATCTTACCATATAACTGGTAAAGTACATATAGAGTGAGATCCCAGGGCCGCCAGACGTCACTTATTTTCTGATGAATGAAATGTATGGTAAAGGGTAGTATTTATACCTACTATAAATGTTCAGGTACTAGCTAGTTTGGGTAGTGTGGCAAAGGGTAGTATTGCCCTATGCCACACATTTCATTCATCAGAAAATAAGTGACGTCTGGCGGCCCTGGGATATTGGACTAATAGGTATACTACTAAAAAATGATGGTTCATTTTCAAGAAAAATATTTTTTTGGAAACGTTTGAAAACCATACATAAATACATATATTTAGCGCCTGCAAACCTTGAATAAGCATCCAAGGGGAACTAAACTTCTTTAAAATCTACGAGAATTGTGAAAAAGTATCGACAAGTAACTGGTTTAACAACGCAATCACAAATCAGATTTTTTAGACCCATTCCAACATAGTACTACTTTTATAGCAAAACATAATCATATATCATATTGTTTAATAATAATATCTCTGTGCTCTTCTGTTCACATAGCTGGCATTACAACATTTTCTTTATATAATTGGAATTTTATTTATAGATACGTCCATGAATTATTGTTTTTTTAGTTGAAAATGTAATTTAACAATAAAACCGATGCATTTCTCCGCGGTCTATTGTACGTAGTACGCGGGGACCTTCAAACCAAAGAATTCGCTATACCTACCAATGACATAATTTTTCTATTTCGGCCACCACATCCGCTGTGGTATCTGTGGCTGTGGTATAAATAAAGCACTCTTTGACTGAGCTCTTGTTTTGACAATCGTATTTGTAGTAAGAAAACAAAGACTATGACGTCAGCGCGTTGGGATATTTAAGAATGAGGATAGGAGAGATCATTGAGTACCTACGGAAATACTCAAATGTGAAATAGGAATGAGAAATACAGGTCCCATGTTGGTCTGGGACTTAAAAAGAATGTGCCAAATGTGGTTCTTGCCTAGCATGTCGTAAAAGGCGACTAGTGGTATATCGGGTTTTGGGTATATGATTGTGTAGGCGACGAGCTAGCCATTTGTCACTACTTTTTCACAATTTTCTATCTAACCCAGTCCACTTTTATTTTTGGCTCTATGTGTTTAAAGGAGCTTGCTGTCTCTCTGACTCTACCTTCCCCTTCGGGAATGACGAGCGTGATGTTATATGTATATCTAGCTGTAACCAGGCTATACGACTGGAATGTCCAACAAGCGTACTGATGATCAAATGAACATACGGCTACGATTACGGCCATATCGATTATGATGTGATGTTAATAATAGTAGTGTCAATCAACTAGCACCGACATGAACTTACAAATATATTTTGAGCTCCATGTAACTGAGTTCAAGTTACTTGTAGCTCCAGGTTGTTCGGGTAACATAACGAATGTGACTTAGAACTACAGGTTGTTTAGGTAACATAGCTTATGTTACTTAGAGCTCTAGGTTGGTCAGGTAACATAATTTATGTTACATGGAGCTTCAGGTTGTTCAGGTAGCATAACTTTTGTTACTTGTAGCTGCAAGTAACTAAATGTATGTTGTTTGTAGCTTCAAGTAACATAAGTTCATGTCGGGTTGTCTTTATAAAAGTACCTTTACATGTCCCCGCTATAAATGCAACAAAGTTGATGCCCGTAGACAATTTTCTTTGCGTGGGAAATCAAGTTTAGAACTGGGCTTTAGGTCGAACGAGGCTCTGAGCCTAGTCTACATTTGCGCAGATGTGCAGAAAGCGCGCAAACCGCGCACTATACGCGTCTATAAGCGATACGTGCAACGTCCGCATACATATGTGTTATGTCCTGGCTCAACTACGGCGCCTAAAATCGCGGCGGTAATATGTAAACTTTTAAGTGAATTGTCTGAAAACATATTTGTGTGCAGGAAATTATATTGTTCTCTCACCAATATGCCTAAATTTAGATATCTAGATCATAGAAATACAATTTTATTGTACCATGATCGTCTGGGAATAAAAATAAATAGTCCGCCGTAAAAGACGCATTTGTCGTCTTGGATGAAGGGTTTTGATTATGTAGGGTTCCAGCCACTTGTCATTACTTTCTCCTAATTTTCTATCTAACCCGATTTGATTTAATTTTTGCCTGAATTGGTTTATAGGGCTCATTGGTTTTTAGACTGCGAATGCCTTCGGAGATTGTAAGTGTACTAACTAACTAACTAACTAACTAAACTTCACGCCACTTCCCTAGCGGGGTAGGCAGAGAGAACCGAACGCCATATGGCACGATCCTTACACACCTCACTCGCCTCTTCAACATTCATAATCCTTTTCATACAAGCTCTACGATTTTTATGACTCCTAACATCACCTTCTTTTAATACACGACCAATCTGGTCGTGGTAGGTGAGCCTGGGCCTTCCGCGGCTCCTACATCCTTCCACATTCCACCGGAGCATGCCTCTTCTTACCTTGACTCCGACGCTGTCCTTCAGTAAGAGTACTATATGTAGATAATAATAATAATAATTTCGTTTATTGCACAAAAAGGGACATACATACATTATGGTACATTAGTACAGTTGAATAGTGCATAGGAAGAATACAATAACACTAGTTACACAGAGGTTACCAAACTAGGCAATGCCTGTATCTTGGTAAACCAATGAGAGTTTAAATTGTTAAAAATAGAATTTCTTATTATATCTATTATATGGACATCCAGGACTGTATGCAAGAATTTACATACATCTACATATGGTTAAGTACAATTTTAGTAAAAGAGACACGAAATTTACAGTTCGCTCGCACGCGCAGGTGTGGAGGCACCATACGCAACATTATAACGGTAGTGGGTGCTTTCCTAGTTATTGCCCGCTGTTATAACGTTAGAAGTAGAGTTGATTAGTTTAGGTTTACATTGGAGCCATTAAAATAGGATTGGAAACAACTATCGATTGTCATATTTTAATGGGCTGTCAAAACGCAATATTTCTGTGGAGTAAAATACTGTTACTCTTATAGGTTTTAATGGTCTTATACGGATGAAGGTATTAATTGGTTTTATATGCATAAAAATAATTGAAAGGATTAATGTGTGTCAAGATTTGAAGAGGTACCTTTTTGGAAGTGCCTCATGCATCAAGCCAGGTCGTGCCTCGTAACGAATGAAAGAAGTTCAAACACGTTTTGATTATTAAAAGCTTCTTGCATTTGTATGGGAATTGTTTAGGGGAGTAAGGATCCATTTTTAAAACAGTAGCTTACTGTTGTCAACAGGCTACTGTTGCAATGTAATGTTATAATACCCTGTCTACTCTCTATAGTAATTATTTAAATCGAAAATAAGCTCAAACTACATATTAAATATTTTATAGATGCAGGATGAATGGGAGGAGATCAGTATCAGTAATTGAGATATAGCACAATAACATACTTAACGACTAATCAAAAGAAAATGACGATGACATTAGCATTCTTTGTCGCTTGTACTTGATATTGGTCCATTCATCGCAGGTGACATGGTACCGCAACGAGCGCCGTCTGATGGAAGCAGAGCGGGTGTCGCTCGCACGAGACGGCACCTTCTGGTGCGCAGACATAGCCGCCGTGAGCGTCGACGACACCGGCCGCTGGACGTGCACCGCCGAGAACGCCGGCGGGCGCGCCAGCTGTTCCGCGCACCTCAACGTGCTGGGTGAGTGCCGAGCGGTCTGCTGCGAGCGCGGCTGCTGCGCTGAGCGGCTTACTGCGCCGAGTGGTCTGCTGTATCGAGCATGGATAAGGTGGAGCGGAGCGGAAACGGCATCTTCTGGAGCGCAGACATAGCCGAAGGGCGTGCCAGCTGCTCCTCGTACTTCGACGTGCTGGGTCTATGCCAAGCGGTCTGCGCCGAGCGGTCTGCTGCGCCGAGTGGTCTGCGCCAAACGCGCCTGGTGCAGGCGAAGCCTTCTGGTGCGCGGACATAGCTGCCGTGAGCGTATGATGATGATAAGCGAACATGCATGCAGACACTGGCCACCGTTCACCTCGATTGAGAGTTGACGTCAGTCTTCACACGTTACTACGTCTTCTTGTGCAAAACTGAATCTAAGCAACCGCCAGTTTAGAAAAACAAAAATTAACAATCACTGATGTTCATAAGCTCGTAATGTTGTATCACTATATATATATATATATATAAACATATGTATGTTTGGCCATGGTTATTGTTTATGCAGTAGCATCGAATGACCAGTTTAAAAATGCACAAATCGATAAGTTCACCTCGATTGAGAATTGACGTCAGTCTCCACACGTTACTACGTATTGCTGTTTATATATCACCCCTCACAGTAAGGTAGGATCACATATTATCGATTTCTAAAATAGTTTCGTTCCAGCCAATTTGCTGTGATTAAGTTGTTACAGTCAGTCAGGGTTCTGAGAATTTTCTTTGTAGAAAGTATTGTGTATTCCCTAGGACAGCTCGTTTATGATATAACTGAGGTTTGTTTGGGAAATTTCTTCCGATTTGGTTGGTAGTGTTATATTGAAGTCACATGGTTTTCAGCTTTACTTGGCCGATTTGTTTACGTCATCCCATAAAAATACAAATTCAAAATGTCTTTATTTATGTAGGCCTCAAACAAGCACTTATAAAACGTCAATTTGACAAAAATCTGTAGAGCAATGTGAATCTACCACCGGTTCCAAATGTTATTTCTACCGAGAAGAAACCGGCAAGAAACTCGGTAGTTACTTTTTTCAGCGTCAAAATATATATTTTAAAGTTCTAAACCGAATCATACAATCAATGACTGTGGGAGATGACATAATATGATAACAATAAAAGTGTAAGATTAACTAGAGCAGACCAGCCCCCAAAGGTGGCACCTGTGCACAAGCATGACGTATGTGTCAGCCATTGTTTCACTCAACCATATCAGAGGGAATGTAACGAACCGTCACATAACGCCTCAATCCCAGACGCAATTAAGTGAGCATGAAGAATATAAGTTATACTTAGCTAATTTCAAACAAAGTTTAGTCAAACGCTTGTATATTTCTTGCAGTCTACAAATCATATCAGTTGTATTACATTTACACTACCTCAGAACCATGAAACCCAAACATTTCACATTATGGGGCCCTAATTTTGTACCGCGGCCCTGGGCTACCTAGCTCCGCCCCTGTATAGAGGATGACCTTTAGGGATAGATGGTGAAAATCCACAAACTTCCAGGATGTTAAAAGGGCTCATGTTAAAACCATTAGACCATTCTTAAAGGACGACACCAATTGAGATGTCTGGCTAACTCCTGTTTATTGAAACACATGTGTGACGGATATTCAGTAGTCTCTACTGAATATCTTTTTGTATGATCAGTTTTCAAACTAAACACTTTAAAAGTGCTAATTGAGGGTGGTATTCTATAATGACAATTGGTTTTAGAAACTTGAAAAATGTTCAGTTCTATATAGTTGCGATTCTAGTTGCAATATTGCAACGCGGGCTCGGTGTGTGTTGTACATTGGCTACTTCCTATAGTATAAGAGCGTAGTGCTCACGCATGTAAATATATATATACAGCATATATGTATTTTTCAATATTTTCATACAAAAGTGCGCTAGCGTGCGGTTTAACAGGGTAAATTCGCTCACTTTGTTTAAGGTAGGGTGGCGCAGTGGGAGCGCGCTGGGCAACACCCCAGAGGTCCGTGGTTCGAGCCCACGTCCTACCCATCATTGATAACTTTTTGTTTTTTTAAACGGAAATACAACTAACTAGTTGAAAATGACGATAATTGTTGGTATTTGGCTATCTTTTAAAAAAAACATATAATATGGTATTTTTAGAAGATATTTAGACGGATACAGTATTAAACCTTATTAAATTAAATGCGTCAGTCACTCTAAGCATTTCGTACACATTATAATATAGCCTTTAACACCATACTGTTTTAATGTTATAATCCTAATTATCGCAAAATTAAAAAGTATGCCCAAGAAAATAAATTCAAGCGGTCTAACACCAAAACACCACGAATATACTCAAAAACTAGTGTAGTATTGTGCTAGTGTAATACCTAGTTATTAACTTAGTATTTTTTTGTACTTTGAAAAGGACCAAAGAAGTAGTAGGTAAGCCTATTGATATATTATTGTATATATTTATATTTATATATTCGACAACAGTTCTCTATCGCAATGTATTATTTCTCCAGATATGGTGATATCTACTAACCACCAGCTCTGGATTCATCATCCGATTAGAATTTTTTTGTATTGTCATTGAGGTGGCAGGTACGCAAAAAAATATAGGTACACTTACAAGTTTATATGATTTAAATATTAAAATGTCAACTTTACATGTTCGACCGCGTATTTTATCAATAAATCATCAAACTTGTTAACAGATTGTAATATTATAGTTATATTTGCGTTTAAAAAAACAAAAAGTTATCAATGAAGGGTAGGACGTGGGCTCGAACCACGGACCTCTGGGGCGTTGCCCAGCACGCTTCCACTGCGCCACCCTACCTTAGTCATAGTGAGCGAATTTACCCTGTTAAACCGCACGCTAGCGCACTTTTGTATGAAAATATTGAAAAATATATATATGCCGTATATATATATTTACATGCGTGAGCACTACGCTCACTACAATAGGAAGTAACCAATGTACAACACACACCGAGCCCGCGTTGCAATACTTATTTGCAGTACTGCAACTAGAATCGCGGGCTACAACTGAAAATTCTTTTAGTTTCTAAACCAATTGTCATTATAGAATACCACCCTCAAGTAGCACTTTTAAAGTGTTTAGTTTGAAAACTGATCATACAAAAAGCGTTTAAATTGTAATTAATGTTAGACAAATACGTAAGCACAGTTTGATTCGTTCCCAAGTCTTACAGCGAATTCATTCTACATACCGTGAATTGTATTTTCATTCCTACATGTCACGCTACAGTGAGCGATGTCAGATATTATTATGCGAGGAGAGTAAATGAGGAGATAATGTGTGTAAATCATACTAATATTACAGAGGGGTAAGATTAAATTATTGGTTTGTTGAATTAAATAGACTCGGAAACTACTGGACTGATTTAAAAAAAACCTTTTACCAATGGAAAGCTATTTTTTCAGGGATTAACATAGGGTATATTTTATCATCGTATTACCACGGGAACAGGAACTATGCGGGTAACACCGCGGGGCGCAGCTAGTTATTTATATTTAGTAACATTTTCAAAAGTTTCACGATACACAAATTTCTATAAATTTTATAATAATGCAAGTAAATGTCCTATGTTGTTCTTGGACTTGAAAGGAATTTGCCTAGCTTGCCGTAAATAGCGATTAATCGTATATCGGGTTTTGGATGTGTAATTGTGTAGGCGACGAGCTATCCACTTTTTCACTATTTTTTATCTAACTTAGCCCTAATTTTATATTTGGCTTAATGTGGTTAAAGGGGCTCCTGCCCCTTTGACTTTGCCTACCCCTTCGGGGATTACGGGCGTAATATCATGTATGTACCGAATAATAATGTAAGAAAATGGTACTTTCTTTATGTATGAAAGGTACTCTACGTAACAAATTATATACAAAGTCACTTATCTATTTATAGTATCATTCTTGGACCATAATTGAGCAGACAAAAGGCTCATTAGGTTGAGATCTAGTTTGATTGTTATGCAATTTGTAGCGTTTTCATTCAATTACTAGGTAAACAGAATTACAGGACTCGCATTGTTTGCCTAAGATTATTATTAATACGTGAAACAAAAATAACTTAAACTTTATTATGAGGTCTGAGTGCAAAAACATTGAATTAATTGAATACATTACCGCATTTATTTCAGCAATTCCTTTTTATTTGAACATACATTTTCAAAACCTACAAATTTAATAAATAGGATTGAGTTTTGGTTATTTGCCCATAGAATTTAACAATGTTTTTACCTTAGAAACATTGTGATTATACGTAATTGTTGCTACATCGGGGTCTTGCCTTAACGGGCTGATGCTATCATGAATAATTAGGTGAAGCTTAGTGCACTAGAAAGGTGCATGTAATATGGATGGAACCGATGATCGATAGTCTAAAAACAAACTGGGACCTAGTTCTGCTATCAGAATAGAAATGTTGACCCAATTGTTAATTAATTAATGGATTTGCGTGAGTAGGCTCAGTAGGACGGGTTTGTTTGCCTTTTTTATACTAGAGATGTTTAATTTGTTAATGATGTTTAACTAAAAGAAGATTTTTAAAAAATCTGATAGTTTTAGGTACATTTGTATCTCTGATATTACTTTAAAAAAAATTGCTTAAAAATGCGAAAAAAAAACAACAATGGGACGAATCGCAGAACGAACTAAAATATATTTTTTGGATCCAGTGATTCGTCCCTTTGGGACGAAAGTGTTGTGGAATTCATCATTGATAACTTTTTGTTTTTTTAAACGCAAATATAACTATAATATCACAATCTGTTAACAAGTTTGATAATTTTTTGATACAATACGAGTTCGAACATGTAAAGTTGAAATTTTAAAATTGAAATCTTATAAACTTAAGTGAGATATTCAGTAGAGACTACTGAATATCCGTTACACTTGTGTTTCAACTTTCGTTTCGTTAATAAGTTACGTGGTGACGTCATAATCGTTTGTGAGTTTATGACGTGATTATAACAGTACCTATAATGTTTTGACAACTTCACCGTAAGTATATGTTTGATTAAGGTTGCACAAAAACGTTAACTTTTGTAAATTCCCTAACAGTTATTAAAATTACAGAATATTAAAGCATTTATTGATATCATGCACATACAAACTACTCTAACACAGTATTTATTTAAATCTTATTTCTGATGGATTGCTTTGCAATCTGACAGATTACAAAAAATATAGGTACGTTAAAAGATAGGTTGACCTAGACGGCTAGACCTTTGTTCACGGGGCTTGCTCTACTATTGTGAAGTACTTATGTTCAAATATTCTAGATATCACTAAATATTACAAAGTCCAGCTTCGCGTCTGTCGGTGTGTTCGTGATAATCTCAAAAACGAATCAACTGATTTTCATGGGGTTTTCGTTTATCGACAGAGTGGTTCCTGAGGAAAATTTACGTTTATAATGTTAAGTTTGCATAAACTAGTTGAAAATGACGATAATTGTTGGCATTTGTCTTGAAGATATTTAGACGGATACAGTATTAACCCTTATTAAATTAAATACGTCAGACACTTTAAGCATTTCGTAGACATTATAATAGGGTGAAAATCATTTAAAATGACCATTGTGATAAAAAGGAAACAAATATGAAATTGAAACAAAAATGAAACACGTGACAAAAAAATAACAAAAATGAAATATTAGGGCTCTTTCACAACTAATATATCTGAATGTCTTTTTTTATCTGTAAACATAAAAGCGAAAGGTCACGAAATGTTGAAAACCGCTTGACGTAAAAAGATGAAATTTGGCATAAAGGTAGTTTATATAGTAGGCGTCCTTAGTAACAGGGCCATAAGGATATCTCGCAAGTTTGTATGAAACTTATTCAATGCTACACGGACGAAGTGGATAGCGGAAAACAGCTAGTCACGTACGGAATGTTGAACAATAAAACACTTTTTTATTTTTATTATATATTTTAATTTTAAAAAATTAATAATAAAATAATAGTAGGTACGTTTGACTTACAAAGCTAGTTTTTTTTTTGGAGAAAAAAAGAGATCAAAAGTATGTAATACCAGTAAATTATAATTTAAATTCCAAATTCTTAGATTATAAAGTTATCTTTTTTTGAAACAAATCAACAATAAAATTTATTAGCTTAGCAGCAAAGGTGTATGGTAAGATTATTGAGAGAATAATGAGGGTGAAATCCGATGGAATGTTGTGTGAGGCACAGGGAGTAGAGGATGCACAGATCAAGTCTTTTCTCTTCGCAACATCGTGGAGAAGCATCTGGCCAGAAGCTGGAAGGTTTGAATACATATACATATACTTACATATACATGTGCAACAATTCTACCACAAAGTAGACATATTAATGAAAACGGTTCAGTAGTTTTTTGAGTTTATTCGTTTTAAACATACAAAAATACAAATCTTTTGTCTTTATTATATTCGTATAGATATATTAATATGTCACGTTTTATTGAGCTTAACACACTTCTAACAATCACTGTCACATAATAATATTTCGTTTTAAAATTAATCCTGTTCAAGTCATTAATGTGATTGCGGCTTTATTTCATTTTTGTTATTTCCGTTTTGTGACGTAAAATAAAAATTTAACAATTCATAACAAAAATCATAACCATCATACTTTGAAAATGACCTTAAATTATTGAAACTAAAAAGAAACCTCAATGAGGTTTATCCGCATTGCGTTTTGATAAATGTTAGCATTAATCTATATAAAAAAGTAATGGGTTACAAGAATCCGCTTTCCTGTGTTGTTGGGTAAACAAAACAAAACTGACAGTTTAAAATTGGAAATAAAATCGTTGATAAAGAAACACGCGTCGTGACACGTTGTCACTCAAGATCAAAATGGCCGACACTTATTCGATTCAGGCACGCTATGGGCTCGTTAAAACTCTTAATTTTGCCAATTAATATCTACTACTCATACCATAACTTACGATTTGAACAATATATAACAAAAATGAACAATGTAATGGACAATGTTTTGTAACAACAATTATAATATTTTTAAATAATTTAAATCAAATAAATCTTAACGAAATTAAAGCGTTTCATATTATCTTCACAAAATGTTTACCCATGATAAAATACCGTAGCTAGAATTTTAAATTGGAGAGTTTTTGTAACGCCGCCCGGGAAGAGGACAAATTATTTGTGTATGGAAAACATCCGAGTTGAATCAGAAAAAAAATTTTTCTTGTTTTGTACTTCTAATTTATACTTAAATCTGTATAACACAAATAGGCAAGTATACATTTTACTGCAATAAGTACATTTCAGATAGTTTAAAGAATTTTAGCGTAAAATATTACGTGTGGACATAATTTGTTATCAAAATGGTAATTTTTTATGATTTTCACCCAATAGCCTTTAACGCCATACTGTTTTAATTAATATAAATCCTAATTATTATTGCAAAATTAAAAAGTATGCCTTTTCTTTACTTACATATATTTAAGTATGTAAGTAAAGAAAATAATTTCAAGCGGTCTAACACCAAAACACCACGAATATACTCAAAAACTAGTGTAGTATTGTGCTAGTGTAGTAGTTATTAACTTAGTATTTTTTTGTACTTTGAAAAAGACCAAAAAAGTAGTAGGTAAGCCTATTGATATTTTATTGTATATATTTATATTTATATATTCGACAACAGTTCTCTATCGCAATGTATTATTCTCCAGATATGGTGATATCTACTAACCACCAGCTCTGGATTCATCATCCGATTAGATTTTTTTTGTATTGTCATTGAGGTGGCAGGTACGCAAAAAAATTATAGGTACACTTTCAAGTTTATATGATTTCAATTTTAAAATGTCAACTTTACATGTTCGACCGCGTATTTTATCAATAAATCATAAAACTTGTTAACAGATTGTAATATTTAGTTATATTTGCGTTTAAAAAAACAAAAAGTTATCAATGATGGGTAGGACGTGGGATCGAACCACGGACCTCTGGGGTATTGCCCAGCACGCTCCCACTGCGCCACCCTACCTTTATGAAAGTGAGCGAATTTGCCCTCTTAAACCGCACGCTAGCGCACTTTTGTATGAAAATATTGAAAAATATATATATGCCGTATATATATATTTACATGCGTGAGCACTACGCTCACTACAATGGGAAGTAGCCAATGTACAACACACACCGAGCCCGCGTTGCAATACTTATTTGCAGTACTGCAACTTGAATTGCGGGCCACAACTGAAAATTCTTTAAGTTTCTAAAACCAACTGTCCAACCAATCGTATTTTATTACCCAAGACAGAACGGAACAGGTATATGCGTTTAGGGTAAGAGATGTTTGTGTGTGTGTGCGTTTGTGCAAAGTAATGTTCCCACCTATCTTCTAAACTAATGATCCGATTTTGATGCGGTTTTCATCAATAAATAATCAAACTTGTTAAAAGATGTATTATTATAGTTGCATTTGCGTTTAAAAAAAACAAAAAGATATCAATGATATTCGATTGCGTTCATCGCGGTAGGACGTGGATTCGAACCACGGACCTCTGGGGTGTTGCCCAGCACGCTTCCCCTGCGCCACCCTACCTTATACATAGTTGGCGAATTTACCCTCTTAAACCGCACGCTAGCATACTTTTGAATGAAAATATTAAAAAGTACATTATGCCGTATATATATATTCACATGCGTGAGCTTTTGCTCACTACTAAGGGAAGTAGCCAATGTACAAAACACACCGAGCCCGCGTTGCAATACTTATTTGCAGTACTGCAACTAGAATCACGGGCTACAACCGAAAATTCTTTTAGTTTTTAAACCAATTGTCATTATAGAATACCACCCTCAAGTAGCACTTTTAAAGTGTTTAGTTTGAAAACTGATCATAAAAAAAAGCGTTTAAAATTGTAATTAATGTTAATTAACGGATCAAACTGTGCTTACGTCAAATACGTACATTTCATCATTCCCAAGTCTTACAGCAAATTCATTCTACATACTGTGAATTGTATTTTCATTCCTACATGTCATGTACAGTCCGGTCGATTTAGACATTCGAAGGTGCATAAAATCCCAACAAGCTGAAAATCAGTAAAATTGTTCAAAACATAATTATAAAAAAAATAATATTTCAAAGTTTAATTTTGCCGGCTTATGTATAACAATAGAGTTAAGAAGCAATTTTCAAGTTCATGCATTTTGTTCCGTAATTAAGAGAACAACGAACTCTAAGGTTTCGCGGCACCAACGATGGGGCACTAAGGGCGGTATCTTTATCCTCATGGCGTCGGCGTAGAAAACCTTAATGAATACCTTCGATGGATCTGCAATGTGAGGACTACTTTTAATATGACTATTTAATACGACTGGCCCGTTGGTCGAGTGGTTAGAGACCCTGGCCACGAAACCGAGGGTCGCGGGTTCGAATCCCGCTAGGGGCAAATGTTTCGTGTGTTGAACATGGACATTTGTACTCGAGTCATGGATGTTTATAAATGTATTTAAGTATGTCTATCCGTTCACCTAGTATCCATAGCACAAGCATAAGCTTAGTTTGGAACTAGGGAATTGATGTCAGTCTGGAGAATTTATTATAAAAAAAAAAAAATATAGAAAATGACCAACAAATAGAAAGTTTTTTTTTATTTGTTAAATTCTAGTAAATAATTATTATTTTATTTTCAGTGCCGAAGGCGTACAAGAGGCCCGAGTTCGTGGAAGAGCTGCGAGCACTGCTGACGGAGCAGGGGACCGTCTCGCTGGAGTGCAAGGTTGTAGGGGTGCCCACCCCCGTGCTGCGCTGGTTCAAAGTAAGTCTTAGGCTTTTAGGGGGATATTATTAATTTGTCCCATGTTGACGTAAAAAAAATTTCTAACTGTGTTTCTTGCCTAGGATAACGTAAAAGGCGACTAATGGGGTATGGGGCTTTGGATACGTTATTGCGTGGGCGACGAGCTAGCCACTTGTAAATACTTTTTACAGTTTTCCATCTAACCCAGTCCAGTTATGTTTTGGGCTGTATGTGGTTGAAGGGGCCTGCTGTCCCTTTGACTCTGCCTACCCCTTGTGTTGTGTTTATATTATTAATTAATCACTATAATTTCTAAGCAATCACTTAAATGAAAAAAGGCCATTCGGCATCCCTACCATCATTCTGGCCAGAATTATGGTAGGGATGTCGACTCCTGTGCGTGCCCGCCAAAGTGAGGCTCTTTGCCTTTTTGAGGGGTTTCTAAGCAATGTAACGGGCTAAATTTCGTTGTCTACCTATGAATATTTATTTACATCTACCAAAACAAGTTCTTAAAGTATCTTTCTTTTGTTCAAAACCTTCTATATTAATATGGAAATAAGTTGAACGAAGTGCTTAATATGAACACATTATTCATTCAACTGCCCATCTCTCCCTCCAGGACAGCCGGGAGATCAAAGCCGGAGACGTGTTCGCGCTCACAGCCAACGCTGAGGACCCGACCTCGCTCGGCACGTATACCTGTGAAGCCGTCAACTGCATGGGCCGAGCGTACTCCTCATCGAAGGTACACGTCGTCGGCCGCGGCAGTAGGGAAGGCTCAACTAAACCTATCACCAGGTAAGACTACACCGTCCAGTATAACGCATGAACCCTCTGTTATAGCAATGAAGAAATAAAGAAAAAAAACAATGATAGGAAAACTTCCTAGGTATAAAAATAGACAATATTTTTATCAGTCAGATTACGTATTTATCGCTTTAATTAATACCGGAAAATTTAAGAAGATACGGCAAAAAAAATCAGCCGTGGGACGCTCTGACGTCACTGGGGCGTTTCATCTGACGATATGAATCTCCGTTTGCAGATATTCGTAATTCTAAGAGATATCACAAGTAACAAATTTGGCTTTCGTAAACCTTGTTTGAAAAAGCAAGATGATGCTGTGGTCTTTAAGGCTATTTATACTATAAATTATGTTTAAAATACATCTCCTGAATTAAATAAAACTAAAAATAGCGTAGAGCGGTGCTAGATGGTACTCAATGGTAAGGACTCGCGCCTCTTCACCGAGGAGTGTGGGCTCAAACCTGGGCATGCTTCTCGGGATTTCAAATCTATGTACGTGTTTATACCACTAGATCGACGGTGAAGGAAAACATCGTGATGAACCCGCAAATTCAAACAACTTTGGTTTTGTAACCATGAACCAAAAATGGTCTGGTTCCCTTATCTTAGGGTAACCAAGGTCAGATTGGCAGTCGCTTCAATGCAATTTCCAGACTCGCTATATCCTGGATCATGGTCTAAATGGACACTGTCGAAGCACAGGACATAACGCTAGAAAGATGATGATTTAAATAAAAATAGCGTGTCACGTCTTCTCTATGTATTCGAAGTGCTCCGAAACGGCCTTTTTTAATTATTTTTTGTGTATTTGTCAGGCCGTCGTATTTTTCACCATGCTTCTCATTTATCTAGAAAATTGTGCGGAATGAAGTTCGAGCCAGATAGTATATATTATTATTATTCACAAAAGCCCCACTAATCTCAGTTAAAATACCTATTACAGCTTATTTACCTTTGTAAATGTCTGTATCGGACCGTTTGATTTCAGTCTGTGTTCGAACAAAGCCAGTATGCAAAGAGATATAATATCGATGACAGAACAGCAAATATTAGCTGTGCCTGGATATAACGCTTTGATGATACGCCCTCGGGTCGAATTAGTTTCAGAAACAATTAGGTATTTGGTATAACGGAAATTATGCTTTTGATTAGTGTTTAGAGGATTTCGGTTAATTGGTGAATGTTGAATTGAAGCGGGCGAGATTTACTAGTGTGGAATTGAATTTCTTGATATAAGTTGGTAATATTTAAAGATAATAATAATATCTTGAGAAAAACTAGAAAGTAACTCTGTACAATATCTGTGTGCAGTTTAAGTTAGTTAGATGCCAAAGTACTCAACTATCTGTCTGGGGAAATGCCATAGAATCTCCATAAACTTTCGGGATTTTCGCCATCAGCTGACGAGCAAGCCACTTGTCAAAATTTTTTCGTTCATACTGAACTCAGTTATAGATAAACGTGGTTTAAGGTGCTAATTGCCGCACTCTGCCTACCCTGGGATTACAGACGAAATAATAGGTATGTATGTATGTATAGAGATACTCAAATTATTATCTTGTTCCAGTGGCGTCACTCCAGAACCTCCGCCGATCTTCACCAAAGAGCTGGAGGACAAGTTTGTCAGGATCTCCGAGCCGCTGACCCTGGGCTGCCACATCGTGGTGCCACCCTGGCCCCGCAGCGTCGTCTGGTACAACAAGGAGGGGAAGGTTGACCCTGGAGACAGGTAATTGGCAGGCTACCCTGGGCCGATGCGTAACGTAATGCCCTAGGACAACAAAATAAGGCAACCCGGTACTTGACATACTTGGACCCTGGTACTACAACCACAGTGGCTTTTTAAGAGTAGATTTCCTGTGTTTGCGATGTTTTCCCTTATAGCCGAACTAGATGTACCTACTTGGTAAAGAGTAGTCTCCTACATCCTGCAACTGTGAGTCATCACCAGAGCATCCTGTGAGTGCATTCTTATTTGGAACTGTTCATTTAACAGTTAAATTATACACATGTGTCTTGTTAAAACTATTATTTTAATGAATAAGCATTCCATTTAATATTTCACGAATACAGTAGTCGTCTTATAACATCCACCTAATTCACGCAATTTTTGCTCTCGATATAAAATGGACAAATTTTATTGAAATATTCCCCTTCGTTGAGAGTATGGGAGGACGCTTGCGTTATCGTATAGAGACTTTGAATGAACCCGGTGTTGCGTAAAGAAGGATTTGATCAGCCGTTTTATGTGTCCGACGCGAATGCAATATGCTTTGGTGAAAGAGTGTCTGTGTTGACCGGTGACAAAGATATTACAAGGGAGTCAGTGTCAAAAGCTTTGGATACCTTTATGACAATTCATTGAAATGAAAAATGTATTCAATCTGACTCTTGGCTCCTGTTTGGAGGTAAAATTGAGTGTTACGTTCACGCAAACAAACCTACTGAAAACTATTTAGCATGGAAATGTCTTTATAAAAGATCTTGATAAAAGAGAGCTCTCTCTTTTATCAAGATCTTTTATAAAGACATTTCCCATGTCTGGGGTGGTCTGGGACTTTTAAAGATGTTTTTTGTATTTGTTATTGCGTAGACGGCGAGCTAGCCTCTTATCAAAACTTTTATTTTTTATATTTCATATCTAGTTTTATTTTTGAATAAAATTGGTTCAACTGACCTCCGTGGATATGCATAGATATGTATGCATTTAATCTTGCTTTTAATTATTTGTTAATTGCATCCTGTACTCTGATAACCTCTTGTTAATTGCCCCCTGTACTCTGCTTACCTCTTCGGGGTTTGTAAGTAGTATGTGTGTAATTACTTTTAGGTACCACGTAGTTGAAGATGGCGTGGGTGGCTACATGTTAGAAGTGCCGTCTGCGGAGTGGCCAGATGAGGGGGAGTGGAAGTGCGTGGCGACCAGCTCCGGGGGGCGCATTGGTTTCTCCTCTTGCTACGTCAGCATGGATGGTCAGTTCAGACGTGTATTTTTAACCGTTTTTATTTATTTGGAATATGCGTGAAGAATATTTCGGCCATTTAACACATTTAATGGTCAACGTATAACATAGAATACTAACACTAAAACAAGACCAATTTTTATCTCATATTCGTGATGTAGAGATATAATATGGGTAATATTAGTTATTGGATTATTTTTGACCCCGATCAGTCGCAGGTCGATGCTATCAAATCTAGACTATACGACTATACAAAGCATTTTTGGAATTTGTAATTTGCACAATTAATTAACAACGAGATTATTAGTAAGTTTGTGTAATTAAAAATAAGTTTTAGACCATTACTCATGCTCGTTTATATTTCTAGTGCCGAAGAACTACCGAAAACCCCGTTTCATGGAGAACCTTCAAGCCGTGCTGACGGAAGAAGGCCTGGTCTCCTTCGAGTGCAAAGTTGTCGGCTTCCCCACCCCAGTGCTCAGCTGGTTTAAGGATGGCCAGGAGCTGAAGCCTGGTGACGTCTACCAGCTCACCGGCACCAACTCACTAGGGTCTTATTGCTGTATAGCAAGGAACTGCATGGGCCAAGCCAGTAGTTCCGCTGAACTGACGGTAGAAGACATTCAGAATCAGCTGAATGAGGAGGAGAAACTGCAGCTGTTCTCGAAGAACCAAGCGCCGAAGTTTATACAAGGGTTGAAGAGTGTTGAAGCGAAGATCGATGAACCATTCCGTTTTACTATAAAAGGTAACATTTTACAAACTTAGTCAAATAAACTACCTTAAAATAGACTTTGCAAGCGATAACTATTCCCTTATCGCTTGCAAAGTGCAGTCTATTTTAAATTACTTCCCGATGTCTGTTCTCCTGAAAGACGTTACTTATGTAAGTTTACTGTACCATTTAGCTGGTCTGACGAAATAGACATAAGATATAGGAGCTTCTTGTATTTATAGTGCAGTATCTACTCATTGAACTGTATGTTTTCCTTCCTTGCTGGGTTTTCATGAGAGTTGTAAATAATTGTTTATGACAATCTAGTATGTCGTATCTGTGAGCGACTGCATAAATAATATAATATACATAAACGATACGTGGCGAATCTAAAGTTTAAAATGTTTGTTTCAGTCGCTATTCCGCCTGAACCATCGGTTCAATGGTACCGAGACGACCAGCCGGTCGACGACTCCCCGCGCTGCCACCTCGCTAAAGAGGAACGGGGGGTGTTCTACCTCGACATCCAGGCCCTGGAGTTCCTCGACCAGGCTGAGTGGAAGTGCGTCGCTGTCAACGACTTTGGGCACAGCGTCACGTCGTGTTTCCTTAAACTTGTTATTCCCAGACATTACAAGAAACCGAGATTCTTGGAGAACTTACAAGCTATTCTTTCAGATGAAGGCGCTGTTAATCTAGAATGTAAAGTTATCGGTGTACCTCAACCTGTACTCAAATGGTATAAAGATGGAGAAGAACTCAAACCGGGTGATATACATAGGATAATATCGGGACAAGATGGAACGTGCTGTTTAGGCACGTATACTTGTGAGGCCCAAAATTGTATGGGAATTGCCGCTAGCTCGGCTTCGCTTTTAGGATTTGATGACTCGATGAAAGCTAAAGCTACCAAGAAAAAAGCTGAAGAACAAGCGCTGCAAAGAAATGTATCTCTCAGTACAATACACGAGGAACGATCTTCTCAAATGTACGACACGCCGGTGGGAGATATCACATTAGATGACAAAGCTGAAATCTCATTCTCCTTTGACGGTAAAGAAGTTTCTGTGTCGTTATATGAGACTCCAGATTTGACTGAAGAAGATGCAATTCAGATAATGGAAATGTACGCTGATCAGATATCTGAAAATGTTACAGAACACAATGTAGCAGAGTTGCCACCTCTGAGATTCGTGAAAGAAACCTCTACTTCAGGAAATCTGTTGATGGAGGCTATTATAATTGACGTTTCGCCAGAATACTTTGCTTCACCTGAAGAAGACTTAAGAACAGAAGCGGATGTGGAAGATATATCGATTGCTGATGAAAACGGTCCGCCACAACTTTCTCTTGATCAAGACATTGGCGGAGAGGATTACCTTGAGAAAACTATGGACTTATTATCTCACGAAAAAGCAGATATCGTACCTAAGAAACTCCTAAGGAAAAAATCTGATTCGCAAAGAAGCGCAGATGATTATTTCAGTTTATCATTGGATCAAACACTTTCCGAAGACAAAAGAGATGACGATACTCAGATTTTGTCAGAGAGTTTTGCGAGCGCTCACAGTTTAGGCAAGCCCAAATCAAAGTCATCTAAACCTTCCTTAGAGGACGGTCAAGAGTCTTCAGATGTTACGAAAACCATTTTAGTCAAAGACGAAGTGCAAAAGCAGTCTGAATTGGAGACACCTGTCGCGAAACCAAAACGGGAACGACGTAGTAGTCGTGGCTCGAGGCGTTCAAGCTCAGGTAGTGAAAAGTCTTTCGGAAAGTCTAAAGAGGAATTATCTAAGCCACAAGTGGTTACTTTGGAGCAAATTCCAAAGAAACCCACTATGACTGATGAAGAATTCAAAACAAAAATGACTAGTGTTAGTAATTCTCTATCTAAGGTAATAAATGACGTGCAGATAATAGAAAGAGACATTATACTCAAGTCTGAATTAATGTCATCGGCAGCCACAGCGTCCAGGAGTTTGGAAATTATTAGCAGTTTAATAAAGCCACTATCAGAGATACACAGCATAGCTGACGCAGCTAGGGAATCAGCACCAGAATCCAAAGATGTTAGTAGCACGTTATTTAACAACCTATCTCAGCCTTTAAAAGTGCTTCAGCAGTCACTTACAATCATAGAAAAATGTATAGACGTTGAAAGTGATAATAAAACACTTGTCAAAAAAACTTGTGTTGCATTTATAGAAACGTGTGGTGAAGAAGTCAAGAATTTGATGAATGAAATAGTTTCAGTTACTGAAAAAGACTATTTGAGTACCGAACAAAAGACTCTTTCTGAAATAAACTCTTTGGTCAATGACATGAACAATGTAATAAGATTCTCAGCGGATACTATTAAGACCAGGAATCTCCTTAGTGAAGCTAGTGAAATTAAAGCGAGTGAATCTAACGTGGAAGCAAAACACTTGAGAGATACACAAAAAGCAGTATTTGAATTGAAAAGTCCTCTAAATTCTCTGTTGCGCATAGTCGATTCAGCAGATGAAGGTAAAATTGTGGATATAACTAAAATTAAGAGCAGTGAAGTGATAATTAATGACATGTCAGCTTCTGTGCAAGACCTTCAGGCAGCCCTAGAACAAATCGAATCGCTCTCCGTTAAGGAATCTACAACATCTCTACATAAGTATAACACGGACATAATTGAGACTGTTATGGAGTCTGTATTAAAACTCAGAGGCTCATTCGAACAGTTGTCAGTAGAAACTAAGAACGAAGAAGATCAACAGCTATTAAAACAGGCACTATATTCCATCAAAAATAATCTCAATGAAATATCCTCACATTTAGTAACAATTGAGAAGAATGTAGGCTCATTTGACATTCTGCAAAGCGACAACAAATTAGAAACGCTTCAAAAGATGGCTCAAATTTTGATTTCTCTTGAAAACAACTTACCACGTTTGGAGAGTTTGGCTGAAGTTAAAAGTAACATGGACGTTTTCCATAAGAACTTGACGAGAGTTTTAGAGAACGTTATAGAAAGTAATGAAGCACCAAAGTATTTCACATTAATGGAAATATGTGATGCTGTTAATAGACTAAATGCATCAATCACAAATATTGACACTGACAATGTGTTGGCACTAGCTAGTTTAAGTAATACCCTTATAATAATCCAGGATATATTTATTAAGAACGTATTTGATTCGGAGCTGAATTGTTCTATACTTACAAATATTTCAGATGTTTTATTAAGTGCTCAAGAAGCTCTTAATCATGCTGATGAAATCAGTATACAGTTGGAATCGGAACATCTTCAGGATATAGCCACGCCTGTGTTTGAAGTTAGCAAGGCAAATGCGGTTATTGAACATATCGATCACACAATTGCTATTATAAATACGGTAAAATCAGTAGAGATGACACAGGAGTTGAAAAACAGTGTTGCTCCAGTCCTGGAAAGTATTTCTCCAGTTTTAGAAGAACTCAAACGATGCGTGGCCTCTGCAAAACCAACAGACGTTCGGGAAGAAGAACATCTTTCAGAAATGTCTGATGCTTCGTCTATTGTAAAAACACTTGCCACTCCCCTCTTAGAGCTTAATCAAAACCTCTTGGTACTCAATCAAATGATTGTTGAAAACATTGAAAGTTTCAAAGAAAATAGTGAAGTTATATCGGCCATTGCTGAACCATTACATGAGCTTCACACTACATTACAAGTATTGCAGCAAGACGTAATATCTCAGTATGGCGAAGACGTAGCTCCTTACAATGTTAGTGTTAATATCGTAAATGCTGTACAAAATCTACAAAGCTGTATTTTGCTTATTCAAGAACAACCTGGAGTCGAAGGAGCAGATGAAATGTCTACGTTGGAAGATATATCAGGAATAAAGACTACAGCTGAAACTATTCCTTCCGATCATCTGGTTCTGCCGGCTGCAGAAGAAACGGCAGTCGAGCTATCTGTGGAACCTTTCAGCCAGGAAATTGCGCCAACTGCCACTGCACAGGCCCTTCAAACATTGAATGAACATATTACAGTCCTCCAAAGTCCTGAAGTTGTGGATGCTCTCGACACCCTATCTGAAGTTAGTGATTATTCAAGTCTCAAATCAGTAGCCTTAGGTTTGGGTGAACTGCATGCTGGTATAGAAGAAATATTACACCCGTTACTGATCGAGAATTCGAGTGACATAGCTAATCTTATCAATACTTCTAAATTAGCGGCAATCGCGGAACCAATGCAAGAGCTCCATCAGAGTCTTTCTGTGTTGGACACAAGCAACATTCCAATATACGAACACATTCTAGAAATACCAACAGATAAAATAAATTCTGTACTTGAATCTATATCCAGTTTTAAGGAATATTTAGGAAAGTGCATTCAAGCATTGTTCCCAGCAATGGAAACAGCTGACAAAACTATTGAAATATCAAATAAGGTGGAAGCATTACGTGAGGTTTGTGAGAATCTCAAAGTTATAATAGAAACTACAAAAGAAATTTCTCCCGAAACTCCAGTTAAACAAGAAGTTATCACCTTGGAAGAAACGGTTGATAGTTTACTCAATGCCACGGATGTTACTAAAGGTATTCAGATTCAACAAGTCAAAGCTATTACAGAGGAATTATTTGAGAAAGTTATAACTGTTCAAGAAGAACTAATACAATACACTCCACACACAGTTGAAAAATTATCAGAAGAGGCCAAATTGATACAAGCAATCGATGAAATAGAAAATAATATTGCCGTATTGGAACAATACGACTTTGTCGATTTATCTCGAGCATCAGAAATGACTTCTTGTGCTACACCAACTTTGGCAATGGAGATGGAATCAGAACCACTCGTACAAATGGATGATATCTTGCAAAACGCCGTGAACGTATTACAAGATTCTGCTAAACAGACGTCCATCGCTGATTTAATGATTCTTGAAGACTTCTTTAAGACATGTAAGAGTGAATTCACGATAATTCGTCTCATAATATCTAAACCGCTAACCCATAAGAAAATTATTAGGCTTATTCAAGAATTTACTTTCCTGCAAAGTGTAATCAATAATTTCAAATCAAAACGCTCACAACTTCAGTTGTCAGATGATATTGATGGATATTTGAAAATATTTTTCCTTGAAGCGGATGGTAACTTAAAAATCGTGCAAGACTCACTATTGAAAGCTATAAATAGCCAGTCAGAATTATTATTCATAGGGCCGTTGACCAAATTAGAAAATACCCAAGAATTGCTTGGTGAAATTTTAAGAAACCAAGAAGATGCAAGCTTTGCTGGAATTATTACAAAATTCGTGGAATTGGTTGAAGTTGCAAAGCCCGTATTGCAAACGGCAGAAATTGATATAAAAGAAGAATTAACACGACCGTCGGCACAGTTAGCTGCAACTGATACTACACCTGTTGTTGAAAAACTAGAAGAATTGCTAAAATACGCAGAAGAAAAATCTTCATCGTCATCTGTAAATAAAAAAACAAAAGAAGTTTTGGATAAAATTACAACCTGCCTTCAAAAACATCAGGATTATAAGGACGCCATAGGAACGGGTAAGAGCTTAATAATATTGAAATGTCTATCTGAATACGCAGAGATGCTTCAAGCGACTGTATTGGAAAAACAGACAGTAGTTCAAAAGAAGGTTGAAGACAACGCTCTAAAGGCAGTTTTAAGTGAAATGCTTGAGCCCCTTCAAGCTCTGCATAGTCAACTTGCAAATATCCAAGAACAAGTTGCATCTGGTGTTGAAGAAAACTCAGTGTCCGTCGATATTACCTCAACTGAATCCATTATGGATGCTGTATCTGAAATCCACAAAGACATCGTTCAACAGATAGAATCTGTAAAAACTTTGGTAGACAATGAAGAGGTTTCGCTTATTATGGAAGCGGACAAAGAAATATACGCTATTCAAGAAACACTTAAGTCTCTCGAAAATGTACCCGTGATACAAGAACTTAAGGAGATAGCGCAACCGATTAAAGAGGTTGAGAAATCTTTGCATAATATCATAGCGGAGAGGGTAGATGACGAAATTACAGAGAAGCTTCCTAAAGGTAAGTTCCTCTGCAATCTCTTTTTAATAATATTAAAATTAAAAATAATGAGTATGTAATTATTCATATATTTTTTTTAGATGTCAATTCTAATATTGATTCATTGGAAAGCGCCATTGAGCGTTTCCTTTCTATCGAAATAGATTTATTGACAGCATCAGAATTGTTTGATGAGATCGAAGTAAACAAATGTTTACTATTGGCTGACAAAATTAAAGCATTTTCGGTGCTTACCCCGGAAGAGTTAGAAAACCGTGATATAATTGAGATGAAAAATAAAAATGTGTTAGCATTGAAAGAAATTCTATCCAAATTTGATTGGTTGAACACAGAAAAATACTTAGAAGGAAAAAAACCATTAGAAATTGAAAAACTTAAGCGCATATTTTTGACGACTTATCAACTATTGGCTGAGTTAGGGCAAATCAAAGTTGCACAGCTAAATAATGTTTCTCATGAAACAAAAGGTAAAAATTGTAAATAACAAACACGGGTTGCTTCGTCATTTTAAAATTAACCAAATTTTTTTTTTTTTTGTATGTCAAAAATATTTCGGGCCTACATTATTGCGGTATTACAGTGTACCTCATCGTTTTTTAAGTTGTGCAAAATGGTCAAATACTTTAAACCACGGAAAAATTGCTATTTGTTTTTTAAAATTGCCATATTTACCTGATCTACAAATTTAATGTAATCATAATCTGACATCATGCGTTGCTAGATCCTCAAATGTAAATCAGCTTAGCTTTTATTTGTTATTATTGATTATTGTTCATTTATTATTTCAATATAACAATCTATCATTTTCTGATTTACAGATAAAGCAACAAAATTATTAGAGCATATTGATCAGTACATAGAGTTGATAGAAATTGTTGAAGAAATAAGTGCTATTACAAAAATCGAAGAGCTACAACAATCTGTGAATATAGCTAGAGAGCTGCGCGACAATGTAGCCATTTTAGAAAGTGAAGTAACTATATCGGACTCACAAGTAGATATTACAAAGAAACAAGCAGATTTAGCACTTCAATTACAAAATTCACTATCTGGTTTGAATGTTCAGGTTCTTGAAAATGTACAAGAGCTGTCATTGGAAATAAATCCTGAATTTTTAAAACAATTCGCCAATGCTACTGATCAACTACAAACTGATTTGTCTGCTGTAACCGGTGTACAAACAGCGGTTTTAGCACCTGAAAAATTAATTGCTGAAGATGTTACAGTAGACAAAACCCAGAAGATTCCCACAAAAACTGAAGAGAAAACCAGCGTGGTTGAGACTATGGCAACCGAAAAATGGGAAGAGCCAGAAAGTATACCAGAGACTCCTATATTGCAAAAAGGAGCTGAAACTACTACAGCAAAAGAAATTAAAATGACTGTAGCTGTACAAGAAAAAGTTGTATCTGTTATTGATGAGCAATTGGCAGTTGAAGAGATCAAATCAATTGAAACAAAGCATATTTCTAAAGATGAAGCTGCTTCAACTGTGGAAGAAAAACTACCAGTAGCTATTCAAACTGAATTTTCAAAGGAACTAAAGCAAGGAACATTAGAATTTTGCATGACAGGTAACTTTGGATATGTAAAATATTAAAGTTTGTTAGTTACAAAATATGTCAGTTAATGAGAGACAAACAATTAGAGAATGATTTTTTCTTAAATAAAACATGTATATCATAATTGTCATTTATATAATTTTTTCAGATACTTTGAAGCAGAGTATAGAAGACTTCATTACGGAAGACTTATCAGGATCAATTAATAAACTTTCTGCCGTAATAGATATTGAAGAATTGAAACAAACAGTGAGCATAGCCAAAGAGTTACGAGAAAACATTGCAGCAATAGAGAGTACCACAACGATTGAATCAGAAAGTGCTCAACTGGAATCCAAAAAAGTAAAACAGGGTGAATTAGTCCAAAAATTACAAAATGCTTTATCGACTGTACAAGAACAAATATTTGATAACTACCAACAACTAGAATCCGTTTTTGATACTTCTAAGCTTCAAAAAGTCTCAGAAGTGACTGTGAGTTTACAAAACGATCTAGTAGCTGCTGTATCACAGGTCACTCATATCACTTCAGAAAAAGATGAAGCTATAGCTTTAGAACAAGTAGAAACCGTTGAAGAAGATAAAGCCAAATCTGTAACGATTTCCACTACAGAAGACCAGAAATTAACGTCTACTGCAGAACAAGTTCGCACTCAAGAAAAAATAGCAATTATCGAAGATTCTGAGCAAGTCGTTATAGAACAAACCCAGCCTATCAAATCAAAAGATATTTTAGAAGCCAAAGCGGTTTCAAGTTCAGTTGAAGAATTAGGCATTGCAGTTTCCAGTAAAATTATTCAATCTGATACGCTAAAGCAGAGCATTGACGATTTCATCAGTGACAATTTAACAGAAACGCTAGAGAGTTTATCTGCTCTAATAAATATGGATGAATTAAAACAAACGGTTAGTTTAGCAAAAGAATTACTCGCAAATATAGCAGTAATAAATAATAGTGCTGTTCCAGTGCTAAGTAGTATGGAATTAGATTTAGAAAAGGCAAAGCAAGGTCAGTTGGTACAAGATCTGCAAACCGCTTTGCTGACAGTTCAAGAGCAAATATTCGACAATTACCAGCAGCTCGAAACTATTTGTGATGCGTCAAAATTGCAAGAAGTTGCTGATATTACTGTAAATTTGCAAACACAGTTAGCCGCCGCAGTAACTGTCGTATCAGAAATAAAAGAGAAATCTTTTGATTCCGATTCAACGATCGTGCCAAGCACATCCATGGAAGCTATTATTACTACCGAAGCAATTCAACCTACTGCTTTGCAAGAACAAGGAATTGAAAAGGATTCAAAGAACGCTGAACAAGCTAAGGTATCCATAATTGAATCGGAAGAAAAAGCAGTAGCGGTATCAAAGGAAACCATTACCGAAGAAGGACGAGTAAAGAGCATTTTAGAAGAAGGTATTGAAGGGGAAATATCTGTGGTTGAAACAGTGCATCCGAAGTTATCAGATGACGAACTTAAAGTCGCTTTGATTGTGACCGATACCGAAGGAATTTCTGACGAGTCGATTCAACAAATGAGTGAGTCTGCCAAAGGTGAAGTTTTGGTTCAAATCTCAGAAGCCAAGGCCGACAAAGATGCTGTAAGTGTAGAATCAACACCTATGGTTCTGGAATCCGTGAGTGAAGGTGTGACCGTACAAGGGGTACAAGCTGTTGAATCTACAGTACCTGTACCTGAAAAGCCTTCAATTGGTATGTATTTTCGTTTACTACTTTCTTTAATTTTGATTTAACGAGTTATATTTACGAGTAATATAAGTAATTTTTTGCTCAAGTTTTCAATTAAAAACCTAATTATTTTGTACTAAGAAACTAAGTACACTGGACTGTATGTACGTTAGTAACAATGAAAAGGAAACAGACTTGAAGATCAGTCTCTTAATAATAATTTGTATTTAAACTTTAGGTTTCCTCATAGTATTGGAGACGCATACGGTAGTATCAATTATTATATCAAATAAAATAATTTTACCTTATGCAAAAGTTTTCAGCAATTTAGTGACGAATAAATTTAAAACATTAATTTCTGTTTCAATTTTACTTTAACGTCATACTTTCAATATGAAGGCAGATGAACACATTGGTAATGAATATATTTATGTTCTCATACTGTTTAAAAATACATTTCATAACAATTTTTCAGAAACACTTATACAAAACATCGAGACCTACATATCAGACGATTTTTCACAAGTTATCAAAGAAATATCCGGCATTGTTAAGTTAGATGAGTTTGCACGATCGTTGAAAATTGCAACAGAATTAAAAGAGAATATTGCGGCCTTTGAAATGGATATTGTCTTATTAGAGTCCACAGCTCTACAAGATGATCAATTTATCAAACGTTTACAACAACAAGCCAACTTAGCTTATCGACTCCAAAACTCCCTGGAAGTTTTAAAAATTCAGTTACAAAACAGTGAAAGTGAGCTAGTGTTAGGTGAAGGTGTTTTTGAGAATATAAGTGAAATTATAGCGGAGTTGGAAAAAAACCTACAATTGCTGATCACGACTCAGCCTGCTGCCCTTCAGAGAGCACCAAAAGAAGAGGAAAAAGAAAATGTACAAATTCAATCTGATGACGAACCTATTATTCAAGATGCTAAGTCTGAATTGGACATTTTGAAACGGGAAGATATAAATCAAAATTTGTTATCTCAAGATCAGGTCACTTCTACCGATGAAATAATATTGCATGCAACTAAACAGGAAGAACTTATACAACCAGATCCTCTTGGAGAACATGACAACATACGAATGGGTGAGAAAGCAAACTTAAATGTTGAACAAGTCAAAATAATGGCACAAGAAAATGTTGCGATAGATAAACTAAAAGAAGTACTGGATGAGATAGATCATGCTAATAAAACTGAAGATAAGGCTGCAAATGCTGACCTCGAAGATAAAATATTGGAAACAAAGTCTGGATGTGATGAAAAGACAGAAAGTGGTATTGAAGAATCCTCAATAGAAGCTAAGAGTATTAATATTATTGAAAGCTCAGAAAATCTGTCAAGTGTAAATAAAGATACTTTCGAACAAGAAAGCTTAGATAAGGAACCAGAGGGACAAAAAGAAGTTGCTCTTCAAGAAGCTATCGAGACAGTATATTCAACTATTCTCGAACATTTGCCATCCACTCTAGATGTTGATAATAAAGAGATTATGCAAGAAGTTAAACTAAAAAAAACAGAAGCTCCACAAAGAGAAGCCGTTCAAATTTTCGAATCTGTCGCAATTGATCCAACAACTACTTTAGAAGAAACACAACCCGCAGAAAAGCTTTCTGTTCCCGTACCTGATAATGTTGAGCAAGCTTTGACTAGCATTGAAAAGACTGAAGTGACATCTATTAATATCGAACAACCTTTACTTGATCAAGAACACGTGCAAGATAAATCTGTAGATTTTATTCAATCAGAACAGGCAAACCCTGAAGTTAAAATGTCAGAAGCTGTTAAAATTGTAACAACTATTCCATTTGATCAATTGACATCGGACATAGAAGAGCCTCAAGGAATTCAGTCTAATTTATTAGCGGAATCTATAACAACCGATGCAGGAAATGAAGATACAATTTTGCCAGCAGATAAACCTATAATTGTTCAGCAAACTTACGCAGAAATTAAAGAACAAATGCTTTTATTGCCCAGTGAAGTTGTCGTTAATGAACCGCTATTAGCCGATGAGACTGCTGTAGCACTAGTTTCAGAAACAATGACTGATTCTATATTTATTGAGCAAGCAAGTGCTGCAAACCAAATCAAACCGCAAGAATCTACTGAAGTGGTAAAGCCAGCTGAAGTAGTATCGGAACAGAAGTTATTATTATCAGAAATCGAGCTTGTTGAAGAACAAACTCCGTTAGCCGTGGGAGTAACAGAACACAAAATAATTGAAACTGTTGATATATTACCTGAAAAATTATCACAAGAATTGTCCGGAGAAAAAATACAATTATTAGATGTTAAAATACTCCAACACGAAGCTGTAGAGGGTAGCGAATCTATTGTGGTTGAAAAGGCTGCACCTATTGAAGTAACAGAAGATCAAGAATTCGTTATTGCCAAAATTGCTTCTCAAGAAGTAAATAAACCCATAGTAGTAGAAGAAGCAATACAACAAGAGATTGTTGATGAGAACAAAGATGTTAGCGATCAATTAATATCTGATGCAAATATAACACAACAGAATATTAAATTGAGTGAATCTATTGCTATGCAAGAGACAGAAGCCTTTTTACAGCCAGAACTCGTAAGTACTGATCAACTTTCGAGTGAACAAAGATCTGTTCAAAATACTTCTGAAGCAAGTGTTATTACGTCTTCGTTGACAGAAGCACCTCAGTCTGAAATAGTTGATGTCATAAAACCTGAAGCCCCTGAACAGGCTACTTCTAAATTAGAAACAACAGACACCCTGATAACTAGTACTTTGGAATCGGAAATATTACAAGATACAGCCATGGGTAATGTACCTAAAAAAGAAGCTTCCAATCTGAAAACTGAACTACTACAAGAAGTAATTCAACTATCTGTTATTGAACAAAACACAACTAAAGAAGTTGGTGAAATTACAAAACTTGAACAAGTTGAAGAAGTAGCTATTGGAAAAGAACTTCAAGAAGCTGTGGAAGTTGTCCAACCCATTGTTCTTGAACACACAACTCCTATGCAAGATACTGCAAATGTCGATAAATCTGCTGTTTCTGAAACCGTAGCAGTAAGTTCAGATATTCCTTCTCAAGTTCTTCAGATTTTAGATGAGACAATTAATAAAGAGAAAGTATTTGTAAATATCGGGACTCATGATATACCTATTGATATCGAGGTGATGAGATCTGATGTTAATGATGCTGAAAAGATCTCTGAAGAAAACAAGACCTCAGATGAAGTAATAGCCCATTTAGAAACAAACACAACTTCTTTAGATTGTGATCTTACTTTAGTTGTAAAATCAGCTGATCAAGGTAAAATAAACCAACATCAAGTCCTTGAAGAGACAATACTTATTGGAGAAACTGTTCCAGACGTGACCGGAGTTGAAGATTCTGTAGAAATAACTTCTATTAAAGATACTGTAATTAATGAAGCGATTCAATTTATAGAAGCATCGGTTGCGGAAACAACAAAAACCTCTGAATCAAAAACACTTGCGGAGTCTGAAATCGCTAAATCCAAAACCCAAACCGTTCTTCAGCAGGCAATTGAAGTAGGACATCCAATTGTTCTTGAAAATCCCCTCGTTGAGGAAACCGTTCAACAAGTATTAAAATTGAATGAGTCAGCGGAAACTACCTGTGACTTACAAACTATCCAAAAAGTTATTCAATCTGTAGACCAACCGCCATTGGATATAAAAGTTTCTGAACTAGACAAACCCTTAGAATTTGCAACGGCTGAAATTGAGGTGGCACCCGTTATTCAGGGAATTATTGAAGTCGGTCAACCAGTTATTCTAGAACAGGCACTGCCTATCGAAGAAATAATTGATGACACGTTAAAACCCAAGTCCACAGAAATACCTTGTGTGTTGGAAACCGTAAATAAGCAAGCAATACAATCGACAGCACAAGTTACAGAAAAGAAAGAATCTGGGTCTGGAACTAATGGTACTAAATCTGAAATGCACACTACTTCTCAGGAAGTAATCGGAGTTAGTCAACCCATAATTGTTGAACAATTTTCACCTATAGAAGGTAATGAAGTGGTAAAACCAGAAGAGTCAGTTGAAATCATTGCACAAACAATCATTCAGGAAGAAATTCAATCCATAGATGACCTATTGCCTGCTACAATAACACCATTAGAGCCTGAATCGGCCAAATCTGATATGCAACATAACCTTCAAGAAGCAATTGAAATCAATCAACCAATTGCTTTCAACCAACCTGAAAACTTCCAAGAAATAGTTCCTAAAATGTTAATGTCAGATATTGTAGAAGCTACTCAATCAGAAAAATCTGTACAGCCTGAAATTAAAGCACAAATAGCTCTTCAGGATGAAATCAATTTAGAACAACCAATAGAACAAGATAAAGTAGTTGAAAATACTCCAGCCCAAGAATTATCCGAATTGAATAAGTCGACGGAAATTGTAGGTAGTACAGAAACAACTGTTCAAGAGATTACGCAAGCTGCAGACCACCTGCCATCTGATGTAGAAGAAACGCAAGTTTCTTTATTACAAAAACCCTCACAAACTGAAAAAGCGGAAAGTTCTTTACCACCCAACGTAACAGAGCTAGTGGAAAAGCCTGATGATGAAGCTATCGATAAAGCAATTTCCAAGACACAAGATAGTTCTGAGAAGATATTCCTAGGTAATAAGAGTAATTCTTTTGGTGTAACGCTTCATATTAACCTTCTTGCGGAGATATTTAAGATAACAGAACTAGCTTTTATATATAGCAAATTATATGTGCGTTACGTTTTAACAAAATAAAAATATTATAAACCATTAAGCGAAACATTATGATTTTTAAAACACTATAAAATGCTTCTTCTTCATATATATAGTTATAGTTCATTCATATATTATATAGTTTATATGAAATTTATATTAAATGTTTTATGTTTAATTTTTAGATTGTACATTAGTTTTAAAAGCATGCTGTCACAATAATTAAATGTATTATTCAGATATTATACTTACTTCTATCATATGTGTTATAAAATTTGATGAATATATTTCTGAAGATAATAATATAGCTAGAGTTGTGTATGATATTGCCAAATTTTTTGATAATAATGAAATTGCTCAGTCTGTGAAAATGGCACGAGAACTCTCTGTATCACTAAAAGATATCGATATGGTGGATAATTTAACTCAAAATCATATCGTGGAAATATTGCAAAATGCACTATCTGTGATAAACGATTGTATACTTGGTCACGAAGAGGATTTGGCTCCAATTTGTAGAAAAGAAAAATTAGTAAAAGTTACAAAGGTAGTTTCGGAATTAGCCAATAATCTAGCGACATTAATTGGTGCTCAAGGCACGGCTACTCTATCAGAAGTAAAACCAGTGGCGGAAGAAGTGATTCAGACTTTAATTGAAAGCGTAGCCACTACTGACTTTCAAGAAAAAGTTACATTCACTCAAGCTGAAGAAACATTGACATCCTTAACTGAAACTACTATTGAGGATTCAAACTCGCCCACAAAAGACACGAGCATAACGTTTAAATCAATTGAAAGTGATTCCACTGTTATTGATCGTATTTCAAAAAGTGATTCAATAATTTCAGACAAAGTTGTTCAAGACCTATTTGGTAATTTGTATACATAATTCATATAGTATTTGATTACAGCCTATAACATATCACATAGGGCATAATATATAATGTTAACAAATTTTTCAACATTCCACATTTTAGATATAATCTATCATAATTTTGAAACGTTTCAAATTCGATAACACCGTTTTTATTTACTTTAGGATAATTATATTTTTTAGCAGCACCTTTCTTGTAATTCGCACATTTTAACCGTTTCAAGCGACTATATAATAATAAAATGGATTAATAAACAGTTTTTGAATATAACGCTTATGTTGGCTCGTAGCGTTTGGCATTAAGTGTTTAAAAAATAATGTAGTCTCAATTTTCAGAATCAATTTTAAAGAATATTGGAGAGTTCATTTTTGAGATAAGTGAGATGCAAGAGTCTCCCGAAGCAATTAATCAGTCAGTCCAAGAAGCACAAAAACTAAGAGATTTGATTCCAGAAGGCACAAACGTAGGCTTTCTTGAAGAAGAAACCATAGTAAAGCAATCAGATAAACTAAACAATAACCTATTTACTATAGAGCCTCTCATTCAAGATAATCATATCAATACCATAATAACGTGTTTACACAATGATTTATCTTGTATAGCCCGCATTTACAAAGCAAAATCTAAGAAGAAAAAAGTTGTGATGTTAGAATCAAATATCAATGAAGCTGATATTACACTTGAAGAAGTTATTAAAGTTGCAACTGATGCTATAGACGAAATAATGACGGAGTCTGAGTCTATTGCAAATGATTTGTTTTCTAGAGACAATATATTTACCCAAGACTCTTTGGTTACTGAAAGTGAAAAGAAAACGAAAATCATTAAAATAGTGGAGATAGAGGATCAGGAAGAAAGACAAACTTCTCTAGAAGTACTATTAGCTGCAACAGAATTCGTTAACGATTTAGTTTGTGAGGCAGAAGAAATGTGTTTGAAAGACACATTTAATTTTATTGAGTTACCTAATGAAATCGAAGTGCCTGAATTGGTTATTGAATCACATAACTTGGGAATACAAGCGGATGTTCAGACCATTTCTAGCCCTGAAACTATAGAAAACGTTTCACCACATACCATTACACAAACGAAAGAAATTATCGAGGGCAATAAATTGGAAGATAATAGTGAAATAAAAGATACTTTAGAAACAGAAAAAGAAAATAGTGAATCGGAAACCAATTTTGAAAAGATGGAAAAAATTGAATGTATACTTGACGAAAAATCAGTCAACAAAGAATCGCTTATTATTATTGATAATACACCTGAAAGAACAACCGATATTGCAGATAAAGAAGAAATATTAGTCACTAGTGACCATGAAGTAAATGGGAATATAGAAGATTCTAAGGATAATATAACTGTCGTCAATGATAAGGCTCCAGGTAGTGATTTAAAAGAACAAGCACAGGAAAGCCCTACCCCAGAACAGCACAAAGATGTAGATGAAAATACCGAAACCAACAATACTAACGAAATAACTGTCGATATTACTAGGGAAGATAAAAAATGCGGTAACAAATTTAAATTACCATTTTAGAGCATTTGTAATTGATATCACAAAAGTAGATAGAATGAGTGTGTCATCAAAATTATAATTACATAACAATAAAACATACATTGTAACAACTTTATTAATTTAACATATAAAGCCTGCTTGGCTTATGATTAATAAGAAAGGTGCATTTTACTTTTAAGACAATGCAAGCGCGGAATGGTTGTTAAATCTTCATTTCTTTGATAAACTTCTCTTAGTAATAATATTCTTGCGTTAATATGGCATGCGTCTCAAAAGTAATTCCTATTGGGATTCATTTTCTTTCTAGGTTTATAAGTATTTATATTATGTATAAAATGTAAATGTAATTTCAAAGGAATATATCAAGCCAGGCTTAAAATAACATTATGCTTGCAGAACGAGTATCTTCAGAGGTTATCAAAATTCCAAATCTTTTACTTGCCATGTTAGCCACATGCCGTATTAATTTAGAAGACATAAAATTAATTACCATTATCATTCTAGAATCTAACATGAGATTGATCGTCTAGTAGCGTTAATATTACTTAATATTACCCGATTACGGTGCAGGCAAAAGGTGAAATAGTGATTTTACCAATTTATGCATACTAAATATGTTTTGCCGTAGTGCTGAAACTGTTTATCCGATTTTTAAGTTATTAAATGAACTTAATTGTAATCGGCCTTAAAGTGGAGTCGCTTATTAGGGTGCGATTTTTTTGTAGTCGGGTATTATGGTTTCAACTTACTTTTCACGTCTATTCATATAGCAAATATCGGTGTAGTTGTAATAAGCACACAAATATATTATACACAAATATACTCGTAAATACACTACAAAACAATAATGCTTAATAGAAACTTGAAAGAGTTTCAAAAGCACAAGATATACTCGTACACACAGTGTTAATTTTTCATAATAAATAATTTAAAAGTAAAACGAAAAACTTCCCTATGTAAATTACGACGATGTAAAATTCCGGCCACACACCTAAAAATATTGTTAAAATCCTGTCCTCTTACTATAAGTATAAAGTACTTAAGTTTGGAACCGTCGCAAAATTAATGATTAGTGATTCGAGTCAAATAATTGATCTAACTTAATTATGAGTTATCCTTTGTATTGGCTTATTTCCGGAACGTTAAGATAATGTTGAACATAATATTTTATGACTCTTAGTTTTATGAAACATCAGAAAATCATTTGGCTGTTTTGCGTAAGATTTTGGCTTTATATTGAAGAAAAAAGAAAACGCGTTTACACACATTTCACACGTACACACACCACTCACAACACACGTTTTAAATAATGCACTTGACACACACATACGCTTTCGGTGTTGCCCTTTGAAACACAATTTTAATATATTTACTAAAGTATTGTTATTTTCTCCCAGATTCCGCTGATCTACTTCAACATATCGAAGCATTTATTTCCGACGAAATGGTAGGGGCAATCGAAGAGTTAGCCGAGGTCTCAAATATGTCAGATTTAAAGGAAACTGTGAACGTAGCAAAGGAGTTATTCGAGAGCATAACCACAGAAAGCCACCCTGTTGGTTTAGAAGATGTACAGACATTGAAAGATGAATCGCAAGAGCAGCAGGCCATGTTGAAGGAAAAATTAAACGAAGCATTAACTACTCTACAAATGAAAGTGCTAGATGCAACGGAACATATTACACAAGCACTACCGATGGAGAAACTTGAGCAAATATCTGAAGTAGTAACGCATCTACAAGATGATTTGATGTCTGCTATCAAAATAGAAACACTCGTTAGTGGTAAGTATATTTTTCTAAAAAGAGAGTCTGGAAAGTTACAAATACCTTTGTAACTAGTTTACATCAATGTTACGTGGTTATACTGAAGTTGTATCGATTGACACCTCAATATAATTAAATACTATACTATAATTTATTATATAAATATAATTTTTAGTCTGAATGTGTTAGAACTTAAAATAATTGTTTTTAATTTCAGAACAAATAACAGAATCAAGCAAAGAAGAATCAATGAAACAACTTGAGAACTTGCTACAAGAAGTCAGCGATAAAATCGATTTGTCTTCGAGCGAGAGAGTTCCGCAGGAAAACGAGGCGCTCCGAGACAGCTTGGACGAAGTTCAAACTGTCATTATCAAACTCAAACGAGACTTTGACGGAGCGAATGACACTCTCAACGAAACTCTTGAGGACTTAGAGTGCAGTGTGAGGAGTGTACAGCTTCAGATCAATGAAGATAGCCCTCCGGAGCTTCTGAAGGAAGCATGTGCTACTTTGCAGCTGTTAGTCAATAATATGAGTGAAACTAATGAGACTTGTGTTTCAGAAAGTGTTACCAAAGATTTAGTATTAAAAGACGTTTTAGATAAATGCTCCAGTGAAACTGAACAAACTGTACAATTACTAGAAATAGCCACTAAAGTAGATATTAAAGCTGAAAGTAAATTGGGAGACATTGTGTCGAATCTAAATAAACTAAGAGATACTATGAAATCGCTTCGTTCAGGATTTACTGGCAATGCGGATACGTTAATAGAGAAAGGAACCGACATTATCCAGAGCCTTGACCAAATAGAAGACAAGGTGTTTGCTATAGAAAAAGATATTGAAGCTGCGGGAACCTTTCCACCTAACATCAGGGATAATATAATCACAGCGGTACATGCCGTTTATGGTAGCATTTCCAATATGCGTAGTACAATCTCGAGTGCACAAAAGCAATACATGTTTGAGAACTACGGACAACCTTCAGAAAACTTTCTTCGGTCTATTAAAAATCTTAGCACTTTAAGCAATACTGCCAGTGAGGAGTCAGATAAGTCGAAATGCAAGAAGCTTTCTAAGTCATTACGAAACGTGCTGAATCATTTTGAAGATATCAAATTTTACATAAATTTAGATAAAACTGCTAGATTACCCAGTGATGCTGCATTTACTAAGATTATTTTACAAGACTTAAAATCCAATATTCACGTTATATCCTCATTAGACGGCATAAGCTCGGAAGTGAAAAACAAACTAAAAAAAACCTTAAAGTGTGTTGAAACAAGCTTGCATAATATTGAAGTACGTTCGACTCTTGAAGTCAAAGAAAAAATACCAATATTCAAAACAATTGCTGCACACATTTTGGAGGTTACTAATGCTTTGAAAACCAACTTAGAGAACAAATTGGAAAAAGATAAGGAAATAGTTTTATTATTGCCAGAAGTAAGTGAGCAGACAAAACAGGATGAAACCGTTGCTGAACTTACTTCAGACATTATACAACCGCAAAGCGTTGCAAATTCCAAATTGCATACTGTTGAACAAATGGCACTTGAAGCAATTACAATAACTCCTGAAGAAAAAGCTCAACGATTTGAGGTTGAAGCAGCAGATACAAAAGAATTGCAAAAATCTGAAGACGTAACAGAAGCTAAAGGTATAGCCCAAGCTAGTGAGAAAGTTGACGTGCTTGATAAAATATACGATGAAGCGGTACCTTCGACAAGTAAACAAGCGCAAGAAGAAGTTTATAAAATGCAGGCAGCGGAAAAGGAAATTCAAAAAGAAAAACAACAAGAACTTGAAAATCGAATTATTAAGGAAAAAATACAGCCTGGCATTGAACCTGAACCTGAAATTGCTAAAGATCAAATAAAACAAGACATTGTAAAAGATTCTGAACCTCTAGTTCAGCCAGAAACATCAAAACAAAGCTTAGTGTATGAAGTTGAAACTACCGATGAAGAAAACGTAAAACTTATTGAAAAGACTACATCTGCAGCGGAAATGAGCATTGAATCGGAAGACGCAAAGCTTCGAGAAACAAAAGAATCACTACAATATGATGATGTTCTACAGAGTGATGAATTAAAACAAGTTGATGCTGAAGAATCAAAAGAAAAACACGCTGCTGAATTGAAACATATACTTGATGAGACTGCTATTGATCGAGAAAAACTACAAACAGAATCCAAGCAACAATTGATAGAAAAAGGAGAAAAAGATAAATCAGTCCGTGTTCAAAAAGAAAAGGGAGATGCAAAGTCTGAGCAACAGCATGTTGAATTTCCAACAAATAAAGAGGATTTGGGCCTGAAAAAAGTAATGGAAGATTCAACAATAAAGCTGAGAAAAGAAAAAGATAAGCTAGAAACTGCAAATAAGAGTCTTGAAGAAGTAAAGCTTCTGGAAGAAAAATTGAGCACTCAGCAAGAGAACGAGGTCATTCTCTTAAAAGACACAAAGAAATTGGAAAATCAAGTCACAGAACAAGCGAAAAATAAGTTCGACGAGCTAATACAAATAGAAACTGAGGATAAAGAAAAAATTGAGTTAGAGGCAAACCTACAGGAAGAGGCTAAAATAGTTGCAGAAGATCGACTAAAGAAAGAAGAAGAGTTAACAGAAGAGACTCGATTAGAACAAAAAGGTCAGAAACAAAAAGATGAAGAAGGATTGAGAGTGAAACAGGAAAGGGACGCTAAAGATAAAAGAAAGGAAAAAAAAGAATTGGATAAACTGGAAGCTGAGAAAATACTTTTTGAAGAAGAAAAGCAGATGCATGAAGAAGATCATATAAAAACACAGAAAGAAGTACAGGATAAGCTAGAGGTGGAGAAAAGACGGCTTAAGGAAGAAAACCTTAAGCACGAAGAAGAGGCTCGTCTCAGCAAAGAGAAAGAAGACGCCGAAATAGCTAAAGAGGAAAAATCTGAAAAAGAAAGATTAAAAAAAGAGGAAGCTGAGAAGAAACGCTTGGATGAAGAAAGGCTTAAAGAAGTGGAAGAGTCCCGAAAACAAGAAAAAGAACTTAAAGAGAAGCGTATGGAAGAAGAAAAACTTAGGCACGAGGAAGAAACACGCAAGCAACAAGAAAAGGATGAAGCCGAAAAATCTAAACAAATGGCAGAAGAACTTAGAATAAAGAAGGAAAAAGAAGATGAAGAATTACGTTTGACTAAGGAAATAGTGCAAAAGGAAAAATTAGAGGCAGAGAAGCGACGTCTCGAAAATGAAAGAACTAAACAAGAAGAAGAAGCCCGCATACAGAAAGAAAATGAAGAGGCAGAAAAGTCAAAAAAAGAAAAGACTGAAATGAGTCGTATAAAGAAAGAGAAGGAAGAGTCTGAAAGAAAAAAAATTGAAGAAGAGAAGCTTAAATGTGAAGAAGAAGCAAGGCTTAAGAACGATGAATTGGAATTGGCTAGAAAGGCTAAAGAAGATGGAGCTAAAGCAGAAAGCTTAAGGATAAAGAAGCAAGAAGAAGAAGCCGAAGCCATGTGCCAGGAAAAAGAAAACAAAGAATTAAAGAGAATAGAAACAGAGAAAGAAGAGGCTGAAATTGCCAGCCTAAAAAAAGAGCACGAAGAAATATTGAACAAAGCAGAAAAAACAAAGCAAGAAAAGGAGCTCTTAGAAAACCAAGAATTGGAAAGAAAACGTGCTGAAGAAGAGATATTAAAAAAAGAACAGGAGAAATTAGAGGCAGAACAACAAAAAGAAAAAGAAATCGCTGAAAAAGACAAAAAAGAGAAACGCCGACTTAAAAAGGAAAAAGAAGAAAAAGAAAAACAAGTAGAACAAAAGCGACTCGAAGAAGAAAGTCTTAAAAAAGAAGAACAAATGCGATCGCAAAAAGAAAAAGACGTTGCTGAAAAAGCCAAACTAGAGGATGAAGCTAAACTACGAAAAGCAGAAGAAGCACAAATAAAAATTAAAGAAGAAGAGAAGGAGGAGCTGGCAGAAAAACGCAAACGCATCGAAAAAGAGGCTGAAATCAAAAAAGAACAAGAAGACGCAGATAAAGCTAAGAAAGAAAAAGAAGAAAGGGATAAACAGGACGCCGACAAACTACGAGTGGAGGAAAAACGAGAAAAAGAAGCTCAAATTAAAAAAGACGAGGCTGCGAGAGCTAAAAAGGCAGAAGAAGAGGCATTGCAAAAACTAGTGGAGGAGGAGATTAAATTAGAACAAGAAAGACAAGAGCAAGAAAAGCTGGCCCATGAGAAAAAAGAGAAAGAGAGGCTAGAAAAAGAAAAATTTGAACTAGATGAATTGGAAAAGGTAAATTTAGAAAAAGACAAACAGGAAAAAGAACAAATTGAAAAAGAGAAGGAAAAGCTTGCAAAAGAGAAACAAGAGAAAGAGAAGATGGATAAAGAAAAACAGCAGAAAGAAAAACTAGAAAGAGAAAAACATGAGAAAGAGAAACTCGAAAAGGAGAAACAAGAGAAAGAGAAACTCGAAAAGGAGAAACAAGAGAAAGAGAAACTCGAAAAGGAGAATCAAGAGAAAGAGAAACTCGAAAAGGAGAAACAAGAGAAAGAGAAACTCGAAAAGGTGAAACAAGAGAAAGAGAAACTTGAAAAGGAGAAACAAGAGAAAGAGAAACTCGAAAAGGAGAAACTCGAAAAGGAGACACTAGAAAAAGAGAAACTCGAAAAGGAGAAACTTGAAAAGGAGAAACAAGAGAAAGATAAACTCGAAAAGGAGAAACAAGAGAAAGAGAAACTTGAAAAGGAGAAACAAGAGAAAGAGAAACTCGAAAAGGAGAAACTCGAAAAGGAGAAACTTGAAAAGGAGAAACAAGCGAAAGAGAAACTCGAAAAGGAGAAACTAGAGAAAGAGAAACTCGAAAAAGAGAAACAAGAAAAAGAGAAATTTGAAAAGGAGAAACAAGAGAAAGAGAAACTCGAAAAGGAGAAACTTGAAAAGGAGAAACAAGCGAAAGAGAAACTCGAAAAGGAGAAACAAGAAAAAGAGAAACTTGAAAAGGAGAAACAAGAGAAAGAGAAAATAGAAAAGGAGAAACAAGAGAAAGAGAAAATAGAAAAGGAGAAACAAGAGAAAGAGAAACTAGAAAAGGAGAACCTTGAAAAGGAGAAACATGCGAAAGAGAAACTCGAAAAGAAGAAACTTGAAAAGGAGAAACAAGAGAAAGAGAAACTCGAAAAGGAGAAACAAGAAAAAGACAAATTGGAAAAGGAAAAACAAGAGAAAGAAAAGTTAGAAAAGGAAAGACAAGAGAAGGAAAAACTAGAGAAAGATATGCTTGAAAAAGAAAAATTAGAAAACGAGAAGCGTGAACAAGTGAAACAAGAGAAAGAAAGGCTGCAGAAGGAGAAAGAAAAACTAGAAAGAGAAAAACAAGAGAAAGAAAAGGTCGAAAAAGCAAAACTAGAGAAGGAAAAACAGGAAAAAGACAATCTTGAAAAAGAAAAACTAGAGAAAGAAAAGCTGCAGAAGGAGAAACAAGAGGGGGAAAGACTTGAAAAAGAAAAACTAGAGAAAGAGAAGCTCGAGAAAGAAAAGCTTGAAAAAGAAAAACTAGAGAAAGAAAAGCTGCAGCAGGAGAAACAAGAGGAGGAAAGACTTGAAAAAGAAAAACTAGAAAAAGAGAAGCTCGAGAAAGAGAAACAAGAGAAGGAAAAGCTTGAAACAGAAAAACTAGAGAAAGAGAAACTCGAAAAGGAGAAACTAGAGAAAGAGAAGCTCGATAAGAAAAAGAAAGAGAAGGAAAAGGTTAAAAAAGCTAAACTAGAGAAAGAAAAGCTTGAGAAGGAAAAACAGGAGAAAGAAAAGCTTGAACAGGAAAAAATAGAGATAGAAAGATTAGAAAAAGAGAAACGAGAGAAAGAGAAGCTTGAAAAAGAAAAACAAGAGACAGAGAAACTTGAAAAAGAAAAGCTTGAAAAAGACAAACTAGAAAAAGAAAAACTAGAAAAAGAAAAGCTTGAAAAGGAGAAGCAAGAAAAAGAGAAGCTTGAAAAGGAGAAGCTGGAGAAAGAGAAGCAAGAGAAGGAAAAACTTAAAAAGGAAAAGCTCGATAAAGAGAAACAAGAGAAGGAAAAGCTTAAAATGGAAAAGCTCGAAAAAGAGAAGCAAGAGAAAGAAAATCTCGCAAAGGAAAAACAAGAGAGAGAAAAACTAGAAATAGATAATCTTCAAAAGCAAAAAGAAAAGAAGGAAAAGCTAGAAAAAGAAAAAGAGAAAGCTAATTTAGATAAAGAAAAGGCAGAGAAGGAGAAAACCACTTTCGATCAGAAGCGCTCTGAAGAGAAACATAAGAAAGAAGAAGAGGCTAAATTACAGCAAGAAAACGATGAAAAAGCTAAAAAGGAGAAAACTGACAACAAACCTTTGAAAAAGGTAAAAGAAGATACAGAGTATGAGGCAAAGGGAGCTAAAAAGAAGTCTTTTGAAGACAAAAAGTCAAAACAAGCAGAGAAAATTAAAGAGAAACTGGATACCGAAACACCTAAGATAGACAATGGTGATATAGGTGAGATGAAAAAGAAAAAGAAGGATAAATATGACTCTGATAAACAAGACAGTAAAAAACACTTCGGCAAGGCTGATGAAGATGAATTCACCAATAAGACTCAAAGATCACTAGATAATGAAGACAATAACGTGGATCAAATAAGCAAACGTGCACAACGAGACGGCCACTTGACAGAGATAGGGGAAATCAAATTATTAGACGAAAAACATATTCTATCCAGAGAGATTTCTTCTGAAGTAGATTACAGTAGAAAATTAAAGAGCGAGATGAAATTTGGACGTGATAGAGAATTCAAGGCAACCGATGATTCGCATTATATCAAGGAATACCATTATGAGCCTAGTATACGCCCTAAACATGATGATAGAGAGAAACCAAGATTCATTGACCACAATCATAGGGACTACACAATGGAATTTGCTAGACCTTCGTCTTACAGAGAAAAAACTTTAGAAGTTGACAATGTATCCTTTGAAACCAACACAGGCAGAGGCCACATTTATAAAGCTAACACGTTGATGATGGAAGCTCAGCTTAGATCATCAGCTCCACCCAGGGCTGTTCCTGATAGTAGCCGCAGCAGCGAACCTATAGAGAGACGTTCAGAAGTGAAGCAGAGATCGAAGGCTCTAAGTGAAGCCAGAAGCATCCTCTCTGAGAAGCGAACCGTATCTCGCGATATTAAGCGCAAACCAGTATTTTCTACCTATTTAACGGATAGGACAGCTGTTGAGGGATCTCGGGTGAAACTGACTTGCAGCGTACTTTCCTCTACTGATCCTAAAGTCACTTGGTATAAAAACGGTGTGCTTTTAGACAACAAATTGAAGTATAGAACTAAATTGACCGATGGACTTATAACGCTAGAGGTTTTGAACGCAGTTCCTAGTGATTCCGCTGAATACAGCTGCACGGTTGAGAATGAGAATGGCTCTGTCAACACTTCTGCTAATTTAAAGGTATATCCCAGTTTCGAGGCGTCTCCTATCCCGCCAACATTCACTCGTTCCATTCGTGGTAAGTATTAAAATTATACATACATATATTTAACCGACTACGGTAAAGTTAGAGTAATGTTTTAGATTTCCATGTACTTTTGTTTATGTAATTACATTCCTGGGGCTTTCTTGGGATCCAATTCTAATATCACGTATAATTCCAGACACTTTCCACCTGGCGGAAAATGAACTGGTCCTGGAGTGCCGTATCAGAGGCCAGCCACTGCCCACTATCACTTGGCTGAAAGATGACAGGCCTATAGGCACGAACGAACGCTACCAGGCCTACTATTTAGCTGACGGGGTCTGTCGGCTGGCGATCAACCATCCCACTCCCGAAGATAGCGGGAAGTATACCTGCAAAGCGGAGAACTCCGTCTGGTCGGACCAAATCACGCACGTCGTCAACTTCACTGGTACGTAAATAAAAGTATACTTCTCCAATTAAATAAGCCTGAAGCTCTAAATGGCTCTAAATGGGCTATTGAACAGAAAAAGATTTTATCGAATGGGAACGGTAATTACCGAGATTAACTCGTTCCAACAAAAAATAACTGGATTAGATATAAAAATGAGAGACTTTTAAGACCGAATAACTAGATATATTTAGTTTGAAGTCTGCTCTGGTTTACCTTTTACTTCTGATAATACTCGGCTGAATCTCTGACGAACATTAACTGTATGACTTGGTATTCATATTAACTTAATCTGTAAATTTTAATTTGGCATTGAAAAGAGTAACTACCGAGTTTCTTGCCGGTTTCTTCTCGGTAGATGCGACATTCCGAACCGGTGGTAGATTCAAATTGTTCTACTATGTACTTACTTGACGATTCACAAGTGCTTTTTTAGGCCTACGTAAATAAAGATATTTTGACTTTGACTTTTGAAAATAAAATTAATTGTGAGAGGCCCTTTAATTTTCGCTTCATTTATTTGTTGTTTTATGAATACTGCATATCATTAGAAGTAAGTACTATATTTCACGGTTCGTAAGATATAGCCCACTGACAAGCTGGTAGGCGGATGAACCTATCCAAAATCGAAAATAATTCAAGCCGTTTATGACAATATGCGACAGAGATTTCAATATTTACGCATACGGATGCGCTTACAGGTCTTTCTTACCCTATTTACCTTTTACAGGCAAAGAAAGTCGTCTCAGTCCCAACCTAACCACTATAGAGAGATCTCGTTTCAACCGACAAGCCTTAGAATCAACTCGACGACCACACTTCGGCAACGTCTTAACCGACTACAAGGTCACCACAGGAGGCACTATAGGTCTCCAAGTCGAAATTCGAGGAGCACCAACCAGAGTCGAGTGGCTTCGAGAAGGAAGATCCGTCACGGAGACTTACAGCAATGCTAGAACTTATGTGGAACAAGGATTGTACACGTTGGCTCTGTCTGATGTCACTGAGCGGGAATCTGGAATGTACACATGCAGAGCTTGGAGCAGCCATGGAACTGTTGATATGAACGCAGCTATAACCGTGGTTCAGCCCAATGAGATGGAGGGGAAGCCGGCTATAATCGCTGGTCGTCCTGAGAAGGATGTGTTGATTTCCGTCGGTGAAGATTTGAATATATCTTTCAGGGCTCAAGGCGAACCTAAGCCTAAAGGTAAGAAGTATAAAGTATACTATCGAATACAATTATAGCAAATAAGAAATCTACTTTAACTATTTGTCCTCATGATCTACGTTTGATGATTACATTTGTACGTCGAACAAGATTGATAAGAAGGTATTCCAAAATAAAAATTTGCCTTTCTTAAAGGTTAGAAATGGAGTGGAACTGGAACTCGTGTGCCATGGTCTATCTTACTATAACCTTTCAATAGTATTGTATTGACCCCCTCCCCCCCCCCCCTGCGTACGCCCATATATATATATCAAGAGTTTTTCCAACGTACTTACTTAAGCTACTCCGTTTCAGTGATCTTCATGAAAGGCATCCGCGACATAACGAACAGTCAACGCGTTTGCAAGATGACGTCAGACGACTACGTTAAATTTACAGTAAAGAGGTCTGTCATATCTGATGCTGGCACGTACTGCATCCTGGCGAGGAATGCGTATGGATGCGATCGGGCGTTCGTCACTGTCGTGGTAAGTTTATAAATATACAATTATATATTATGTTCATTGCAACCTCATTTTTAGTTTCAACGAAACCTGAAAACTGTTTGTACTATTTGCAAATTTTGCAAAAGTTACACCCTCCTAAAAAGTGTGACGCGTAAACATAGCTTGGCACGTGGAACAAGATGTGTGAAGCTTACCACGTGCGCTCAGGTGACCATACCCGCGCGAAGAAAACGACACAATACAAAAGGCTTATATCGTATCTTCGTGAATTTTTAAGTTACCATTAAAAGATTTTATAAACTTATTCTTTAAATTGAGCGGTGGTAGCAAACGCGGGCACGTACCTCAGTGATTTTCAAATCTATGTACGTATTTATACCACTAGCTCGACGGTGACGGAAAACATCGTGATGAAACCTGCAGATTCAAACAACTTTGGATTTGTAACCATGATACAAAAATTGTCTGGTTCCTCTATCTTAGGGTTACGAAGGTCAGACCGGCAGTCGCTTCGATGTAATTACCAGACTCGCTAAATCCTGGATTATGGTCTAAGCGGACCCCGTCTAAACACGGGACATAACGCTAGGAAGATGAAACCGATTCTTTAAATGAAAATATTTGACTTGTGTTTCCGTTTTCTTTTATACTAAAAAATAACCTATGTATATACTATATTACGAGTGTATATAGAGTTACCTACTCTATTTAGCTTCTAATTATTATATAGAACGGTGACTCACATGTAAGGGGCGCGTGTTGAATCCCAATCATTTACTTCTCGATTCTTCAAAATAATATATGTAGGTACGTACGTATTATAGCTTAGCGGTGAGGGAAAACATCGCCATGAAATCTACACTTTTCAGCAGCTATGTGTAACCATGACTCACATTGTCTGATTTCTTTATGAAATGGTTACGAAAGTCAGATCGGCAGCCGCTTTAATACAATTACCAGACACTCTCAAATCCTAGACCATTGTCTAAAACCATAGGTTCCCAACCTTTGGATTACCACCCCCTTTAAAAAAAAAAACATACAACGCCATACAACATAATTTACCAATCTCATATGTCTGTATATTATTATCTACTAGCTTCTGCCCGTGGCTTTGCTCGCGTGGTACATCGATAAAATATAGCCTTTATATTATTCAGATGTATAAGCTATATTATTGTAAAGTTTCATTAAAATCCATTCAGTAGCTTTTGCGTGAAAGAGTAACAAACATCCACACATTCTCACAAACTTTCGCTTTTTTTATAATATTAGTATGATTAATAATTACCTATGGTTTAAGCGGACCTGACTAATCGCTGTACATAACTCTAAGATGATGACATATTAACTAACTAAACTTCACGCCACTTCCCTAGCGGGGTAGGCAGAGATAACCGAATGACATATTATAACATATTATATAAACTATAAATATTATTATTAATTATATACATATATTATCGGGTTTTGGGTGTGAATGTGCAGGCGACAGGTTAGCCGCTTGTCACTGCTTTTTCCATCTAACCCAGCCCGACTTTGTTTTTGGCTGAATGTGGTTGAAGACTCTGCCTACCCCTTCGGGGATTATGGGCGTGATGTTATGTATGTATGTATGCACATATATAAGTTAATTATAGTCAACATAGCATGCCGTGGCAACCTCTAACTAAGGTGACACGAAGCTAAAAGTTTATGATTTTCTATCTCTGTTTGTTTATGTTTTTTAAGTGTTTATCTTGTTGGTTGTCCTAATAAATAAAAATAAATGACATCTGCTATACTAGAGGGATATGCAGTAATAAGCAGTAAACTCCAGCAACGTCTCTTACCCATAATTAAAATTGGGTTGGGTTAGATTGAAAATTATGAAAAATAAATAATAAATAAATAAATTCGCCAGACTGACACACCAATTCCCTAGTTCCAAACTAAGCATATGCTTGTGCTATGGATACTAGTGAACGGATAGACATACTTAAATACGTTTATAAACATCCATGACTCGAGTACAAATGTCCATGTACATCACACGAAACATTTGGCCCTAGCGGGATTCGAACCTGCTACACTTGGGTTTGTGGCCAGGGTCTCTGACCACTCGACCAACGGGCCTGTCAAAAAGTAGTCTAGCTCATCGCCTATACCTCAGAACAATACCAGGTACACTATTAATTACCTTAACGGTATTTTAGGCAAAGCTAATATATTATTTAAGTCCTAGACCAGAATTAATTGAAATCTGAGTAAATTCTTCAAGTACGGTTATCAGAGCAAATCATTTTGGTTGGACATTTGCTTTTCACAATTTTCCATCTGACCCAACTCGATCTTTTACTAAAGGTGGTGTAAGAAGCTTATTGCGCCTAGGACTCTGCCCACCCCGAGAATTGCAGGCGTGATTGTTCTAGTACTTTGTGGAGTACAAAAACAGCAAGAAAATAGTGAAGAAAATTGTAAAATTAAAGAAAATTTAACGACTATTTAAACGTCCCGCGCTCGATAGTTCGAGCGTTTGACCGTTCACACGAGATTTAAATATTCATAGCTAAGACTGGGCAATGGCGTTTGGGTCAGCCAGGTATAGATAATAATGTAGGCACAATGCACTAAAACTAGTACTTTTGCCGAGCTTAGTGTTTTATTCCCACGGACTAACAAAATGATTGTCTTGGTTTATTTTAAACTAGGTGACCCGATAGTCATAAATCTGCAATTTCATAAGGACTTTACAATATAAATTTGTAACGACTTCGCAATAATGGTCACGTTAAAAAAATATATCCAATTTCCCACAGTTGTTCAGAACTTTATTATTAACGATTTTTTTGAACAGTCAACCGCAGAAAATGTGAAACCAGCTACCATTGTATAGTTGTTCAGTTTTACGAAATTTTGAACTTTCCTTTGTAACTTTCTTAATTTTTCTTTACGTAATAACCTGCTCAAAACTTTATTTAAATAAAATTGGTGAAATCGTTCTTAAGTTACTGCGTGACTAAGGGAATTAAGGATTAATTTTTATATATGATATGTACTTAGTGGCGAGATTAATTTCTTTCTAAACTTATTGGAAGCCTTGACGTTTAAAAGAGATAGGCCAATGACATCTCTCAAGTGAGGTCCCGACGAGATTCGAACTCGTGATCCCCAGTTTATTAGATAGGCGTTTTAACTAACTAAGCTTAAGGTTAAATTTAACTAACTAGATCCCTAATTACGGTGGAAGCCCATTTAATCCGTTATTTATTGATTATATGAAGCATTCTTCTTTCTTCTTCCATAGCTTTTTTATCCCACTGCAGCGTATAAGCTTCCCATGTCTTAAGCCATATATCTAAAAAGGTCCTGTTAGCACAGCATAGTAAAGCATTTTTCATCATGAAGTCCTTCGTAACATACGAGGTAAGTAAATATACAATTAATTTGCGATTACTAATGAGTAAGAGCAAACTTTTTGTATATTTACTTCCATTCATTGTTGCTTCTGCTTCAAACAATAGATTTTAAATTCGCTCCCTTAGCGTATGCAGGAGTTAATTTTGTTGAAATTAAACCATAACTTGGAGAAAAGTGTTGAAAATAAAAAAAGCACATTTCACACCAATTATTTATTTAATAGAAGAGGATAAATACTTGGTTTCCGGAGGGTACATTCCGGTAAACCGATTACATTGTAACATTGATATGATTACATATAATGCCTACGTTTGCGCAGTGCTACGGAGATTAGACAGTTCAATAAAAATAAAACAAAATGTTTTTATAAAAATTTCATCAACGTATTTTACGCCGTAATCAGTCTCTCCAAAATATTCAATATTGTATCAAATATTGCCAGCCTCAAGCCATGAGGCTGATAGTCCCTTAATTAATTACAATGTTTTAGAATTTACCCTTAAAGCCAAATTGATTACAAAAAAGTCGCTTACATGCACCAATTATGAAATACATTTTATGTACCAAATACACGTATTAGTTTCCAATAATTGACTCCCATACAACATTTGTTTGATTTATAATCAAAATCACTAAATTTGCTTAGGGTCTCTAAGTTTAAAAAAAATGCACTTACACTTATGAACAACAATTTGAATACTTCTTGCTTATTATGAGATGTGTTCACCAAATACTCTTGCAACATTGAAATGGTAGTGATGTTTGGTTTCCGCAAATGACAGAATGTCCCGAAAGGTTGATCAGGAATCCAGCAATTAATCCTTATTCTTCCTTAGGCGGCTCATCTACGGGACAAATTTAATTGTTAATTTATAAAGATATTCCAAATCAATGGGTTAGTTTTTCTTTCTAGTCGGTAAGTGAGTTTATAAACAAATAATGAATACGCAAAATATTTTGCTATTTTTAATTTTCAAAAAATTACAAAGATGCAGCTCTTCAAAGATCTGAAATGGAGACGTTTACGTCATTTGGTTGGTACAATTTTACATACCTACGTAATGCAGCAACTTAATGCGCTCTAACTACTTAAATCATTTTTAGTTTGCTGAACAAAAAGAAAAATATTTTTTTCTAATTTCAATAATGGACTAAAACAATTTCTGAATAAAATAACGTATCCAGTGGGAGTAGATAGCTTGATGACGGCTTATCGGGACGTATGGAAGTCAAGCGACTTGCTCAGCTTAGCCTTCTAATTAAGCAGGCCAGCCGAGGCCACAGTATATTTTAAATGAAAGCCTTTTTTACTTAGGTTTCCACAGTGACCAAGTAAACAGAGATCGAAAGATTACCAACCTTGTACCAAACCTTAGCTGTTCCTATTAACTTTGAAAAAGCATGGCGAATCGTTTCCTTGATTATTCCATTCATGCATTAAATACTTTACTGTCTATAGTCACTTTTCAATAATTAGAACCATATTTAGATGAAGGATCGAACTAGGGGACCATATTAGAATGATAAGCCATTACAGTTACCTTGCGAGGGTTTCACTACAGCTACTTTCGGACTGCCCTCCTTTTGTCTCTTCGGGGCAGGGGGTTGGTCATCCCTGGATGACGATGGCCCGCTGCTGGTGCTAGCGCTCTCTGCAGCCGGCGACGTTGAGGTCGATGGGTTCTTACGTATCGGTCCAGGAGTCTTGCTCCTTATCCCAATCCCGACACGGGCCGGCGGAGGATGCTCAGGGCTCGATTCGCTTTCAGTAGTCTCCTCTTTCTTTGTCTCAGGGCTCACACTTTCTTCGTGCACGGTAGACTCGGAAAATTCCGAATATCGACTCAATGTGGGTGTATGCGACAGGGACCTTGGTAATGGTGTACCTAGGAGTCTGATAGTTCGTACTTCAAAGAACTCGGAACCCGAGGAATGGCTCCTCGAAAGCAGTTCAGAGTCCGATCTTTGCCTTCTTATTGGTGGCCTGGATCGGCGGTGGTCGGGAGCCTGCTGACTGGAACTGGCCGCATATTCCATGGCGATTACTGAAAAGGAAAAAAATACTTATTTTACCTGGCTGGATAATTCATAGACCGGCGTCGTCTGTCATAGACAGATCGAGGAATTTTTTGTTTCTGACATATTTTTTTTTTATGTTGAATCGTTGTGTGAATTTTATAAATATTTTTATTATATAACATAACGGCGGAAGGGGTGGGCAGAGTCAAAGGGGCAGGAAGCCCCTTTAACCACATTCAGCCTAATAAAAATGTCACACACATTATTTGTTATTTGATATCAAACTTAAGGCTTTGCTCGCCAACATTAGCCAATTTATTAAATTTCAGCACACAACATTAATTAATTTCAAATGCTAAATTGCAAGATATCGACGGAAAATTCGCTTAGGATATAAATGTATTCGGAATATTAAACAATATATTAGAAAAAAAGAAAGAAAGAAAGAAAGAAAAAGTATTTATTTGACACCACAATAAAATAAAAAATTTAAATATAAAAGTATTAGTCACCGTAATACTGCCTGTTAGAATTAAAAATGTCTTATAATTTAAATAGTAATAATTATATCAGCCATATTAATTGGGTAATCTAAATATTTATTTTAATACTAGCTTCTGCCCGCGACTTTGTCAGCGTGGAATAGTTACTTTGGGCTTACTTTAACTTTAACCCGCGACTTCGTTTACGTAAAAGGTGAAAATAATTTTACATAATACGCGTACGTTATGGAGCTGTTTCAGGTGCCTACATCTAGCTTTTAGTAAAAGTGGAACTTTAATACGTTAGGTAATAAAAGTACTGGGTCTTGTAATCTTATATGTAGGTGTATTGTAAATAAGAGTGAATAAATTATTATGATTATGTAGATCAGAGGCAACCAAAACTTTATTTTCTGACTGACCACTTTGAAAAAAATTGCTGGTCCCGGTGGGCCCCCCGCAACTTTATTTCTACCATGTGCCTAGTCGACAAAAAATGTGAAGATTAGATCTAATTGATAATTTGCGTTGCGGATAAGTTCCAATCACGAATTAACAGTTAAAAAAAATATATTGATTAATAAATTAATTGATTGTGCTACAAGTAGGTGTCAAAAAAGTAAAGTTGGTCTGAGAGGATAAAATAGCGGTGGTAGTTTAATGGTTAGGACACGCGCCTCTTAATCGAGGAGTGCGGGTTCAAAGCTTGGCACGTACCTTTAGATTTTTCAAGTCTATGTACGTATTTATACCACTAGCTTGGCGGTGAAGAAAAACTTCGTGATGAAACCTGCAAATTCAATCAACTTTGGATTTGTAACCATGATCCAAAAATTGTCTGGTTCCCCTATCTTAGGGTTACGAAGGTCAGATCGGCAATGGCTTCAATGTAATTACCAGACTCGACTAAATCCTGGATCATGGTCTAAGCGGACCCCGTCTAAGCACAGGACATAACGCTAGGAAGATGATGAGAAGTAGATATCTATAGGGCAATATTAGTTGCCCGTGCGAAAGACATTATTGGCGTAAATCTTATTCCTACGTGATTAAATGTTTGCCCTAGCCTTGCCTGCCGAACTTCATCGGAAATGGAATTATTTTAAAGTTTAAAGGCAAATCCGTTGGTATAATAGTGATGCGAGATATCAGCTCTTTATTGTAAAGAAATGTTACTTAGAATCTGGTTCCATTTTATAAATGTGGGCTGTGATGTTATTTTAAAACAGCGATATCTATTAAGATATTGCGATGCGATTCTCCTATGTGCTTCTATGTATATCAGAAATAAACATTTAATTATTATTTGTTTAGTAACTACGGCGTGAAAGCCTAAACCACCGTCTATACAGGTCGCTCTTGGCGATGATCAATTCTGCAAACAGAGTTATCACTGAGCCACTTGACATATTTTTTGTGCTAATTGTGGTCACCCATCTTACTCACGTTGGAACCACGACCTTAACTTGAGTTAGCGCTACGACCTCTAAGTAATATAACTTGTCACTCACTCCATACCTTCATAAAGTTTCATCCGATTCACTTGATTGATTGTTTTATAACATTTTATATGTGATTCTTAATATTGATATAACTTTTTTATTTATGAACCGATTTAAATGAAACCAACACTAAATATTAAGTGGAATAAACCGTAACGTTTTTGTAAATCAAATTTAAATCCATTCTGAGCCATTTCTGAGAATAGCGTGAACAAACATACAAACAGACAAAAATTCTAAAAATCATTGTTTCCGCGTCCTTTTGCGTTCATAAGGGGGGCTTTATGAACGAAAAATATAATCGTTTTTCTTATTTATCTCCCATGTACAGACTGAGACCAGTTACAATTGTATTATTATATGTATAGATATTTTTAGCGCCAAACTAATATGAAAACCGCTTTTATCGGCAAAAATAAAATGAAAAGAATATAGAAAAGAGCAGCAAGTTCAAAAATATAAGCATATGTAACTCGCATTCCACAAAGATCAAAGTACCAATTATTAATTCGTTTTTAATAAAATAAATACATTAAATATAATTATATTTTAGAAATGGCTGCACATTTGACGTAAAAATAATAATAATATATATAAATATCAACTCACAAACATAAATAGTGTGTATTTATGTTTGTGAGTTGTGTCTGTATTAAATAAGACATAGGTAATTCGCAGATCGCTATCACCAAAATAAGTCAGTAATTATTTCACTTAAACAAAATCGCTTTTTATATATATGTTATATATAAAGATAATAATACTTTCATCCAAATATATTCACCAACGAAATAAAATACATTCACTGTTTTTTTTATACCGGGATCGAACCCGATTCATTTAAATTTGCCACTCTATCACTTATTTTAAAACAAAACCACAACTCTTCCAATATGAACAATACTAACTTCGTAAATAATTCTCGCAAGCCCCCGAAGATTGCGCCACATTCGCTAAGCCGATATTTTTGAATATTCAAAAACTTATCCAAACTACAAACTTCACTCAGAACATCACTTCAAATTATTCACTAAAAAATAAAACTAAAAAAAGAAAAACAAACAAAATAATAAATAAAAAAAATTACTTACAGTTCTCTCGTCCACGTTGATAACAACGCGAAATATTGTTAATCTTCGTTCACACACAAAGCGTAGTTATACTAATACAAGACAAATCACCAATTAGACGAAAGAGCAGTCTGGATACGACCGTCGCTGTCGGCTCTTGACTCACCAATGATAAACTGCAATGACCGAACCCCATCCAAATCAAAAAATCAATACCCCATCGGGTTGTGATGAGGGGTTTATTGTATCGTTTGTTATGTTATAAGTACGTGGGTACAGGCATTCAGACATCCTAAGCGTCTAGGGTGATTATAGCTAATTTCGCGAGTCGATGAATTCTCGGATCGTTTAGATACGCACAAGGCGGGAGGCGTTGCTATCGGATTTTGGGTACGACCGAAGACAGGCAGGGACGCCAGTGGTCTGTTCAATATGTTTTCTTTTAGTTTTTTTTAATAAATAGCGTAAGATAGTTATTTGATTTATATATTTCTTTTGAAATATTTTTTTGTTACGGTTATGTTTTTTAGCTAATGAATGATTTTTAAATTATATATGATACAATAATTATATATTATATTATTAATTATATATTACATATATCCTCGGCAACGAGCGTACGAAGTGGACGTGTTAATAATTTTTAATAAAATAGTGCACTAATTGTATATTCGATTCTGACTTCCGACAGGTAATAACTAGAACTAATTTGGTTTGACGCGCTGTAAGCCTATTTATAGTCTATCAAATCTAAGAAGTACCGTTTGACATTTCAGATTTTTCAAACCAAAACAACTTTTTACAAACGTAACTCACTCAATTTCAATAACCTTTTCCGTTAAACCATGGATTTATGATGTTATTTTTATTTTATCACAAAATGTACAAATTCATAGACACTACAAATAAATTTAAATCTTTCAAACAAAGTAAAATCACCAATATACGCAAAAAATATTTTTTATACCTCATTTCAAATATAAGATACAATAATTATATTATTAATTATATATTACATGAATCCTCGGCAACGAGCGAACGAACTGGACGTGTTGTCAATTTTTAATAAAATAGTGTACTAATTTGTATATCCGATTCTGACTTCCGACAGCATACTACTTTGGTTTGACCCGCTGTAAGCCTATTTATAGTCCATCAAATCTAAGAAGTACCGTTTGACATTTCACATTTTTCAAACTGAAACAACTTTGTACAAACGTAGCTCACTTAATTTCAATAACCTTTTCCGTTAAACCATGGATTTATGAAGCTATTTTTATTTTATCACAAAAACGCAACAAATAAGTTTTTTTATACCTCATTTCAAAGTCACGTAGTTAGGTCCTTTATCGTAGTGTTGCGAATCCTGAAATTCACTTGTTGGCCGAAACGAGACGGCCTCTGATTTTTCATCTCGCGCGCTCGCCGTGAGTCGTCGAAAGCTGACGCGACTGAACGAATGAGTAACCATACCAAAGATCTACGATGCTACGCTCAGCGAATGGAAGCGGCATTGCTAAACTTAGTGCTTCACATCCGAACTTAGAAAACACGGACTTGGATATCGAATCTGAGACTTCTTAACAAATCATGACATGTAGGAATATGCGTAAGACCCTCTCGGGGATAAAATTTTCTTATAAGACATGAAATATAAGAAATGAGAGAACAAATGTCTGATATGATGGCACTCATATCCACCTCAAGTAATGCCCAAAAACCAGAAAAAGTCATCCATCTTGGGAAATCCAAACCGGACAAAAATCGACCTATCAAAGTCTGTTACAAATCCGATGAAATGCCCAAAACAGTACTGCGGAACAAAAGAAATAAAGAAGATCTCATTAAATTTTTCTCTGATTAAACATTCAACCAACAGAAGTATTCACGTAAATTAAAGAAAGAAGTTTTAAAGATTCTCAAGCCATATTTCAGCGCAGCCAAACATTTTTTTATAGAAATTAAAACCACACATCAACTTGCCGACACAAATGCAGAAAAAATCCAAACTATCTCAGATGTTTTTACGTCAATGCACGCAGCATAGTAAGACTAGGAATACTAGATGAACTGAAATTTTATAAAAGTCACTTAAAGAAACCGTTAATATAATTGTATTAATAGAGACATGGAGTGTGGATGAGGCAAGTAGAATTCAAACACCATGTAACACACATTACTTCAACTTTAGACAAAAAACAGAGGTGGCGGTGTTTCCATATTTGTTCACAATAACCTTATGCACAACCTTGTTTTGGAGCTCTGTGAAAAAGTTTACACAACTTTGTTTTGCTTATCCCTGTGCTATTTGTTCCAATGTATGCGAGCTGAACTTATCAATGCCACATCTGTTCGTAATGCGTTCTTTGTGGCTCCATGTTTAGCAAGTCCATTCAAAGTGAAAATAACAAAATTTTCGCCGCTCGGACGGTACACCACAAATGACGTTTTTAATTACCATGTATAAATTATCTGTTTAAATGTGCGCTTGATTGCAAAAGTTTCTTAGTTTGTAAGTAAAATCTGTTTCTCAATAAGTGAATACCTATTGTAATTCTAATGAGAAATAATAAAGTTCTATAAACAAATAATTATATCATAATATTCGCGTGCGATTATTTTATCTTTTCAATATGTATTTTACGTTGATATATGTACCGATTTATTTATATAAGCTAAAAAGCTCAATGGGATAAATATATAATGCTCAATCGAAGTAGCAGTGGTAGATCAGTGGTGAGGGGTGCGGGTTCAATCCCACGCACGTTTATACGTTAAGCAAGATAATATCGCATTTCCCATGATACCATAAAGCTGGCCTGCTAATGGAGAGGAAACTACAAATATGTATAAGCTCGTTCATGCCTGGCCCGTTGGTCGAGTGGTCAGAGACCCTGGCTACGACACTAAAGGTCGCGGGCTCGAATCCCGCTAGAGGCAAATGTTTCGTGTGATGTAAATTAACATTTGTACTCGAGTTATGGATGTTTATAAACGTATTTAAGTACGTCTATCCGTTTATCTAGTATCCATAGTACAAGTATATGCTTAGTTTGGAACTAGGGAATTGGTGTGTCAGACTGGGGGATTTATTATGTATTTATTTATTACGTTCAGTATCCACAGAAAAAGTAATAACAAGAGTTTTGTATTGATTTAGGTTTTAAAACGTTATTTCTTCTTACACATAAAAATGTCGTATCACAGTGTTTGCGGTCGAATTACTCCGAAACGACTTGACTGATTTTAATGAATTGTTTTTGTGTATTTGGCAAGTATGAGAATAAATCGTAAGATATTTTTCAACCTCCAACTCAGGATCGGGGCGGTACGATTTTCGCCGAGTACATTGTAGAAAAATAAACATTAGGCTTGTTATCACGAAGCGCCATCTATGAGTTACGTAAGAATACTGAATGCCGGCGCTACGAAACCTGTTCAAATAGTTTCAGACTGAATCTATAGCGAATACTTGTAGTTCCTACCAATTTACTTAGGTGGCGTAACATAGCATATAGACCTTAAATTATATTCTAATTTAATACAAGCCTTAAAATGTTTAGTAGCGTGCATAAATTAACAGTCTAAACGGGTTGTATCATTCGCGTTAAAAGTTTAAACTTCATCAATGTCCGAATCAGGTTGTTTAATGTACATTTGAGTTGTGTATCGAACCCTTATGTCAAATGTGAGTAACTGTCAAACCCTTCTGTTGCGTAGACGGCACGATCTAAGATACTTGGGACTCCCTACATCATCATCTTCATTGGAGGTAATTAGAAATTGTCGTGGAAGCGGTGATTTTTTTCCATGACTCGTTTATGAGTAGTTGTTTGTGTCTTCGCCCGCGTAGAATTTAACATAGAAGAATTGTGTGCCGCCATTTTCCCTTTCTGAAATCAGTGCAGTCTAAATGCATTATATTTTAATATTAGTTATTTCCAGTGACAATCCAGTTAAAATCCGTTTGTTTGTTTAGTTGGTAAATAAATAGCCAAAAAATGTATACAAATTGCTTTACTGTTATAAGTGAGGTATATATTTATATATAGCCCTGTATATAGGTTTTATTGATTCACACCTGGAACCATAATTTGCTATCATTAAACTAATCATGGAATCATTATCACAGAGTAGAAGATGTACTAGAATCCCATAAGGTTGGGTGTTGGGAAAACCAATTACTATCATAATTATTGATTAAAAATCATTTATCGGACAATGCTCAACAAGTATGATAAAGGAGCCCAGAGTACATAGTATATTACAGGAATGTAATTCAGAACATAAGTAATATTCAGTAAATTATTTGCGCAGAAGTTTTACTATAAAACTCTATAGATAAATAAGTAATATTGTTCTTTAGCTGACGGAAGTCATTGAGCCGCCATTTTGTATCAGCACCAACGATCCCCTATGTTTTTCAAAATATTTATAAGCACGTAATTCGCGAGAAAAAATCAAATAGCGATATTACATTATTTAACCGAAAATGCATTTTTTGAATGGGCCCAGGAAGACTAAGAAGAATTGCTAAATAAAATATTATATCGCTAACCAAAATCAAAAAATCATAGTGAAATCCCTAGTAAATCAAATAGCGATATTACGAACTACTTACGTGGTATATAGATAAAACATATTCTATCTATTTTTCTAATGTATGCGGTATATAGTCGTACAGTTTCATTAAAATCCATTCAGTCGTTTTTGCGTGAAAGAGTCAACAAACATTAACACATTTATCCATGCATTCAAATACAAATATTCGCGTTTCAAATATTAAAATCTTGCCATCGAATTGTATAGTGAAATATTTACATAATTATTTAACTAAATATTTATGTAAATATTTCACTTTTGGATTACATCCTGTATCTGTTTCCTCTGGGTATTTTTTTTGGCACTGTCCTTTAGTTTTATCTTGACCAGACTTAACTAAGACTAAGTAATACTAGATATACCTGGGTACTTTTGACAAACACATACATTATTATTTTTTTAAATAACTTGGCCTGAATTTAATAAATTAATATATGCCATAATTCTTAAAAAATGTCTGACTATTTAAAAAATCTTAGAAATAGCTTAGTAAGTTTGTAAATGAAATGGCCTACATGTTGATAAATTTATTGTGTATAAATTTACTTTAAGCAAAAAAATAATCAATTCACAATTAAAATTAATAAAACTGTTTAAGGGCTCACGCTCCTTATTAGTCTCCTATCTCTTTAAAAATAATATAATAATAATTATTTAAATTAATTTATAAGTAATTTTTAAATTCTCCAAAAGTACAAAGTTTTTGCTTCACTTTGTATTAATATATGTATTAAATTACTTTTACAGGTGAGGCAGAGAGCTTCTTCAGAAAACCTAATTTCTGATTGGACCTACCCAATGGACGACTCAGCGTTGTCGTTAACTGAAAGGAAGAACAAATGTAAGTATCACTCATAAATGTACCTATGTGATATTGTCTAAGTAACAATAAAAAAAGGCAATCTTACTGTCATAATTTCACAAGTTCTTAACAAGGTCATTCGGACTTTAAAAAAAAAAAAAATGTCTACAGAGAACAATAATTTTTAATGTTGTCACTGAACTTGATAAAATTTTTTAAAATGATTTAAAATTCTGCCTAATACTGGATTAAATAAAATATTGATATCAATAAATAAATAAATACATTATTCATATACTGTTAAATTCCATAGCATTAAATTAGCATGTAAACTTGTGCTACTTATTTGTACTAGATAATTGATACATACCTTACACTTGCAATCCCTAAAGGGGTGGGCAGAAGCAAATGGGCAGCAAGCGCCTTAAAAACAACTTTTGATCTAAACTAAAATTGTGTTGGATTATATGTAAAATTGTAATAAAAATAGTGTCAAGTGGCCAGATCATCGCCTAAATTGTAGTGTCCGGTGGCTAGATTATCGCCTAAATAGTAGTGCCAGGTGGCTAGATCATCGCTTAAATAATAGTGTCAAGTGGCAAGATCATCGCCTAAATAATAGTGTCAAGTGGCTAGATCATCGCCTAAATAGTAGTCAGGTGGCCAGATCATCGCCTAAATTGTAGTGTCCGGTGGCTAGATTATCGCCTAAATAGTAGTGCCAGGTGGCTAGATCATCGCCTAAATAGTAGTCAGGTGGCTAGATCATCGCCTAAATAGTAGTGTCCGGTGGCTAGATCATCGCCTAAATAGTAGTGTCAGGTGGCTAGATCATCGCCTAAATAGTAGTGTCAGGTGGCTAGATCATCGGCTAAATAATAGTGTCAGGTGGCTAGATCATCGCCTAAATAGTAGTGTCAGGTGGCTAGATCATCGGCTAAATAATAGTGTCAGGTGGCTAGATCACCGCCTAAATAATAGTGTCAAGTGGCTAGATCATCGCCTAAATAATAGTGTCAAGTGGCTAGATCATCGCCTAAATAGTAGTGCCAGGTGGCTAGATCATCGCTTAAATAGTAGTGTCAGGTGGCTAGATCATCGCTTAAATAATAGTGTCAGGTGGCTAGATCGTCGCATAAATAATACTGTTAAGTGGCTAGATCGTCACCTCATCAATCACAAACCCAACTCCTTGTCCCTGAATAATAAGGGACAGTCTCGTGCACATAATATATAAACTTGCATAATACTTTTAAAAACATCAAGAACTTAAATACAAATGGTCATGTTCAACACACGAAGATTTTAAAAGTCTCCGAACTGCCAAAATATTCTTATCTAATCTCTTTTTTAATAAATCTGAATAAAATTTACTTTGTCATCTGAACAATAAAACGGTTGATTAATAAATCTGTAATATTTGATGCAAACTTTTAGCAACTTATGTACTCATTATAGCCAAAGCTTTTTGAAAATACACATCGCTTTTTACTGCAGTATACACAGCTGCACGTCCAGTACCAGAAACTAAATATCATATGCAAAGCAAAGCGTTTACGGTACAATTCCCAAAAGGGTTCCAGTCACACGTCTTTGTCATACGAAGTTTTGTAAACAAGGAGGTAGATGTCCGCAAAAAAACTGTAGGTACTGTTTTAAAGTCGATCGACCATGCCTTTTGTGTAACTACCCTCATCTTTGGTGATGAGATCAGTAAAATAAATCCAGTCAGAACCGGTTCTGAGAATCGCACATGCATATAAGCATTGTAAATGCATTTGCTAAAACCTGTTCATATTATTGGCACATCTACATTATTGCTCTTAATGTAGCCTCTATACAAGAACATGAGACTTAACATCGAAGCTTATTTTGGCAAGAGGGTGAAGCATCCAGACAGAGGGTTGGTTGTAAGGGTGGATTAGAGTTCGAAACTGTACAGATGACTGTAGGTACCACAGGTAAAAATCAATTTTGAACTTGGGCCAAGGTTAAAGGGGAAAGATGGAATGGAGCAGCCACCCTTTCAGTGATGCGTAAAATCTCATCTTTGATTCTATTATGGATGATGTTATGCAATATTTTAGTTTGAAATCAATCTTTAAATAAAATAAGGTATGGTATACACTGGTATTTTCGGAGTTGAAATATTAAGTACTGTACAGATGAGTAAGTGGTTTTTACATTGTGTGAGTAAAGCACAATGGCTCCACTGGTGCAAATAAAGATATTTAGTTGGAGAAATAATAACTGAATAAAAAAATGCTAAAACATAATAAAAAATTGTTTTTTTTTACATTTCTTCTTCTTTACTTGACACGTAATTAATATTCATACGTAAGCTATACTATACAATCTTCCCAACTACTTACTTGCTAATTCCAACTTGAGTTCCAATTTGGCACCACTGAAAATTCAATGTTATGGTACCATATGGACTGATAACGGAAGTAGGAAATAGGAACTTCTCTTGATTGTTAATACCTGTATCTTATAAAAGATACTCCATACATACATACATACCATCACGCCCGTAATACCCGGAGGGGTAGGCAGAGTTCAATAAATAGCTATCCTTGAACCACATTCGGGTAGATTAACTTTTCTATCTTTATTTATAATAGCTTCTGACCGCGGCGTTCCGCGCGTTTCATCGATGAAACATAGCTTTTGTGTTATTCTAGTGTATAAGCTATACTATTGCAAATTTTCATTGTAATCCATGCAGTACTTTTTGCGTGAAAGAGTAACAATACACCATTAGTCGACCTCAGAGTTGATCTGAATAGTCGACTTTTACGACACGCTAGGCAAGGAACACAGTTGGCATATTCTTTTCGAGTCCCAGACATGGGACATATGTTTATATTATTTGATTCAAAACAATAATCACGACACTGAGAACTCGCACTTTAAAATTAGCCAAATACCATCGACAGATATTGACATCCATCAAACACAGCCCCGATATCAACTATGTGATTGGCACACGGTGTCAGCTGGCAGTCTGTCAAGTGTCTAAGGTCATTACACTTCTAGGTGTGCCGGAGCGCATCCCAGGCGAGCCGACCGCGGTGGACGGAGGCAACAACTGGGTCTCTCTGGTCTGGCCCAAGCCCGATCCGAGCGACGCGGCACCGGTGCTTGCGTACAAGGTAAACAGTTTTTTTTTGAGACAACCAAACTTTGTGATGCTGCCGGATTTTTTTTTAAGCGACTAGACCGCTTTGCGAGGTTTATCAGTGATGTATTATAAACCTCTTTGCCGGTTTCAACTGCGAACGTCATATTTAGGAGTTTTGTAATCAAACGCGATCGTTTATTTTTAAATAGCAATGTTAACTTCTGAGATAATGAAGTATGATGAGAGCATGGCATGGCATGGCATCAAATAAAAACAGATGTTCAGTATTTCATGGATTCCGTGGAGACAACACTTCCTGAAAACTTTGTCCTAATTGGGATCCATGGTTCATCTATAGTTGTGTCTTTTCCATTTTAGGTACGTGGATTTATTGGGAGTCACATCAATAAAACAAGAGATTTTTTTTAATAGCAACCATTCATCAATGCAACTTTTACTTCTGCGAAGATTAATGATTGATTTGAATAGTGACGAGAGTTTCATCAATGACGTGTTCAATGGTTTTTGTTGATTTCGTGGAGAATCCCTTTAACTTTCTTAATTATTATTCTGTAGATAAAGCCGGTTTCCTTGGAAATCACTGTCTTCTCCAAATCTTATGAATATTGCTATTAATACCGACTTTTAACTTTTCCGGACATTTGGACTTTTCCGGACTTACCAATCAGTTTCCTTTTTCAGCAACTGTTTAAATTTTTTATTTCATAATTAAAAACATTATAAACATCTACAATATTATTTTAACCTATTCATTAATATTAACATAATAAAATACGTTAAAGAAGTTTAATTTTACAGACATAAAATATAGACATAAATTCTTTCATAGTTTTGTTTTTGTTAGTTAGTTAGATTTCTAAGCTTTCACATAGCATTTATACTATTAGAACAATGGCTAAGTCAAGTTACTAATGTTAAAATGCTTAAAAAAATAAAAAATAAATTTGTAATAGCTTGTCTTCGTTTGATATCATCATTTGTTTGAGTATGTGTGTGTGAGCGAGGGTGCTTACATGTGTGAGGAAGGGGGAAGGCAAAAGTATGCATATACCTGCTATTTGTTGTGGAGATTAATTTAGTCGACTACATTCGTGTATTAGCAGTGTTTATTTTCGGTCTCCTCTACGATAGGCTTGATGTAGGTCTTGTGTTGATAATCAAGGTTGGAGATGTAATGAGGTAAGTAAGTGCTGTTTGGAGCGTGTACGAATATATTTTTTTTGTTGTTGATTTTAATTTTGAGGATGTTCTTACAAAGTAAGTCCTTTAAGCAATTATGAACTTTAAAATGTATTAAAAATGTAATATGTAATAATTTTAAATGTAATGAATTTGGCTATGATTGATTACTTATGATTTTAATTAATATAGCGTCAATGTTTGCAGAGCGCGAATATTTCATGTTTTCATGTTTAAGCTTAAAATTTGGCTTTGGACTTATTATAAACTCTTCAACTTTGTCTCCAGGTGGAAAGCTGGCTGGCAGGAAAGGAAGGCGGTGCTCGCTGGACTGAACTGGGCATTACGCCTCTGAATTCCTTCGACGCGTTCAACTTGAAGCCAGGCGAAGAGTACCACTTTAGGGTGACCCCAAGGAATAGATACGGCTGGGGAGAAGCTGTGCAGACCACCTTGCCTATCGGAGTAGGAATAGCTGGCGATAGACCTGAATTCTTGGACATCCTACCCGGACAACTGAAGGCCCTGATTGGTCAAAGAGCCAATCTGAGTTGTAGCGTGAAGGGAAAGCCGATTCCTGACGTGGTTTGGATGAAGAACGGCCATGAGCTAGAGGACGACCCGAGGGTGAAGGTCTCATTCAATGGGTTCCATTGCACCCTGTCCATCAACGGGATTGGCGAGGAGGACGAGGCTAGATACAGCTGTGAAGCGAGCAATGTACATGGGCGCGCTTCGACTTACGCCAGGCTGGCGGTCGTCACTGATAGACTTGTATGGGAGGCTGATGTCAAGCTTAAGAGGTTGGTTTTTTATACTAATTGATTGGGAATCATCTTATATCATCATCATCATCATATTGCTAGTGTTATGTTTCGTGTTTAGTGGGGGTCTGCTTGGACCATGATCCAGGATTAACCCCTTTTTTTACATCGTACCAGCTGTCTCGGTAAACTTTGTCTCAAACTCGGATTTTTCAGACTCTAAGATTTTTCCTTTGAACAATATTCAAGTACGCAAATCAGTCAAACCGGTTTTTTTAGTTGTAGCATGACTAACGTACAGCAATGAATTTTTACAAACAAAATTTCCATTAAGAGCGGTGGTAGCTCAATAGTAAGGATAAGTGCTAGTTGTGGGAGTTCAAACTCGGACGTACGTCTGTATTTCTAAATCTGTGTACGTATTTATACCACTAGCTCAGCGGTCAGGAAAAACATCGTGGTGAAACGCGCACCAACCTTGATCTAAAATGGTCTAGTTACCCTATCTAAGGGTTACGAAGTTAAGATCAGCAATCGCTTCACTGTAAACCAGACTTGCTGAATCCTGGTTCATGATTTAAGCGGACCCCGACTAAGAACGGGACACAATGCTATGACGATGAGTTTTAAATAATGGTGGTTCGGCTAATACTCAACCATTAATAAGGTATCTTTATACTCATTCCAGGGAGCGCTCAGCCAATGCTGACGGAGAATATCCTCCACAGTTCACGATGCGGCTCCGAGATCGCCGGGTGCAAGCTACATACCCGGTACGGATGACGTGCCAAGTTGTGGGCAACCCTACCCCGGCTGTTACCTGGTTCAAGGACGGCGAGAAATTATTACTGGACAGTGAGTATCCTTAAGTATTGCAGAGTATCGCTGATTATCGCAGAGTATCGCAAAATATCGCATGGTAAAGCATCTCGCACTGCAGAATGTTAAATATGATATTTCTGCGGTCACTGCCTGTCACGTGGTTTAGGGTCGGAGAGGAAATTATACTGATCATTGAGTATCGTTGAGTATTATGCAGAGTATCGCACTTTTCAGAAAAGTCGTAATTGGTCTTCTAAGCTAGTATCAGATACCGATATTGATACCGCTAGTCAGGATATTCTTAAGTGGTGGTGGAATACACATGCATCTAGGCTAAAATAAATGGTTTAAGATCATGGGCACTTCGTTTAAAGAAATATTTTCTGCCTGTTTTTAAGCTTTCTAATATTTTTTTTAGACGTTTATACGATAACAATAAATAAGGATTATTGTGCACTCGAATGGATTTTTTTTGGAAAACTTAACGGATATTTAAATTTCGCTCGTTTGACAGTTCGCGAATTTGACAGTCGACGCATTTGACATTTAGAGCATATTAACAGTAAGAGCGTTACACGGTTCGCGCGAAATTTAAATTACTTTATCACATGACCGTACATTTCTTGTCGGGTCGGCGAATTTTTGCAGCGATAAACGCAACGCGCGTCTGACAGTCGCGCGACTGTATCGCGACTCTAGCGATCAACATGAATTTTTATCGATTCATACGGGCGTTTGAATCGATGGAAATGCGCGTTTGTAGCGTTCACTGCATCTACGCGGCCAGCTACTGGACTGCTTTTGAGTAACGCGTGTGTTTAAAAGTAGATGTTTTGCGACTGTATCGATGCTGCATCGATACTGAATCGCGTTTGTATCGATGCAAAAAATCGCTATGTGTAAAGGCCCCTAAAATCCAAAAATAGATTTTATGATTTGTCAATGATTTTAGCAATAGTATACTCTCTGATCGTTAAAATTTTCTAAACTTGGACATTGTAAGTTTCTGCCTACGAATTCTTCCGCGTACCTTTACGACTTTATTATAGAAATTGGGGCGGAGTGAAATACTATCTGAGACATCGAATAAAAAAACGCGTAGTATAACCGTTTTTGTATTTATGTATAAATATAAGTGAGCCAAATGTCAACTAATTCCATTCCACGATTAAAATGTTATTAAATAATAAGCTTATAGGGCCGCCGCGGGCAGCAGCTATACTAGCTTCTGCCCTCGGCGTTGCTCGCGTGGTACATCGATAAAGTAGTAGTTATGTGTTATTCTAATGTATAAGCTATAGTATTGTAAAGTTTCATTTAAATCTATGCAGAACTTTTTGCTTGAAAGAGTAACAAACATTCACACATCCATCCATTCATCCATATTAACTTTTGCGTTTATAATATTAGTAAGACTAGGAAGGAAGATTTCTAAGATTTTTCAATCATCTAGGTATATATTGTTGTGAATATTGAGTATTGTATTTATTATTGTCCCGTGTTGGTCTGGGACTTAAAAGGAATGTGCCAACAGTGTTTCTTGGCTAGCATGTCGTAAAAGGCGACTAATGGTATATGGGGTATTGGCTATGTGATTGTGTACTACTACTTTTTCACAATGTTCCTGAAAAAACTGGGCTGGTTTGGATACCCAGCCCAGTTTTATTTTCGGCTGAATGTGGTTATAGGGGCCTACTGTCCCTTTGACTCTGCCTACCCCTTCAGGAATTATGGGCGTGATGTTATGTAAGTATGTATGTAATAATTACATAATGTTTAAGCGTACCTGACTTATCACTGTACATAACTCTAAGATGATAATAACTCATAACTCTCATATTATAACATATTATAAAAATTATAAATATTATTATTAATTATAAGTATACATATACAAGTTAATTTTATGTATATATTATAACATGGCAAATTCATCTAATCTATTTTAACTGAGTTCATAATGCTGTTATAATAATCACTCTATTTAAAACGAGCAAGCGACGTCTCGTCATTGTATCATAAATCCAGGTCAAGATCTATTGTAATCACATACAGGAAAAAATCGTTGTCTAATAACTATTTTAAGATCCGTTTCGTTGCCAAATGTCGTGTTATGTTTATGTTCGACGCCTGCCAATATCACTGTGTGCTGTAACTGTGGTTTTATTACGTTATTTATAACTACGAATTGAAATAAATATATTTTAAAATTATTGGGTTAAACTATCCTATGTCTTTTTTGAATAAACAGGCCCGTTGGTCGAGTGGTAGGAGACCCTGGCCACGAATTTCGAATGCCGCTAGGCTAGGCAAATGTTTCGTGTGATGAACATGGAGATTTGCACTCGAGTCATGGATGTTTATAAAACGTATTTAAGTATGTCTATCCGTTCACCTAGTATCCATAGCACAAGCTTATAAGCTTAGTTTGGAACTAGGGAATTGGTGTGACAGGAGAATTTATTTATTTATTATTTATTTAATTATAACACTTTTGACATAACTACAGACGTCGCCCTCCGATTAAAGTTTCAATGGACAGATGGATTGTTACTCTTACATTTTACAGTTTTGTATGTAAGGTATTAACCCTGAAATGTAATCCTGAAAGATATAAATGAACAGTGCTCTACCATAAAAAATATTTTGATTTCCTTAAGTTTAAAATCACTGGGCGAATTCTATAAAACTTTACGTGCACACTACACTAAAATCTCCTGACTTATTGACGAACAGGGGAATTAGATAGTATTTATATAGACTGGCTCGATGGCGCATTCGATAGTGACCCTGCCCAATGCGCCAAGAGTTGTGGGTTCGATCCCCACCTAGGACAAACGTTCGTGTGATGAATACTTCTGTTTTTTCTGTGTCTGGGAGTTAATATCTTATATTTAAGTATATATCTGTAATACCAGGTACTTAGGTATTACAAATGTATGTACCTCCGAGGTAAGTAGCTGAAGCACTTGTTGTTACGGATATCAGATTCAACAGTGGTATTACAAATATGTACTTAAATATTAGATATTAACATCAAGACACAGAAAAAACACAAGTATTCATCACACGAACGTTTGTCCTAGGTGGGGATCGAACCCACAACTCTTGGCGCAGTACCTATTCATCACGCGAATGTTTGTGGTTGGTGGGGATCGAACCCACAACTCTTGGCGCATGGGGCAGGCTCACTACCGAACGCGCCATCGAGCCAGTCGATGGCGCGTTTGGTTTGGTATTTGGCGAATGTTGAAGTGATTGATAGTTGTGCACGACATCAATGCGGAACGACTGCACAGCACAGACTTATTTGTCTAGAATAGCCTACTTAATTTTATACTAGTTAACAACCCAGAAAATTCATGGATATTACAAGACGCAGAATACCGGATTTTCTGTAAAACACCGAATACACGCATATTAAAATAACACCTGCTGTATCATAATCTCTTGGTACACGGTATTTTAATATAATTTCCATTGTGCATTAACATATATATAATTTTAACATCTATATAAATAAAAATGGGTCGTCGATATGTATGTACGCGTATAACTCTAGAACGACTGCACAAAATTTAATAATACCTTTTTTATAGAGTTTGTAATTGTCAGAACTAGCTTTTTGTGGGATCGGGAGGTTTTCATGAATAAAATACAACGTAACGGGATCACCGGGTAAAATTTACTATGTACCCGGACGAATACTGTTCATACACGTTTCGTTAAATATTTTATAAACTCCTTCTACCTTCTTCCAGACCGTCGCACCAAGTCCCAAGATGAGCAGTTCCACACCCTGGAGATCGCCCCCACCACCCTGGAGGACGGGGGGGTATACGAGGTCATGGCCCGAAACAACAGCGGCGCCATCAGCTGCCACTGCAGCCTGGTGGTCGATAAGGGCATCAGGGCCTACGTCGCGCCTGAGTTCTGTTGCGGCCTGGAGCCGTTGTACCGTTTGAATGAAGGTGAGGATAAGGACGTGAGTAAGGAGTACAAGTGTTGACCGCAACACAAAAATAAATTATCATAATTTTCTAAACAAAATAAATCTCGATATAGCTTATCTACTTGTATCTATAGACTGGTTGGAAAGGTATTCGGTTGTAACCCAACCCCATGCATCAAAAGTTGTGGGTTCGATCCCTACCCAGCACAAACATTCATATGATAATTAATGAAATTAATAAATATCCGACGACATCACATACATTGATGACTCCGAGGTCAGTAGCTTAAGCACTTGTGTTACGGATATTAGAATCAACAATGGTATTACAAATATATACTTAAATATTGGATAATAACACCCATACACAGAACAAACACAGTTCATCACACGAATGTTTGTTCTGGGTGGGTATCGAACCCACAACTCTTGGCGCATGGGGCAGGGTCACTACCAAATGCGCCATCGAGCCAGTCAATAAATAAGTATTTAAATTCATGCGTTTCTTCTATAAATATGTATATTTCAATAACCATGAGATGGTATTTTTCAACCGATGTAGCAATAAATTTATGATTACTACTAATAGGCTACAAAGGATTTTTAGAAAAGAAATATCTGTACTGTCGGAATATAGTCCTAAAATGAATAAAGAGAGTTAAAATTTTTAAAATTTGATGACGTCCGATATTCCTGCTGGTAATTAAACGAATTAATAATCACCAATACCTAATTCCAGGCGAAGAGCTTCGTATCTCAGCCGTGGTGGAGGCGTACCCAACAGTGGGAGTGACTTGGTACCGCGACGGAGTCCGCCTGCGCCCCAGCCGCCGCGCTATCATGACCCTGGATAGAGACGGCCAGATCGAACTGGCTCTCGCCTTCGTGACCTACAGAGACGCTGGGGTGTACACCTGCACTGCCTCGAACGAGGTCGGCAAGTCCTCTACCTCTGGGAAGGTAGAGGTAATTGAGGGAGAGGCGTCTGGGGTGAAAAAGAGCACTCCGCCGGTGGTCTTCAGCCCTGATGTGCCGTAAGTTTTCTAACCTCATATGAACACTATACATACACATAAATAACATCACGCCCATAATCCCCGAAGGGGTAGGCATAGTCAAAGGGCAGCAGGCCCATTTAACCACATTCAGCCAAAAATGAAACCGGGCTGGGTTAGATGGAACATTGTGAAAAACTAAAGTAAATAAATAATAAAATATAAATAAATTCTCCAGACTGGAAGAGTATTTAATTGGAACATCTCTTACAGGTACTCCAGGGAGCCAATGTTCGTTAGGAAGCCGAGGTCCAGCGAGGCTCGCGAGGGCGATACCGTCATCATCCAGTGCGAGGTGGTCGGAGACCCCAAGCCAGACGTCTACTGGCTGAGGGACTTCTTGAAGGTATGCATCATCACGCCTGTAATCCCCGAAGGGGTAGGCAGGATAAAAAGCGCCAAGCTTCTTGAGCCATATTCAGCTAAAAGTAAAATTGACTGGGTTAGTTTAAATATTTGACTGACTTAATCGAAACCCCAATAATCAGTTAGCTAGTCTCCATGTGAAAACAGAATATCGATGATGACTGCATTAAAAAACTATAATTCTATTTAGTCCGTCAGTAGGATTATACAAAATATACAGTTGAATTGAGAACCTCCTCCTTTTTTAAAGTTGGTTGAAAAATATAAGACACATATTTTTTGCTTTATCAAATAAACAAAAAAATCACAAAGATAAAGAACTTCAAAGTTTTGGAGTTGAGGCTTGCGAAGTCACTATTTAGTAAAAAAATTACGAATGTGCGACGTCACGCGCACTTGAATGCATTGTATCTTCGTCAAAGTTTGTTTAAAAAATAAACAAAAAAATAATACGTGTTCAATATTTTTTTTAATATAACTGACGGACTAAACATTTTTTTAGGCACCTTGCCTATTGTATTCATACATCGACGAGCTGCTTTGAGTCTGGAGATAGAACGTGGCTATTGCCCCCATCTGATTAATTTAGCCAGCTAGTTGAACGCCTAGCTAGGCCATTCATTAAACTCTGACAATTAATTTGATGCCTAAGCCGATATTTTACTAAACTAGAATAACTCGTAACGTTTTTTTTTTAAGTTATGACTTGCAAATTATTGGATTATATCTGTACAAATATTTCCAAGACTATGGAATATTAGGACTCAGAAAATTTGGCAAAGTCTCGCGAATGGATACGAGATATATTAACTCGTAACGTATATATAGTAACGTTTAACAACTTGGCGTATTCAAAGCCAGCCCGCTGAAGATGACGGCTGAAGATTTTTCAACTGCTTGGGTTAGGTTAACGGATTGGTTCGGTTAGGTATTCGTTTTTTTTTAAAAAAGTTTAGATTGGGGTAAATTTAGATTGGGAAAAAAAAAGTTAACAACGACTGAGCTATTTGTTCTTTAACCATTTTATTGGATGCTGGCGTTTATTAAACGGCCTAGGCGTTTAATTAGCTGGCTAATTAAGCCAGGTGGCTCAGATATTGCCATTACACTAGATGCTTATCTATTCACATAAGCATATACTCGTTTAGAACATATCATAACGCTCGTATACCTCGAAGGAGTAGTCAGTGTCAAAGAGGCAGCTAGCTCCTTCAACCAAGCCAAAAACAGGCTAGGTTAGATATTTTTCTGACTGGCCCGTTGGTCAAGTGGTCAGAGACAATGGCCAATCCCGCTAGGGGCAAATATTTCGTGTGATGAACATGGATATTTGTACTCGAATCATGGATGTTTATAAACTTATTTAAGTAGGTACCTATCCGTTCACTTAGTATCCATAGCAGAAGCTATTTTTTTTCAATTTATTCGACTTTACGACTTCAAATATAGGTATTTTAATTAAACTTCACGTTTTCCTTCCAGCCGGACTACTACCGTGATGCGAATCACTTCAAGCGCGTAGGAAACGGACCTGAGTACCGCTTTGAGATCCCCCACGCCAAGCTGGACTACACTGGCGCCTACTCCGTGGTGGCGACGAACTTGCATGGTGAAGCTAAGGCCATCATCTCTTTGCAGATTCTTGCTAGAGGTAACTTCGATTTGCTTTTGATACAAGTACTAAAGCTAACGAGATAACTATGTACATTTGTTTAGTCAATCTTTCGTCATTGATTTTTTCCACATGTCCAAACACGATGACTGCCCGTTTCCAGTCTATTAGGACCTTTCCGTTTCTCCAGCATAGATTGCACTAGAACCAGAAAGCGTCCTGGACGCTAGCGTCACCTAGCTTAATCATCTCCGCAGATACCTTGTCTATTCCCGCGGCCTTTCCACTTTTCAGACTTCGTATCGACCATTCAATCTCATTCATACTGATGTCTTCATCAGACGCTGGCACCACAGAATTAGTCAGCCGTAGTCTCAATGCCAACATCCAAGACATACTCATACATTTCTCCAAAATATCCACTCCAACGTTCTAACACCTCATCCGGGTTTGCAAGAATGTCACCCGCTTTAGATTTAATCTGAGTGAATATAGATAAATTATTTAATTTTATCTAAATAGTACTCGTTATCATAATTTATCTATACATCTGCACTGTTTATCGACATGCCCTAGGCTCTATCTAATCCGGGGCGTGGCTTACTGTCACTTGTCTATGTAGTAACGTGTAGCAATGCACATTAATTCGCAGGCAATTAGGATTAAGATGTTAATGTTTGAAAATTGTGTGCGAACTTTAATATAATTGTGTGCGTTTTAAAGTCGGCTACACTGGTACTGGGGCAAATAACGTTCGATGCCGTCTCTATATACTCCGTGGACCGGACTTATAACTTAATTCTAAAATCTAATGTCAGTCTAATGTCTTAAAGGAAATGTATTTGTCTTTAACGTTTAATTTGTTATACAGATCCCGATTCCTCAGATGAGCACAACGTACGATACGGGTAAGTTTCTAAGAGTATACTCATGTCAAGAAGTATACTCACTGTTGTATGTAAAGTGTTGAATGATAATGAAACTAACACTACATTACATACATTACACACATTTTTAACTTCAAGATCCCTACACTCAATTTTATTATACTAGTACCTTAATTCGTTTTTTTATTTATTAATTAAACGCATTTCATATAATATTTTACATTACATACATTTATTAAACATTTCTGCATAATAAACTTTTACTCAGATCAGTGGAAAAAGTATTAAATAGGAATGTTGACACATGTTACCAATTCATGTAAAGTATTTTTTTATACTTACATTAAGATTTTTAAACACTAGACAGTGTTTAAAAATAATAAAAATTTAAGAATATATATATATAATCGTCATAAATTAAAGAAAATGATTTTAAATTACGTAAATTAACGTTAAAACCTAATATCACGTGACCACGAACGCCATCAAAGCGCGATGACGTCACTGACCGGCAAACAAGCTGACATATTCGTAACAACTCACTCAAGATCAGGTTAACTTTGACAGAACGCGAGATTGTTTATCGGTCTGTGACGTAATTATAGTCACGTGACAGTTTGGAGCGTTTTGGCGGGAATCCTAAAAACGAATGAAATTTGACATATTTTTTCATGAAATTATTATTTTCGTGTTTAAATTAGGGTCTATCTATGAAACAAAATCAATTCCAAAAAAATTTCAACATCTCTCCTGTATTTATAAACGTAGTAGACATACTTAATCAATTCCTACCCGATGTCTTATTTACTGGCCCCATTTTTCCGAAGCGATTACACAAGTATTGACCAGGTTGGAACTTGTATACGTCGCCAAATATTATGACGATTGCGGTCTAGCGGTGTTTGTACGGAAACTTTGTAACAGAAGTTTATACAGTAATGGTTACTGGTTGATCTTCTAATTAAAATTTAATTAAAAAAAAAGAAGGACTCCGCGCCACTAACTAGACATTGAAGCTTCTCAGGTGCTCCACCTTGACACGCAACTTACGTCACACATTGACATAATAAGTGCTCCAAATTACAGATATCTGATATCCATCCATAAGTATCTCACTTACAAATTCATAAACGTGGCTTCACCCTATAGTATGACAGCGTGGAGTCCTTCTTTTTTTACTAGTCCGTGTTCAAATTTTGCTTTATTAGGGGGATTACGAGCTGTTGCTTAAACAATACAAGATTAGTTATTTTTACATTTTAGATTTAATTGTGTTAATTTTATTATAAAACGAATAAGCTCTCTATTGTGTTGCTTAATTTACTAAATCAGAATCTAGAACCCTATGGCTATGATTATGGACTTTATTAATTAAAATTTGTAAGATTACTGAGTACTTATTTTTTGACAAGCTCGATGGCGAATTAGGTAGTGACCCTGCCCCATGCGCCAAGGTTCGATCCCCACCCAGGACAAACATTCCTCTGATGAATACTTGTGTTTCTTCTGTGTCTAGGTGTATCCATAATTTAAGTATATATTTGCAATACCACTGTTGTTTATAATGAGCGTAACGCAAGTGCTTAAGCTGCTTACCTCGGAGTCAGATCAATGTATGTGATGTTGTCTGATATTTATTTATTTACTTTTTTCAAAAACATTCCTGACTATAGAGAGCTTGTTGCCAGTATCCTATAATACGACAAATTTGATAATCCGCCTCCATCTTGCAAAACGATTGTCGGGTTACAGCGCGTCTATTGTATTTCCTGACTATAGAGAGCTTGTTGGCCTATAATACGACAAATTTGATAATCCGCCTCCATCTTGCAAAACGATTGTCGGGTTACAGCGCGTCTATTGTATTTCCTGACTATAGAGAGCTTGTTGGCCTATAATACGACAAATTTAATAATCCGCCTCCATCTTGCAAAACGATTGTCGGGTTACAGCGCGTCTATTGTATTTCCTGACTATAGAGAGCTTGTTGGCCTATAATACGACAAATTTGATAATCCGCCTCCATCTTGCAAAACGATTGTCGGGTTACAGCGCGTCTATTGTATTTCCTGACTATAGAGAGCTTGTTGGCCTATAATACGACAAATTTAATAATCCGCCTCCATCTTGCAAAACGATTGTCGGGTTACAGCGCGTCTATTGTATTTCCTGACTATAGAGAGCTTGTTGGCCTATAATACGACAAATTTAATAATCCGCCTCCATCTTGCAAAACGATTGTCGGGTTACAGCGCGTCTATTGTATTTCCTGACTATAAAGAGCTTGTTGGCCTATAATACGACAAATTTGATAATCCGCCTCCATCTTGCAAAACGATTGTCGGGTTACAGCGCGTCTATTGTATTTCCTGACTATAGAGAGCTTGTTGGCCTATAATACGACAAATTTAATAATCCGCCTCCATCTTGCAAAACGATTGTCGGGTTACAGCGCGTCTATTGTATTTCCTGACTATAGAGAGCTTGTTGGCCTATAATACGACAAATTTAATAATCCGCCTCCATCTTGCAAAACGATTGTCGGGTTACAGCGCGTCTATTGTATTTCCTGACTATAGAGAGCTTGTTGGCCTATAATACGACAAATTTAATAATCCGCCTCCATCTTGCAAAACGATTGTCGGGTTACAGCGCGTCTATTGTATTTCCTGACTATAGAGAGCTTGTTGGCCTATAATACGACAAATTTAATAATCCGCCTCCATCTTGCAAAACGATTGTCGGGTTACAGCGCGTCTATTGTATTTCCTGACTATAGAGAGCTTGTTGGCCTATAATACGACAAATTTGATAATCCGCCTCCATCTTGCAAAACGATTGTCGGGTTACAGCGCGTCTATTGTATTTACACATGTTTATTGTCATCCCTTGTGTGTTCCAGACGCGTGGATGTGATCCCTCGCTTCGAGCGCAACCTGACGGACATGCTGTGTCACGACGGAGACGCCGTGGAGTTCGAGTGCCAGGTGTCGGGATACCCGGAGCCGGACATCAAGTGGTTCCATTATTCGGAAGTAAGTAGCTCGAAATATATACGTAACTTAGGATCTGGCATAAACTAGTGGTCTTAATACGACTTGACAATTTTCTTCTTAAATTTATTAATAATAGCAAAAATATCGTGCGAATTGCATATTATGGGAATGGGAAGGTTACCTAAAGAGAATGACACTACTATTTGCATCACATGGTAGGCATCTTGTCATCAAGTCGAGTCGACTATACGTCAATCTCGGAATGTCACGGACTTGTCTAGTCTGTGATGGACTATATCTGCTGTCGTTTTTTTGTTTGTTTAAGTTTATTTTCACTCTTTGTAATGTGATTTGATAAGGTCATTAATGTTTTTCTTTCTTTCTTCTTTAGTTGAGGTCTGGACTAAATTAGTTTATGTCTAAAGTACTTTTTCGCACAGCTTCTCTCGTCGGGAATCTAATCTTGTTTCTCCATACAAACTTAGCAACCCCATTTCATGGGATGAATTTTGGAAAATGTTTTTATAGTGAATAAAATCTTTTCTTTGTCCAAAAAATGAGACCTAGGACAATAGAACTTTTCGACTGGCTCGATGGCGCATGCGGTAGTGACCCTGCCCTCTGCGCCAAGAGTTGTGGGTTCGATCCCCACCCAGGACAAACATTCGTGTGATGAATACTTGTGTTTGTTCTGAGTCTGGGTGTTAATATCCAATATTTAAGTATATATTTGTAATACCACTGTTGATTCTGATATCCGTAACACAAGTGGTCAAGCTACTTACCTCGGAGTCAGATCAATGTATGTGATGTCGTCGGATATTTATTATTATTTTTATTAGCCGAAGAAAAAAACGGAGGAGGTTATCAATATGGATGATGACTGCATTAAAAAACTATTATTCTATTTAGTCCGTCAGTTAGATTATACAAAAATACTAGACACATCTTTTTCGCTTTATCAAATTTTCAAAAAATCACAAAGATAAAAGAGCATCAAAGTTTTGGAGTGGGGAACTTGGACTTGCGACGTCACTTCTTTGTAAAAATTGTACGTAGGTGTGACGTCACGCGCAACTTGTAAGCATTGTATCTTCGTCAATGTTTGTTTGACAAATAACTTTAAAAATACAATATTTTTTATAATCTAACTGACGGACTAAGCAGAATCTTTTAGTCATCTAGCCTATTCGACGCGTAATTTTTTTTATCAAGTTTAAGTTGGGCTATTTGGTATGATTAGTAGTTGGTCGTTATAAAAATGAAGCTAGGTTCACACGACATTATCCTGCACGTTTTCTTTGTATACGTTTTTTTAATTTATAAACACCCGGGTGTTCATACGGCAGATTTTCATTCGTGTAAAAGACGAATAGCGGCCGTCTTCACAGTGTTGCCACAGTGAGTAGACGTCAGTGATGAATCCACGCCTCTGAGTACTGCCACCAATGAAGACGACATATTATTCAATACGAAAGAATCTGCAATTTACAAATATGATTAATATCGATATTCTATCCATAAACCTCTACCTATCTATTTAATTTTTAACAAGCCTGTAATACTGCACGCAAAAAGAGACAACAATATATTTGACTCAACTATTTTCGGTAACATCATCAAGTGACGTCATAGAAATGCCTAATTGAAGCCGGCTTTCGCTGACTATGCCTAATTGAAGCCGAATTTTCAAATTCCACTGACATTGAGGCCAATATTAATAAAATTTGTGATTATAACTTAATCTAACTTGTAACATTCAGAAACATCGTCATATATACATTTTTCAGAGACACATAGTATGTAAATAAGTAAAATGAAATGACATTACGCAAAGGCGCCATTTTTGTTTCTCATTAAAATTGGGCCTTAATTTTTCGTAAGTATGACCTCTCCATTGGTTTCAGTACTCAGAGATCCACGCTTAGTTGTACTTTTATATTGGTATTATCGAAGGCGCCAACGGTTTCGCCGCCGACAAAGCAGAAGTTTTGGGTACATCCTATAAATGAAGGATTAATTACATGCTCAGGTACTCCAAAATATGTTTAGGTACTAAACGCTTGTTCGGTTGATATTCAATAAAAAACGTATGAACGAGACAGAGCTATGCTATGTGCAACTGCAAACCGAATACGTTTAAGTTCATTCGATTTGCTTGACAAGTCCGTTGAGTATTCGTTTAAACGGTGTACGATTTTTTGCGACACAAATGACGTGTGGTTTTAATAAAAATACTCAATGTATAATCCACTATTCATTCGGTAAGATTCATCCTGCAAAAAAACGTGAAGTACAATGCCGTGTGAACCAAGCCTTAGACATAAATAAGCAAAAGGCGCCATCTAGCAGTTATCCTGAGTATTAACTGTTTGGGCTGCATTTAAACTAGTTCCAGTGACGCCAGTAGATGGCGCTAGGTGTTCCTCACAGCTTGATATGCCGGAGTGTTTTAAAAATTTCGTATCTTGCTGCTACGGACTCTTTCGCGTAAATTTCCATTTTCTAGCTCATTACTCGGATATTTTTTATCCATCGTAATTAATAGCCTAAAAGCTAATCTAATAAAATATTTATATTATACTATTGTAATATTCTATGTGAATTATGCATGATTGAGGTACAAACATACAAAGATGTTCAGATACTTTCACGTTTACACTAGGTAACTTAATAGAAGAATATTATAGGATAATTCTTAACCTTTGGGATAAACTTTATACACAGACACAATATGATGACAGTTAAAGCTACTGTTACATATATATTATATATTTATTTATTTAAAAATACGTTTTTGTTTATTCTGACGTATATTCAGCTTAAATATATATGTTATTACTTTACGGCTTATTTATATTAGATACTAGCTGTGCCAGCGGTGTCACCCGCGTTTATGGTTAATATTATAAAGACTATTTCCGTCATACGTGATTTCTATGTAAACTTTTACCATTAAGGCTGCACACGCGACGGAAGCTTAAAAAATGGAGTAACTTCTCCCGTTTTTCCAACATTTTCCTTCATTACTCTGCTCCTATTGATTGTAGCGTGATGAAAAGTACTATAACCTGCCCAGGAGTATGAAGAATAATTGTACCAAGTTTCGTTAAAATCCGTCGAGTAGTTTTTGTTTCTATAAGGAACATACATACAGACAGACAGACAGACAAAAATTTTACTGATTGCATTTTTGGCATCAGTATCGATCACTAATCACCCCCTGACAGTTATTTTGAAAATATATTTCATGTACAGAATTGACCTCTCTACAGATTTATTATAAGTATAGATGTTTAAATCAAACGTATAAAGATTTTCGGTTCTCTGTCTATCCCGCTAGGGAAGTGGCGTGAAGTTTAGTTTACTTTTAAAAGTTTATATTACCAAATTATGTCTTCATATTTTTCTAGCGTCTTCTGCCCACAATTTCATCTGCCTAAGGAAATATTTTTGGGATCATTAAACTAGTCCGATGTTGGTCTGGGACTTAAAAAAGAATGTGCCAACTGTATTTCTTGCCTAGCATGTCGTAAAAGGCGACTAATGGTATATGGGGTTGTGGCTATGTGATTGTGTAGGCGACAAGCTAGCCACTTGTCACTACTGTTTCACAATTTTTCATCTAACCCAACTCAGTTTTGTTTTCGGCAGAATGTAGCCCCTTTGACTCTGCCTACCCCTTCAAGAATTATGGGTGTGATGTTATATATTTTATGAATGTATATATTAAATTAGGATACACGTTATGTCCTATGTGTTAAGTTAGATAAAAATTTAAATTTATATTTCAGCTAATTCCATCAAGCCGTTAAGTCGTCATCGAGTAACGAGGACAAAGCTTCATATATATTACATAAGAAGAATTTTGAATGTATTTCGATCATTAATTATTTTCAATTGTTCAATACTAACCCATGGAATAGTAAAAAAACAAGGACTCCGCGCTACTAACTACAATTTGAGGCAACTGCGGAGCACCAACTTGACATGCAACTTACGTCACACATTGACATTAGCGCTCCAAAATCCAAAAAAACTCACTTACGCATACGTAAGTTGGCTTCACGCCTGTAGTACCTATGACAGCGCGGAGTTCTTATATTTTATTAGTCAGTATACAAATAAAAAAATGATGTTTTCAGGTATTTTAAAGGCTTGATAACTAACCATGTCGATTTTGTTACAGTTGATCCGTGAGAGTCCCTACTTCGATTGGTCTCTGGAGAACGGCACAGCTCGTCTGAAGATCAAGCAGGTCACAGCCGAAGATGAAGGCACATACCACTGCGAAGCATCTAACAATTTAGGCAAAGCCACTTCCAGCGCTTGTCTAGTAGTTTATCGTAAGTTCTTAGTCCTCCTTAAAATGTGCAAAGAATTTCGGAAATACAGGCAATGTATGTAAATGTCAAAATTAACATATAACACGGAGATTTACTCCTTTTTTAATTAAGTCTATTAAAAAAGCATATGCAATTTATGTCGTGAATACTAACTACTAACACTAGATTGTACTTCTTTTACTAACTGACTAACCCTTTATTGCAAAGAAAAATAAACAGTATGTGTAGTAGATGTGAATATTAACACTGGATTGTACTCCTATTGCTAATTGTCTGACCCTTCATTGCAAAGAAAAATACATTAACAGTATGTGTAGTAGATGTGAATACTAACACTGAATTGTACTCCTTTTACTAATTGTCTAACCCTTACTGCAAAGAAAAATAAACAGTATGTGTATTAGATGTGAATATTAACACTGAATTGTACACCTTTTACTAATTATCTAACCCTTCATTGCAAATAAAAATACATTGACAGTATGTGTAGTAGATGTGAATACTAACACTGAATTGTACACCTTTTACTAATTATCTAACCCTTCATTGCAAATAAAAATACATTGACAGTATGTGTAGTAGATGTGAATAATAACACGTAATTGTACTCCTATTACTAATTGTCTGACCCTTTATTGTAAAGAAGAATACATTGACAGTATGTGTAGTAGATGTGAATATTAACACTGGATTGTACTCCTATTACTAATTGTCTGACCCTTCATTGCAAAGAAAAATACATTAACAGTATGTGTAGTAGATGTGAATACTAACACTGAATTGTACTCCTTTTACTAAATGTCTAACCCTTACTGCAAAGAAAAATAAACAGTATGTGTAGTAGATGTGAATATTAACACGTAATTGTACTCCTATTACTAATTGTCTGACCCTTTATTGTAAAGAAGAATACATTAACAGTATGTGTAGTAGATGTGAATATTAACACTGGATTGTACTCCTATTACTAACTGACTAACCCTTTACTGCAAAGAAAAATAAACAGTATGTGTAGTAGATGTGAATATTAACACTGTATTGTACTCCTATTACTAATTGTCTGACCCTTCATTGCAAAGAAAAATACATTAACAGTATGTGTAGTAGATGTGAATACTAACACTGGATTGTACTCCTTTTACTAATTGTCTAACCTTTACTGCAAAGAAAAATAAACAGTATGTGTATTAGATGTGAATATTAACACGGAATTGTACTCCTATTACTAATTGTTAACCCTTTATTGCAAAGAAAAATACATAGACAGTATGTGTAGTAGATGTGAATATTAACACTTGATTGTACTCCTTTTACTAACTGACTAACCCTTTATTGCAAAGAAAATGGACAGTATGTGTAAAAACTGTGAATATTAACACTGGATTGTACTCCTATTACTAACTGACTAACCCTTTAATGCAAAGAAAAAAAAACAGTATGTGTAGTAGATGTGAATATTAACACTGGATTGTACTCCTATTACTAACTGACTAACCCTTTACTGCAAAGAAAAAAAAACAGTATGTGTAGTAGATGTGAATATTAACACTGGATTGTACTTCTTTTACCAATTTACTAACCCTTTATTGTGAAAAAATAGACAATATATGCATGTGTGACTACTTATAATGGGTTTTATTCCTTTTACTAATTCAATAACCCTTTAAACTAACTAAAACTTCACTCCACTTCCCTAGCAGGGTAGGCAGAGTGAACTTAACGCCATAAGCCATAATACTAATACTGCACACTATTTTACTGCTTTTACTAATTTACTTAGTTACTAACCCTGATTGTTATTGCCAAAATCGTAGGATATATATATATACATACATAACATAACATACATAACATCACGCCCATAATCCCCGAAGGGGTAGGCAGAGTCAAAGGGGCAGCATGCCTCTTCAACTACATTCAGCCAAAAATAAGGCCGGGCTGGGTTAGATGGAAAATTGTGAAAAAACAGTGACAAGCGGCTAACCTGTTGCCTATACATCACACACCCCAAACCCGATATACTATTAGTCGCCTTTTACGACATGCTAGGCAGGAACCACAGTTGGCTTATTCTTTTTAAGTCCCAAACCAACATGGGACAGTGGGCTGGGTTGGATGGAAGTTTTATTTTTATTTTATATATACAATATTGTTTTACTAAAAACAACAATAAAAATAGTTTCGCAATAACAAGCAGTAATATAGTTTTGCGTATATTCAAATGACATTTATATTTTATATTTCTCACTATGAACAGGTTCTCAAAAGATTGGGTCGACTTTCGCCAATGTTCTTTGGATGACTGAATCTGAATCGGTTGTTACTGATTTATAAAAAAAGCAATAAGTTTATCCTGCACCATAAAAATTTGCTTAGTGTAATTTTAGTATGGATTATGTATTGAACTATCTCCACCCTTAATACTTATACATGTTACTAATCCTACTAATATTTTAAATGCGATAGTTTTTAGGGATGTACAGATGCTTGTACTCTTTCATGCAAACTACTCAATGGATTTTAATGATACTTTAGTATACCTAATATAATGACACCCGAATAACATATAGGCTATGAATTATCGATGTACCATACGAGCGAAGCCGCGGGCAGAAACTAGTAATTTAAGTATAACATCAGAGATCCACCGAAACGATTCTTCATACCTAAGTAGGACCTGCCTAGATATGGTCTTTGTCGGGGCTCGTTAATCCTTAGTACAAATCATGATCCTGGATTTAGTGAACCTACTTCGAGGTAAGTAACTTAGGCACTTGGATATAAGAAACAACAGTGGTATTACAAATATATACTTAAATATTGGATATTAACACCCAGATATAGAACAAACACAAGTTTTCATCACACGAATGTTTGTCCTGGGTGAGGATTGAACCCACAACTCTTGGCGCAGAGGGTAGGTTCATTACCAAAATGCGCTATCAAGCCAGTTACAATACAGATCTATAGTACTTCCATACCCAAGATTTACTACTATAAATTAGTGTAGGGACCTACACTAATTTGTGGGCTGTCGGCCATGCCTTTAAGACACTAATATGAGTTTCTGCCCAAAAAAGTTAAGGTACACTATTTACCATGTTTTCACCTTAAAATACCACACAGTCCGTATATTATAATCTTTTCCGCTTATTTTTTTCACCCTACTAATCATAATATCACATGTAGTTATGTGTCCATCTCTTTAAAAAGCCATAACTATTGTCTTTAAATTTAAATGCATCACATTTTGTTATATTAAGTTTGTAATAATGAGGTTTCTTATTTTATCATTTAAGTCCTATTCCTGCTACAATTCAATATTTTTTCATAGCCTTTTTTATTATGTTTTTAAACTTTAAACATATCTAGGTCATTATTCATTATTCTGCCTTTAGTCATGTTTCTTCGAAGTCATGTGGCCTATGCCCAATAGAGAAAGAATACGGGAAAAGTGAGTACAGATATTTTCCCATGCCTTCGAAGGCTTGTTTGCCTTTTGTGGTGTTTTTACACGATTAAGCGCCTGGATTAACCAACAGTGTTGATAAATTAGCTCAGTCTGGTTACAATGTTGCTTTTTGTTTTAACCTATTTGTCTCTTTGGAAGATTTATTTGATTACCCTTATTTATTATTATAACTACATCGAATCCTTATTATAACTACATCGAATATTTTGTCATAAAGTTTATATTTTACTATCTTTTCATCTTTTCTATCATGTTTAAATAGATTTGTTTACACTCTTTTTATTGTATTGTTAACTGTACAAACATACATACATACATAACATCACGCCCATAACCTTCGAAGGGGTAGGCCGAGTCAAAAGGCCAGCTACCCCCGTAACCACATTCAGCCAAAAATAATACCGGGCTGGTTCAGATGTAAAATTGTGATTGTTAACTGCACGGGCAATAAATGTTTTTCTTTCTTTCTTCTTCTATATTTCAGTACTGACTAACATATTTTTTCTTGCCCTTTTTATCTTTGATACTTACTCTTTTATACATACTTACTCCAAAATATTTGTTACAGCACCCGGGGAACCAAACACCCTGAATCAACGACTCCGGCGACCTCCAGCTCTGCTTTCAGCTGCCTCCACTCCTCGTTCAACGCCTCGCAGTACACCAGCCAGATCTGTGTCTAGGACTCCTGGTAATACTCTTATCTCTCAAGATGTCTGACTGATGTCTTGAATAGTTCAGAAATTCATCCACAGTTTAATGAACTTTGTATGAATTTCTGCCAGTAATATTCATACGCAGTTCAATTTACTAAGTATGAATTTCTGCTACACTGACTCATGAAAGGTAAAATTAGAATTCATCTGCTGTTTCTTAATTTTTTTAGTTATTCATACACAGTTTAATTAGCTCAGTATGAATTCCTGCTATACAAGTTCTTGAAATAGGAAATTTTAATTTTAGCCTGCTTCTTTAAAGGTCCTGACCCACGTCGCCTCTGCAGTCCGTCTCGACAAATGCCTCCCAAATTCTACACCTATCCATTTAATAAAGTAGTGGAGGAGGGTGACCATGTTGTCTTTCAATGTGCTGTGAAAGGTCTACCAGCTCCGTGGGCCACATGGGACAAAGATGGCGTCATCATCACGCCTTCCTCTCGCATCACCATCAGGGAGAAGGACGAAATATTGAGGATCCTGGAGATTGAGGAAGTGACAATCGAAGATGTCGGCATATACAGGGTGACTCTTGAGAACGATTTCGGCAGAGTGGAAGCCTCGGCCAGATTGGAGGTTATAACCCAGAAGGGCAAGTTCTATGCAGGAGTTCGTTCCTACAGTGCGTCGCCTCGGAAGTCCCTCCCTTACAGAAGACGTTTGTCTTCGTCTAGACAAGACTGATGCAACGATTGACGCCGGATGAAGAGATTACTTGACCAATTTGAACTTGGTCGTCTATTGTAAGTTGCATTCGAGTTTTATGCAATGCGAATTTGGGTACCCATCTCCACTAGCTGGGCGAATTTGCTGTGCGACCCTTGTTAACATAGTAATAACAGATAATCGTTTTAATTGCAGGATAATAATAAGTCAAAGGAAACAACGAGCGTGAGAAGTTATTTAAATTTGTGTTGTTTTTAATTTATTTCTATGCATTTTATTTATTTGTGAGTCGACGACTTTATTGTGTAGTCGAGTTGCAACAATGTTAAGTTTTTGTTTTTTTTCTAAATTATGCTTTTTTTATTATTTAAAAAATTGTTGTTTCACACGTGTGTTTGTAAAAAACTAAACAAAATTGTATCCAGTGTTAGTGGAAAATATACGTATGAATAAGGTTAATAATTTTTGGAAAATGTTTCGAAGTTAAAATGTTCGTGTGAAACAATTGATTCTTTACTGTCATTATAGTTTGTTGTACTTATTGTATATTTTACATACATTTGAGTATTACTATATTGTAAAGATATGTGTTGCCCTAACTTAGATAGTCATCAAACGCGATAGCACTACCCAGGGAATATTGTGAAATAAAATTTTTAACTGTTTTTGACATTTTTATTTTACACAATACATTCATATAATTTCCAAAATAGTTTTACCATTATGTCTATTACCTGCATCACATAATATTATATTGAAGAGAAAAATAAAGATTTCTCCAAAAACATTTTTCAATAAAAATAATTTTTGAAAATTCGTTTTAAACTTGCACCATAAATTTTATTGTAGAGAATAGTCGTAGGGGACTAACAATTAGACTGAAATATTTGCGTATAGAAACAGGTTTTTATCTATGATAACTTATCATTAATTTGGAATACCTTCCGTACTTCGCTTTACAATAATGTTTTCACATATTTTTTGGAAGATGATCAGTTTACCAAATTCGAACTCGATTCCCAGAAAATTATGTTTCCGAGTATCTATTTCCAAAGTAAACAGACCATTTGCAGTATTCTTTAATACAATCTTCATATCATCAAACATTTTATTACATAATACAGTGTAGTACATTTAGAATTTAGAAAATACGTTTACTAACTAACTATCTAAATAGATTCTACACATTTGAAACGACCCACTGATATTGGGTCTTCAATCCACAAATATTTCAGACGAATTGATTAAGGATAATGTACATTACATCTAAATGATCAATTTTAAAATACTTAATAAGGACTAGGATAAAGTATAGATAAATTTAGGTTTAGGATAGTTTAAAGAGAAAAAAAATTGCAGGCGTTACATGTTACATGCTTACAGTTATGCAATTATTTAAATGGATAAATAGACATGAATATTTCAAAATTCATTACAATTGTATATAATACACGGTATTCTAACTCTTATACAATGGTTACTTAGTTACATTTCGGTTACATTGCAAATGTATACGTCCAATATATAGTTTTAATTCTATGGCTCATTACTTCTACAGTGGTTAAATAGACTTATAAACTAACACATATGTTTATGTGTATCGAATACTTAAGATCTAGAATTACACACCAATGCGGTTCTTACCTTACCAGGTTCATAAAAAGACAAAGAAAAATTTACAATGAACCAAAACCTTAGTCTAGATGAAGATAGCCTAAGCCAACGTGGTACGCACCTGACATATTCATGTTTACATCAAAGACAATAATTGGGGAGATGAGACCAAGAATAAAATTGAGATGTTTCATAAGATTTGGCAAACGTAATATTTCCAAGGTGTTTTAATACCAATCGCAGTAGCCACACGGGTAGGTGACAATCAAATAACTGTTAAAATTATTATAACGATGAAAGATTCAAAATTATGGTGTTCCATACCGTTCTTAGTCGACTTGTACCAGATTCCTGGATTTTACATTAAAACTGGCATCTGGGTTTAGAAACCCTTTCGTAAGAAACAGATTAATCAAATCGTGGTTGCTGTACAGTGTACATACGGTCATACCGCCGGGCTGGTATAATTTCTGACAAAGATTGAAAGTTGAAGAGGAACATGCTCAGGTTTCAGCCCGCGCACCTAGCATGTGACACGCCTGTGACTATCAAACTACTGCCATTCATAGGAACAATTTATTAGTTAGTAAAATATGGTATCTTAACCGACTTTGAATCGTTGTTTGTTGTATGTATGAAGGTGATGTTAGGAGTCATAAAAACCGTAGAGCTTGTATGAAAAGGATTATGAATGTTGAAGAGGCGAGTGAGGTGTGTAAGGATCGTGCCATATGGCGTTCGGTTCTCTCTGCCTACCCCGCTAGGGAAGTGGCGTGAAGTTTAGTTAGTAAGTAGTTAGTTAGAATCATTGTATTTGTTTTTTCCGGATTGATGTCAATTGTCACATGTGTTTAGTGAATGCTTCCACCATCAAACATACAATAGAGTGATAGCGTGATATATTTGAGAATAATTTCGATAAACAAATGTTGCTGTTACTGGGATCTTGGGCCATTCAATCGACGGGAAAGGCGATGATTGGTCGAACTGTCATTACAATATACATACATTCTGTCTATGACGAATTGCTGATTTGATTTCGGATTTTAATCACTCGAAATATGTCATTATGTTTCGTACGTCACTTTCCACGAATACACGATCTTTTGAGTCGCATGTCACGTTAACGTAGTATATCTAATAACCTATCCTACTTGGGAAATGAGTGCTTTCCTTGATGATTAACCTAGTTGTACACTAACGGTGGATTTATTTCTATATCGGACTCGAAAGTCCTGATATTGCCTTAACTACTTAAATGGATTTACTCCATTGCTTTGTAATGGTATCCAATAGTAATTTCGTTTGGATATGGTATTTCGCGTGAACCTAAGACCGTTAGATCTTAGACATTCGATACCGTACAGATCGTATCTTATACTAAGTATATATATGTGTGCTTGACTAAGTTTTGACACTTGTATTTTTAGAAGTGAAGTAAGTTAAAGTGAAATAAGTACTCAATCACATCCGTTGAAGTTTAGATATTGTATATTTTTTATTTAAATGTTCAAAATAGTTTTCTTTTAGTCGCCTCTTGCGACGCCCACAAGAATATATAGTTGATGATATTTTAGAAAGTTACCAAGCAACTGGTAACGAGTCAGGATATATGAAGAAATGAGTTTAAAAAAAAATATTCGTTTGTTAACCAACGTTCGTAAGCATATTGAAAAAGTATCGGTAATGCCAAAGAAAATTTAAACGACTGGGTTAGATGGAACATTGTCAAAAAGTAGTGACAAGTGGCTAGCTCGTCGTCAACACAATCACAGACCCAAAACCCGATATGCTAATAGTCAACTTTTACGACATGGTAGAAACACAGTTGGCACATTCCTTTTTAAGTCCCAGACCAGCATGGGAGTTTGTAATAAAAATATGAATTTGCAAATATTTAATTTTTGTAACAGTTTTTGATACTTTGTAGATGAGATGAGATTGTTAATTTTGTAGATGAGAATTATTGCAGTCATGAGTAGATATTGTTAATCTTTGCAGTTTAAAAAACAAATAGGAAATTCTGCTAATAAATAAGTTTTGCTTTTTTTTTTATTAATATGAGTACATAATGTTCTCGTCTTTATTTAACCGTTTTCAAATGTGATTTTGTCTAAAACCTTAACATGCCGTATTGTATAATTTATCATAGTTTGGTGAAAATAAATCTAACTTTGTCAGTATCATTGGCCTTCAAACGAAAATAAAATGGTGATGTTAATGAATTAATGAAAATCTTCTTTAATTATAAAATAAAACGTCTTTTAAGTAACTTTTTTTTATTATTGCCAACTAAGACTTTGTAGTTATCGGCTGAGAGTTTTTAAATAAATGAAAAAATAATATCTTAAGTATAAAATGGTTTTAAAACTTGAATAGTCTGACTTTTCTTTATCTGCCGTTTGTCTGACATTCTAATTATTGGTCAACTTGAATAATTAAATAAACTGAAAGTTTAACGAACAGTGATGTTCCATATGATGATGGTGGCTGATGATGATTTGATGAAGAATGAAACAGCTGTGTGAGATAAAAATGGTTTTTACTACATTAAACTTCTACAGGAGTGCCTGATATTACTAATAGCCAACTTACATTTAATCGTTAATATTAATTTTATATCCAAATTACTTTCTATCATATAGCTAACGATTTGTAAAGAAAAGCATGATACGAGGTCACGACACGGACAAAGTTAAATACAAATGAAATTCTAAAAATACAAGTATCAGTTTGTTTTTGTTTTTTTTTTTTATAACAATAATATACTTTAATGTTAAAAATAAATTAAAAACTTAACTCTTAAGATGTTATTAAGGACTACAAATAAAAATGAGGTAATCGTATTCCCTCAGTCGCCTCTTACGACACCCGCGGGAAGATAAGGGGTGGTGCTATTCTACGCAGCCGGCACCACACGGCTGTGCCCTTAACATTGGCAGATGACAGGTTTTAAAAAAGAATCCAATGATATATAAAGATATTAGCATCTATAAACAAAATTGATGGAAAGCTCATAATGATAACAATTTCGATAATAAAGTCAAACAAATTTTATCCCGAATTAAGAACAATTTCATCACAAAATAGTAAAAAAAATTACCGAAAACTAGACGTTAATAAAATCAATGTCGTTAAGAAATGAATCTAATTTCAAATAATAAAAAAGACACAAATTCAAATACCTACCTACCTACGTTAAAATAAAACAAATTACCCGTCAGATGTTAAAAATTACTTAACGCCTATACCTACTATTTTATTTATCCTAAACTTACCTAACTATAACTAAATAACCCTTAGGTTATATCTCTATGTTAGCTAACCTAATTCCCTCCGTGCCAATAGCTACTTCCACGGGAATGTATGCAGTAAGTACCAAATACACTGACCTACGGCATCCGACTAATACTAGATAAATTATCTAATAAAAATCTGTTATTATCTAGAACCTTAGAATTAAAGATGTTATGTTCGATTACAACGGAATTTCAGGTAATCGCATCCCTTAGTCGCCTTTTACGACACCCACGGGAAAGATAGGGGTGGTGCTATTCTACTCTGCCGGCACCACTCGGCTAAGTTCTTAATATTAGCTTTAAATTAGCAGTGGATGACGATACACGCCTAAGTATGTATATGTGAAGGTTAATATTATTTTGACTTTTGAAAAAAAGTTTGCATGATTTTTATCGAAAACAGTAAAACTATTGATAAAAAAACCCAGAACTGTTTGTCGTTGCTCTTCAACCAGATTTTGTATTTTATTTAACTAATTAATCCAAATTAACCAAATACACTTTATTTTATATTAAACAATAACGAAATTATCCATTATCCATATGCGCTAGGGGATAGGGGAAGTTTAATATTTGATTTAAAAATGTCAATGTGATAGGCTAAATGAGAACGAAAAGATTAAATAAAAACTGAATTTTGAGCAAATAAAATATAACATACATACATACATAACATCACGCCCATAATCCCTGAATGGGTAGGCAGGGTCAAAGGGGCAGCATGCCCCTTCAACCACATTCAGCCGAAAATAAAGCTGGGCTGGGTTAAATGGAAAATTGTGAAAAAGCAGTGACAAGCGGCTAACCTGTCGCCTACAGAATCACACACCCAAAACCCGATATACCATTAGTCGCCTTTTACGACATGCTAGGCAAGAACCACAGTTGGCATATTCTTTTTAAGTCCCATACCAACATGGGACAGTGGGCTGGGTTGGATGGAAAGCTGTAAAAAAGGGAGTGACAAGTTAGCTCTTCGCCTACTCAGTCACATACCCAAAAGCCCGTAAACCATTAGTCGCCTTTTACGACATGCTAGGCAAGAACCACAGTTGGCACATTCTTTTTTTTTGTCCCAGATCAATATGGGCCAAGTCCCAGACCAACATGGGACAAAATATAAGATAATATAATAATTATTACTCATGGGGGGGTCACACAGGTCTTAGTGGCCAATTGGCATCACGCGGACTCTAAAAGCTAATTAATATTTTTTGCATGTTTTTTAAAATGGTTTTTCGTTTTATATTTACCTACAGTCTCTTAACATATAAATAATTCAGCTGTTTTTAATCGATTACATTCCAAAGCTTCGGTAATCGTATTCCCTTAGTCGCCTCTTACGACACCCGCGGGAAGATATGGGGTGATGCTACTCTATTCTACCGGCATCACGCGGCTGGGACCTTAACTCATAACCCTTTAACTAACTAATTCTAGTAAAAAAAAGTTAAAGGTATTTTTTTATTTAAATATATTAAAGCAATTAGGGGTAAACGAAATCGAATATAATTATAAATTTCAAAATAACCCCTTGTATTTTTTTATAAGGAAATGAGAATGGAATAATCCGAAAATATCGCTCCTTTAACTCTCATTTTTTTTCCCAGCCTTATTGAGATTTAAAAGACGGCATTTTTTATAATAGGATTCTCCTCATATTATAACAGTACCATGAAATGCTGTTTGACTATGTAAATCATCAAACAACTCTTTTTGATACAGTTGTATTAAAAGAAGTTTAATTTGGCAGGTGAATTTGAAATAAGGGAGTAATGTTTCTTAGAACAATTATACTAGCAGAACTATGTCTTAATATTCATCTATCTAAAAGTCCGAGTGGCTTTATGCACTCAAAGGGAATATGATAATTGTACTAATATTTATAGATGATTTTTATTAGGAAAATGGTCATACTTAGATTTTTACGCAAAATACTTATATAAAAAAAAAATTGATCGATAACAACATTTTAGTGGAAATCATGTTGATATCCTGCAATTTTAATATGAAATAATTTAACTCACTGCAATTTTAAAATAAAAAAAGTTATCGTTAAAGACTGATTTAGCATATGTAACAGATTGTTAAAAAATTAAATGTGAACATAGGTATTGACAATTAAACTGAATATATGTACTAAAATTTGCCAAACATGTATTAATAATCGGAACGTCATATAAAAAGTTAGAATTTTTTAATTGCCTTTTTTTTTTAATTGTCCTATCTATATTTACAAATATAGGTATATCTTTTACAATAACATTTAATTGTTATTATTATTATCCTATCTACTCTAATTCCCTTAGTCGCATTACGCAAATTAAGGGGAATATGCAGTCTCTTTTGCCTTAGTGGCCTATCGGCACCACGTGGTGGGAATCCTTAAAGCTAGTATTTTTTTATTATTTTTCTTTTTTTTTTATAAAATATACACTTACTATACCTACTACTACTACTACGTTTAACTGAAGCTGTTATTTTCGATCACGTCGGAATTTTAGGTAATCGCATCCCTTAGTCGCCTCTTACGACACCCTCGGGAAAGATAGGGGTGGTGCTATTCTACTCTGCCGGCACCACTCGGCTATGACTTATATTTAGAAAAGCAATTTAATTAATAGTATGATAAATCTACATCATTTCACAGAAGACACAAAGGGATTTTGTTATTATCAATGAATATTGCTTAGCCGTTTAACTCCTATTTCAACAAATTAGATTTTTATTGAAACAGGAGTTCAACGGCTAATTTTAAGCAATTTTAACTACCTTTTATAATGAGTATTTAACTCTTTTTTGACATTGGCCGAAGTGATTTATCTACGAGAAATTTTGAATTACGCTAAACATGTTCTTAAATTTGGAATTAAAAATTATTAAAACTAAAAATACCTTAATGTAACCTACTATTATATAACACTAGCGACTAAAGATGTTACTTTCGATTAAGATAAAATCTTAGGTAATCGTATCCCTTAGTCGCCTCTTACGACACCCGCGGGAAGATAAGGGGTGATGCTACTCTACGCTGCCGGCATCACGCGGCTGGGACCTTAACACATAACTAACTAATTCTAATAAAAAAAAGTTCAAGGCATTTTTTATTTAAATTATATTAAATCAATTAGGGTAAACGAAATCGAATATAATTATGAAATTCAAAGTAACCCCTTGTATTTTTTTTATTAGGGAATGGAAAAAAATGGAATAATCCGAAAATATCGCTCCTTTAGCTCTCATTTTTTTTCCCAGCCTTATTGAGATTTAAAAGACGGCATTTTTCATAATAGGATTCTCCTCATATTATAACAGTACCATGAAATGCTGTTTGACTATGTAAATCATCAAACAACTCTTTTTGATACAGTTGTATTAAAAGAAGTTTAATTTGGCAGGTGAATTTGAAATAAGGGAGTAATGTTTCTTAGAACAATTATACTAGCAGAACTATGTCTTAATATTCATCTATCCGAGTAGCTTTATGCACTCAAAGGGAATATGATAATTGTACTAATATTTATATATAATTTTTATTTGGAAAATGGTCATACTTAGTTTTTTGGAAATTATGTTGATATCCTGCAATTCTAATTTGAAAATGCGATCGTTAGACTGATTTAGCAAATATAACAGATTTAAAAAAATTTAAAGTGGATATAGGTATTCTGATTGAAAATTAAACTGAATATACTAAAATTTGCCAAACATGTTATAATCGAAACTTGATATAAAAATGTTTGAATTTTTTAATTGTCCTATCTATATTTACAAATATAGGTATATCTTTTACAATAACATTTAACTATCCTATCTACTCTAATTCCCTCAGTCGCATTACTGAAATTAAGGGGAATATGCAGTCTCTATTGCCTTACTGGCTTATCGGCAATACGTGCTGGGAATCCTTAAAGCTAGTAATTTTTTTTATTTTTTCTTTATTTTTTATAAATATACACTTACTATACCTACTACTACTATGTTTAATTGAAGCTGTTATTTTCGATCACGTCGGAATTTCAGGTAATCGCATCCCTTAGTCGCCTCTTACGACACCCTCGGGAAAGATAGGGGTGGTGCTATTCTACTTTGCCGGCACCACTCGGCTATGACTTATATTTATAAAAGCAATATCATTAATATTATGATAAATCTACATCATTTCACAGAAGACACAAAGGGATTTTGTTATTATATCAATGAATATTGCTTAGCCGTTTAACTCCTATTTCAACAAATTAGATTTTTATTGAAATAGGAGTTCGACGGCTAAGCAATTTTAACTAACTTTAATAATGAGTATTTAAGTCTTTTTTGACATTGTCCGGAATGATTTAGTGATTTATCTACGAGTTATTTTGAATTACGCTAAACATGTTCTTAAATTTGGAATATGATAAATTTTCTATTTAATTTCATAGATTTTATTATAATATTATAAAGCAAGTTTTGTGGTTAAATACGATTAAAATAAGTGCGATGATAGCTTTTTATTGCTACCCCTACATTCTATTTAATATTAATAATTCCCTTGATTACCTCCTACTCCTACGGGAATGTACATAGACTATTCCTAATATTCGTTAGCATACCCGATTTTAACTTTAAGATTATTTCTCAAAGTTTTATATTATATATATATATATATAAACTAAAGACACTTTAATTTAACCTACTATTACATAACACTAGCGACTAAAGTAGTTACGTTCGATTACGATACAATTTTAGGTAATCGTATTCCCTCAGTCGCCTCTTACGACCCCCGCGGGAAGGTAAGGGGTGATGCTACTCTACTCTGCCGGCATCACGCGGCTGATACCTTAATCTCTAATAAGCCACCGAATGATTACTATACTTACACATTGAATATATGCAAATGCATATTATATTTACTGTAAAAACTGTACATTCATTCGAAACCGGTGAATGATTAGACGCCTAATAAAGTTAAAAATATGCCGCAAGTAAGATTTTTTGAAAGACAATTTATTTTCCGTAGTTGAATATACTATCAAATATATCTAAGGTATTTCTATATTATAATATTTTGAAACTAAGCAATCAGAATCGTTTGTCGAATTATTATACCTATTATTAAAATATGTGCTAATGTGGCGATACCAGACGGCAGTGTCTATGGCGATTTCCAAATTTTACTTTTATTTTAACAATGCTGTTTGCTAATTACATTTCAAGTTGATAATCCAGTTCCGTAAAGTAATTTTGTAAGACTTCCAAGGAAATTTGTGAAGTAATGGTGCAATGTCTTGATGGCGTATAAATATGACTTTTAACTTTACTTTATACAGTAGATTGATGGGTAAATAGTTTCAGACAATTTTCCAAAAATATATTAATGTTTAGTGTGGCTGACTGCTAAAGTCTGTAAGGCGAACACAATAATACGTTTTGAAAATTTTCAAGTGCCTATGCGCAACCTTTACGCAACCTGGTTTCCATGCGTTAAGAAATCGTTTGTTTAATGATGTGAAATTAGGGTTGTCACTAATATGCCGTTATTTTATAAATTTTGAATTATTTATTAAGCTAATACGGCCCTTCACGAAAAAAAATCCAGAATATTAAAAAAATGCATATTCAAGTATAATTATACAGGAATATGTGCATACATGATTGTAAGCGATTTTTGATATTTGGATGTGCAGCAAATACCTGAATTTAGTATAAAATATCCTATCTTTATGGATAGGTGTTTTTATACGAAATACCTAAATTTCAGGTAAATCGTAATCCCTTAGTCGCCTTTTACGACACCCGCGGGAAGAGTAGGGGTGGTGCTATTCTACGCAGCCAGCACCACACGGCAGCCCTAAGCCTAATTTCCTACTTAACCTAATATTTACAATTTTACTAGATCTGTCGATTGACATTTTCCCAAGTTAGTGTAAAAATATATATTATTTCCACGACACTGAATATAAAATCCTTATCTCTTATAAAAATGTAAACGCTGTACATAGTTTTAAAAATATTTAAGAATATTTATTTATATATACATATATACATATTTACAGGTCCGTTTGTGAAAAAATATAATTTGCCTATCTAGTTTGTTTGTTCGTTTCCGGGGATTACGTAGAATGTTGTATTCATTGTGAGAAGATGGTTTAAAAATTCTATGAAATATATTTTGAATCTGTAACATTGTATAAGTATATTTCCTAACTACGGACTTAGGCCTGATCAAGGTCTGAGTCCAGTTTGGTTGTTAAGTAATTATCCTAATCCCTTAGTCGCCTTTTACGACACCCTAGGGAAGAGAAGGGGTGGTGCTATTCTGCTTTGCCGACACCACACGGCGCTTCATCGTTTAAGGGTTCCTACATTTAGACAGCAAAACGTAACTCATTACTAAATTTTGGACTAAAATTAAAATACCAAATTATTTCGATTTTTTTAAACACAATCTTTAAGTTAGAGATAAAATAATATTGGGAACAGAATCACGTTAAGCAATCGTTTAGTTAGTGATGTATACATAATTTGGGAACTTATAACTTTTTATACATACCGAATAAAATAATAGTTTTAACCAAAAGAAAACTTTAAGATAATTTATTCATTATAATTTCAGCGATGTTATTTAATTCATTATAATAACTTTCCCACCTTAAAGTCAGTTTATGGCTCTTATCCACGGTCTTAAACGTTGACATTGAAATTTGAATGTGATCGTATTCGTATTCATTAGATGTACAGTAACTACCTATATTTAGTATATATACCCTATTTTTATGAATAGGTGTTTTTATACATATATTATATAGTTAATTAGAAATTCCTCAGTCGCCTCTTACGACACCCGCGGGTAGAAAAGGGGTGATGCTACTCTACAGCCGGCATCACGCGGCTGGGACCCAACAGACGTTTTAAGAGGGAAAAAAATTATAATTTAAAGAACGTATTGTTATTAAATAAATTTAAATTTAAACTGGATCCATGAAATTTGTTGAATAACCTAAACTTCACTTATCTCATAAAGAAGAATACGTTCGTGAACTCAATGTCGAAATTTTCAAACTAACTTCAAAACTGCCACATCGTCTAAACACCATTTTGAGGATGCTGGGGGAGTAGTATTAGAAAACTTAAAACAAATAAAGAATCAATTTTTATAATAGAGTATAAATAAATATCTGGAGATGAATGACTTTCGAAATGAAATGTGTACAAAAATAGGTAAGAAAAGATTTGTGGAACAAATTGTCACCAAAACTTTAACCTAAAATAAACGGACAAAAGAGAAAAATATTTTCTCAAGAAGATGTCGAATCAGAAAACCTAAGTACTATAATGACTTGAATTAAAACCTTACCTTTAACCTTACTACTAAACTTAATATGGAAATCGAAAGCTTGGATGGATCTTATATAAAAAAACTTTAAAATTTTATGTAATACTTTAAAATGGCACTAATGATTTAAATCGAAACGTTAACTTAATATGAAAATCAAAAGCATGGATGGATCTTATTTATGATTGCTTTTAAATTTCAAGTAATCGTATTCCCTTAGTCGGCTCTTACGACACCCGTGGGAAGAAAAGGAGTGATGCTATTCTACAGCCGACATCACGCAGCTGGGATCTAACGGATGCTGTATGAAGAGATAAAACTTATATAAAGTGGCATATGTTCATGAACTCAATGTCAAAATTTTCAAAAAATACTTTAAAACTGCCACATCGTCTAAACACCATTTTGAGGATTCGGGGGAGGACTTTTAAAAACCAAGAAAAGAGATAATAATACTTTTTGAGGAAATATATACGAAGATCTCATAGGCAAGTATGACATTAATTACCTAAACAAAAATTGAGGCTCAGATTAAACCAAGTAAAGCCACTAGTAACATGACCTATATAAATCAAAATATATATCTTTTAAGTAATTATGTAACGGGACGAGCAAATCGTGCACCTGATGGTAAGCGCTACGTCTGCCCATGTACTTCTGCTATGAGATCGGTAACATAAATGGATCTTTATTAAATCGGTCATATTTCGGATTTTGTGAATGGGACATTCACGATAAAACCGAAATTTACCGTCCTCCCTTAGTCGCCTCTTACGACACCCGCGGGAGCATGTGGGGTGATGCTACTCTATTCTGCCGGCATCACGCGGCTGGGACCTAACGGACGCTTTTGGCAGAGAAAAACTTATTATTTAATGAGCGTATTCTTGTTAAAGAAATGTTAACTCAATTTGATACACGAACATGCTTAAATAAATTAAACAATAATGTTACCCACACTTATCTGATTAAGTAGAATACGTTCGCAAACGAAATATTAAAATGTTCAAACTAATTTCTAAACTGCCATATCATCCAAACACCATCATCTTTAAGGCATTCAATGCGGACTATTACTTAACCTAATGTGAAACAAAAAAAAAACATTTGGAATGAGTAAATAGAAATATTAACCACAAATTAATTTCTAAACGAAATACTTACAAATTTCAAAGACAAACAAAGAAAATATTTTTATAATCCACGAAATGTGTGAGAGAATACTTACGGAACAAATTTCCTCTCACAAGTAGAAAAATTCAATTGTATAGAACTTATGACCTTTAACTCAATATTAATATCACATCCGGAAACGTCTAACTAATCGACACACAAGAAAACAATAATAGTTTAGAAAGCACCAAACACAAATTGAAAAAATATCTTTAAATAGAAATAAAACATTTCAATATTCACAGATCTTATTTCTGATTACCATTAGAAGTAAGGTAAGCATTCCCTTAGTCGCCTTTTACGACACCCGCGGGAAGAAAAGGAGTGATGCTACTCTTATCTGCCGGCATCACGCAGCTAGGACCTAACGGACGCTGTAGGCAGCAATAAAACTTAAATTTTAAAGAACGTGTTCTTGTTCAAGAAATTTTAACGCAAACTGGATACATCATCTCGGTCAAAAATATACAAACAATCATATTACCTTTAATAATCTCATAAAGTAGAATACGTTCGTGAAATCAATGCCTTTATTTTCAAAGTAACATCAAATCTGCCACATCGTCTAAACACCATTTTGAGGATGCTGGGGGAGTAGTATTAGAAAACTAACAACAAATCGAGAATAAATTTCCATTATAGAGTATAAAGTAATATGTAAACATGAATGAATTTCAAAACGAAATGTGTTCAAAAAAACAAATTCTCTCTCAAAACTTTTACTTAAAATAACGGACAAATGAGAAAACATTTCCTGAAGAACCTAGTGTCAAATCAGAATACTTTAACTTAATATGAAAATCAAAAGCATGGATGGATCTTATTTATGATTACTTTCAAATTTCAAGTAATCGTAATCCCTTAGTCGGCTCTTACGACACCCGCGGGAAGAAAAGGAGTGATGCTATTCTACAGCCGGCATCACGCAGCTGGGATCTAAAGAATGCTGTATGAAGAGAAAAAACTTATAATATAATGAGTGTATTCTTTTCAATGAAATGTTAAATCAACCAGGTACACATACATGGTTAAATAAAGTAAACCTTAAGTAATGTTACTTACTTATTCTTATCTCAAATAAAAGAGAACTTTCGTAAATTAAACATTATTTTTTTTAAACTAAGATCTAATCTGTTACATCATCCAGATCCCATTTACCGAATATTGAAAATCACATATAAATTACTTTAAATAAACAAAAAATATTTTTTTAAAACAAAGTTCACAGAAATATTCATAAGCAAATTAATTATGAATTTATAAACGAAATATGTTTAAAGATAAAACCAAATTTTACCATGTGTAACATGGAATATGTAAATTAAAATAATTAGAGACCTATACCTATATGAATACCGCGACTTTTGTTGCTTTCCCCATCTTATGGGATCGGTTATATTTCGGGAATCGTAAATGACTTATTTCACGATAAAACCGAAATTTACCATCGTCCCTTAGTCGCCTCTTACGACACCCGCGGGAGCATGTGGGGTGATGCTACTCTATTCTGCCGGCATCACGCGGCTGGGACCAGATGTTGCTTGGACTGTGAAACTATTAGTTAACGAGCGTATTCGACATATGTACATACACATCTTCATGCCCGTAAACCCCAACGGGTAGACAGAGTCAAAGAGCCAACTAGCCTCTTTCACTTTTAAGAAAAAGTAGTCACAAGTGGCTAACTACCACGTTGTCTACACAATCACACACCCAAAATCCGATATACCCTTAGTCGCCTTTTACGACATGCTAGGCATGGAAAACAGTTGGCACATTCTTTTATAGTCCCAGACCAACATGGGACATTGTTTTTGATAAAATGTTAACTCAATATCTGAACTGTCAACGTAACCGAAACAATAACGTTGCTTACACTGATCACAAAACTCATAAAACACTCTTTAAACTCATGCAATTACCATCTGCTAGATTTTTGATGAGGACTATTAAATAACTGAACGTGAAACGAGACCAAATTTTTTGAATAAGTCTAAAGCAATATTAAAGACAAATGGATTTCTAATCACAATATTCATAAATCTCACAGACAAATGAAGAAGCGATTAAAAAGAGAATTACCACATTCAAAAATCAAATTTGTGAGAGAAGACTTACGGAACAAATTTTCGCTTACAAGAAGAAAAATACTTTAATATCACACTAGAAAACATCCAACTAATAGACACACGAGCAAAGATTTCCGAAAAACCCAAATCATATCAAAATATGTAGTTTAATAAAGCACCAAATACAAATCGAATAATACACTTATTTGTGATTACTTTTAAAGCCAGATCTTATTTGTTTACCTTGACTTTTAAAAGTAAGGTTCCCTCAGTCGCCTCTTACGACACCCGCGGGAAGAAAAGGGGTGATGCTAGTCTACTACGCCGACATCACGCGGCTGGGACCGTATAGTCACCGAGACAATAAACTCTTGAAATAAAAACAAGAATATATCTTTAAATTTAAGGCACTGAGTGTTAACCAACTGATTAATAATTAAAAAGTAAGACATGTAAATTAAAGTCTAATACGTCGAAAATTATAATTAAAACGGACTTTTAAGCCAGCTTGGGATATTCCTTATGGATAACTGTTTTAAATTATAAGTTGAATACAATTAAGTTTTTGTTCCCTATTTTTTAAATAAGTAATAGAATTTAGATTATTATTCACATATCGTAACGTTGATGTTGCTTCTTTGTCAACCTACATTAGAAATATGCAAATAATGTTTACATTAAAATATTAACAAAACATTATACTTATTATTTTACTGGACATGAAAAAAATTTTAAAAGGCTTGTGTTTTTGGTTATTTCTAAATATCAGGTAATCAAGAATTATATTTAAGTAAATAATATGTCAGGTAATATTTAAGTTACACTTTTATGAAACAAATTAATATAAGTTATCCCTGGCCTTATTCAATACTATTAGACAATATATTACATCAAACCTAAATAAATGAAATTAATCTAAGTTTTTAAATGTTTTAACTTAGATGAAGAAATTAATTATATTCAACTATTATACAATCTTAACACATATTAAATCCCGTTTCTGTTTATTTTCCCGGACACTATATTACTACACAACCAATAAATATTTTGCAAACTAAAAGAAATTTAAATGATTTGTAAAGAAACCTATACAATTGAACACCTCGATGGATATCTTTCAATATATATTTTTTTACAAGAAGCAGTCACGCATTATCAGTAAATCTAACTTGCACGATCACATCGATATTTTAGGTAATCGTATTCCCTCAGTCGCCTCTTACGACACCCGCGGGAAGGTAAGGGGTGATGCTACTCTACTCTGCCGGCATCACGCGGCTAAAATATGAAATTAATATCACTAAAAATTTATTTTTTAAGAAATAGATAAACTAATATTATATTAAATTAACACACACACAAGTTGCTTTGTCACAAATAAGTAAATAAAGTAAATCGAAAAACGTTAACTAATTGTTATTTTGTCAAAGTACCTCCAAACTTTTGAACTTACTTACTTAATATTAAATCTTATCTATTTTCGACTTTTCTTCCCATCCCAAGCACACGAACTATCGCTCAACAACATTAAAATGTTGCAAATTATTGAAAACATTATATTAGATGCAAATATTTAAGGTAATTCATTTCCTATAAAGAAACTGGTGCAATATTTATTTTTTTATAACAAGCAAACACGGTTTGACGGTGATTGTCATGATCTAATCTTAATTTTCAGTAACCGCATTCCCTTACTCGCCTCTTATGACACCCAAGGATAACGGATGATGATACTTACTTACTCTACTCAGCCGGCATCACGCGGCTAGGAATTTAACCTAAATCACGTAACTATTATCTTGAGTAATAAATGGGGACGAAGATCTTTGATAAGTCCAAACATCCCATAAAACAAATTGAACCAGATAAAACGAATTTAAAAAATATCAAATAGAAGGAATGTTATGTTTTCAAATGCCTGCTCCAAATGTTTTTATGGAAACCGTGCTTTTTCAAGGCTTTTTTTAGATCGTGATCCTAGATTTTACAAGTGCAGTTATAGATTAAGCGACTGCCGGTCTGAACTTTAAACGTGTTAGATGAGATAACAAGGCTACACTTCTATAGAATTTGAATGTACGAAAATCTGCACGATGGTGACTTGACTCCCAAACAAGTTGTATAAATCTGTACATAAATCTGCACGATGGTGACTTGACTCCCAAACAAGTTGTATAAATCGATTTGGAAAATCAGGTACATGACGGATTTAAATGAACACCTCTCGCTTGAGATGTGGATAAAATAAATTTGCTCTCATAAGATACCACTCCTACAACTTTATCTGAATCATCACTCCGCTTAAATTAACTACTCATATCAAAGCATATACAGCATAAGAATATAATTATTATAATTAAACTACTTTTTTTGTATTTTTTTTTTTAATTTTTTAACTTACTCTACATTTATAATCTAATGCAGGTGTTTTAACTCTTCCCCTTCAGTCGCCTCTTACGACACCCCTGGGGATTGTGGGGCGATGCTATTCTTCTCAGCCGGCATCACACGGCTAAGATCTTAACCTAAGGCCATGTATAACTATCAGCTTATGTAATACCCATAGGTTCATGATTAACGATGCGTGATAAATGAAAATGTTATAATTAAGTCAATAATTCAACAAAATGTGATATAATCAATGTATTTGTAATTGAATTAACTCATGGAACTTTAGGTAAAATGACCGCAAGATTTATTAACCTATATCAAAAGTCTGGAAGTAGGAGAAGACAATAAAAAATTATAAATAACTTTTTTTTTATTTAAATTAATATTTGCTCATCGACTATAGTATTGCCAAATAATACACGGTTTTCATTATATAGAGAAAATACAGATAGGTGTATTTTCAAGAAGATGTGATTTGTTTAATGTTAATTTCTCTTATATTTATATTTTCTAACACTACCTAAAGATCTTTTTGGGATCACTTCTAAATCTAAAGTAATCGCATTCCCTTAGTCGCCTCTCACGACACCCACGGGATGGTACTGGGGTGATGCTATTCTACTCTGCCGGTATCACGCGGCCAAGTAAACCTAAATAGAGTCTAAACCTTAACGTAACTTAACCTAATTCCCTCCGTTGCCTGTTGCTACTTCCACGGGAATGTATGCAGTAGATACCTGATATATTGACCTACGGCATCCGGTCAACTCAATCTTAAAACATAATTTGCTTAAACCTAATATTTTTTTAAATGTTAGCTAACTAGGCATTTATTTTTTATAAGTGTTCATTTTGCTATTCCCTCAGTCGCCTATTACAACATCCGCGGGAAGATTTGGGGTGATGCTACTCTACTATGCCGGCATCACGCGGCTGAGATTATCTTAGGGCAGTGCGTTGAGATGGTACATGAGATGAATGATGATTGATGATTGATGAAAATGATAAAACTGATACCACGCCACACACATAATACATACACACAAAGTATTATTTAAAATGATAAAACAATTAAAAAAATTATAGGGACATAATGCAAATACAAAAACGAAGTTCATAAATGAGGAAATGTTAACATGAGGTTAACTAAATATGACAGTTATGATGATAACTCAATATGACAATTATGATGACACATGAGATGAATGATGATTGATGAGAATGATAAAACGAAAAAAAAACTAAAATCACGACACACACATGATACACACACAGAGTATAGTAGATAGAGTATTCATAAAAAAAAAGTATAAAAAACAATGAAAACACAAAAAAAAACTCCTTATACTCGTAATATATCTTATGTAAACTGAATATGACAATGATCAGAAAGTTAATGTGTGTAAATGTATATATATACATTATATAATGAAATAATGTATATGAAACGTATGGTGACATACAATAATCCTTTTCAAACTATTATACAAATTTTCCTTTAACAAGTTATATTACAGTTTAGTTTTTATTGCTGCTTTACGCGACTGATCCGGCTAGATCCTTAAGTTAAATGATGGGTGTAGATGATTTTTCAATAATAACAATAAATTAATTAACCTTTCGAATTAAAAACTGAATTGACGGAAAACTATTCTGTAACCCATTAAAGTACCTGAATTTGAAAATTAAATAAAATATATTGTATTTTTATAACAGATAACGCATTATGAAAAAAGCAATTCCGAACTATTATTTTATTATTAATATTAACTATAATTTTAAACAAAAATACTCTGACGTTAACTAAAATCTGTGATTCAATGAACATGCATGCGTGATATTTTATAAGAGTTCCTATATTTGATTACCCTTAAGACTAAAAATTACAGTTGTAATATGTTTTATTACTACGCCTTTGATATACTCATTGTGGTTCCAATGCTTAATATTACTTACATCAACAAATGCCGTTATTTTTATAACGACATACTATACAACCTTAAATCCTAATTAGACCTGATTGTTGGCTACAACGGAAGCCTTCGTATAATAAAAATATATTTACATAGCCTAAAAACACTAAATTGAGAGAAACATGTAAAATATAATTATAATAAAACTTAAAAAAAAAACTCAACTAACTTAAGTGGAACGTAAGATTTTAAACGAAAAATGATGTAATGCTTTCGGTCCCTAATAAAATAAACGTTATTTGCTGTCCAAAACAAAACCTAGGCGATTCCCACTTTTTCAAAAATTCAAAGAACTATTCGCCCAATCAAATCATAAAAATAAAAATACATTTTTTTTTGTTTTTTTTTTTTACTTAATCTAACCTTAACACTACGATTTCAACGATTGTATGAAAGATGTTAATTAATCGTATTCCCTTAGTCGCCTTTTACGACACCCTCGGGAAGGTAGGGGGTGATGCTACTCTACAGCCGGCATCACTCGGCCAAGTAAAGACAAGAAGACCAGAAATCTTAAGTGACCTAATCTAATTCCCTCCGTCGCCAGTTGCTACTTCCACGGGAATGTATACAGTAGGTGCCAAATATACTGACCTACGGCATCCAGCATATATTATATCTTATATGTACACTATATACATATTCTTAAATTAAATCCTTAAGATTATATCTGATCTAGGATGTTCAGATAATATTCCCTTAGTCGCCTCTTACGACACCCCTGGGATGATATGGGGTGATGCTATTCTTAGCCGGCATCACTCGGCCTAAACTTGTATCTAAAAATTAACCATGGATGACGATGATTTTTGTTGTAGTAGTAATTGATTTTTAAATTTTACCCTAAAATTATAAAACATTAATTTGATACCCGGTAAGTAATTCTAAGATGTACCCAAATGCATCCCTAAATAATATTTTATTAAAACTTTTATGTATCATATTGACTTGTAATATTTTCAAGATTTGTACTTTTAATTTAAATGATCACTATGAAGTTTACCGATTTTTATTGATGATAATTCTATATGGGCTTTTATACTAACTTCCTTTGAACGTTAAATTATTTGTACTATTACCATTTAGGCGATGCTTTCACAGAGTTATAAATAAGAGATATTTGCTCAATTAAATTATAATTTCCAAAGCGCAGATACCCTATACCTATAAAAAACTACATCGTCTTCCATTCAACACTATTTTTTATGATCACACGATGATGTTTAGTTATTTTATTTCCTCAGCCGCCTTTTAAGACACCCGCGGGAATAAAATAGGTGATGCTATTCTACTCTGCCGGTATCACGCAGCCAGGTAAAGATAAGAGAAAGAACCTTAACGTAACCTAACCTAATTCCCTCCGTCGCCTATTGCTACTTCCACGGGAATGTATGCAGTAGGTACCTAATATATTGACCTACGGCATCCGGCCGACTTAATCCTATGACGTAATTTTCTTAAACCTATTTTTTTTTTCTTGCTTCCTAGTTTAATTTTTTCCAAAGTTTTCCAATTCATCCTATTCCCTTAGTCGCCTCTTACGACACCCGCGGGAAGATTAGGGGTGATGCTACTCTACTCTGCCGGCATCACGCGGCGCGTATTTTAAGATCTACAGTATATAAGTATTTTGGGGCACTTTTATATCTAATCTTATACTAAGTTTATCCTAGCATTATCCTACATCTATAAGATATCACATTGACGATGCCCTCCACGGGTGAACCTAAGAGCAATCCGCCCAACTACATGATAATTGCTAAAACATACACAGCTTATAAGACTACACAATTTAACTATCTAATCAATTATTCTATCAAGATTACATGGGGATGTTAAGTAATCGTCCCTTAGTCGCCTCTTTTGATACCCTCGGGAAGGTAAAGGGTGATGCTATTCTACTCTGCCGGCATCACGCGGCCGGGTAAAGATAGGTGGAAGAAACAAACCTTAACGTAACTTAACCTAATTCCCTCCGTCGCCTGTTGCTACTTCCACGAAAATGTATGCAGTAAGTGCGTACAGGTAGGTACACTGACTTACTGACATCCGGTCGATTGAATAATAAGATTTACCTAATCTTAAATTTTATCCTTTTCATATACTTCTACAGGGAATTCCTAAACTACGGTTGATTTTATTTGTTGCTCTTGCTTTTTTTCACACAGTTACCCTTGATAATACTTACTGATAATAAGGACATATTGGCGTAGTCTAGAATTTAATATTGACTCATAGGCATTTAGAAGGAGTAAATTATATTAATTACACTAAAATCCAATTCTAAGTAAACGGAAACATATTTCGAAGTGAATCAAAAACTTGGGAGTGCTAAGCTAATATTTCAAAAAAAAATGTATTAGCAGTACTTTCAATAAATAAAAATAAACTAGCTATTAATGGTCGAATTTCGACTAGTGGGCGATCACTATTATAATAATATGACAAATTGTGTTATTGAAACAGTAGTAGGTAGGATATATTTTTGGACAAACACACGCAATATTAATTATCAAAAATTCATATCAATTAATAAATATAAAGTACTACTATAGCAACCCTGAAGGGGTAGGCAGAGTCAAAGGGACAGCATGCCCCCTTAACCACATTCAGCCAAAAATAAAACCGGGCTGGGTTAGACAGAACATTGTGAAAATCTAGTGACAAGTGGCTAGGGGGCCGTTTTAGTATTACGTAAGCACTATGGGGGGACGGGGGGACGGGGGGGTCTTTGCTTTGCTTATTTTGGATGGCATGGGGGGTAGGGGAGTCTAGATGATGATTACGTCATTGGTAGTTATTTACTTTTTTACACGATTGGCAACTCTCACACTGTCTTTGCTTGAATAAAATTATAATTATAAAACATTATAATTATAATATTAAAAAAATATATATTAATTGAAAACTTTTTAAGTATGCATGGGGGGAGGGGTAATAGCTTTGCTTACTTTTTCTGACAAGGGGGATGGGGGGGGGGGGGTAAATAATTGTAATAAATCTGCTTACGTAATACTTGAACGGCCCCTAGCTCGTCGCCTACAAAATCACATACCCAAAAAAACCCGTATACCATTAGTCGCCTTTTACGACATGCTAGGCAAAAAACACAGTTGGCACATTCTTTTTAAGTCCCAGACCAACATGGGACTATGGGCTGGGTTAGATGGAAAATTGTGAAAAAGTAGGGACAAGTGGCTAGCTCGTCGCCTACACAATCACATACCCAAAACCTCGTATACCATTAGTCGCCTTTTACGACATGCTAGGCAAGAAACACAGTTGGCACATTCTTTTTAAGTCCCAGGCCAACATGGGACAATGGGCTGGGTAAGATAGAAAACTGTGAAAAAGTAGTGACAAGTAGCTAGCTTGTCGCCTACGAAATCACATACCCAAAACCCCGTATACCATTAGTCGCCTTTTACGACATGCTAGGCAAGAAACACAGTTGGCACATTCTTTTTAAGTCCCAGACCAACATGGGATAAAGTATAATATTGAAAATCGTGAGAAAACATATTATTTGAAACAAATAATTGAAATAAAGAAATTTAAGTAGCTCAAAATACTGTTTTTCCGCCAAATAAAAGAAAACCTATACTATTGTCAATCTAATAATTATTATAATGAATCGAGCATATTCCTCCTCGGATAAATTTAATTAAAAGTAAAAAATACGTCTTATTTACCTAATGTCCTTAAACCTACTATATTTTCCAAAACTACATGGACATCCCCAAGTAATCTTGAAAAAATATAGTAGGTTTATAATCGTCGCTTAGTCGCCTCTTACGACACCCTCGATAAGAAACGGCTGATGCTATTCTACTCTGCCGGCATCACGGGGCCGGGATAAGATAGGTAGGTGGAAGAAAGAAACCTTAACGTAACTTAACCTAATTCCCTCCGTCGCCTATTGCTACTTCCACGGGAATGTATACAGTAGGTTTAATATATTGACCTACGGCATCCGACCGGTTAAATCCGAAAAAAACTTGACAATATTTAATACTTAAGTTGTTATTTCCGATTGAACCATTATTTCAGGTAATCGCATTCCCTTAGTCGACTCTTACGACACCCCCGGGAAGATAAGGGATGGTGCTAATCTACTCTGCCGGCACCACACAGCTCATACTTTAGATTATATGTTGGATGACGATGATTTTGACTGATGAAGACAATCCACTCATATAAGATTATATGTATAATAGATATAATCAAGTAATATGTAAATTATTTACGTTATTATTAAATTAGATAGAAAGTATTTTATTAAGGCGCTGTGGTATATCCTATTCTAACTTTGACTTATTAGTATAAATATGACTTGACCCCTCACTAAGTAAGTCTAAGAGCTATGCGCCTAAGGTGATTACAATTACTAAAACACACATTATTTAAGTTACCTTTAACATTAATTTATTGCACATAATACGCCCTAAGTCGCCTCTTACGACACCCGCGGGATTGGGGATGACACTATTCTACTCTGCCGGCATCACGCGGCAGGGACCTCAACTTTTACCATATATGTCGATGATTTAATAGGTGAGAGCAAATTCATTTTAAAACAAATCCACTTATTTACGCAAAGTTCAAACTTTGAAAAATATTTGATTATGTAAAATATATGATTATTTACTTGTAAACTAGGATTTTATGATTTTGTTTTGCTTAGGTATACTATTCTTACTCAGATTACAAGGATGTTAAGTAATCTTAATCCCTCAGTCGCATCTTACGACACCCTGCTGGCATCACGCGACCGGGTAAAGATGAGTGTAAGAAAGAACCTTAACGTACCTTAACCTAATTCCCTCTGTCGCCTATTGCTACTTCCACGGGAATGTATGCAGTAGATACCTGATATATTGACCTACGGCATCCGGCCGAATCAATCCTAAGACGTAATTTTATTTAATTTAATACTTCACTTATTGCTTAGTATTTCTTAAATAATATATCAGATTTCATATGAGTGAAGAACTCGTGTAAGCAATCTTTCTGAAACCATCCCGTTTACTTGTCTAATCGATTGGGTGATAATATTTTATTTACTTAATTATAAGAGCGTGCGCTCAACTTAATTAATTGTCCCATTTTCAAGGTGGAAATGTTTGATAATGTACATTAAAACTAATTTTTTTTTTAACTTACTCTAATATTACACTATAATTTTTCGATTACAAGGATTTTAAGTAATCTTATTTGCTCAGCCGCCTCTTACGACACCGTTGGGAGTAAAGTGGTAATGCTATTCTACTCTGCCGGCATCACGCGCCCATAAATAGAAGAGAGAAACCTTATCGTAACCTAACCTAATTCCCTCCGTCGCCTATTGCCACTTCCACGGGAATGTATGCAGTAGATACCTAGTATAATGATCTACGGCATCCTAAGGCCTAATTTCTTTAAATTTAAATATATTATAGCTAAGTCTTTCTAAAATAATGTATCGGATTTTCGGTGTTCAGTTCATCCAATTCCCTTAGTCGCCTTTTACGACACCCCTGGAAGGATAAGGAGTGGTGCTATTATTACCTACTTAGCCGGCACGGCTTTTAAGCTAACCATGGATGACGATGTGTGTTCCATGAATTTAAACGAATCAAAATAGTTTTCGTATTAAAAAATGATTTTACAATCAAAAAATATTGACAAATAACACTTGATAACGGCGTTATGATATTGTTAATGTATGGGTGTTTTAATTAAATGAGACTTTATAAATTTGTCTAAACACTATGTATTTCTTTTGTACTTTATTGACCTGGGCATTAACGATTGGAAAAATCTACGAGCTATCCGCCAAACTAAATAGAGAAAGGACACAGAATTACAAACGAACATTTCACCGTTATTTCCTAACTACACTTATACTACACTATCAAAGAACATGTTCAAGTTATTTTATCCCCTAAGTCACCGATCGCCTCTTGCGACATCCATGAGAGAATAATGGGTGGTGCTAATCTACTCTGGCGGCATCATGCGGCTGGGACCTTAATTTTTGAATAACAATGATTTAATGAATGATGAAAATTTTAAAACGATTCTTTTTTTTATTAAGAAACGTAAAAAATATTTTTTACTCAAGTGTAATACTTTAAAAAGCATTTACTATTTTCCAAATAATTCCTTAAAATTTAAAAAACATAAAAAAAAATTATAATAACCGAATCACATGTGAACATGTCGCTTACTGATCTAATGGATTGAGTGTTACTTTTCCATTTGTTTGATTGCAAAGGCTACTAACCCAACTTAATTAATTGTCACATTTGCAACAGTGGAAACTTATAATTCTGTACCTATAAACAAGGAATTTATTATTTTTTTATATATTATATATAATTTACTTTAATATTCTTACACTATCATTTTCGGATTATAAGAATGTAATCTTATTCCCTCAATCGCATCGTACGACACCCTCGGAAGTAAAAGATGTGATGCTATTCTACTCTGCCGGCATCACGCGGCCGGGTAAAGATAAGTAGAAGAAAGAAACCTTAACGTAACTTAACCTAATTCCCTCCGTCGCCTGTAGCTACTTCCACGGGAATGTATGCAGTAGGTACCTGATATATTGACCTACGGCATCCGGTCAACTCAATCCTAAAACGTAGTTTACATAAGTTTTATACTTAATTTGTTATTGCTAATTATTCCTAAAAATATATTCTATCGGATTTTCGGTGTTCAGGTAATCGCATCCCTTAGTCGCCTCTTACGACACCCACGAGAAGGCAAGGTGTGGTGCTATTCTACTAAGCCGGCACCACACGGCTACTAAATTATGATTTACTAGGCGAATATTATGTGTTGCATGAAGATAGAACTATTTACACAAACATTGAATGAATTTAAATGCATGGAAATGATTTTGTCTCAAAAAATGAATTTACAATATAAATAAATTGTCAAATAATATTTTAAAATAGGTAAACACTAATGATCAATACAAGGGTGTGGGTATAGTAATTTAATAAACTTATTACAGTTATCTACACACTATTTCTTTTGTACCGCACGGAACGAGCTTTATATGTAGTTACTTTTTAATTTAAAAAAAACTGCGAACTATCTGCCTAACTATATTAAGATACTGCAAACTAATAATACCTATAATACCTATATTTTTACCGGTTTTATCCACCACTCTTACATAAAATTATCCAAGACTACGTCGAAATATTAACTATTATCGGAGGATAGGGAATATTTCTTCTTTTCTTACACCACACGGCCTGGTGACGATAAATCTAAGTACAAAACCTTAATCCAACTTGACCTTTAACTTCGTGGCCATGTTTCTACTTACAAAAGAGGGTATTTGATATATTTTAAATTTATAACCTCCGGCGAAGTGAGTTCTAGATGTAATGTTGTTATTTTGTTTCTTCGTTTTTATTATTGATTATTCTTTGAGATATCTGATTTGTGCTGTTCAGGTGATTGTATTTGCATAGTCACCAGTCGCCTCTGACGACACCCGCAGGATTAAAAGGGGTGATGCTATTCTACTCTGCCAGCATCACGCGACTGGGACCTTCACTTTCAAATGACAATGATTGAATGGATGAAGATAATTTAAAAATATTATTGTTTTCTTTTTCAATAATAAATTCATAATGTTTACTCAATAAGAATAAATAAAATAGTACTGATTATTTTTCCTCAAATTAAAAAATAAATGTAAAGAGAACTTAATTATGTTAATAAAATTAACAAATAAGAAAAAACAATACATTGTGAATGAGTATTTAGTGAGTTATGAGTTATTAATTTTTACGCAATAATATTTCTTAAAAAGGTACTGAAAATATTTCCGAATACATAATCCTCAATTTTTCAAATACATAATATTAACGAAATCGCCGAATTTAAAATAGCGATGAATTTAATGAGTTTTGAGTGAATATTTTATATGAGTTAGGAACTCGTATAATCCGTTTTCTATTCTAATAAATTGGGTGATTTTTATTCCTTGTAGGTACTTCATACGAAGAGCGTGAGTTCATCTTAATCAATTGTAACATTTGCAGTGGAATATAATATAAAAGTGGAAATATATGATTATATACATTTAAAATAGGATTTTTTGCATTTTTTAATTATTTTTTTTAACAATAGTATAACTAAAAAAATCTAACATTATTTCGGTGTACATGGATGTGACGAAATATTATTCACGCGGTTGAGGTTTCCATAAGTCGCCTTTTACGACACCCTTAGGATGGTACTGGGCTGATGCTATTCTACTCTGCCGGCATCACACGGCCAGGTAAACCTAGATACAATCTAAAACCTTAAAATAGCCTTACCTAATTCCCTCCGTCGCCTGTTGCTACTTCCACGGGAATATATGCAGTAGATACCCAATACACTGACCTACTGCATCCAGCTATAAAATTTTGTATATACATACTACATTTAACAAATACAAGAATTCTCCTAACACATTTTGGGTGATACTATTCTAATCTGCCGGCATCACGCGGCTGGGACCTTAACGTCATAAGTGAATAATAATGGCTGGCTGAATGAAGGTGAATGTTATATGAAAATCAAACTACCTTATTGTTCGAAAGAAGTAAAAATTATAATTCATTGTAAAAAAAAAAAAACTTTTTGCCAAAAAAAAGATTAGATGAAATACGAAATTTAATCAAACCCCAAAACAAGAATCTGAAACTAATTTTACATGAGATTATAAGCTGTCATAGACTGCAATGACATCATGATGATCAGGTATCTATGGTGACTCCTTTATGTTGCCTAATTAAATTAGCCTATCTACCTTTCCTATGACGACTAAATAGCTAAATCTCTCCCTAACCTAATTTCTTATATTTACCTAATCATTAAGGAAATGTCATAACCTACTATGGGCTTAAGTCTATTTTGCCATATTATGGCTTATATATCATAATATTAAGGTGGTTTTGGCAGCGGTTAGCTTGAATAAATGAATCAATGAGTCAATCCCTAACCTAATTGATAAACACGCATATTATGCAATATTAAAAATTTTAAAACATCTCCTGAAAATTAATTTTGGTAAAATTAAATGTAATGATTCTTCCTTTGGTTGTCAAGAACGTCAAGTTGAAAAAGTACAAAAAATAATTCATTTACTTATAATAAAATTCACTTCGAAATTATGTATGAAAATAAATTTTCCTTTTACTTGTAATATTTGTCTCTCTGGGAAATAAGAATATATCTTTTCCTCAATTGATCGCCTCTCACGAGACCAACGGAAAAAAAGTGATGCTACTTAATTTCACGCGGTTTGGACCTTATGCAGTGGATAACGATCCTCTAGGCTGAGTTAAGTACATTTACTTAACTCACAAAGCCTAAATAATATCTTGTTTATAAATTGTCTTGACAAAATAACTACATAAAATTATTTTAATTTTATCGACATGCACTGATGGGTTTAGTTCCATTATTTAAAATAAAACTTTTAATTATGTAATATTTTACTTAAAATTAAAATTAATTTAATTTCAGGCGTATTTGGCTCTCAATTTTCGCTTAACTGTGGATGTTGTAGTAAAAGATTACATCGAAATTTTAGGTAATCGCATTCCCCTAGTCGCCTCTTACGACACCCTCGGGAAGGTGAGGGGTGATGCTACTCTACAGCCGGCATCACACGACTAAGACTTTTGCAGAACCTTGCAGTGGACATAATAAACCTGTTTAAATAATTAAGAACCGGTGAAAATTTTCATCAAAGTACGAACTCATAAAAAATACAACCCAATATTAAATGTGTGCACCTAAATAAACGTCATACTTTCTGATTTTTACGGAAGAACTAAACAAGGAATTAAAAGTGTCGTGACCAATGTATAATAAATTACATTTCGTTTAATGTAATCGAAATAAAATTCTGGAATGTTCATTAGAATGCAGGGGGTGATGCTATTATTCCCCATTAGAAATAAATTGTACTCAGTCGCATCTACTTAAATTAGAGGTGATGCTACTCTTCTCTGCCGGCAACACGCGGCTGGGAATTTACTTGCACGGATGACAATGATTTGTGTAGGAAAAACTGGTAAGAAAAATTAGGTCTTTAAACTCTATTTGTGAATCGAAATTAATTGTTTTTGTAATTATAGTAATACTATGAATTTTCGTGGTATGAATTTTAAAACAACTGCTTCACTAAATTTCTGCTGACATTTCTTTTCTAATAAATAATAACTTGGGAAGCTCTTACTGGTAAAATCTAAGATCAAACCGCTTAACTAAATTATAATTGCTAAAACATACATAACTTAAAAAAACAATAAATTAAGTTCTGTAACTGAACTTACATTGTCTTTTCAAGATTACATTAAGATGTTAAGTAACAGAGTTCCATTAGTCGCCTCTTACGACACCTACAGGATGGTTCTGGGGTGATGCTATTCTACTCTGCCGGCATCACGCAGCCAAGTAAACCTAGATACAATCTAAAGCCCTAACGTAGCCTAACCTAATTCCCTCCGTCGCCTATTGCTACTTCCACGGGAATGTATGCAGTTGATATCCAATACACTGACCTACTGCATCCAGCCGAATAAATATGTTGTTATATATAATTTTTCCTAAATTAATATGTACACTTTTATATATACATTCCTACATATATTAAAAAAAAAATTCTTCTAACACAATTTGGGTGATACTTTTCTAATCTGCCGGCATTACGCGGCTGGGATCTTAACGTCATAAGTGAATGATAATAAATAATTAATAGCTGGCTGAATTAAGGTTAATGTTATAAAAAAATATCGAACATAAGCATTATCGTTCGAAGGAAATAAAACTTATAATTAATTGTAAAAAAACAAAGTCAATGAAAAAATTACATTGCATTTCTTTCCAAAAAAAAAAAAGACGAAATACGAAAATGAATCGAACCCCAAAACCAGAAACTGCTACTAATTTTACATTAGATTTTAAGCAGCCATAGACCGCAATGACGCCAAAACGATCAGGTATCTGGGGTGACTCCTTTATGATGCCTAAATGAATCAGCCTATCTAATTTTAATATTACGACTAAATAGCTTAATCTCTCCTAAACCATACCTATTCCATCTAATCATTAAGGGAATTTTATAATCTACTATGGGCATAAGTCTATGTAGCCATGATACGGCTTATATCATAATATTAGGGCAGTTTTTTCAGCGCTTAGCTTGAATCGATGAATCAATGAATCAATGAATCAATTCCTTAACCTAATTGATAAATACGCATGTACAATATTTAAAATCCTAAAACTTAGATTTTAAATAAGCATCTTTTGAAAATATATTTTGGTAAGAATTAATGTTAAGATTTTGTCTTTGAAGGTCAAGTCGAAGCAGTACAAAAAAAAATTTACTTATACTAAAATCATTTCAAAAAGATGATGTGTGGAATTAAAATTTTCTTTAAAACTTGTAACATTTGACTTTTCGGGAAACGAAAAAAAACTTTTGCTACCAAAACATTGACATTTTAGGTAATCGCTGTTCCTCAATTGGTCGCCTCTTACGAGACCGACGGAAAAATAGGTGATGCTATTAAATTTCACGCGGTTTGGACCTTATGCAGTGGATAACGATCGTCTAGGCTGAGTTAAGTACATTTACTCACTCACAAAGCCTTAATAAGATCTTGTTTATAAATTGTCCTGACATAATAACTACACAAAATTATTTTATTTTATCGACATGCACTGATGGGTTTAGTTCCATTATTTAAAATAAAATTTTTAAATATGTAATATTTTCCTTAAAATTAAAATAAATTTAATTTCAGGCGTATTTGGCTCTCAATTTTCGCTTAACTGTGGATGTTGTAGTAAAAGATTACATCGAAATTTTAGGTAATCGCATTCCCCTAGTCGCCTCTTACGACACCCTCGGGAAGGTGAGGGGTGATGCTACTCTACAGCCGGCATCACACGACTAAGACTTTTGCAGAACCTTGCAGTGGACATAATAACCCTGTTTAAATAATTAAGAACCGGTGAAAATTTTCACCAAAGTACGAACTCATAAAAAATACAACCCAATATTAAATGTGTGCACCTAAATAAACGTCATACTTTCTGATTTTTACGGAAGAACTAAACAAGGAATTAAAAGTGTCGTGACCAATGTATAAACCAATAAATTAATTTTCGTTAAATTTAATCTAAATAATAATAAAATAAATCTGTAGGGAAAGATATACCTAACATGGCTCCCATTCGCTCAACTATAAAAACCAATTTTGCTTCTGAGGTATTCATTAGAAACCAGGGGCTGATGTTATTATCCCCTATTGGAAATAAATTGATGGAATAGATTCAATAACTATTCACACTTTTCCAAAAATAAAACCAAAACCTGGTTAAAACCGGGAAATTAGTGCTTTCTAACTTAAAAAACGTTTACAGAGAAGCATGACAAAATCATAACTTGACACGACTGTTGTGTTTAACGAATGATCTGAAATTGGTAACGATGACCAAGAAACCAACCAAATTGTAATATGATGATGTCATCTGATATTGGCAAAACTTAAACAGGGGAACAAAACAAACCTTAACTCGGCATGAGTCCGGTAACTACGTTAAACAATTGACTTGAAATGGGTAACAATAGACTGAGAAACAAAACAAATTGAAGCACGCTCTAGTGTAAGGATTCCAAATGTTAAATTAACATAATTGCCAACTAACAATGGGAACATTTAACAGAGAAAAAAAAACATAACAAGGCACGAATTTGATTGTTACATTAAACAATTGTTCTGAACTTGGTAACAAACAGAGAAATAAAACAAGTTGCGACATAGTACGAGTCCGATTTTTACTTCAAACGACTGACTGAGTATGGAAACAATGGAACAATAACAAAAGAAGTTATAACGGTACTTGGGTTATTACAAGAAAACAACTGCCTAGCAACATTAGACAGAATAACAAGAAAACGCATCATAATCAAATCATGAGCTATCTGAATGAGAGAATCGCGATGTTTCCTAACCGAGCCGATATGCCATGCTCAAGTCTTACGCAGATGTTAACAATCCCTAATATTCTAACGAATCTCCCATCTGATAACGCTTTAACAACACAAATGAGAACACGGATCATTTCAACAACAACAAACTCTTAACAGATAACTAGTTCAAAACGTTTTCTCAACACAAATTGAGCATAACAGCAAAATATCCCCATTTCAGTCAAACAACAATAAACAGCAATAAACCTCTGCGAAAAGATAAACTTAACACTCGCGTGAAACATCGTGTTTCACTTAGAGGCACCAATTGGTTAATATATGAATTTAGCAGTAACTAGCAAATAAATGAATTTGGCTAATTGTCATAATTTCTTCCACGGCTTTAGATGTTTTTCTTCTATCATTTCAACGTGCGTCCAAATTGATCTTATCTTATCTTATTTTCTTTTGCAATTGGCAAAATACATTATTTTTAGTTTATGCGAAATCACTTACCTTTTTATTCAATTATTTTAAGGTTCGAATTCAAAGAATTTTATAAAACAAGCAAAATATTTTTATACTTTCCATACAAAAGTGGATCAGCCATTTTTTATGAAAGGTAAAAAAAAATATTGCTTATTATCTAAAATTATGCAAATTGGTTCATTAGAATAATGAGATCAGTACGTGGGTTAGAGATTTTGCATAAACTAGGAATAAGCTTGTATAGAGGTATCACAAATTCATTGCCTATTGCAGTCGATTAGGGCATCCGGAACTCTCACTCACCGAACGAAACACAACGGTACTGTTAAACACTGTTATTTTACGTCGATCTTCTATGAGAGGGTGGTACTGAGCCGGATCGGGCCGGCCCATTCATGCTATAACCTTGACTTGGTTACCGCGTGGCCCTACCACCACTAACACTTCCTATATCGTCGCTCGGCAGTGAAACCTCGTAAATTCTTTTCACAAAATTTTACAGGAAGAAAAAACTGCCTCCTAAAAAAAGATCGGAATAGTAATAAATAAGTAATAATAAATTCTCCGGACTGACACACCAATTCTCTAGTCCCAAACTAAGCTTATGCTTGTGCTATGGATACTAGGTGAACGGATAGACATACTTAAATACGTTTATAAACATAAATGACTCGAGTACAATTGTCCGCGTTCATCACACAAAACATTTGCCCCTAGCGGGATTCGAACCCGCGACTCTCGGTTTCGTGGCCAGGGTCTCTGACCACTTGACCAACGGGCCTGTCAAAATAGTATCTATAGTATCTATTTATTGTTATTTTTTAAAGAATGATTGTAATCAATGGTACATAATCGTTACAATTCCAATATATCTTGTCTAAATAAGTCTGATGTGACTTATAAAACAAATTTAAAAAACATTAAGCAAATGCGACTTCCGGTTTTCAAAGCCAAATGACGATATGTGTCAGTAAGACAATCGAACCGCTCGTACTTATATATCTATCAACCAACTGTGTATGTTTAAAAACTTATGTCATTGAATATTATTCCCGAAAATCTTATTATAACTGCCTTTTTTTACGCACATAATCTGAATTATAATCGAGTCATATTATTAGTTATTATCGTGATTATAATTATTCCTGACTATGAAGGCAATTTGTCAATACAATTTTTATGCACCTATTTTTAATTATCATATTATTAAATTATTATGTCCTAATGCTACACAGTCATATAAAAATATACTCTTAGTGCTCATAAATTATTCTCGTATTATTACCAATAATTATAATATCAAATGCTATGATAACCATAATTTTGTTCCAGCAACCCAATAACTGTAATGGTTTAGCTAATATTTGCGGATTTACACTAGATTGCGTAATTATTACGCAGTTTGCGTTTATTATACCTACATACTAGGTCAGACTTTTGAAAATAGTAATGCTATTTTTCATTAGGGTTTTTCCCATTTTGATTTGCAGAATAGACCAAGTCCGCGATTTTCAACTGACATTGCTCTGTTCGTATGAAAAATCTATATCTGATAAATACTAATCAATGATACTACACAATAACAAAAGTGGCCAGTCATTTATCTTAGACAGGTTTTTCGATCTGAAAAGAGCTAAAGTCCGTATACAGTCTTAAAAGGTCTATCTGAGTTAGTAAAAAAATATATATTTTTATGTTATGTAAGTTTATTGGCGAATGCGAAGGAAAGAGTTGTGTTTTTCCTGTGTTTTGTTTGAGGCTCTACTTTTAATTTTTTGTAAGACCCAAACTTGTGAGACAAATTTTAATTATCTCAAATACTTGTGTCTTTAATGGTGGAGTTACATTATGAATTGAACGGCAGCGATCGTTATCTGACCACTTGCGTTCAATTTATAAATCTGAGTGTCAAATCCGAGATTTTTTACCTGTTTTAAGATGTTATTTAGTCGATTGCAGTTATTTCAGAACATCAAACAAACTGCAACTGTTCCAAATTCCAAAAAAAAAACAAACGACATTTTCATACAAACGTGTTTCCAGGTTTAAATGAAAGGTCAATGTTTTTTATAAATTTTGAAAACACTTTAGTGGTTCGGTGCGCTAAAACAGGTAGGTTTCATCCTTGAATTTACAATGTTATGGAAATAACATTGCCTTTTAACACCGTCAATTATTACTTAATTTATTATAATAGCGAACTGTTATAATGTTACGCATCTACCACTACTCTTACAGTAACTAAGGTTTTATGAGTATATTGACATAAATTACTCTTATTCTATTTAGACCTAACACTGAGACAATTACTTGCAACTAGCATTTATCATTAAGACGACATGCAATAGGCCTAACATTCAGATTAATATATATTTTCTACGCTATTTTTTTTTCTTTTTTTTTCTTTTTTTTTCTTTTTTATAAAAGCCTTATACCTAACACTCAGACACATTGATTGAAAACTACTATACCTACAGCTAACATTAAGACAAATATTTGAATATGCTAATAAATCTTTAGGCAGATTTATAAGCATCTTCTGTATAGCTTATCCTAATACACTTGGTTAGTGGAAGATTCTATAGCATTTTTTTTTTGCAATTAGCTAAGACCTATCACCGGAGACATATAATAGATATATACGTGTATTATAATAACTTTCTATCTTATATATGTACTATATCCTATCCTAGAAGTATGTTACCTAATGTATTGATGTTAAAGTCCAACGCATTTTTTTTTATTTACCAGCAGCAAACCTAAAACTACAGATACTAAAGTATCTGCAGTTTTAGGACGTAATAAATCGGTGGTTTACAAATTGATAAATATTTACCGAGAAAGTGTCAAACTGCGCTTAAGATCGGCTAAAAGCTCAAGCATTGTTTAAGACATTCTCAATTTATGGTTCTTAATTCAGAAACCGGGGATACAGGTATTTTTTTTATATATACTATATTTATCCTAATAAGACACCAATGTAACCTACAACATCCTAAATTCTTTTTTGATGATATCGACTGAAATGCCGTGGTCCATTTGTGGCTGATCACCTGCCCAAGACCTAGGAGTCTCTTCCAGCTCCACCGATGATCAAGCGCAAACTTCGACTTGAATAAGGAACTAAGTATGCGCTTAATCAGGGTACGGTATTTAGTCGAGATCTTACCAAGCCAACACTAAACCTACTTAAGGGAGCTTATAGACGAACGACCATTTATCAGCGTGGGCCCGCGGCAACGACAGGCCACAGTGTCCGACTTAGCGTCTGTCGCCGACTTGTGGCTAAATGTCTCCTACGGTAGTCATCGACGCAAACGCTTCACGCTATTTCAAGTCATTACGCTGATCTGTCTACAGCGTAATGTCTTGAAGTGGCGTCAATGACCGTTAGCAACTATAGGCTACCATCGGCGACTTGTCAGCAACGAGTCGGCGGCAGACACCTAAAGTCTAAGACTGTCGCCTACCGCTCCCGCGGACTGACACTGAAATATGTTGTTCGTCTATAAGCCCCTCTTAACTACCTTACACCTCTACTGCTCAGTACGTACCCTTGCCAATAGCCTAGTAACGACAAAAGTCGATACAATCATCTGAAACTGCGCAAAATTGTTGAGCTCTTAAATTATGCATAGTTTCAGGTTAAGCCTGCGTGTAAAGGATACTTACTCAACAATCTTCCCTACACACCTTACCCAAACATCCTACCTACCTTCCTACCTACCCAAAGAGTAACTTACAAGCTAAATTTGAAATACACCAATCGTAATCAATTTAATGATACCATCGATGTATTTCTATAACATTTTCATTGTATCTCTTATCTCCTTATTCCGTCGGTAGCGTTGTAAAAGTTAGCATTCTTTACATTCGCTGCTAGACAGAATTTGGTTGAATTAGAGGACAATGTAAATAAACAAGATGATCGCTTATAATGTAGCTAAAGATTCTATACGAGCCTCTAAGTCTTCGAAGAAAGCCTTAAACGCGATATAGAATCCATAAGTGCCAAGCTAAATTCTGTTATTATCTTCTGCCTATAGAAATGCGCCTTGATATGCCTTTGACTGGAAAGATTGTAAGGAGGCGAGTTAGATGTTATCACTTCCTTAAATTTTTGACTTAATGCTGAGTGGTCTCCAAGTCAGTGGAGAAAAGTTCTTAAACCTCCATGAAACTGGGTTGATTGAACACCCTTCGACTTGTTACAGGCGGAAGAACATAACAATTATAAGCGATCATAAAAAAAAAACCCCCATCCAGTCTTTGGGGGCCCTTTGTTGGTCGACGAGTCCTAAGACCTAATCAGAAGTACTTAAGCACGTACTGACCACCCCTCCATCCGCCACCCGGAGGACGCCCCTCTACGCCACAAAGAGACCAGCGCGAGGCAACTAAAAGGGGAAAATTATATAACGACGACGCATTTATCCATACACTGTAAAGATGAATGGCGTATCTTTACAATGTCTTGGATAAACCTTGTCAGGAGAGGGTTACAACACTGATGTAGCACGTCGACAGGCCTTGAAATTCAAACGGCAGGAATTAAGTCAGCATATACGAAATCAACTATCCCAATCGCTCACCTCTTCTTCCACACCACCACGCTCCACGATTCCCAGATAAAAACCAGACATAAACTCGTGGTTACATATCCTCCTTCTCTCGCCTCCACTCTACCCCGCCCACCACACTCTGATTCCGGCACACTGTTACACGGTCCAAGCTGTAGTATTCCGCAGCTCACACATGTTATTCTGAGACTAGCCACAGCGAGTGTACCTGGGCCAGCCTCTGTCTAACACCTTCACGTCTGTTAGAATAAGCCGCTCTCAATAAGGAAAAGTGTCTACGTCGCATGCCAGGCTAAAGCACAAAGATGTATTGTGCCTAAAAGAAAAAAGATGGTAATTTTCTTAAACATAGAACGTTTTCTCAATCCTGATTTACGCGAACAGACTAAGAGGCTCTCATAAAGCCAAGACAACTAGTTTTCGTCAGAAGGATGACACTTTTATACTCGCTGGTATATCCACGCTGATGTTGGTTGTAGATTAGTCTGCAGTGATGTATTCAAAACCTCATCAAGAACTTCTGACGTTCACCTTGCTTCTGGTAGAGAATGCGAAGACTCAGTGCTACACAGTAGGACGACAAACAAAACAGGTTCGATAAAAGGACAACTTAAAAAAAGAGGGCCCCCGCTATGCTAAGTGCGTAGTTCACTTCAGCATAGTGGGAGCCTCTTTGTTGGTCGACGAGCCCTAAGACTTAATCAGAGTACCGCAGTACCTACTGACCACCCCTCCATCCGCCACCCGGAGGACGCCCCCCTACGCCGTAAAGAGACCAGCGCGAGGCAACTAAAAGGAACATAAAAGACGGCTACCCATCCCCACCAAAAACAACACAAAAGTACTCGATGCACTTTTGCAAAGATTTGAAGGAATGGATCCAGGAAGGGATACGAGTTTGTTTCCATCAGAAACAACGACAGTCCAACATCGCTTTAGACGGAAACCAAATAAAAAGAAACCCGTCCTAACTAAATCGGCAAGGAAGTAAGTTCGGCTACTTACATTGGCGTTTTCGAGAGAGACGAGTAATAAAAGGACAACGCAAAACTAAATACCCGAAATAATGTAATCTTCATGGTGTTTGATTGAAGCCTACGTTGTTCCAGGAGAATTGAAAGATAACACAATACATAACGCCTACCCTGTCGGTAACACAAAGACTCAGAAGTCCTGAAAGCTATCTCTGAAAGCCTTAAGAACATTTGGAATTCTCGCATAGCTGAGAAAGTAGGTTAAACGATAGATAATCTGATCCGCAAAGATTTCCTAGGCCACGGTCAGAAACAATAAGCGTGAGTTTGCCAAACTCTGGCAATGTGCCTATTTGGCTCCCCCAAATACAAAGCCACCATTCTTTTCTTTGACTTCGTATTTTACGACTCGTCTGTGCCTCTCTCGCCGGAGGACCCGTGGACTAGAAACCATTTACAGATCTATTCTTCAAACCTCGGCCGTGATGTTCGGGTGAAGAAGTGAAGCTAGTGATTCCTGTGCGTTATCGTGTATAGCTCGATAACGCACAGGAATCACTTAGATTCCACCGCTTCTGTTCTTTCGGCATAGACTACATTATCAAGCACCACGAAATCAGCGACACGACGTTATCCAAAGTGTCCCAAATCTTTGAACTGTAAAGAGAAGTTTGCGACGAAGAGGAAAAACAACAACACGAACTGAATATAATAAGGCCTCTATATGCTAGAGGAGAGCACTCTTTTTTGGTCAACGAGTCCACAGACTTAACTAGTAGTTAACTTGATAGGGGCTTGCTAAGTACCTGTTAGGTTAACTACTAACCGATCCTCCATCCGCCACCCGGAGGACGCTCCCCTACGCCGTAAAGAGCCCAGCGCGGGGCACGCTTTAGCAACATAACCATAATGAGAGTAACCAAAGGTAACTAAGCGTGGCAACATAATGAAGGAGTTCGAAGGTAAAGTTAGTTTTATGCTAATCCGGTAGTAAACTCATTATAGAGAGACTGTGTTTGAAAGTCCGAAATTTGAGGACTAAGGCAGTGTTTAGATGTCCGAATGTCGAAAAGTAAGGGTAGTGTTAGATTTCCGAGACTTGGATATTCAGAAAGTATTAGATATCCGAAGCTAGAACGGTAAGAAAAGACTTAGATGCACGAGTATTAGGAAGGGGGTTATATTAGATGTCTAAAACTTGCAGAAAAGGGGAAGTATTAGATATCCAGGACTTGGAGAATAGGGACAGTATTAGATGTCCAGGACTTGGAGAATAGGGGAAGTATTAGATGTCCAGGACTTGGAGAATAGGGGAAGTATTAGATGTCCAGAACTTGGAGAATAGGGGAAGTATTAGATGTCCAGAACTTGGAGAATAGGGGAAGTATTAGATGTCCAGGACTTGGAGAATAGAAGAAGTGTTAGATATCCGGAACGGGAACAATGAGGAAGCATTAGATGTCTAAAACTTCAATAATAAGGAAGTATTCAGATGTCCGAAAATTGGACAAGAAAAAGTGTTAAATGACCAACACTAAAACAGTAAGAGAGTGTATAGATAGATGTCTGAATCTCAGTGAATAGGGAAAGCGTTAGATGTCCAAACATAGAGAGTAGGGGACGTATTAGAAGTCCAAAATGGGAACAATAAGGAAGTATTAGATGTCCAAATTTTACCAATCAGGGAAAGTGTTCGAAGTCTGAAACCTGAGGAGTAGAGGTACTTGGAAGAGGGAAGCTAGAATACATGGGAGAATAGTAAGGAAGTCTTAGATGTCCGAAACATGAAATATAAAGAAGTGTTTAGATATCCGAAAGATGAAGAAAACACAAAGTGTTTGAAACTTGGACAATAGGGTAGTATTTAGATGTCTGAAATATAGAGAATAAGGTAAGCATAAGATGTCAGAAACTTGTACAGTAAGGAAGTGTTTGGATGTACGAAACTGTGGGAACAGGGGAAGTGTTAGATGTCTGAAATTTGTACAATAAAGAAGTGTTTAGATGTCCGAAATTGGAACAATAAGGAAGTGTTCAGGTGTCCGAAATGGAAATAATAAGGAAGTATTAGATGGCCGAATCTTGGAAAACAGGGGAAGCGTTAGATGTCTCAAACTTGAACAATAAGGAAGTGTTCAGATGTTCGAAATGGGAATAATAAGGAAGTGTTCAGAGGATCTAAATATGAAAAATAAGGAAGTATTAGATGGCCGATTCTTGGAGAACAGGGGAGTTGTTTAAAAGTTGAACAATAAGAAAGTGTTTAGATAACCAAAATGGGAATAATAAGAAAGTATTAGATGTCCGAATCTTGGAAAACAGGGGTGGAGTTAAATATCAGAAACTTGAACAATAAGTTAAATGTCTCAAACTTGAACAATAAGGGTTTAGATGTCCGAAATGGGAACAATAAGAAAGTGTTTGGATGTCGAAATGGGAATAATAAGAAAGTATTAGATGTCGAATATTGAAGAATAGGCGGACTGTTAGATGTCTGAAGCTTAGATAGTAGGTAAGTGTTTAGATATACGAATCTTAAAAGGGAAACCACAGATTACAATATGGCAGCTAGATTAACGCAGTAGTAACAATAGATATGGCTCTCACGAACAGCTCGAATACGTTAGTCTCCCCAGATGTTGTTGGAAAATTCATTCACGTCTAGGTTTTAGTAAGCCGCTAGACGGTACAGAACCAACACATCATACCTTTATATAACTGGTCTTTATTATTTACTATTTCGTAGAAATGCCATTTAATAACGAGAAAAGTTAACAGCAACAAGTATCGCGATAGAAATAGTGTGAATGATAATGGAAACAATTTCATCGTGTTGGTACTTCGAAAGTTATTCTAGAAAAATGCACGCATCCAAAATAGTTTGATGGTATAAGCATCCAACACGTCGCTAAACGTCAAACAGGTCTTTATCCTTTATCATTCCGCAGAAATACCTATAAATATAGATATGGAACAGGGTTATAACAGCAACAACAAGTAACGTGACAGCCGAAGTGGATTTAGTAATCCGAAATAACTCCAAAATTTGGTTTCTTCAGATGTTGTATCAGAGGAATACATGCATCTAAAATTGCCTGATGGTATAATCCAACTCGTAGAACTCGCAGAATTAATTGAACAATATGGAAGTGTTTAGATGTCAAAAATATGAATAATGAGGAGTATTACATGGCCGAATCTTGGAGGACAGGGGAGGATCTGACTCTTGAAAAATAATGACGTGTTTAGATGTCAAAATATTGGCGAATAGGCGGAGTGTTAGATGTCTGAAGCCTAGATAGTAGGGAAGTGTTTAGATGTCCGAAACATGGACTATAAAGAAGTGTTTAGATATCCGAAAGATGGAGAAACTGGGAAGTGTTTGAAACCTAAACAATAGGGTAGTGTTTAGATATCCGAAATATAGAGAATAAGGAAAGCATAAGATGTCCTAAACTTGTACAGTAAAAAAGTGTTTGGATGTACGAAACTGGGAGAACAGGGGAAGTGTAAGACGTCTGAAACTTGAACAATGTTACAGTGTTTAGATGTCCGAAATAGGAGTAATAAGGAAGTATTCGATGGCCGAATCTTGGAGAACTACGGAGGAGTTAAATGTTTGAAACTTAAACAACAAGGAAGTGTTTAGATATACGAAACGGGAACAATAAGAAAGTGTTTAGAAGTTCGAATCTTGGAGAACAGGGAAGGAGTCAAATGTTTGAAACTAGAACAATAAGGAAATGTTTAGATATCCGAAATGAGAATAATATAGAAGTATCACATGGCCGTGGAAGAACAGGGGATGATCTGACTCTTAAGAATAAGGAAGTGTTTAGATGTCAAAATATTGGAGAATAGGCGGACTGTTAGATGTCTGAAGCCTAGATAGTAGGGAAGTGTTTAGATGATCGAATCTTGAAAGAGAAACCACAGTTCACAGTATGGCGGCTAGATTAACGCGGCAGTAACAATAGATATGGCTTTCGTGAACAGCTAAAATGCGTTAGTCTCCCCAGATGTTATTAGGAAATATATCCACGTCTAGGTTTTAGTAGGCCGCTAGACGGTACAGAACCAGCACATCATACCTTTATATAACAGATCTTAATGTTGTACCATTTCGTAGAAATACCATTTAAGGACAAGAACCAGTTAACAACAGTAACAATAACAAGTAACGCGGTAAAACTAGTGGGAATGGTAATGCAAACAATTCATCGTGCTAGTACCTCGGATGTTATTCTGAAGGGATGCACGCGTCAAAAATAGCTTGATGGTATAAGCATCTAGCACGGCGCTAACGTCTGATAGGTCTTTATCCTTTACCATTCCGCAGAAATACAGATTTAGATGTGGAACAGAGTAATAGCAACAACAACTAACGTGACAGTAATAGTGAATATAGTAATCCGGAACAACTCTTAAATGTTGGTTTCCTCCGATGTTGTAACGGAGGAATGCACGCGTCTAAAAATTCCTGGTGGCATAATCCAACACGTATAACTTGACAATCCATCGGGTTTTAATCCTTTACCATTCCGTAGAAACAGGACAAGAAGTTTAACAACAAGGGTAGTAACAGTAACAAGAACGAGTGAACAGGAGAACAGATTCAGTAGCCTAAGTCAAGTTTGAGTGGAATCAGAAAGATGGAAGGGAAGGTGGGGCCCCATACATTACTGTTAATATCGTGTTTCAGAGAAATCGTTCATAATGCTACTTGTGTACATTCGTAGAATAATTCGAATGTACAAAAGTGCATACGCTCAAATTTTCTCTTAAACACAGATATTAACAGTAATGTATAGGACCCCAGTACACCTGCTTCGACCTAGGCTTATTGGAAGAAGCAGGCGGTGACTTGCTGATGACTAAAGTGCTTTGCTTACTAAGCAGCACTCCACATCACCAGCTCAGAGGCACTGAGAGGTGGCTCGCTTTCAACACAGTTACTCACGGCTCTTCCTCTCATATTTGCCTCTGGAGCTAACGCTCTAGCGACTCCTCTCTGGACGGCCAATTAAGGCAAGCCAGAGGTGAAAATACTGAGGATCCCCTTGTATTCCTTTCGGAATATCAAGGGTCTAGGCAGTATCCCTGGAGCACTCGGATAAACCCCGTGGTGTCGCTACTCACCACAGCTCGCCACAAAGCTGCCCTGCGGGGCTACCCTTTTTGTTTTGTTTAGCCAGGGGAATGCTTTACGCACCGTCCTGCTGAAACCAGGGGGAATCAGCAAAGCGTGTCGGGCTCCCGGGGCCCTCGAGGTGGTAGGAGGACTCTGCTCCGCCCTGATAAGGACGGGGTATACCGACTAAACCCCTGGAATGTACCGTCTACGCCTTTAAGTAAGGTATCCACGGGATCACTAGCACTGGAATATAGTATTTTTTAGATGGTGAAAAATCTGCTTGATTTTTGAAGGAGATACTTGATACGTATCCGTCTAAGTATGAAATGGAATACATAGGTCAAATTTCCGAAATCTACAAGGACTATTTTTTTAAGATGGAATCTTTTGATTTGGACTTTCGGAAATGTTGCGAAAATTTTGTTAGACCAATGAGTAAATATCTCAGTTGTAGGGGTTCTTTGAGTAAAACATTCGGACTACTAAACACTTAATGCAAACAAAGCGTTTTGTGAAGGCGAAATGTATGTCAGTTAACCGGTCATTCGAACTGCTTAGCAAATGGAGCACTTCCACCCTCTCGGACACGTAACTCCAGCTCGCTCTAACCGGCCAACTAAGGCAAGAGAGAGATGGGGGAAGTGTTGGTTCTTCCCCAAGGCAATGAACGAAGACGTCAGGCGTTAAGACTTACAAGCTAAGTCTGCCTCGGTGAGAAGAATCTCACGATGAATTTTTGTTTTAAACTAAATTTACCTTGGAAGAAACACGCAAAGAAATAAGCAGATATTTACAGCAAGCATTGAGTTAAAACCTAACAATCCTATGATTAACTATTCATCAGTAGAAATGAGGCCCAAGTTTAATGAGGCAACTGACACTATTTTATTGTAATTTATAATTTTGACAAATACATTTTGTCAGAATGTAGTAGAATACCAAACGCATATGTAAGAAATAGTTCCACAGACAAACAATTCTAGAGTTTTATAATAATATTCAATGAAAACCAATATTTTTTATGTCCAACACACAAATTAAAAAACCATGGAACTAATAGTTTGCCGAATAATACAATGGAATTTTTTTCAGTCAATTACGTTATTGCAATTATATTATTAACGTTAAATAGCAACCGTCAACGACGCCCAACAACAACCGTCAATTATAATAACCATCAACAACAACAACCTACAATATCAACAACGTCATTGTCATTAACCAAAAGGAACTCATTAAACAACGCCGATTAACAAACAAGAAAGATTCTAACTCAAAAACCCTTTCCGAAATCAAACTTACTGACCATCTTATTATATCTATCTATAATACTTGTTACCTAATCAGATCCTTGCTGTGCAAAAGGATCCTACACACTTTAATAAATGAAGTCTTGTGGTCGGTGAGCATCGCTCTCTATGTTATTTATATATATTATTTTTAACACTATTATTTACATACTTATGTTAGATTAATAATTATATCGCCTTCCACTGCTAATATACATGTACGCTTTTCTTAATGTTTAAATGAATTTAAATAATTTACGAGTTAATTTCATATGAAAAAATAATTTAATATTTAATTTGATGTAATTTATGTAGATGACATCATCATCTTGTCAAAAAGTTTTAGGTATCTTTCACGCGTAACACACTGGGCTCTCTGCAGTTAGGTTTTAATTACGGCTAGAAGATATGTAACTGTAGTGTTTTTTTATTGGTTATTCTCAGTATAATTAAACTTTAAAAGCCAGGAGGTGATAAATTGGTATTTGGTTGTGCTAATATTTAATAGTGCTTCTAAAGGTGGTGTAACATATATATTTTTTTTTATGTGAAATTGTAACTTCTGTGCTATATGAATTATAGAACTGTGTAGTGCAGTCAAATATGAATTTAAAGACTTTAGAAGTTATAACTGAGTTTGTGCCTTTTTTGTAAAATTGACAAAAACTAAAATATTTTTGCTTATACGTTATTTCAGTCTGACTTAGTTAGTTGAAGTTAATTTGACTTACGTAAACCTTAGATAAGGGAATCAGACAGACATGAAAATAGACATAACGATGTTTCGCTTAACCGCTGATCTGATGGTGTAAATATGGAGCTACTTAAAATTATAAATTTCAGAATGTTGTTACGTTTCAGAAATTATGGTTTGCTCTATTTCAAACCAAAGCCCTTTTGGTATAAGATATGCCTAAATGTTACCACTGCTATTTTCGGGATGTGATGTATAGAGTCAATGCAGTTTTACGTACTTATTAAATGGAATGAAAGAGTCTACTGTTGAAAAATTACTTGTAAAATGAAGGAAATCTTTATTAGTTTCCGTCTTAGTTGATTTCTATTACAACTTCAAAGGTCAACTTGATATATGTAAGTCCAAATTCAGCCATCTAAGATAAATCTTCTTAACATGCCTGAAACCAAAAGCTGTTCATATGATTCCATGCACGGCATTGTTTAATGTTGGTTCCCCATCTCGGTTTTAACGTTGGTTAAAGTTGGATTTACCGCCGGTGTAAAGTTGATTGACTTTGAAAGATTACGGTAACAGAAGTCTTTTTGTTTTCAGAAGTCTTTATTTGTATGCACTACCTAATGAGCAACTGCGCCCACACATGAGACCTTACCCTAAAACCTTCCTTCTTTAGGATGTAAGTACTACAAAACTGTTGTGTTTTCCAAAATTCTAAACAAAACCAATATCGAAATCATGTAAGATAGCTGTTCATGTCTTTATCTATTTATTCAATAATTACTTAAATCATTTAAAATTTAATCATTACATAATTTAAAAACATGTCATTAATGATTTTTTTTATTATCATTAATGTGATTTGGCCGTATTCTAATTTGTAAAATTTGTTTCTTGTATTTTTGGAAGCAAAAATGCTAGTAACATAGTTTGTATTGTCCGATTTTAATGTCTATCACGATATACAAATTTGTGTTAAGTTGAATGGAAAACTTGATTTATCTTATTCATATAGTGAATTACTAGCTCTCTCCCGCGGATCCAACCACGATAAAGTTGGTCTGTTACGGAGTATCTATTGAGCATCTAGCATTATTTTATCGGAATAAAAATTCTTAACCGACGCGCGTGTATGAAAAGACTTATGCATGTAGAAGAAGCCAAAGGAGTATGTCAGGATCGTAGCAAATGGAAGTAGGTATGTGATCTCTGCCTACCACCATGGGAAAAAGGCTTGACGTTATGTATGTATGTATGTATAAAAATCAGCATGTCCTTAGAATTTTTAACGTCGTCGCGTACGCGCCTAAAAATATTTTTTAAGTTTTAAGTCACATTAATAACTATAGCATATACTTCGAGACCTAACATTATTTTCGAAATTAAAAATAGCATGTCTTTTAAAAAAAAAAAAAATGTTGTGTAGAAAATTCTATCTCGATCACTTAAGTGGGTGTGAACGTTACAGACCGACAAACAGACTTTTGCAATTATAATGTTATTAGAATAAACAACACTCTTACATGATATCTTATTGACATTAAAAATCATACTTTAATGTTTCACAACAATTTTGTGAGCCTAATTCTTATGAACTTAAAAATACATAGGTAATATGAATTGTGAAACCCATCTTAGTCATTCATAATTAATTTGTTATTGCCTGCAAATACACGCGGGAAAATATTTTATTTTTCCCGACACTCGCAAAATATAAATATGTTACTAACATAGCCATACGGTATCGAATGGTATAGTGGAATATTAATTATTTTAATTATATCTACGTAAATGTTCTGAGTTAGGACTAATTCTTGGGTGTTAAAACCGTACCAAAAACTTCTTCGAAATTTAATCAGAGTACTTTTTAGTTCGCCAAATATTTTGCTAAATTTTTATTGAGAATGTTATTTTTCCGGTATATCAATATTCCTGTTTATATTTACGTATTTATATACAAGCTGATTAAATGGTATGTTAAATATATACGAGTACATGGGTACTCGATCACTATATATAATCTACTGATTGCACTTTTATTGCAAAGAATAAATATCTACAACTTAAGGCCACACAGTGCCGCCATTGCATATATATTTATATATATATTTAAATACATATATATAAATAGATATATATATAAGAAAATAATAATGGGAACTCATCCGTTTCCTTAACATAATATAGCTGACTATAAATACGTACTTAACCTATTTATTTTTTGGATTTTTTGTTTTTTTTTTTCTATGTAACATATATACACCGCCTACAATTATTTAAATATTATTTACAGTTAGTCTAAGTGGGACCATCCAAATTGACCATTGCTATTGCCAGATCTGTGCTCAAACTACGCATTGTCTCACGGTTGTACTTATACTTTCTTACACCTGTACATAATAATGCGACCCAAAAGATCCCATGTAACGTTACATAACATAGTCCCCGTCACGAGAAACTATAATTTTTGTAAAACGACAAACATTTAATTAAAAAAAAAGAAAAAATGCCAATTTTGTAACACTTTCGAATTCGCATTCGAAATTTGAATTAAAGGAAGATTTATTTTAAAGGCGATGAGCTAGCCACTTGTCACTACTTTTTTACAATTTTCCATCTAACTCAGTCCATTGTCTCATGTTGGTCTGGAACTAAAAAAATAATGTGCCAACTGTGTTTCTTGCCTAGCATGTCGTAAAGGGCGACTAATGGTATATGGGGTTTTGGGTATGTGATTGTGTAGGCGACGAGCTGGGCACTTGTCACTACTTTTTCACAATTTTCCAACTAACCCAGCCCAGTTTTGTTTTTAGCTGAATGTGGTTTAAGAGGTCTGCTGACCCTTTGCCTACCCCTTCGGGGATTATGGGCGTCATGCTATGAATATAATTTTCCTGGCGGTCTGACCCGTACTTAGTAAAACAAATTGGATTATGGTTATACATCCATAAGATTCAAAAACTTTCATTTGAAGAATCAGTATTAAAAATAATGTTATCTTATAAACTCACAAAGTTGCTAGCTTTTTGTGTTGCCATATTTTTTTCGCGCAAGAATGGTCACACCTCGGATTACATGCTCGTGTGTAGTCGCCATTGCCATTCAATTTTGTAACCACTAAGATGTTTATAATATTTTTAAATTCGCATTCAAAACCCTTGAAAGTTATTTGAAAATGGCAGATTAAAAATTAGACATATTCTTATGCCTCTAAACATTAAATGATAGCGATATCATTAAAGTTACAATCCAACTAATTGAAATTGGTCGTTAGTTTCATATTATCTGTATTTACTTAAAGTTGATTGGATTGAATTAGCTCATAATTATTGCTGCGTAACTCATCAAAAAACTACAAAATGTACAACTTCTCGTGACGGGAACTATAGTACGCCGACTTAAAGATTTATATAAATAAATATATCTATTTAAGTTGTTGAAAGAGTAACTACCGAGTTTCTTGCCGGTTTCTTCTTGGTAGCAACATTCCGAACCGGTGGTAGATTCATATTTTAGTTTATTTTCTTGTTGAATTGACGATTTATAAGGGTTTATTTCAAACCTATATAAATAAAGAGTATTTTGACTTTGACTTTGACTATCAGTTAATTTAGTTTTTTTACACCTTGGTATATTTACATTTGCAAATCAGTTTGATGATTGTGTCTCTTCCCCGCTTATTAAAAAACATGAATTTTAAATATAAGTAAAAAATAATAACAGCTCGATTCTCTCGGCAAAATCCGAAAATTAACAGCGTAATTTTAAAAACTACGTATTAGTGTTTTTAAACACTTTTTACCCGTTTTGGTGGTACCCTTGACATTTCATGCGCTTGATATCCACAGGTAAAATTTGTATTGTTCATCAATTTTAAAATGTTATTTTTTTTAAATATAAAGTCAATTTCAAACACGGTTTGGTAACGCGAGGGCTTTCCTAGCTAGCAGACCCTGTATTCCTGGAATATCCAGTCTCACTTTAAGTATAAAAGCAAAAAAAATATATTGAATAAAAATATGATTTTGAAATTTTATTTCCTACTACCCACCCCCCTTACCAAACTTTTTTTTTATATTTTGAATACCTACAAAATTGTATAATAAATATATTTGTCAGATATGTACACGAAATTTTATAATTAAACATTTTAAACAATTCTGCGGGTGTACACCCAATCACATAATACAACTTAATTTAAAAAGAAAATACATACTTTAATTGACGACAGACATCATACGAATATTGTTAATAAGTTAGTTAATGTCGTACACTATTAACATACGCTCCGAATACAAGATGCATATTCAACGGCGAACAGAGGCGTTTGCAATGAATTCTTAAGATGTCAAAAATACTGCATGATAAATAGAACAAATCAAGAGTGTAATACTTTAAAATTCCCCTTTGCTCTGCGCTTAGACAGTACACAAAGGCCATATGCGAGTCCGTTCGTGTCTAAAGTCGTTACAACGACCAAATCGTCAAATTTTAAGTACTCGTGTTCTCGCTTCGCGTTTAGTCCCGTTAGTGTAGATTCTCAATTACGAATGAGCGAGAGAAATAAAGTTCTTCACCGAATGCAGGCGAGTGTATCTTTAGTTCACCTGCATCGATTGCGTCTTTGTGATTTTGTGTTTAATACTGATTGTGATTTAAACATTCAACTTTTTGGACAAATCGTGATGATTTTTCATTTTAATTTTATTATAGCCAGCTTCATCATGACATGAAAGACACAGTGACACAATTGAATGTTACATTTTGTCATTTTAAAAAAAGAAGAGAAAATACGGCTCTCTTAAATTTCAGTGACGCTTCAAGAATTCCGGGACGCAAACGCGAATGTTCGCTGCCGAGACAACACCGTGAATTGTCAGCGTAACCGCATAAGTATTTATCAGTACAGAGTCCAATTGAACATGAGATTTATTTACTGAAAAAAATGCTCCTTTTTGGCAATGATTACGGAATTTACATATCCGCATAAAAGTCGCACGGTTTTAAACTAAATACTGACTGTAAAGACATTTTGTCGGATTTTTTTGAGTTGAATGTACTATTCTAGCTTACTTCATTGCATCTGGTATACTGACGATAGATTTGAATTTTGTTATAGAAAAACTTGACGTTTTATCGAGTTCATAATAAACTGTTGTTTTACAGTTCGGTGTATCATTTAGGTGTACGATATATTATACGCTATTGTTCGAACGTAGGACTCAGATACAGACGCATACTCGTGCCTTATATTTCTAAAATATGCATCGTCTACTTCTATAGTGTTGTAATTGACAACATTTATGATGCCAATTACGAAATGTACCAATTATTAATTCCAAACGGTCCAAAATCTTTCATTCATTTACAACATTTTTGTAAAGTTCACATAGAACCTGAATTTTGACTATTTTTGTTTTTAAGAGAATCTGACACAAGAGTATTAATAGTAATATTTATTGGTTTAAGATGATACTTGTACATGCTAAATACTAGATGTATCAAGAATATACAATAGCAAATTCGTCAAAGTGGTCTTTGCTTACATTTTACAAACATACGCTTCTTGTTTAATTTAATTAGACGTTAAAACATTAATATACGATAGAAAATAGCATTTCAGCTATGTTTAATGGACTATGTTAAGCAAGATAATTAACACAAGTCGTTAACGACCGTATACATCAAACTAAACTTTCTTCTTTTTGAAGTTAATTTAGTAGTAAGACTATTAGTATCATTAGTTTCTTACATTTAGGTAGAAATGCACAAACGCATTTAACAAGTAAGTTGTAAAGGTACATGTAAAGAATTTTATTAGACACTGATAAAAATGTTGATTAAATATAAGTATTATATAATTACGTCGTCGACTAATTTATAAAATAAATAAATATCAGACTACATCACATACATTGATCTGACTCCGAGATTTGTTACAGTACAGATATCAGATGCAACAGTGGTATTATAAATATATACTTAAGTATTGAATATTAACACCCAGCCACAGAACAAACATAAGTATTCATCATACGAATGTTTGTCCAGGGTGGGGATCGAACCCACATATTTTGGCGCATGAGGCAGTGGTCACTACCAAATGAACCATCGAGCCAGTGAATACGTTTCTCTGTTAATCTTACGTTTTGTAAAACCGCATTTGCAGTACAATAATACAATATCAATACTGATTCGTAATACTTCAGAAGAGGCCATGCTATTCTTGTTCCTAAATTTTCCGATAAATGTTGGTGTTGTCGTCGTAATGTATGTTACTTTAATTTCCAGATTTAGGCTTTCGAATTCAATTTAACAGTTATATTATTAATTATACTATATGAGAAATCTTAAAATTGCGTTTCCTGAAGACAAACGTTTATTTGACTTAGGATAATGGACAACCTTATATGTAATGAAAGATAAGTAATACTTGTCTTTCTAACTATCAGGAGATATTCTACAGTACCCCTACTTCTAAATCCTTTTAAAGGGCTGAGATATATGACAATGGTGCTTAAAAAAACAATCAAGTTGTCAAATGTTTGCAAGCGATCTCTTATTTATGGACCGAAAACTCTAAACGGTTTAATTTAGTTGGATCCGTCATCATCATTTTGATCGTTACGATCACTTCCATATTTAGATGGGATTCCATCATTTGGTTGATTTTCGTTATTAGGTTGATTCTCGTAAATAGGTAGATCTTCAACATCACCTTGCTCATCATTGTTACTTTGATTATTAGTGGGTTCATCAATAGGTTCATTTTCTTTATTTTCATCATCAGCGTTTCGTTCATTTCCAATATTTTGACGATTTCTTAAATTACGTTCAATTTCAATGTTATACTCATTGTCGAAATTTACTTCATTATCAATATTACCTTCATTTTCGTAATTGTATGAATTATCAATATTATGTATATCCCCGATTTTAGGTACACTTTGATTTTCACATACATTGCTTTCATTATGGTCGATTTCTTGCCTGGGTGCATTCCCTTCTGGGGGGATTTCCGCGATTTGCGGTGAAGCTTCTTGTCCCTGCACTGGTGAGCTATTGATGCTCATGCGGCATAATGAACGTGTGAGGTCTAAAGTAGCTTCCACTAACGCTCGACGAGCTGCTCGCCTCCTGCGACGACGCTCTTGTCGCCGCTTAAGCCAGAATCAGGAAATTCGGTAACGCTTCGTTGGGCATTCCACCAAAAACGGATCTCTAGGTGATCCAGGACGTTTGATCGCCCGGGCTTGAGCGGGTCAGATAGCCACAGGTCGCACTATCTCGGGCAGCGGAGCTGATTCATTCTCTTTCTCTTGGCTAGGTCCATCAAGACCAGGAGTTTCTGGTGGGAATGGCACCGGAGATGGAGGACGTTCACTAGGTTCTGCCTCCGGTTCAGGCGCCGTCAAAGTCAATGGTTGTTGTGACAAATCGACGTGTAACTGCGACGAGATTGCTTTAGGCTCTTCGGAAGGTGTAGCCATTGGTAGTGTCACATAACGGTGAGGCGAGCCTACTAAAACTTTTGCTTGGGACGTATTTATATCCCACAGGGGAGGTATTGGCGCGTGCGGGCGTTCTGGCCGTTCAGGCAGAGGTGACACCTCAGATTTACTTTCTGATAATTCTGACGGGTCGATGTCTTCTGGCACATCTATATCTTCGTCTTGAATTATGAGTGTTTGACGAGTTACATAAAACTCTTTATAGGCATGCATGCGGCTTCCCATATCACTCATTTCTATTTCCCTTATTCTTGAGTCAGAGAGCCTAACCAGGAAGTCAGAGGCGCTCATAAGTGGCGATACGGGGCGTGGTTCTCTTACAGGTGAGGACGGGTGCACCCGAGAACGCGAAGAGCATGCATTCGATGCGCCATATCTGCTCGAGGCTTCTGCTGAATAAGAACAGCCAGGTGACGGCGATCGTGACCGTACTTGAACTTCTTCGTCCGAGTCGGAATCCGGGATTGTCCGGCGTATACCACGTCGCATTTCCTTTCTGGACGTCGGTTTATAGTGATAAGTTGGTGACGTTGTCCCGGCTTGACGACGCGCCTGAGGTCTCGGTATGCGCTGTGGCAGAGGAGCTTGACTGTTTAATGACGTAAACGACCAATCTCGTGATGCAGGAGGTCCCGGAGAGAATGTTGACCAAGAATTGTCTATAGAAGCGTACATCGACGACGTATTCTCCGAAGACGAGCTCTTTGCCTTTGATTTGCCTTTCGATGATTTTGAACTATTCGATTTTGATTCAGTTAGGGGCCGGTATTTTGGCCTCGCACCAGTGGATGTTGAAGGTGGGACGGAAGAAGTGTATTTGGACGATGAAACCGATTCAGTGGCCATGGCTTCATTACTTGATAATGACATTTTAGTAGAATTAATATTTGATGACATTGAGGAGATTACTTCTAAATTTGGTATAGAAGATGATGTTTCTGATGAAATTGTGGACATCCCAGCATCCTGCAAAAAGTTATTTGAAGCCGAATTTTCGGATGTGGATGTTGATGTATTTTCGGAGCCTAAATTGGAGGAACCGTCTGAAGTGGACGGGTGAATTGACGCACCACCTGAACCTGAAATTGTCGATGTTGACACTATTTCATTCGTAGCAACAGATGTAGGAATTTCAGAAACGCACGTCAACGAGGACGCACTTGTTGGAGAAGGAACGTCATCTGATTGTACATTTTCTGAGACAGTTTGCGGGGTTTCCGCCTCCGACAATGGTGTGTTATAATCTGAAGAGGACTTAGCCGGTTCAGCGTGAGGATTTTTTCTGAATTCTCGTGCCATAAATATAGATATATGACCTTGAAGCCACTGTTTCACAAAGCTGGTATCACGTAATGCCATAATTTCTCTCATCTTTTGTCGTTGAAAAGAGGCATAATAACGCAATCGTTGCTCTGGTGTTTCGTTTGGAACGCTGAGTGAAGGCTGGCTAAATTCCGCTGTAGAGTAGCTGCCCTGCTGCCAGTAGTTGTTAGGTGGCGCTGGAGGCGGTAGAGCGCTCGGTGGTATTGGCTCTAATTTTGGCGCAATTTGATAAGTGAACTTTCTATCAGCACTTGAGGGTACTTCATTCGAGGGACCATCATTTTGCTGAGTTCCACTCAAGCACGGATAGGGTAATGTAAACGTATTACAGTTCTCCGGATAGTCATTCGCCTGGCATTTATAATAATTTGCACCTTTTCTAAACATGGCAATATCGCGTATGTCCATTTTTTGGAAAACTGCACTGTCTTTTGTGTGTGCTTGCAAGCTATTTCCGATTTTATCTAAGTTTTGTTTTGCTGGTTTGCGGGTTGCAGTGGTGGTTATTATACTTTCTTTGTTTGTCATATACTTTTTCTTTTTGATTGCACCGGTGTATGCTGGGTTGCGTGGTTGCAAAGCGGATACACCAAAAGAATAATTATTAAATACCTGCGCCTGAGCTTTACTCGCTGCAGTTAATTTGGCATACTGTTGATTCGACATACCTGGAGGTGGGTACGGTGGTAAAGGTGGTGGGGGCGGCGGATGCCGATTATGCATATATGAGTTGTCATTGTTTTCTTGTCTGTTGTAGTATTCAGAATCTTCATGGTTCACGTCATTCTCATAATAATTATTGTCGTTGTTATTGTTTTCAGATGTACTCCAACTTTCAACTTCTTGTTTCATATCGAAGTTGTAGTCGGTTGATGCAAGAGGTTCAGTTTTGACCTCCTCTATTTTTATGTTTTCCTTGGTGTCTATTAGAAAACTCGGGTGGCAAATTTCCTCAATTTTAGAAATACTAGGTTCTTCAATTTTTATTTCTTGTTGTTCAAATTTGGGCAAAAAGTTCTGTGTAATGGTGCTATTTTTAGACGGCCAAGCTCGTTTGTAGCATTTCCGCTCTCCGGAATTTGCCAAGTTTCTCATAAACTGAGGAACTTGGGCAGTGGATACATTCCTTTCTTCTTTGATTTTAGGAGTTTCGTACCCGCAGTAAATTTTCTGGTCGTTGTTGGATTCCGTTAAATCGATAATCTCTCTTTGGTTATCAACCAAGATTACATCGTTATTCACTTCAGGAATTTTAGTATCGGCGACTGAAGAAGTGACTATTTCTTGGCTTTGCCGTTCGATTGGTATCGAGTCATAGATTTTTTCGGGCTTCAATAAAGCCCTATTCATGTATTCGTATGGGTCAGCATCAAACCCTCGTGCAATGATTTTAGCTGTTGATCGCCTAATAGTCTTTTCAAACTGTTGGACGGCGTATGAGGTTGACGGTGAGGGTGTATAAACCTCCGGATATGGAATAACTGTTTGCGTCGCTATTGTCACGCTCCGCTTGACACGCTCCAGCTTGGGCTTACAATCTTCAGATATATTTTCAGTTTTTACAGCAGGCACATCTGTATCATCCTCTTCATCATTTGATTCGGGTAATTCCTCTGATTCAGGTGATTCCTCTGATTCGGGTAATTTCTCTGATTCGGGTGATTCCTCTGACTCGTGTGATTCGTCCGATTCGTTTGAATCATCTGAATCGTCTGAATCTTTATCCTCTGATTCATTTTCTTTTTTATCTTTCTTCCCCTCTAAAAGCCCTACTGAATTTGAAGAGTTGGTTTTCGTTTGGGTAAAAACGTCCTTAAGAGATCGCTTGACATTCATACATTTTATGCACCCTTTGTCTCTTATCTGAATTTCAATAAGCAGTTGTTGCAAAAGTGAATTATTGTTTGTTGACGATCTATTAGAAGGCAAAGTAACAATATTTGGTCGTAAGTAATACATCTCAGAGGAATTATCACTTCCTGCGGGCGAAGTACTACCTTGCGATGACAAAGACAGATCCGCTGCGGCATCTTGAGGCTGGATCGGCTCCTCTGCTTGAAGGGTGTGGGATAACAGATCTGAAGCAGCATTGTTGATGGGATTGCTCTGCACTGGTATTGCAACCGCTATTGGACGGCCATCCCTAGTGCGAGTTGGAAGACTCCTACCACTTACTTTGTATCGTGGCGCCCCGGCTGCGTCCGGATCCCACGGACCCGGATCGGGCTCGTTCATGATGAAGCGAAGTCACGGCATTCAGTCAGCAGACTCTGGCTTCGGCTACATTGGCCAAGTTCCTGTCAAAGAAAAAAACCGTTACATTTTTCATCTAATTTAGGAATAGAATGAATGGGAAATGCCGTTGAGTACTCCGCTATCAGGTTTGGGGACTATGTGGGTAAGTGTAAAGTATTTTAAATTGATACTTAATTTTTAATCGACCAACAAAAAACTGCATTAAATATTTTTTTGCTTTTAAATCAATTTACAATTCTAATTCATTATCAATTTACAATTATAATTCATTATTACAAAGAAGTTTATTTACCTTAAGATGCTTTAAGAGCTGGGCGTCTTAGGATATGTTCTTACATCGTCACTCCTGCACCAACATCTGTGAAGCCCCTTCCATACTGCACTTTCCGTATCATGATGAAATTACTCTTCACTGGAACTAATATGATGATCGTCTATTAATTGTTCTTCAGTTATTCGTTTAAATCTTTAGCTCTTGTATGATATTATTTCTTACTTCAAATTTTAAGAGATCTTTCATTTCTAATAGTCTGCTAAGCTAAGCTGGTTCTGTCCAATCTTGACGGAGAGTAGACGTTCAGGTGACCTAGTGCAAAAAAAAATATATTTCATTCGATTCTCTTTAATTCAGTCTTAAGTCTAGGTGGATTTTTGGAATTTTAAATACATTCATTTCATCATCATCAGCCTAACATTTCAACAAACAAACAACATCTAATTTAAGCAAATTATTCCCACAACTGGGGCACCCAATTCAAAGATTTGTATAACAGAAGCAAATTCGTATAAGCTTAGCCGCGGGAGATGTCTAGTTTATAACTATTTGTTCTGTGACTAGTTGCAAAGACAAACATCGTAGACGCGCTGCACAGTACTGAAACTGCTACGAGATATATCCGTAGTAGTAGCTACGAACTACAACTACGAGATTCGAAGACTACGATCTACGAAAATGTAACGATTTCCTGGGAAGTCCGCATGATCGCAAAGACATAATTTTTAATTCGCATAAGCAAAATTTTAAACTGTAAAAATAACGCGCGCACATCGTTACATAGACTTTTTTACACACATAGAATTGCTTAAAATAGAAATGCCAAGATCTGAGTTGTTCTATTCGACTTCAACCTTCGCTTTAATTTTAACTATACTTCTTTAACAAATTACCGTTAAAGTACTATTAACATAGAACAACTCAGACTAATAAGAAACACTTTCGCATAGAAAAATCGCAGCACATGAAAACACTTATTCTAACTCCAATTTATACTATATATGGATAGATAGAAAATCATTCGAATCTTCTCACCAGAATCACTAAATTAAAGATCGTCTTCTTTCGCCACCTTTTCGTAGAAAAAATAAGTCCTATTAGAAAAACAAACAATATTGTAGGAACTCCTATTAACTTCGAAGGAACTTCTAGAAAATTCGATGCTATACTAAAAAATCATACAAAATACATGATCGATGACATTAATTACAATTACATAATTAAACATTTATCTTCTTTCTTCGTCTTTCATAAAATATAGGTCCTATAAAAAATATATTTTTTTAGGAACTTTTAGAAACTTCGATGCTTCTCTAAAAAAATATCTTAAATGCTACATTATCGATGACGTTGATGACTAAGGTTTTAGGTCTTGAGCCTTGTGATCCAGATGTAAATGCACTAATCCTTGGTCCCTATGGGGAGACAATAATAGGACCAAAAATCTATCTATTGAATTTCCCATAAAGCCAAAGAAAACTGCGCATGTTCTTCAAACTTGTCTAAGACCGGTGACACCGCAAGATGAAGAAATAAATATTGAAACTTAATTCCTAACTTAGCTATACCGAGCAATTTAAATCAACGTCTGTGCGGCATTATTTAAAAAAATGCATTTTTTTAATACACGTCTGTAAAACTTTCTTCAATTACGACTAATTATTTTTTTTTAAGCAAGTGGGACAATAAATGGAACCTGGTTGATTCGCTAGTATCCGGAAAACGTTATTATCCGACTTGGAAAACGCCGGCAACATTTATATTATTGTAGCGTTTGAAATAGATCCTTATTTATTGCGATTTCAGTCGCATTTTGGGTGCTTGCGCGAGAATGCACTGTCTAGCGTCTAGACGCCCTTAGTGCATTGCGCATGCCTGGGCTATTTTCATCCAAAGGGGATTTATTGATTTTGGCTTGCACTCTTTGCCCAAAGCGACGCACAGGCGGCTTGAATTATTTAGCGAGAGTTATTTAAGTGCCGATTGAAGGTGTAAGCAATCTAAGTCATCTAAGTACAATCAAGTTACCTTCAAAATAAGGTGATGGCGGTGATTATTAAGACAGTGTCAATTAACTGTCGTGATTTTTACAACAATGTTTTTATTTTACCAATTAATTATTTTTTATGCATTTTCTAGATAAGTCAAGGTACCGTAATTATAAATTCAGAGCTATTAATTATTATTTTACTGAAATAGTCGAGATCAAGATATGACGTCATCGAAGTGACTTATGTCGTTAGCGTGAAGACGCCATTTTGTGACTCAAAAAAATGGCGTTAAGTCATCATAGCGCACAGACGTTTGTATGTACAAAAATCGACTATGTACAGCAAAGACTTATTTTTTATTTTATTTTTTATTGCTATAGATTTTAACAACGTGTCGAATATTTTTATTGGAAACGTTAGGAATTTTATTACAAAAAAAATATTGTTTTATTTATAAGACGCATTTTTAAAGAACTATTAGATGCAGTCAACGTTAAGTTATTATACTTAACCCCAATCAATTAATATGATAGAGTATTCCGAAATACTCTTTGATTTTTTTATTTAATCCGACTTAATTTTATTTTTATCTGAATATGTCTTAAAGAGCTATTGACCTTTAGACTCTGGCAACTTTTTTGAAACTGCAAAGATTATGATTTATATAGTTAAGTTCATAATATGTTCTTTGTGATTGCAAATTAAAAATTATTTGTTTATACAAAAGATATTATTCTTAACTCCACTTACCCTTTAAGGTACAAAGTATCTTCGGTATTAAGCCAAGTATAAGAGTAAGTCTAAATTTAAGAGAGTTGTTAATTATTTTACTGACTTAATCGCGATCAAGACATGACGGCATCGGAGTGACTTAAGTCGTTTGAATGAAGACGCCATCTTGTGACTTAAAGAAAATGGCGTCAAGTCATTATGACGCACAGACGTTTCTAACTACAAAATCGACTACAACAAAGACTTATTTCTAATTATTTAAAAATGGCGGCGATAGATTTCAACAACGTGATGAATATTTTTTATTGGAAACGTAAGAAATTTTGTCATCGAAAATAAAAGATTTTTTTTTTCTAAGACGCATTTTCGCATTTTATGAGTTTTATAAATTAACTTTGACTAACATAATTTTATTTTTGGCTGAATATGTCTTAAGGAGCTATTGACATTCGGACTCTGTCAACTAGTTTAGAAATTGCAGATGTAAAAAATTGTTTAGTTAAATACATATGTACTTTACACAAAATAAATTATTCTTAACCCCACTTGTCAATAAAGATGCAAAGTCTCTTCGGTATTAAGACAAGTATAAGAAGAGGCTTTGCTTTGCCTAGTTCTTTTATCTCAGACGTGTATTTATTTAATAAGTTACGTGAATACAATTCAGTAAGAAACATCTAATTTTTTTCTAGGTTGTTACACTATAATAATATATATTATACATAAAAAGATATATGTTAAGAAAGCAATTCAATGAGGGTTATTTAAATTAAAACATCAGATAGATGGCGTAACTGTGACGTACGGTCTTATCACCCTCCTCATTGGTAAGTTTTCAGAGCAAACTGACATGCTGTCAACAAAGAGCCAATAGTGACAGTGAAAAGACCACGAAACTCCCTCGTGCCATCTGGTGGTTTTTGTATTTTTAAAAACCCTCATTGCTGACTTAGGTGGACTATTTCACTCTGATAAAATACGTTAACATTACTTGGAGAATATTCTAGAGAATATTCTTTTATGACAAAACACATTTGTTCTAGACCTCTTCTCCTTTAAGCACATATACTAACTGTTCAAAGAATCAGAAAGCATTTTCGGAAATACTTTATAAGTAGCTAGCTTGAAAAAATCTTCAAAGACCCAAAAGTAAAGGTTTTGCAGACAAAGACTTTTATCTATACAATGGATTCCAAGATGGCGGAACAAGCCACGCTCGCCGGTCGGCGTTAAACATGGCGTCCCCAGTTATTAATGTAATTGACGCTGCGCAAAATATGCGCAGATAGCAAAATTTCAGAACCCCAACGCGGGGTGCGGCGAGAGGAGGGAATACTGCAATGCGGACTTAGGGCGGGGTCCGGTATCGACCACCGACGCCATTTTCGAGAAATACGAAAATTTTCGAGGAATACCAAGAAGATACTAAAATTACACCTTACTCCTATCGAGAAACGCCAATAGGAACGAAATATACTTTCATACAAAAATAAAAATATCAGATCATACTTTTAAACATTTTATAAGTAGAAAAATATTTTAATACTATAAATAAAAATACATAAATAATAAACATAATTTGAATTTCATATCTTCCTTCCCCGTGTAGATTGTCCAGTGATGTCCATTACTAAAATATTTTTAGCAAATTCATTAGCTTAATCACAATATATTATGTACATTATCTAATATTTATACATTTTTTATGATGAAATGGCAATTTTTTAAAAAATAGCAATAATTTGTATTATACAAATTGGTTTCGAAAGCAATCCGCGTGATAATAAAATCGTAAGTATAAATTGCTAAAAATATTTTTCTAAATTCTATATATAATTTAAAAAATACTAAATCAATATAAAAGAAAACGAAATAAAATAATCATAATTCAAAACTTTAACACTATCACTGCTATAAAAAAAATTAATAGCCAACTAGCCTAAGCTGATTCAAGATGGAGGACGGAAAAAAATTTCCTCGTTGAAATAAGCTTTGACTAATAAGACTATTACTAATCTACTTACATTTAAGCAAGCTAGCTGTTTTCAGAGCACACAGAGTCGTTAGCAGCGGCAATCAGGTATCTTTGAGAGAAGAGTTTGGATCTGCTAACAGCTACCACCCGGGAAGCGTGCAGCAACCGCGGCGATTACTAACGAAGTGACGCCAAACCCACCTGCCCCGGTCCAGTCACCCGGTATTGATCCGCGCATGCAAAACCGCGCATGGGCGACTTTCGCCACTCCCCCCCACCCCGACCCTACCCCGCCCCGCCCAACCCTGCCGCCATTTTGTTGCCACCCTCACCTGTATGGGCCCGGCTTATGCTATTTCCAGAATCTCCTATCACTGCGCCATCCCTAAGTCTTATGAGAACCCCGAAGTATCATCAAACTAATCGATACGACACGTAGAAAAGAGACTCGCGCCTTAATCCCAAAAGCTTCGAGAAAATATTTCTAAGACGCCATTTTAAGCCCGCGCCTACACTAACGCCATCTTTTAACTCATACGGATAATTAGCCGGCGAAGTAAGACATTTTTGTCTAATTGGGCCCTTTGAGCCCCCGCGACCCGGTAGCGCATGCGTCATGCACTAATTGGAGTATTGATTGCCTAGGTCCTCTAGGATATCTAGATTGGTACCTATCTCTGTTGCTAGGTTACCGCGCATGGAACTCGAATGATTGATCGGCCGAAGTGCAGGTACGGAAGCTTACGAAGAAATAAATGGCGGCGTAATTAGCCGCCATCTTGATGACGTCTCACCTTAAGATGATTTAAGACGTCAAGCATTTTTTTATAGAAACTTTAAGAATATTATGTGTCAAATTTGCATATATCGTTAAAGATTACAATGAAGAGCCAGCAATAAGTAAATTAAACAAACATTAAATTTATGAAAACAATTTTTTTTTGTCTAGCACAGATGGCGAATAAAATAAAGGAAGATTTTGGACGACTTTTTCTTTGTCCAAACATACTTTCAATAAAAAAATAATGGTTTTTTAATTTTCACATCACTCACAAATCAGAAAAGCGTTTAATAAGCTCAGCAATGTATATTTTCGCCCAATTAAAATGGCATTTGCTATGTTCGCTTTGTAAATCGAATACTACATTCGCACGCAAGTAAACATTTACAAAAAATATAAGTACAATTAAAAATCTAATTATTTCGCGGAGCTACAGTTCTCAAGGCGTATTAGCTAACGTTGCTATAGCAACGTAGGCCGGCCGTTGAGACGCGAGAGCGACTTAAGAAACACTTGAGTGCGCCTCAACCGAAGTGCTTATTTAAAAATATCGACACACAAATTTGACACAGTGATATTCACCCAATTTAAATTACATTCCGTCTAACTATCCCAAAATTTTCACTACACAATGAAATTTTTATTTCAGAGACAAAGGAATCGCACACAAAGAGACACCGAATAAACTCCCTAAAAAAATGCACAAAAATCACTTCTTAAAAATAAAATGACATGTATCCAGTACCACCTTGGTTTGCAGTCGCGTTGATGTCTTTTGAATACGCTGTACGGCACCTGTTGCCTCAGCCGAGCAACTAACTAAAGTACGTACCTTAAACGCCTCAAGAAACACCAGGACAGGCAGCATCAGCTATGGCTGCGATCCACTTCCTCGATAAAGTCTTTTCCACAATCACTTCAAGTCTTTTTCACTGTTAAGAGTCACAGGGCGGTTCACTCGGGCTGCAAGGTGCAAGGTGCTACCGCAGCGCGCGCCGGCGAGCGAATGAACGGCACAGACGATGCAGCGCTGCCTGCACCCCTCCCGACGTGTCCATTATACGAACGTACACAGACGCCTTGCACAACCCCAAAACAAACCCTTCTCCCGACTCGACATCTCAAGTAAACCACAAAAAAACACCTGTTACCCCTTCCCCGTTTCCTTGCGGTTATCCTCCCGGCAACCGCGCATATCTCCGGCAAGAAACCGGAAAGAAATATGAGCGAACGTCGAACCGGGAAATGAAATTGGCAGGTGATTTATGACTGGTCACATGACCCCCGCCTCCCCTCGGTCTGTGAAAGATGGTTCGATACAGCTCTGTCCGGGCCTAGGTCCTATTTTATGTACTAGATTGCGCGCCACCCCCATCTCCCATGGGAGAACAAAGGATTCGGATGCGAATTTATTTACCCCTTTTTTGAGGTCGTGATGCGAAGACGCGATGCATTCTTAATGGATGTATGAAACAAATTACTTACTCGTTGAGTTTAAAATTTGGATCGCTACCCGCGGCCGTCGCATAAGATGAAGAAATCTTCGAATTGAACTTCGACAAATTTCGTGACAAACGGAATAAGTTTACGTCTCCATTCTCGCCGTACTGTCACAAGTTGTAAAATAACTTTTTCTCCTTGGGCCAAATTTCTTTGCGATCTTCGATTCGGCAATCGAGAATATTTGTATGGTCCTAACAAAGATACGCGGCCGGTAACAGCTTTTAACGGTACCTACTTAAATACTTTTGAGAGTTTTGTCACAAATTTAAACAATATGTCCCGAAAAATTCATAATAACTTAAGGATCCAAAATATGTTATATGTTTACAATAATGTCTATTTGGAGTCTACCTGATTTTACACATGAGTTCACTTTAAAATACTAATATATTTACGGGAATGTTTGTTTATTTGAGCGTGCTAATCTCATAAATTATAAGGCGGATTTAATAAGGCTTGCGTATTATATAGCTAGTTCCTAAAGAAATATTACACGAACAAAATTTTAGGTAATATAGTAAACACCGAGTGTTTAATTATGGACCCATCCAACAGGATATAATGGGTGTTTTCTTCAAGACGCTATCAGCTCTCAAGTTTAACTAACGTCTGCTCCTTTTAAAACTGCTATTTATACGAAAACCCCCACTTATTTCATTATATAACGAGGAAAAGTTCGTAATAGGACAAAATAACAACAAACAAACTGTACGGCACGTTTGCGAAAACACTAGGTACACTTTAAAGTTTCGGAAACGGTCTATAAAAATATTGAGCTATTTCTTAAGGCAACAAGGCGTTGGTTCGCGAAGTGTTACCTAAACATATTTGATTATTTTCCTTTTTTTTTTGACCTTTCCCTCATTATGCGACCGTTCACAGAAATGTTAAAGCTATTTAAGTTTTAAACAATGTCACCTTTGGTTGAATAACAGCTTTTATTTGTTTCTTATTTTCTACTGTTTGTTTATTTTCGGTTTTAATGGCTCAATTGAGTTTGGTAATACCGTCTAAGGCATACCGTCAACGATTACATACTAGCATACAACATTATTATAAAAAAATGGTCGAAGTGAGTCAACTCAATCATTAATCATAGAAGAACTAAATAACTGAATGATATCGCTGTTAATTTAAATAAAATTATAATTGAACCCAAAGAATCATATATTTAAAATTATATTAAGTATACCTTAATAGTGACTGGGTTTAAATTTTCTCAAGTACAAACTCATATGGATGATGAAATAAATAATATGTAAAAAAAATTGTTAACTATAGTTTAGATCGTTTAAATCTTATTTATTTATTTTTAAAAACATACATAGCAATATTTTTATTATTATAAACGTATTTTACCTGGAATATTTATATAAAACAAAAAAAAAATGCTTTAAATAATTAACCATTTGTGTTTTAATTAGTACAAATTTTTGTATACGTATTTATTTTTTCAATCAATGACTAGTGGAGGCAATTATAATTTTGAAATTGACGGCTTAAATTAAAAATAGAAGATTCATTGACCATCTCAGTTTGAAAGATTAACTTCAGATTAGTACCTATGTAATTACCAATGGCTAGATCCTGGATCATGGTCTAATCAGACCCCAACTAAGTGCAAGAAATGCTTTTATGTCATATAAATTGTGTAATGACATTTTAACTAAATAATAGAAGGTTTAAAGTAAAAATTATTTTTTATCATTTAAGGGCATTTAAATAAAAGCTTGTTTTTGAAAAGGTTTTTTGTACTTTTATTTGACACATTTTCAGCAAGCCCTTTGTTACCCATATTGTAGGAATGCGTTAAAAATAATAATTCTATCATCTTGGACTTAGAATAACGTCACACAGCTAACCATGTATTATCATCCTAACTGAATGTGTATATAAACTATTGAACCAATTTGAAAAATTCTAACTATGGTCATTTTCAGCACCATCATCAGATCCTAGTTACCATCTAGGATTACAGTACTCATGAAAACGAATTAAACGAGTCCAAACTCGATGGGGTTACGTCATTTCATTACAGAGTTCCTATGGTTACCTTCCAGCTCCATTATCAGACCCTGGTCACTACTTAGAATTAAAGTACTTATCGAGACGAATTAAACGAACCCATACGATGGATCTGCGTCGTATTATTATAGAGTTCCTTTAGCCACCTTCCAGCTCCATCATCACATCAGCTCAATGTCATCATAAAATTGTCACGTCATTTACACATGCATGCAAAATTTCAGCTCAATCAGTAACCGGGAAGTGAATCAAATTTAACTTGCAAGATTGCAAGATTGCACCTGAACAAACACATACATTTCAAGTTAAATAAAAGCCTGTAATATCATGGGAATTAGCCAACTGGTGCTTTGCCGACACGACTTGTCTTTGATTATTAGCCAATCGATACATGAAAGTTTAAAATACACGGTTTCAAGGAAATCCTACAGGCAGTTAACTAGACGAAATTATTTGTAATACTTTTTTATAGTCCCATGTTGGTCTGGGACTTGAAAAAAAGAATGTACCAACTGCAGTTCTTGCCTAGCATGTCGTAAAAGGCGACTAATAGTATATCGGGTTTTGGGTGGGTGATTGTGTAGGCGACAGGTTAGCCTCTTGTCACTGCTTTTTCACAATTTTCCATCTAACCCAGCCCGGCTTTATTTTTGGCTGAATGTGGTTGAAGGGGCATGCTGCCCCTTTGACTCTGCCTACCCCTTCGGGAATTATGGGCGTGATGTTATGTATGTATGTATGTACTTTTAAATAAGGTAGAATTACTTATGTTATGTCGTTAGGTCAGGTAAAGAGCATCCTTAACCGACGAGCATGTCGTATGAAAAGACTCACGAATGTAGAAGAAGCGAAAGGTGTATGTCAGGATTGTAGCAAATGGAAGGATGTGATCTCTGCCTACCCCCATGGGAAAAAGGCGTGACATTTTGCATGTATGTATTAACTTAGGATATACATGTACATTAATATTATAAAAACAAAATTTGACCGTCTGTTTGCATTGAATAGGCTTCAAAACTATTGGACTAATTTGAAGAATTTTACCAATGGAAAGTTAAATTATCAGCAAGTAACATAGGCTAAATATTTCATCTCCGTATTCCTACGCGAACGGGAGCTCCATGGGTAAAACCGCTGGGTGGAGCTACTAAAAGAACAAAAGCGACTGAAATTCTTAGTCGCCAAATAGACCACCATTTACCTGATCGATGTAATGACAGATATGTCCGTTTTCAGGCTGCATCAATAAGAAACCAGATAGGCGCCGCTATGGCTACGGCGACGATCGATGCGAACCAAGCGGCTTGAAGGGAACCTAAGTTGGATGGGTGACCAATACAGGACAGAATAATAGCGTCAGAAAAGGCTTGGTGCCTCATTGCTGATGCTAACAATTGACCAGGCCCGTTGGTCGAGTAGTCAGAGACCCTGGCCACGAAACCAAGGCAAATGTTTCGTGTGATGAACATGGACATTTGTACCAACTCGAGTTATGGACGTTTATAAACGCATATAAGTACATCTATCCGTTCACCTAGTATCCATTGAACAAGGTTATTTTGGAACTAAGGATGTCTGTCTGGATATTTTATTTAATTTTAATTTTATTACATACTCAGATATCTAATTATATAAGGAATCAAAAGATGAATATGCATATTTAATAGTTACCTAGTCTGTTTGATGTTCTTAGCATTTCAAGACTTCACTGCTTAGGAGCGAAAAAGTTGACTTCAACGTTAACACCGTGATTGCTAATCCTGAGCTACGAAGATGACTTCAACGTCATTGACTTTGCATTGTTATCACATTACATTTAAAATTTCAAAAGACTGCCGTGAAGATTTTTTTCTTTTTTCAAAAATCAATTACCGTTAGAAATAGATTATCAGGTAAGTAAGAAAGAAAGAAAAAAAAAATTGTGTACTTACTTGCATTATAGTTAACATTGTAACATATTTATATTTAAGTACCTTTATATTTGTAATACCACTGTTGATTCTGCTTCTCGTAACACAAGTGCTTAAGCTACTTACCTCGGAGTCAGATCAATGTGTCGAATATTTATATATGGATGTAGTCGGATATTTATATATTTAATCACACTTATATTATAAATGCGAAAGTTTGTAAGTATGTGTGTGTGTATATATGTGTATGTTTGTTACTTCTTTACGCAAAAACTGCTGAACGGATATGAATGAAATTTGGCACAAAGATAGATTATAGCCAGGAATAACATATAGGCTACTTTTTATCCCGTTAATATGCACAGTTTCTATAGGATACAGGAATATTAGTCTACGCGGGTGAAGTCTCGGGAAACAGCTAGTATATAATATATCCTACTAATATTATAAGTTTGTGAGGATGTTTCTTACTCTGTCACGCAAAAACTACTGAATGGATTTTAATAAAATTTTACAATAATATAGCTTATACAACCAAATAACATATGGGCTATGTTTTATCGACGTACTACGCGAGAAAAGCCGCGGGCAGAAGCTATCATACAATATACCATGATCAATAACTCTCCACTGCTACCAAAATAGCCTAGGTCAATGGAGTTAGTTAGCTCGTAGATCTCGGCCAAATTACTTAACGAAATGATGAATCCTCATTCTATCTAAAGAGAATGAATGAGGACAGGACCATCCATGGGGTATCAATATTAAGGACACCTAAATAGCCTCATTAAAGGTCATATTGCCTTAAGTCTGGAGCGGTAAAAATAACTTTATCATAGGATCCTTGGAGGAATCTCCCACTAGAAAAGCCATAAATATTAATATCATTTTTAATTAAATACTACATCCCATACATTGATCTGACTCCGAGGTAAGTAGCTAAAGCACTTGTGTTACGGATATCAGAATCAACAGGGGTTTTACAAATATATACTTACTCAAATATTATATATTAACACCCAGACACAGAACAAACACAAGTATTCATCATACCAATGTTTGTCCTGGGTGGGGATCGAACCCACAACTCTTGGCGCATGGGGCAGGGTTCTACCGAATGAGCAATCGAGCCAGTCATGTATAGGTACCTGAATAGCGTGAACCTACAAGAAGCCAGCATCCATCTATACCTAAAAATATTATAAAGAGGTAAGGTTTGTTGTTTCAACAAGTTAGCCTATTTTTACACAATTTTCAATCCAACCCAGCGCAGTTTTATTGAAATAAAATGAAATAATTTACTTCTACAAGTGGATTCAAAACAAAATCTTTTGCACGTTAAACATTTTCTTAGCCCTAGCACCTCGACGTGAATGGCCTGCTGAGAAGAGGTGCCGCAAGAAACTCAACAGATAGCCTGTTTTAAATGCATTCACGTATACCTACTTATATCTAATTACATGATAAATCGTGCCATATGGCGTTCGGTTCTCTCTGCCTACCCCGCTAGAAAAGTGGCGTGAAGTTTAGTTAATTTAGTTAGTTTTAGTTAGATTACATTATAAATATATTTTTTTGGCTCAATGTGGCTAACTGGGCTTGCTGCCCCTTTCACTCTGCCTACCCCTTCGGGGGGGCTATGGGTGTGATGTTACGTAAGTAAAGTTTGTGAATTTGTAAGGTTGTAGGGGTAGGTAACCTCTGGATCTACTGAACCGATTTTGATAATAATTTTACCAATAGAAAATCTCATTATTTCTCATTATTCGAGTATCATAGACTATATATTAATAGGCTATGTTTTATCCTCATATTCCCAAGGGAACAAGAGCTACTCGGGTGAATCTGCGGGGCGCTGCTAATTTGAAATTTCCCAGGCATTTCCCGGAATCGAAGGCGACCTTATTTATTCAGGGCACGTTGACGTCATAGCGAACTAGTATTCTTATTGGTCGAGAGCTCTGCCTGATATGACACAGAACTTCCCATTGGCTGGAAGCTATGACGCAAATCTGTGAACCTGCGACCTTTAGTCAGGTCGATTGTACTAAGTAATATACAGTTCGTATATTGACTCGTAGCTTGAATGGTTCGAGAGCTGGCACCAATTTTTGGGTAGGCATTTGAGGCAAGCTGAAAGCTTGTCTTATACCTCTCCTATTATACTCAGACGACCATAAATGTGTTATCTGGATCTAATTCATATTCTTTCGTTTTTAAGTTAAAAAGCTGTACTGGTATTAGATTTAAGGCAACCAGATTTGTTAATCTAAGTAAGTAATGTCGTGGATCATACTTTATTACAAATAGGCTAGATGACTAAAAAAATCTGTTTATTCCGTCAGTTAGATTATAAAAAAAAATATTAAACGTATTTATTTTATTTATTTGTCAAACAAACTTTGACGAAGATACAATACATTCAAGATGCGCATGACGTCGCGCTTTCTAAAATTTTTACTAAATAGTGACGTCGCAAGCCCCCACTCCAAAACGTTGATGCTCTTTATCTTTGTGATTTTTTGTTAATTTGATAAAGCGAAAAATATGTGTCTAGTATATTTGTATAGTCTAACTGACGGACTAAATAGAATTATAGTTTTTTAATGCAGTCATCATCCATAGGTATTGTCTTGATGAAGTTAGTGTCTTCATCAAGACTTCAAAAATAATCTTGCTCTAGAACACGACCCCTTTTTGGTTAAATCAGTTAAAATCACATGTAATTCAAATCATAAAAACGAAGCAATTGGCACTTTCATGTACAAACTGTGTTCCTTACCTAGCATGTCGTAAAAGACTGATAATGGTGTACTGGATTTATGATCGAGCATGTCCAAACAAAGTTATCGTCATTATTAGAAGCCCTGCGTAAGGTAGCAAATTGCATTCCAAATAAAGTACGACCTCTAATATATAATTCTATAGTTAAACCACATATCGAATTTTTTATTGAGGTTTGGGGTCGGCAGTCATAACAAACCTCAAATGCCTACAAAGAACGCAAAATAAAATTTATCAAAGTATACTTACATTAAGAAATTAAAAAAAAACTTAAATAATTAATCACGCACAGATTTATAAATACTATACCTGTATACTAATTAAACATATTACCACCAATAATATACAATTACATAAAAAAAAACACGCACAAATTGCGCAATAAAGACTATCTGAACTTGTCAGAATACGAACTTAATCCGAAAGGAAAACGATACTGTTTGAGGGAGTGCAGATATACAATAACTTGCCAAACGACGTCAAGGAATGCAATTCAATAACTGTTTTCAAAGTAAACTTTTAAAATATGTTAGCACATTATAAACCCACTACTATTGTCAATAATGCAAGACAGATAATACATTCATAACATCACGCCCATAATCCCCGAAGGGGCAGGCAGACAAAGGGGCAGCATGCCCCTTCAACCACATTCAGCCAAAAATAAAGCCGGGCTGGGTTATGGAAAATTTTGAAAAAGCAGTGACAAGCGGCTTACTTGTCGCCTACACAATTACACACCCAAAACCCGATTACCATTATTCGCCTTTTACGACATGCTAGGCAAGGACCACAGTTGGCATATTCTTTTTAAGTCAAGGTGAAACAGAAATTAAGCATTTTTTTCGACTACAAATTTTTTATTAACCATTATTACCTTACTTACTCAAAGAGAGCTCCGGAAGGGCCGTAAACGAAATATCAATAATATTGGATCCACCATGGTGTAGGATGGGGCGCAGACAGGGTGGGCCCCTGTCTGACTGACTATTTGTACCTCTATGTGTAGACCAGTAATAATGTACTTACTGGCTGGGGGTGGTAAAACGAGAGCGTGCGGGTTGCGTATCTGGGAGAAATATCGCCGGCGAATAACAAATATTATTCGTAAAAATTTAAATAGCAACAAACAAAGGTATAAAATAGACACGAAGAGTAGTTACTAGTACTACACGAAGAGTAGGTACTAGTTATTTAATTTTCTACAATATAGACAGAGTATATGAAGCATCAATCATAAACCAAATGTTTATCTATAATATAGTGTGTGTCCAATATCAATAATTTGTTCACCATTGGAAAGCTACATTGTCCGGAAGTAACATAGGCTATCTATACTAATATTATAAAGAGGAAATATTTGTATTTTTGTGTCTGTGTATGTTTGTAATGAATAAACTCAAAAACTACTGTGCCGATTTGAAAAGTCTTTCACCATTTGATAGTTACGTTATCCGGAAGTAACATAGGCTATATTTTATCCTCGTATTCCCACAGGAACGGGACCTACGGGGGTAAAACCGCGGGGCGCTGTTAGTGTTTAAGATACTAGTCAATATTCTTTGAAATACTATACTAACGCGCCAGACAACCCTAGCCGAGAGGGGAAATTCAATTCTCGGCAGACAGGAAGCCTTGATGCTTTTAAATTTCAGCCTCTGATGCTGCAGTTTGCGTAGCCATATTGAGGGGTGGTCATGCTATGGGTACGTAGTGTAATTATTGCACTGACCCCCCAGACAGGGGTGCAGTCTGGGGGTATTTTCTATCTGTGTACATTAAAGCGGCTTCCTTATGTTTGTGGACGTAATATTCCAATGGTGAGCCCTCTCATGTCGGGTTGAGATTAAGAAAATGTATTAATTGCGTTTCTTGACTTGGATGTCGTTAACACTAATGGTGTTTTGGGTATTGGGAAAGCAGCGAGAAAGCCATATAATTTTTTTTAAATTTTCCATCTATCATTTAATTTTGATTGTAGGTTACAAGTTAAAATGTTTACTAATATAAAATATTATTAATGCAACAATAACTTTATCTTCCACGTTATCTTATTAACTTGATTGATTGTGGTGCAATATTTTAACGGCAAAAGTTTATTTTGAAAAATTGACACTTGTAACGCACGATAATGTCTCTATGGCAGCCTGTCTCAGTGGTCAAAATGTGGAGAAAAGCTTAAATGTATATGAATACGTGAAGCAAAAACATCGTACCCCTTTTTCTGTGAATTAAGCGGACGGAAGGGTATGAGATTTGGCACAGTTAAAGTTTATATCGATGAGAGAGAAGTGCAGAAATCTAATATTTCAATAAATAATAAAAAAAACCTAAAACTAATAATGGTAGAATTTCAACCAGCGGGCAATCACTGGTATAATTTAATTGGGTACTAAGGCCTTAACTTCAACGACGTCATTGCAAAATTACAGAAATGCTTAAATATAACAGAGTTGCAAGCAACTTTGCATAATGAACTTTCATCGCCATAACGTCAGAAGTAAAGGTCAAACAATTTCTATACTAATTATAGAAACTGTTTGACCTTATTAAAATGTACTTATTAATAATATAGGTTAATTCTCACACTACAAACGTCTTGAAGTGGAGAAATCATGGACGACATTCACAAAACTGCACAATTGCTTTTCTGATACTTGTATTTGTAGGAAATATATTAAATAAATAAGTATATGTAGCTATTTGTATACACAGTATTTACTTTATTCATACAATGCTTGGTAGAAAACGAACACAATTTATTTAGCATTTTCCATTAAACCTATTTTAATTAATTTTTGGCCGAAAGCTAGCTTGTTGCTCCATGAACTCCATATACTCCTTTGGGAATGCTGTTATGGTATATCAATTTTGTTGGGAATATTGGTTTGATTTACACGCTCAAATTATTATTTGATTGCTTATTGCTCCTATGAATATGAAATGTGTGACAACTATTTGCCAAAATCGTATCGCCTTTTTTTTGGGAATGGCCATATGATTAACTGAACTAATTACTGGTTTGTCAATCAAAAAATCTGCCATCACAATATTATTACGCAATTGATTTTCTGTAAGCAATTTAAGGTTATATTAATTTACATTTCTCTCTATTACGACATTATCTTGATTTCTCATTCAAAATACTAAACATCTTCTCAGCGGGAAGTACTTGATTAATAAGTAAACAATACACTTAATAATCCTAAGTGTCGGCACCCGTCAGTTCTAAACAAAAGCGCCACTCTACCACCCACCGAACGCGTCCAGACGCATCGCCCTTCAACGATCACAGCCCCAGTGTTGTACCGTCTCGAGTGTCTATATCTCGACACTTGTGTCAAAAAACGGCCCGTCACCCGTGTCAGACACGGCGACTCCGTCACGACAACGCCACATTACGCAAGCCATCGTCCACCGTAACCCTGAACTCTGAACCGCTAAGTGTCAAAACAAGTCTCTGACACACCCACATACACAAACAGCTCCCCTTTCCCGAGGGTAGCCCCAGAAACCTTGACCTTGATGAAGCAATCCATTTTTCATCCCCGCTGGAAACGTGCCGAGGCGGGTTGTGAACCGACTCCGCGCCATTCATGCCAGCAACCCCTTAACAAATTCATTGCGTTTCCACAACGCGAGGGAATCGCTTTCATTCATACAAATGAATATGTATGTTTATTGATGATCGTGACGTAATGACACGAATACGAAGCGTCTGCGAGAATTGCGTCTTAAATCACTTTCTATCTCTATCTCTCTTAAGATCTCTTTCTCTCTTAACATATTAATATGACAGGGGGACTGATTTAATGCGTCGACAAAGGCTGAACAGATTTACAACGTAATAATTACAAAAACTGATCGTGGAAAATGTGTTGTTGCACACAATTGCCGCAATCACCTGCAATTTTGCTAAGGGGCGTAATAGAGACCACTGAATTGAATATACTTTTTTGTATGAAACAAGTATAACATTATGTGCGTTTCGCACTCATCTGACTTATGACTGTTTTTGTATAAATGACAAATAATATAATATTATCAATGAATGAATATAATATATTATTCTAAAAATATATTTTTTTTTTTTTTTTTATAAATATTCGACATCATCACATACATTGATCTGACTCCGAGGTAAGTAGCTTAAACACTTGTGTTACGGATATCAGAATCAACAGAGGTATTACAAATATATACTTAAATATTGGATATAAACACCCAGACACAGAACAAACACAAGTATTCATCATATGAATGTTTGTCCTGGGTGGGGATCGAACCCACAACTCTTGGCGCATGGGGCAGGGTCACTACCGAATGCGCCATCGAGCCAGTCAATTACACCTCTTTCAACGAATAAGCAGAATGGAAAATCATTTTGTATAAACGCATGACGTTTCTTTAACAAGTTTTACCGCAATATTTCCACTCTATAAAATAATCATAATCATATTGTGTGCGCTGGCGCTTCTATTATGCCTTTTAGCAAGCAATTCCTTTAAATAATGAAATTACGAACCCTATTAACTATGTTTCAAGTAACTAGATTTTGTTTGAGCAAACACAGGGTACAGGGTATAGGGTAGGTACAGAACCTATTTTAATAGAATATGGCTTGACAATGTAACTTTTTATAAACTTTTAACAACAAAAATTTAACCGCCAAAAAAATTATAAGCGAAAACCTTAATAACTAAATATACTTAAGTAATTTTAAGTCGGCGCCAATTAAGCAGATTAATTAATTAAGAAAAGGTGACTTAGTCACAGATTAAATATTGTTACTACGTAATCTTAGTGATCTTTGTTCATTGATTGTTTGGCGCCGACTCAAAATTACTTAGGTATAGGTACTTACATTAGTTTAATAACCAGAGGCGTAGCTACCGCCGTATCTGCCGTATCAATTATACGGGGCCCCCGGACTACGGGGGCCCCCGAAGTGCGTAGGCAAAAATTAATCAAAACTTCAAAATTAATAAATCCGTTTGCAAATAATGCAAGAAGAGTGTATATTTAATTTGAATTTGAATTGTTTGTTTAACATTTAAAAAAAGTGACAGATAATTATGATACATACATACATAACATCACGCCCATAATCCCCGAAGGGGTAGGCGGAGTCAAAGGGGCAGGAAGCCCCGTCAACCACATTCAGCCAAAAATAAAACCGAGCCGGGGTATAATTATGATGAATTAATATTTCTATTAATTTTATGCAATCATTTTTTTTTGTGAGATATCTTTACCCTTCATAGGGGCCCCCAAAATGTTTTTATACGGGGCCCCGCCAGGGCAGGCTACGCCACTGTTAATAACTTAGGTATTAATGTTAAATAAAAAAAAGATCTATAAATATATGCTTGTATTCCATTTTTGAATCTTATTTTTTTTTTCAATCTATGACTTTTCTTTTTTTGGTCAGGTATTTTTCATACTTAAGATAAGTATTAATTACAGTATTATTAAGCGAAAAATCCTTTTTGTCAGATAGATAAACCAGGTCATCATAATACTAAACTACTCCATGATACAAAAGACTGACAATAAACGTTCTAAAACTAAACCCTTAACCGAAAACTGCTTTAACCATCGCCAAAACATTTTCAAATTCGTTACTAAACTACCCCATGCCAATAATAAAATGCACAAATACAATACAACCCTCGCATCAAAACAACCCTTACGCGCCACCCCATATGCCCCCAGGTATATAGGCACCGCTATAAGTACTAGGTGGCTAGACGCCATGGCGATGGTCCCCTCGGGTCAGTCGCAACTCAATCATAGAGCTTAATAACGGGGGTGCATAGCCACCCTGGGACTTGTACCACTGGGCTACTTACAGCTTTCAATGCAATCATCATCGACTTTCGACTGGCTCGATGGCGCATTGGGTAATGACCCTGTCCCATGCGCCAAGTATTGTGGCTTCGATCCCCACCCAGGACAAACATTCGTGCGATGAATACTTGTGTTTGTTATGTGTGTTAATATTCAATATTTAAGTATGTATTTGTAACACCACTATTGATTCTGATATTCGTAACAGAAGTGCTTATGCTACTTACCTCGGAGTCAGATCAATGTATGTGATGTAGTCTGATATTTATGTATTTATCTAGCTCCATCCCGCGCTTGGGCAGGTCAGTCTAAGGGCAGTGCCGATCTAACTCAGTCCGGATTTATTTTTGGCTGAATGTAGTTAAAGGGGCTTGCCGTGACACAAAAAAAGAATAACAATAATGCAAATCGTTACCTAAATGTTTTGGCACTTTTTGAAGAATCTATATCTATCTCTATCTATATATATATATATATATACACAACCACAGCTCCAATATATATATATATATATATATATATATATATATATATATATATATATATATATATATATATATATCTGATATTGGAGCTGTGGTTGTGTAGGCACTACTTACTATTGTTACACAATGTTCTTTCTTATTTAGCTAAATTCTGATTTGCGATATAAATGTGGTTAAAATAATTTATTGTTCTTTTGACTTTGTATACGCTTTGGGGACGCACCAATTTCCAAACTAATAAAATATTGAAATGAAATGAAATTATATTTATTTATAATAGTTGACTGGCTCGATGGCGCATTCGGTAGTGACCCTGCCCCATGCGCCAAGAGTTGTGGGTTCGATTCCTACCCAGGATAAACATTTGTATGATGAATACTTGTATTTGTTCTGTGTCTGGGTGTTAATATCCAATATTTAAGTATATTTGTAATACCACTGTTGTTTCTGATATCCGTAGCACAAGTGCTTAAGCTACTTACTTCGGAGTCAGATCAATGTATGTGATGTAGTCGGATATTTATTTATTTTATTTATTTGTGTAAGCTTAAAAAGCACTCGTAAATCGTCAGCTCAAATGAATATTTACCACCGGAATCGAAAAGTAGATTCTACCGAGAAGATTATAAAGATTTTACAAATGCAAATTAGACGAAAGGATGATGATGGCTCGATAGTAAAATCTAACGTGATTATGCACAGCCCAGTCCGCTTTTTTGTAATATATGCGCGTGCGAGTTGACAAAAAAAAATAAGGTAAACCGTTTAGTAACGTTGGGCCAGCACGATTTCGGCTGTGCTAGATCGAGCGACATGTGCTCGTTCCATGCCGCTGAATTGCAATCCTTACTAAGGATCTCAATGGATCTATCATTCAGCTGGGTCCAGCATAAGCTGGACCCAGCTGAATGCTCTTTAGCTCTTTGTGAAACCCGCTTTAGCTCTTTGTGAAAAAAAAGCGAATGCAGCTTGATTGCAATCCACAGTACCACAGTTCCATTTCGTGAGTTGACGAACGAGTCCTAGACTTTGTAGTCCCGGTGAGGAAAGGCCCGCTTAGCTATACTACAATGCATATCCGAGACGAGACCGCCCCGGGGCCGAGTGAGGCTGACAGCGCGCCGGGGAAATATTTGCCGTGGAAAACATAGTCTTGGAGCTGCAGGCCACATTGTGAAGTCATTTCGATTATAAGTACTGGAAAATGATGAAAGTAGGTATATGACGTCGGAGTCCAAGTCAAAGTCAAAGTCAAACATAAAGACACAGTCTTAACCAAAGCTAAAGTCAAATTATATTTTAATCAATTAGTATTTGACCGGTAAACTTTTGGACACAAAATAAATTAAGAAGGGTCAAATGGAAAATGGATAAAAAGTAGTCGAAAGTGGCCTGCTCGCGCTCACATTCACATACTTATTCAAACCCAAATAGACAACTAGCCGATTTTTGTGATATGCTAGGCCAAATCATTCATCATTTTCCTAGCGTTATGTCCCGTGCTTAGACGGGGTCCGCTTAGACCATGATCCAGGATTTAGCGAGTCTGGTAATTACATTGAAGCGACTGCCGATCTGACCTTCGTAACCCTAAGATAGGGGAACCAGACAATTTTTGGATCATGGTTACAAATTCAAAGTTGTTTGAATTTGCAGGTTTCATCACGATGTTTTCCCTCACCGTCGAGCTAGTGGTATAAATATGTACATGGATTTTTTAAAATCTAGAGGTACATGCCCGGGTTTGAACCCGCACTCCTCGGTTAAGAGGCGCGTGTCCTTACCATTGAGCTACCACCGCTCCATATGCTAGGCCAAATATATAAATAAAAATAATAAATATCAGACAACATCACAACATTTATCTGACTCCGAGCTAAGTAACTTAAGCTTGTGTTACGGATATCAGAATCAACAGTGGTATTGTTACAAATATATACTTACATTTATTTTTACTAATCACACGAACGTTTGGGTGGGGATCGAACCCACAACTCTTGATGCATAGGGTAGGGTCACCACTAATATTTATTCGGTGTATCGCTCACAGTCTGCGTTTGGAATGATGTAAGAACGAGAGTCGGTTTGAAAGACAGCGTCGAAAGAATGGATGACGAAAGATTGACTAAACAGATATACAATGCGAAAGTGGAAGCATGTAGCAGCCGCGGAAGGCCCAGGCTCACCTACCAGGACCAGATTGGTCGTGTATTAACAGAAGGTGGTGTTATTAGTCATAAAAACCGTAGAGGTGTGTAAGGATCGTGCCATATGGCGTTCGGTTCTCTCTGCCTACCCCGCTAGGGAAGTGGCGTGAAGTTTAGTTTAGTTTAGTTTAGAAATATAAATAAATAACAAACTACCTAACATACATTGATTTAACTCTAAGGTAGCTTAAGCACTTGTGTTACAGATATCAAAATCAACATATAAATGGAATAAATATGTTTAAGATGCTCTTGAGAATACTTTGCAGTAAGTACTACACAAAATTGTATCATTATGTCTAATAAATATATCGTATAAATGAGCGCACTTGACATGGCGAGTCTGCAAGAAGCTGTAAAGAAACATCTGTTACATGAACTTCTGTGGCGCCAACGACCCTTTTGGTCAGATCAGGTTTTACTTGCCTCGAAGGACGTTTCTATACAAATTGTGAGAACCCTTTCTTAGCCCTTTCAAAATAAACCTGTGCGAATGTGATTACATTTTCAATGCAACAGCGACAGCGTTTAAATGTGTTGGGCGGCAACAGATCCAGTTTGCGAAGATTATTTTAGGAAACTGCATCAATTGAACGTGCGAATGTAAGACGGGTCCAGACGAGTATAACGTAATGTAACACGAATTTTGTGTCAGGACGGAACTACGAGCATTACATGTAACGCTCGCGCCGGCGCTTGCGCTGATCCATCGGCTGTCGGGTTTTTGCGCGAACACAAAGGCGCTCGCAGTGCTTGACAGCTATTGAACAAGATTCGCGTATATAATTCACGTTGAATTCGTCGTCACAAAATTTCACGTAATGTTGCATTACACGTTGCACTAGTATGGACCCGCCCTTTGGGTGCGCAAGCGCATCCGTGGGAGCGAATCGCTACGCGACTATTATGTACTGTCTTTCTTTCAAATCTTTTGTCTCGTACAGTCTGGGTCTTTTGACCCGTATGTGAGAAAAGATTACATTTTTATTCATTAAAGGAATCTGGTAAGATTAAGAGGCCCTTTAGAGTTCGTGACACTTTCCATGGTTGTCTGAATGTGTCATTATCAACTACAAAGCTTTAAAGCATTCAACAAGATACTGGGTATTTGACACTTTATCTTTTTAGTTTTATTATCCTACTAACTGTTTGTTACTTACTTACTACGCTGGTTCATCGACCCGAAGTGGGTCTTGGCCTTTGACATCAAAGAACGCCATTCCAGTCTGTTTCGTGCCATTTGCCCAGTCGGGTTTGTTAGTTTTACTTGTTGTTAAAATATTCCAAATGCCTTGTTTAATCTAAGACTTAAAAATAATGTGACAATGTGTAGTATATCGGGTTGGGTATGTGATTGTGCAGGCGACAAGCTAGCCACTTGTCACTACTTTTTCATAATTTTCCATCTAACCCAGCCCCGTTTAATTTAGCTAAAAGTGGTTAAAGGGGCTAGCTGCCCCTTTGACTATGCCTACCCCTTTACGAGTGAATCATGAGTTTCAAATTCGAGTGATATCATAAGTTATATAACAGATAATTTAACGTGTATCTGGTGACATCTTTTATTGGGATATTGTATAATATCGGTATAATTTTAGTCTCGTAGCAAATTCAAAATTAGACATGAAGTCATAAAAGGATTATGCGTGATGGTAATCTATAAATAAATATACTTATTCTTAATTTTACGGTCTATCTCTACTTTGCAGTTCGTTGTTCTACGTTCTATGTAGGCGAGCTGGCTAGCTCACCTACATTTAGCGCGCGAGTTGATTGCAGAGCTTAGGAATGCGATAGTGTTGCGGCACTATTACGGACAGAATGATGGTGAAGGCGCGCGAGGCGCGGCGTGCGGGCGGCGGGGGGAGGTGCACCTGCTCTTCACCTCAGACCCCGACTGCTTTCAACTCGCGCGCAAACAGTACATAGAACGTAGAACAAAAAATATTAGAAAATAGTAAAAAAGTAGTAACAGCCGGCTGGTTGTCACTACTTTTTTACTATTTTCCATCATCAATTCAGTTTATTATTGGTTGAAAATTATTTCCAGAGCGTATCGCTCCTTGGGTGGCTTAACCCGTCAAGGATTTAAAGCGTGATATTTAATACGAGTATGTCTATATTTGCAAATTACGCTTTTGTATAGTATTCCTTTGGTTTAACTACCTATCATTATATTTTTTATTTTCGTTTATTTCGCACCACAAACAAGCAAGTAGTTACTAAAATTATCTAGGTACTAACTAATTACATTCAAATTTAAATTAAACTATACAGATATTACCTATCATGTTACAAAGACCACAGTCGACTTAAAGTAATTTTCCTTTTTCACCAACAAAAGTAATCTAACTAGGCATTACAGCCACGAGCCTTTAGCCCCAAGTCTAGAGCGCCACGTGCAGATGCAATTTTAATTAAAGCTGGCTCCGATGGCTGGCCTTTTTATTAGGGTTCCATTAGGATTTGCGCAGACACATCAAAGGGATAAGGCGATACAGTCTGACGTCCACAGCAGATGTCCATAGCTGGGGCACACGTTATTATGCTAGCCACCCTATATTTTGACCGTAACATTTGCTATTTACTACGGACAGTACGAGTATATATAAGTACGTAGAGTAATGAGATGCAGTAAATTTGCAAAGGGGTGCAGTTGGATCAATATGTTTATGCGTTGGTGCACTTTTTTGTCTTTAAATGCAAAATATATTTGTGAAATTTATATACCACTAAAGATGATGAGCAAGCCATCCTGATGATTATCACTACAGTCATATTCTTGGACATTTCCTTTACTACAGGTATCACAAAGGTATTGAAAGTGCTTTCCGTGGTACCATATCATTATTTTTTAATGAGCCCTATTATATCACCTCGTCAATCGGTATCGCAATAAGAATTAAGAACCTACTTTCACATGAGCGTAAAAGCTAGTTATATTAAGATGATGGCTGCAAAAAGGTTAAAGGAAGACTTCCTTTAATAACCCACGCAATATTTATTCTAAAAGCAGGTTGTGCCTGAGGATGTTAGAAGCATCCTGCGACTAATTACGGACTTCGGTGAAACAGGCGGAAGTTCTGTGATGAAGGTATACACCTCACAACCAGGGCCGGATCTACCATATTGCTTTTTGGGCTCTAGCCCAGAGCCCCGTGGATTCAAGGGGCCCCCAGCTAAGTCAAGTCAAAGTCAAAAATAGACGATAATGCGAAAAATTCCATAATTAAATAAAATTAAACAGATCATACGGTTTGCAGCCCTGCGAATCCTGTGATTAACCAAACCTACTCAATTCATTTACCTATATCCTACGTCTTATACTTAAAGTAATTAGGAGACCCACCTAATTACTCAAAATATAGTAGTATAATCAAAATATAGTAGACTAAACTCACGGTCTGGCCTTGCTCACAAACGACACAACAAAAGTATGTTGCTTAGGTATATCTTATTTTGAAAAATATGTTCCAACATTAAATGTCTCTTTTATAGTCTGATTTTGTTAATAATATAACAAAACGATAATTCTATATTATGTAGAAATAAAAAATAATATGTCCCACGTTGGTTTGGGACTAAAAAAGAATGTGCCAACTGTGTTCCTTGCCTAGCATGTCGTAAAAGGCGAATAGTATATAGTTTTGGGTAGGTATGTAGGTGACGAACTAGTCACGTGTCACTACTTACCTTTTAAATTTTCCATCTAACCCAGCTCAGTTTTATTTTCAGCTAAATGAGGTTGAAGGGGTTTGCTGTCCCTTTGATTCCGCCTACCCCTTCTTGATTCGGGCGTGATGTTATGTATGTATGTATGTAAAAATGGGCTCCTTCACTGGATATTACACACTTGAAAGCTCAAATGGTCTGTATAAGTGAATAAAAGCTAATTGAATAAGCCACTATATGCAATCAATTTATCATAACTTGAATAAAACAACCGGTAAGTCATTCAAGCCGGCATCAGAATCTGCGTTTGGAAGAGACCAGTAAGATTTTGTATATGTTTTTTTTGTCAGAAATGCTGAAAGACTGACTAACTACGTAACAACCTCACTCACTTAGTCACGTTGTGCTCAACTAGATTGTTACGTATTATTGAAGCCACATGAGCCATTTTTACCGACGAAAGTTTTATGTACGACCGACCACGCATTACTTTTTACAGAGTAGCCCGATTTTGGTAATTATTTTTAGGGTTCCGTACCTAAAGGGTAAAATAGGACCCTATTACTAAAACTCTGCTATCCGTCTGTCTATCTGTCCGTCTGTCACTAGGCTGTATCTCATGAACCATCATAGTTAGACAGTTGAAATTTTCCACAGATGATGTAGGTATATTTCTCTTGCCGCAATAACAACAAATACTAAAAACAGAAAAAAATAAATAAAGTGGGCTCCCATACAATAAATGCTATTTTTTGCCGTTTTTATAGATAATGGCACGGAACCCTTCGTGCGCGAGTCCGACTCGCACTTTGCCGTTTTTTTTTATTCAACGATAAACTTGTTACTCTCAAAATATTTTCTTTGTATGTTAGTAAGTTCAGGACTTGAGGAATGATAACTAACAAACTATCTAAACTTCACTAGCGGAGGAGGCAGAGAGATCAGAACGCCATATGGCACGATCCTTACACACACACCTCACTCGCCTCTTTAACATTCATGATTCTTTTCATACAAGCTCTACGGTTTTTATAACTCCTAACATCACCTTCTATTAATACACGACCATTCTGGTCGTGGTAGGTGAGCCTAGGCCTTCCGCGGCTCCTACATCCTTCCACTTTTGCATTGTATATCTGTTTAGTCAATCTTTCGTCATCCATTCTTTCCACATGTCCAAACCACCGGAGCATGCCTCTTCTTACCTTGACTCCGACGGTGTCTTATAGCGAAGAATGATAAATAAATATTAAACTCTCGCCCTTCTGGTAGTCCAGATTGCATACATCCCTGTGTAGTACGTCATCGTGCCAGACGAAACACCATGATTCCTGATATTGGAACCGATTAGGGTTACCAAAACTGCCTTCCGATAAAACACCGCAAGTTTAGCACTTCAGATTTCATCGTTAACATGATCCAAAATACCTGCAGTGCTAAGTGTCACTAAGACTAGCTAGATTTAGTGCAACAACTAAAAATTAAAAAAAAAATTTAGGTATCTCTTATATACATTTACATATATTATCCTTAATAAAACACATCTCGAAAATGTACCTCTTGTTCTAACTTTTAAAAAATCCTGATATTTTTTAAAAATCTTAAAATACCTTCTTCCTAAGATGAGCCTGTTCAACCTTCAAATATTGATACATCTAGGGTCCTCCCTACAGTTACAGTTTTCAAAGGATGAAGGAAGCTGACGAAGAACAAGTTATTTCAACCCTACTTCAGACAGCCCCCCCCCTGCAACATAGCTAGCTTGCAGTGCCATCCCCGTCATATCGATCAGCGAGCCAGAGGAGCGCAGAGAGGGCCATAAATACATTAATGCATAGCGCTAGGTTGTTGAATGCAGTCTGCCGGACAAACGGAGACCTTTGTAATTAAATTCCAGTTGAGAAGGAGCGGAGAGGGGGGGCGGGGACTCTGTGGAGGTTAATTGAATTGGAATCCAAATATTTTATAGCCACTCATTGTAGATGGTAACTTTGTTTTTTAACACGTTCCACTTATTTGACTGGCTCGATGGCGCATTCTGTAGTGACCCTGCCCCAAGCGCCAAGAGCTCAAAAAAGATCTATTGAATTGAATTGAAGTTATATAATTAAAATTATATAACATTAAGTAAATAAAAATAATGTATTTTTTTTTATTTTTTAAATTTACAATATAACATGTCCATGAGCTTCGAAAAAAAAATGTTTGAATTAATATACAACATACATACATAACATTACGCCCATAAACCCCGAAGGGGTAGGCAGAGTCAAAGAGGCAGCAAGCCCCTTTAACCACATTCAGCCAAAAATAAAACTAGGCTGGTTCAGATAGGAAATTTTAAAAAATAGTGACAAGTGGCAAGCTTGTCACCTACACAATCATATACTCCAAACCCCTCTTTTACGACGTGCTAGGCAAGAAACACAGTTGGCACATTCCTTTTTTTAGTCCCAGACCAACATGGGACTAAGGATGGACTAAGGTATATCTATAATATATAAATTGTATATATGCATTATATTAAGCGTTTGTCAATAGAAAAAAGTTGGAAGAAACAAGTCAAAATATCTCAAATTATTAAGTAACTATATAACGTCGACTCAGACGCGATTAAGACAAACTTAATATTTTTCATCAACACTTCTTATCCTACATATTTCTGAGAAATCATTGAGTATTTTACTTGGAACAATGTCCTCTAAGTCCTTATTGACATTGAACTGACGTCATCCCATATCAAACTACTTACATTTTAAATTTATTTTAGATAACTTAAAGCTCGTCTGGTACCTACTAATTTATTCATTTTTAGCATGCAAATATTTCATTTACACCTCAGATATTATAAAATGATTCTACTTATACCAAATCTTAAAACAACCAAATATTTACTCTTTCCTTGGTTTCCAAGGAATCCTACTAAATTATATGCGCCAAAGATTGTACGGATGGATGGATAGATGTTTGTAGCTCTTTCACGCAAAAGCCTGAATGGATTTTAATGCAAATTATGAATAATTTAGCTAATGAACCCGAATATCATATAGGCTATGTATTATCAATGTACTACGCGAGCGAAGCCGCGGGCAGGAGCTAGTCATAAATAATTTCAATATATGTTTCAAGTACATTTTGAGCACAACTTCAAAACGCATGAAACTACTACTTACTTTACTCCTTACATACAGATCCAACACTTGGATAAAATAATTTCATGCAAATAACACGATCTACAGTCAAACCGAAATTGTGCAACAAATCTAGTGAAATATCTAGACTTCCTAGGTCCCTTCATGCGGGATCTTATAAGGGTAGACGTTCAATCAAAAAACGACTTTTACTACTATCATAGAGAGTCGATTTTCAAATATGCATCCAATGCAACCAGGCCTCTTCGGGGATGGAACCGATGGCTAAATTCGCGCGGTAGTACTTGGGAGGCGTAGCTCAATGGTTTGAGCTTCTGTACTTGTACAGAGACACGGGTTACCCGACGCCTCTATAAACAATTAAAACCTATAAAACCTTTTTGTTTTTTTTTATCAAAGTCAAACACTTTTATATCGTCAATTCACGAAGAAAGTCAACTGATAATATGATTTTACCATTTTTTTAAATTCGAAAATAACGCTCGATTACCACAACCACCATCTTTAAAACGCTTTTGCTCTCAATTGTAGTCCCATTTTTTCAAGTCAGATGAAAAATAGCTATCTATTAAATTACAATACGGATAATTTTAAAATGTCAACTCCAGTTTTATATCTAACATACCAAATGACGTGTACAAATTGGCGACTCTATGAATAATTATTATCTAAGCCTTGAAAATCAGGCCCTAAAATTAGAAAAACGGCGGTGCCCTTTTAATGTTATTTATATATATTTATAATGACAAATTCTTACTTAATACAAAGTATACACCTAACTTAGTAGTAAAACAATATATTTTTAAATTATTTGTCTATGTGTCTGATTGCTCCAACAAATCTCAGAAAGGGCTGGGTCTAATTTTACGGGACTTTCGCTGACTTGCTGGTATTAAAAGGAGTATTAATAGAGTTACTAGTCTAACTGATATTAATGAATACTGAATAGTAAACTGGAAAAGTAAATATAAGGTATTTTTTAGTATATGCTAAACCTCCTTAGCTCATTATTCTAAGTAACCTATTTAAAGGATTTTAGAAATTAGCAAAATATTTTTTTAACTATTCATACAAAATAGCCAATCAGCTGATCAACTCTTTAAATTAATTTCTTAAAATAATGAGTGAAATAAGTAAGTAAGCCATTTCGCATAAACTAAACATAACCTTGTACCTATATCCTGCGCAAAAAAACATATTTTATTAAATTCCACATGAACATAGTCGCTAGTACAGTAATAGATCAAAGAGATGAGAAACTACTAGACATAAAATATCAGTACATTGAACTTAGGCATTGAACTTGGGAGAACGTTGTCTGGGTGACTATTAGTATCGACTTATAAGGCCTTTTAACGTACTGTTGTCACCTAGACAACCGTCTTTCATCTCCCGCGAGATGTATTGTGTTTTAATCATAGATTTAGGTCAAAAAATTCTAAATCTATGGTTCTAACAAGCGTTTTTCAACCATTAACAGTCACTGAAAGATTTATCGTGGTATGAGAAAAGCTGTTAATTATCAGCTGACGAAAGCAGAGTCTTGTCTGGTGTGTCTGAAATACATTATAAATGAAAAAAAAAACATAAATATTAACACGCCTATTTCCCATAGGGGCAGTGGCAGCGCAATAACTAATTTAATGTGGGCAAGGTATATTTTGCGAGGCTCATAATTATCTCCAAGTTCCTGTAATCTCATCCTATATCAAAAACACCTAACAGTGGAAAATCATAAGTGGGCGCGCCCACTTATGTATTACGTTTGGATTTTTCATACCTTTTCTAATCTATTTTCGTGAGGCGCGAGGGCCTTTGCACCGCGAGGCCGTGGGCGCTGGCCCACACCGTCTTACGCCGCCTCTGCATAGGGGCAGACAGAAATCTCATTCTTCCAGTTTATTTTTATACTTAATCGGTAGACTGAAAAATTGCGGAGCAGTGGAAGAAAATTGTTTAGACAAAATTTATCATTGTTAATTTAACACTAGCTTTCGCGCGGCTTCGATACTTACTTTTTTATAACAAATATTAGGTACCGGTAACCGGTGGTAATGTTTTCTTTTCTGTTTAAATTAAATATATAGAAGTGCTTTTTTTAAGCCTATATTAATAAAGAAATTATGAATTTTTTTTTAAATAAAATATCCGCGCGGTTAAAATAGAATAAAACAGAAAATTATGTACTAAGTATATTTTTTTAACATTAAAATCTTATTAAATTATGTACTAAGCATATTTTTTAAGATTAGAATCTTAAAAAAAATTTGCTTAGTACATAATTTTCTGTTCTATTCTATTTTAATCGCGCGGATATTTAATTAAAAAAAAAAATTCAAAATCTCTTTATTAATATAGGCTTTAAAAAAGCACTTCTATATATTCAATTTAAACAGATAAGAAGACATTACCACCGGTTCGGAAGGTAGACTGTATCGAGAAGAAACCGGAAAGAACTCGATAGTTACCTACTTACTCTTTAAAATGCCAAATTTTCAATTTCGTAATTAATAATCTACACTTACTAGGTAACAACACTGCAGGGGAACACTTCGTTATGAAGTTAACATATATGCTTGCCATTGTTTGTTATGTGAAGGTTGCTAGTAGACTTTCTGAAAGTTTAATAAATATTTTAATACTAAGACCAATAAAATTACCCCTCTTCTGGAGTCTATGGTTTGGAACAGCAAGTTTGTGTTTATTTCTAGTATTAAAACTATTAGCGATTGACTTTTTAGGAAATTGGTCAATGTTTTGTATATAATATAATACAATCTAAAATAAATTGCGATGTTGTTAAAATGTTTTATTTTTTTAATCTCTAAGAGAGTCACATGATCTAAGGCCTTATATGGCTCTAACGCCGATTTAAATAGTTTTTTAGTATGCGTGTAATTAGGTCGTAAAATATTTTTCACCCCGATCTCCTTACCACTCACTCATGGGAAATCTTCTGCAAAAAAACTGAGACGATGGCAGTACGGAGTACGAAGTTGGTTGATACCCTTATAAAAATAAGAGAAACTAGGTTTATTAAACCCGCATCGGGTTTGGTAAAACCTAGTTATATTTGCATTAAACCGTCGCGTCGTTAGTTATTACCACTTTTGTGAATATGTAATAAATGAAGTACCTATACAATAACGCAATTTAAGTGAGTACATTGTCTATATTACTTACATTATATATATTATTTATCCATATACCTGTTTGTAGATCTTATAAATACTATTATCAGTTACCTAATAAACAGAACATTCACTTATCACTAATTTTCCATCTAAGCCTATTGTCCCATTTTGGTCTGGGACTTAAAAGATTGTGCCAACTGTGTTTCTTGCCTAGCATGTCGTAAAAGGCGATTAATGGTATATGGGGTTAAGGGTATGTGATTACGTCGGCGACCAGCTAGCCACTTATCACTACTATTTCACAATTTTCCATCTAACCGTCCCCAGTTTTGTTTTTGGCTGAATGTGGTTAAAGATAAAGGGGCCTGCTGCCCCTTTGACTCTGCCTACCCCTTCTGGGTTTATGGGCGTGATATTATGTTGTTTTGTTTTGTTCAGAACATTCAAACTAGCAGACCGATTAATCAGCCCCAAACCGACTATGCTGTATGATTTTACAGTCCGATCAAGTAAGCCCAAAATAGGGTTAGGAATCAGGTCGTATAAGTTATTTTAGTGGTAACTTTATTCAGATCATTCTCAAAACTTTCATATAGGCACTTAAATATCGCCATCTTCCTATCGTCAAATACCGTACTTAGCCAAGGTCAGTTTAGACCATGATTCAGGACTTACCAAATCTAATAATGACAAAGACCTTCCTACTACTTGACCTTCGTAACCCTTAGCTAGGAGAACTAGATAAACTGAATTTTGAACGAGAGGTCCTCACGATGGCTTCCTTCGTAAACAAGAAAATGACATGAATCTGAACTTAAGTTAGAAAATTCCAAAATTTCAAAGGCTGTATTTGAACCAGCCATCCTCACACATAAGCCTCGCATCCTCACTATTAAGCTACCACCGCTCCGATTCCCCTAATTAAATACAGCATTTGCATTACATAACTTCATCATCTTAACGGAAACATTTGTTTGTAGTTCACAGTAATGGCGTCTGAATAAATCAATACGGGCGTCCCATCCCCGCGCATCAAATCAGAACCACCTAGGCTGTAGAGGTGCACCTCCCGCAGGGGGTAAATAGGGTTCCCACCGTTCCAGGAATCCTGGGAGACGCAGGGAATCGGCCCCTGAAGGGCCAAGCGTCTCGGCTGGTGAAAAAAATATATATACGGTCAAAGTGAGAACCTTCTCCTTTTTTTTTAAGTCGGTTGTATAAAAGTAGAGAAATTTAAATAACCAAATACCTTAAATTTTAAGATAATTAAATAATAAATACATTTTCCAGACTGACACGTTAATTCCTTGGTTCCAAACTAAGCTATAAGCTTGTCCTATGAGTACTATATGTGAACGGATAGACATACTTAAATACATTTATAAACATCCATGATTCGAGTACAAATGTCCATATTCATCACACGAAACATTTGCCCCTAACAGGATTCTAACCCGCGATCCTTGGTTTCGTGGGCAGGGTCTCTGACCACTCGACCAACGAGCCTGTCAAGTTAGTTGCTCTTGCTTACGTGTATCTAATTATTACAAATTCTTATGTTTTCTCATCTTAATTGGGATGATGCAGTCAGCATTAAAAAACTATAATTCTAATTAGTCCGTCCGTTAGATTATTCAAAAATACAAGACACATATTTTTCGCATTATAAAATGAACAAAAAATCACAAACATAAACAGCATCAAAGTTTTGGAGTGGGGGCTTGCGACGTCACTATTTTGTAAAAATTGTACGAAAGCGTGACGTCACGCGCAACTTGAATGCATTGTATGTTCGTCAATGTTTGTTTGACAAATAAACAAAAAATTGACTAAACATATTTTTTAGTCATCTAGTCTATTGCGTAATACTAATATAGCAATAAAATTAGGTGCCCCAATAGATACCACTTATACATAGTAAAGGGAACAATCTGCTAAAGCAAACCAGCTTTAGCAAACAATAAAATTGAGCTGGGCCTGACGGAAAACTGCGAAATCGTCTGACAAGTGGCTAGCTCGCAAACCTACCATTAGTCGCCTTTTACGACGTGCTAGGCAAGAAACATAGTGAAAGATTATTTTCAGATCCCAGACCAACATGAGACACATTTTAACACAAAATACATTTAATATATAAAATAGATAATATATCTATTGAATATAATATATATAAGACAAGATATTATATATATAACAATTTTTTATCCCGGAATCAACAACGAATTCCTCCTTGACAAAATGTTGATCAGATATAAAATAATTTGTTTCTACTAAACCATTATAGGTACATACCTACTCTGCGTAAAGACATTATGTAAAGATATTTACAAACATTAATGTTTTAAAGATATTTCTCTTTGTTTATTACACAAACATTTAATTTTAGTCCTGTTCGAACCCGGGACCTTTAGTCTTGTAGCTAATATTTCTGACCGCTATTCCAAGCGACCCATTAAGTATAATTAAGTTCAGGAGCTCTCCTTAACTTGCGCTCATGTATAATAAATAAACAAAACAGATTAATCAAATCTAAATATAGAAGCCCCATGCTGGTCGGGGACTTGAAAAGAATGTGCCAACTGTGTTTCTTGCCTAGCACGTCGTAAAGGCGACTAATGGTACACTACTTTTTCACAATTTTCTATCTAACCCAGCCCAGTTTTGTTTTAGGTTGAATTTGGTTAAAAGGGCCTGCTGCCCCTTTGACTCTGCCTACCCCATTCGGAGATTATGGGCGTGATGTAGATTAGGGTAGTATCCGTAGCATAAGCATAATACAAGTCATGGATTGTCACAATTTTTTTTTGTAATGATATATAATGATGATTATATAGTCTAAACATGTGTAACAATCAAACAAACGACTTAATGTTTAAATAGACCTGTTGATGACATCAACATGTATCGAGGATTTGAACGAGCGGGATTCGAACCTGCTACTTTCAGTTTTTCGTCCTGATTTGTCTTTCTTGAGATGATTTGTCTAGTAGGTTCTAATTATAAGACAAATCTCAAGAAAAGATATTTCGAAACTGCATGTTGAAGTGAAATTTATACGGCGGGGTCCGAACTCACAACCTTTAGTTTCGTGTCCTTAATCCCCGCAGATTGCTAATGCGCTGGAATTTTGTCTAATTAACACCCACGTGACGTCACCCGCAATACTCGCTGGTCAGTTTTGCGAACGGTACCTACTGAGTGTTCGATACGTCACGATTACGTCACCAATATGGCGGCCAGACGCATTAATTAGCAATCTGAGGGGATAATATTATTAGTTATAGAGATCACGGTTGGTCTACCAATCAACTTGTAAACATCTACAAATACAAAAAATCAACGTTCAAAATTTTCCAATTTTCCTTCCATTTCGTAAATTTTCCTTCCGGATCCAGACAGAAATGGTGACCCTAAGTATATATACCTAATAAAATGTAATGCAGTCTGCCCAGCCTCCGTGCGTGCGTGATCGATAGTGCACCGGCGCGCGGGGGGGCGCGGGGGGGGGGGGGGGAGAGCGCCGCCCGGATATTACACGTCGCAATAACCTTTGCTCTTTGTCAGGACTCCCGTTTCATGTTAACTAGGTACCTTTCAAACTCATACTCAAAATGTATTTATTTACGTAGGCCTAAAAAAAAACGTGTTTACCACTGGAGGCCGAAATTCCTTTAGTCGTTTAACACATGACCGAAGAAGCTATAGATCATTCTTCAGTTGAGTGAATAATAATTAAATTATATTATTTATATTTATAACAAATATATCACTTTATAAAAAAAAACGATTTTTCTCTAATTAATATAGAAGAGATTATTAGTTATTAAAGAAGGAAAAGCTATTAATTTTCGTAAATAATGTATAAATATTATTTGTAGATTAAATCAAACTACTTTACGAAAATAAATAGCTTTTTCTTCTTTAATAATTAATAATCTCTTCTATATTGTTATAAATTTTAATAATATAATCAAATTATTATTATTAAATCTTTATAACACAATATGTTCCCAATTCAACCACTCTTTCCCGGTTTTGGGTCTATTCGACAAACGACGGCGAGGTTAGCAATTTTTTGACCAAACGTTCACTCGACCAAATGTAAAAATATCAATGGTTCTATAGATCAAAAATCTTTTAGTCAAATGTTTAATTGATCAACTGAAGAATGATCAATATTTTCTTCGGTCATGTGTTAAACGACCAAATGAATTTCAGCGTCCAGTAGTAAACTCCAAAAAAACACTTATTAATCGTCAAATAGAACAATTTGAATCTACCATCCCTTCGAAATGTATGAAACTCGGTAGTTACTTTTTTCAATGCCAGATTAAATATAAAAATAAAATGTACAGATTATATTAATGTTTAGACAGTTGTGATAGTTGAGATAATTGCAATGAGAAAACGTCAATAAACGAAGTTATTTAAGGCTATTTAAAAAATATATATCATCATCTTCCTAGCGTTATGTCCCGTGCTTAGACTGGTAATTACATTGAAACAACTGCCGATCTGACCTTCGTAACCCTAAGATAGGAGAAGAACCAGACCATTTTTGGATCAAGGTTACAAAACCAAAGTTGTTTGAATTTGCAGGTTTCATCGCGATGTGTTTGTTCCCTCACCATCGAGCTAGAGATATCAATACGTTCATAGATTTGAAAAATCCAGAGGTACGTGCCCGGGTTTGAACCCGCACTCCTCGGTGAGGAGCGGGTCCTTACCATTGAGCTACCACCTCTATAAAAAAATATATATTTATATAAATATATATCTAAATTATATCTACAAGTCTTATCGCCAACGACATTTTATTTGGCAGTGTTATACGATATTTATAAATATCAAAAACAACCCTTAGGAAAGTCTATCAATAACTCATTTATCTTGATCGTTTGAAGTCGTCTTCTTCTTCTTGGTCTAACTTAAGATCAAAGTGTTAATTACTCATACCATTTCTTAATTCTATATAAATTAACTTATCTTGCCAAAAATATTTCTAGCTGATTTTTCAATAGCAAAATATTAAATAGATATAGTAAACGGTGATGCTACTTACTCGAAATAAGGGACCAAAATCATACTTATTGTCATTTTATGGCTGTTAGAACGAATCTCCCTAGAGTTAGATAAAATGAACCACCCAAATGGTGATTTTATATCTATACATTAATTAAAAAGACGAAAGATTTGTATGTATGTAACGAATAAACTCAAATACTACTGAACCGATTTTAAAAATGATTTCTCCATTAGAATGCTATTTTATCCCTGATTAACATAGGCTAAAGATTTTGAAATAAGTTAGTCCCGTGCGAAGCCGGGGCATGCCGCTAGTTTTTATAAAGTAATTTCTTTTATAATGTCCTTTTTTACATTTTCGACTGTTATATTTAAATACCTCGTCAGCCGTCCTCGAAGAGGTAGGCAGTAAATGTTTTTCTGAATTGGTTTGAATAGAAAATCGAAATAAATTAACTAGTGACAAGTCGCAGATTCATCGCCTAGATACCCACACACTAAAAGGCACCATATACGCCTTTTAAGACAGCACAGGATACAGTAGGTACATTGCTTTCAAGATCCAGACCAGAATGGGTAAATAAATATTTTTTATATGTCTTTAAGAAATCTAACATTGAAAAATAAACATTTAGGCAAATAATTATCCGATGTTTTGTTAGAAGCTCCATAAAGCAATTACCCGAAATTACTTTTTACGGGGTTTTCTCTTTAAAAACATCTCTATCGGCTTAACTAAATACGAAAGGAAAATTGGTCAATTTACGTATATTTCAAAAGGAAAATGATGGTAGGTAACGAGTAATTCTCAAAATAATAATACAAATGAGCAAGTAATGTATCTCGATTGACCGACAAAGGTCAAACACGACTTGGGAGCGTCTAGACTGTGATAGGTCGGAAAATAGGACATGATTTAGGTAAAGGACATTTCAATTTGTACCTACCAACAACATACATACATACTATCATGTAAGCAATACTCTTAAAGGTAGGTAGTCCAAGAAGAAGTAAGCTCATCTAACAAATATTAGCACAAAATAACAGAGATGAAAAAAAAAATATTTGGTGAGATAGAGGATTGAGAAAAGTAGCGACATGTGGCTAGCTTGCCTTCTTGTGTAGATGACTCTCAAACAATTGTTAGTATCCGTTACTTTCGCAGATGTGTATATAAATACAATTAAAGAATCTGTTTGGGATGTCAAATACATTATACTTATTGCTTATGGGGATATGCGGCTAATGCACAAACTGTTTTTGTATTGCAGAAAAGGGCCGTAAGAGCCATAGGGCCTCAGACTAAAGTCAAATTCAAATTCAAATTCTTTATTGCATGCCACATTGATGCACATAAGTATTAAGTATAGATTAAGTACTAGGTTTTAAACAATATAGCACCCCGTAAGGGCATCTCAACTTCTGAGAGGGTTCTACAGTTATAATATTAATTTACGACTTAAGATATTTTTAAAAATATATTGCAACATATCATATTACCACTTTATTATTATATTATATTTATCACTTTATTATTATTGCATGATGTTATAACTAATAATAAGAGCGGTGGTAGCTCAATGGTAAGGACACGCGCCTCTTAACCGAGAAGTGCGGGTTCAAACCCGGGCATGTACCTCTGGATTTTTTAAATCTATGTACGTATTTATACCACTAGCTCGACGGTGAGGGAAAACATCGTGATGAAACCTGCAAATTCAAACAACTTTGGATTTGTAACCATGATCCAAAAATTGTCTGGTTCCCCTATCTTAGGGTTACGAAGGTCAGATCGGCAGTCGCTTCAATGTAATTACCAGACTCGCTAAATCCTGGATCATGGTCTAAGCGGACCCCGTCTAAACACGGGACATAACGCTAGGAAGATGATGATGTTATAACTAATAATTAAGTAATAACATCATGCAATAATAATAAAGTGATGAGGCTCTCCTGCTGCTTACGTGACTCCTTGAAATATTTTGTTTAAGAAATTTACATTTCTACAGTTGCATCGCAATTTATTTTAGATTCCATTATGTAAATTAAACAAAAACATTGGCCAATGTCCTTAAAAGTCAAACGCTCATCGTTTTAATACCAGGAAAAAAACACATATTTGCTGTTCCAAACCATAGACTTAAAAAGAGTGGTAGGTAATTAATGTATTAGTCTAAATATTAAAATATTTAATAAGCTTCCCGAAAGTCTACTAGCATTATGCCTTCACTTAAGTTCAAATTGTGCATTAAACCGTTTTTAATGAGTAAGGACTACTTTAAGGTTGGTTGAAGACTTGTTTAATGACAAGCAAATATGTTTCACTTCATAATTATAATGAAATGTTCACCTGTAGTGTTATTACTTAGTAAGCGTAGACTATTAATTACAAAATTGTAAATTTTGGCATTTTAAAGAGTAACTATCGAGTTTTTTCTTTTTCTTTTCTGTACATATTGACTAGGTATTTATAAATGCTTATTTGAGGCCTATATAAATAACGAGATTTTAAATTTTAATTCAATTTTAATTTGAATGTGTTTATATTACTATTTAATAAAACCAACAATTATGATCTCTTTTATCTAAATATGACTTTAATTTCGAACAAACATTCCTTATCGTCTATGAGAGAAACAAATTTATTTTCTAAGTCCCTAGTTTGATAGATAATAATTTCTTTATAGTATTTTTAAGTCATATCGAATTAGCATCCGATATTCGAAAAAGCGGGGTTGAGCTTAAACTGCAACAAAAATCCGTTATCCTTAATTCAATAGTTTGCGAATTTATCCAGCTGGAATCTGACGCTGACCATTCACAAAACGTAGCCCTTGTACCCTCGTATAAACTTACAGCCTGTAATATTGAAAATTAACCCTTAAACACTTGGATTTTGAACTTATAATCATTCGTTAACTTGCTAACTTGTATGGAAGGGGTCAATTGATAAAATTGCGAAATTTGCAACTTGCATCTGCATCTGGTACCGCATCTGTTTATTGAGAACAAAAGGTTATTACTAAAAAACGGGTTAACGGACATTGCATTCGCATTTCCCTTTTAGTATTAAATCCTTTTTATTTCTCTTACACAATAAAATTCGTCTGGTAATTTTGTGTTTTTGAAAACTGTCGTATTATTTCGAATCGAATAATCCCTCAAGGCATATTGTTAGCCCCACCTAGCGGATTATTTCAGCTATCTGTTTTTTAACAGACAACCTAGTTGACAATAAGAAAAAAGAAAAATGTGTCACCAATTTTGACACATCTGCTCTTCTAATAAATTAGAGACACCGCGAATTAACCTATCCAAATGAGATAAGTATAGACATTATTTTATAGTCAAATACACTCAAACTCGAATTTCCAACACAAATTGTGTTTGCAACATAAAGATATCTTATTCCTAGATATCTTATTTTTAACAAAATTTACTTAAATTTACTTAAATAATAGCGAGACATCGAAATCAATTAATATTATTAAAGAAACTCTGATCTTAGTAAAATGCTCTCGACGCGTTAAGTACCTTCTCTTTCGAGACGTTTAATAAGTACAGACATCGGAAAAACATCAGGTAGGTACAACCGATGTCTAGACATCAAAGTTAAAATAAAATGAAAGCAAAACGCCTCCCCCCAACCCTTCGAGGGGCACACAGATCAATTTGTTGAGATGCAGGACGCGACGTGCACACAACGACGAATTATTAAACTCCAGCCCCCTTCAGCTACATCGATGTGTTATAAGTACTACATCCAATGCTCAGCTGATTCACGATAATCTGGAGAGAGCTTACAAAACAGACTGTCTGACGACAGTGATCACGAAAGTTGAAGAATCCCATGTCATTTTTTAGGGATTACCTTTTGGAGGTTTTATCACATTCCATTAGCAGGCGCGAAAACTTAACAGACCTGTGACATTTTCACGTAATTGACCCAATCTATGAAGTTATCTGATTATCATGTATTAAGAGATTTTTTGCGTAGTTTCCTGTGTGGGATCTAGAATCCTTGTGGGCTATTCTCATCAACTACTGTACTTTTTGCAGAGTCTCCACTAATACTTAACAATCAGACTTATCTAAGGAGTTGCTTTTCTTCAATACTGCTTTAAATTAGCCAGTAAACTTGTAAATTAAATAGAAACAGCGGCAACGACCTGTTTAGCGGACTCGGCATATGCGTCGAATCTCTCAACCACTCCAATCACACAGACACTCGAAGTCCAAAACAGCGTCAATATGATATACTTACCTAGACACCAGTGCGTCGCTAGGCACCCCGCGCCTAAAATCGAGGGTTCTCTCACACGCACGTCGGACCCTCATTTGCGTATACGAAGTTATGTAGATTTTGATTCCGGCTACTTATTAATAACTTGAAATAAACAAATCGTACGCAGCGAATTTGGCGAGTTTGTTTTTAAGGCTTCTCTTGTTTGACGAAAATGGACTTAAGAGTTCCACGAAGGCGTTGGCACCTAGAAACCATAAGAAAGTTACTTCAGTTCTTACAGGTACTTACGATGTGGAAGACAAATCCAATAAATAAGTGTCTTTGTTAAAACACTCGGCATTGACACGTGTATAGAAAACTTGAAAACGTTTGTCAATTACAACAGGCAGTATTTTTTGTTAGTCGATAGAAGACAATAATAGTTTCTAATAAAGATTCTTTGTTGAGCTCCAGTTTAATAGACACTTGACTTAATTCCTCCAGCTCCTGCTAAGCTCTCCTAAGCATCTGATAGGAGCACTAGAACATAATAAGGCTTTAGGACTTCATTCACTTTGTATTGCTACATTCAAAACAAGTCTTTTTGATAGTTACCTACATGGTGATTACTTAAGTCTTTTTGATAGTTGTGAAATAAACTTAGACGAAATAATATCAGTTTTTTTAGTCATAACATCACGCTCGTAATGCCTAAAGGGACATCCCACAGAGTCATAAGTCAGTTCTTTTTAGCTCCCAGATCAACATGGGACAAATAATATCAGTATCAAAATGTGATAAGATGCATACCTGTAGGTATTTTAGATATGAAGTTCAGATGGCACTGTGACGCTTCAATGACCTTAAGATAGACAACGCTAAAGAATTATTGCGGCATCTCCTATAATAGTTTGATATACCTAAGTATTTCTAATGCCTACACAGTTCAATTCTTTATGCTGGCTTAGGTAATCAATGTTTTCATGATAATATTTTGAACAATAAACATAAGGCAATAGACCTCTTTGTGATGTAAGATAGGTATAGACTTTTATAAATAACAGACTTTCTTCATATTTAAAAAACGACAGTTTAATAAACGTCCAATAAAAATACTTTTTAAGCAAGCTAAATTAAAACCGAATAAGTTAAAAAGTTTATATTTATGGCTTACCCTAAATATAAACTTTTTAACTTATTGGCGATGGTCAGAGTGAAGTAATAAGTGACCCTGCCCCATGCGCTAAGAGTTGTGGGTTCGATCCCCACCCAGGACAAACATTCGTGTGATGAATACTTGTGTTTGTTCTGTGTCTGGGTGTTAATATCCAATATTTAAGTATATATTTGTAATACCATTGTTGCTTCTGATATCCGTAACACAAGTGCTTAAGCTACCTACCTCGGAGTCAGATCAATGTATGTAATGTAGTCTGATATTTATTTATTTATTATCTCATAAGTTTTCTTTACAGGTTTTCTTCCACAATTCCCGTCCTGCCTCAGGTACTATTTTTAACCGGCCAACGCCCACGATCGATTGCGAAGCCGCGACGCAGACAAAACAAAATGGCGGCCGTCAACTCCGTAAGCGGTGCGCGCTACATAAATGTACTTAGATTTAAAGAATTTTTTAACATTTCCTTTTGAAAAGTTAGTATAAGATTAGTTCTTCTTATTAATGGATAGTTATGGAATGATTTATTGAGTTCCTATTCTGAAATATATTTTTTTTGAAGTTTATCATAAATTTTATTTTACTTACTAGGTATAGGTGCTTGCTATTGAAACAAATAAACGACTTATATCACTGATAATCAGTATCGGTTACACTCAATAGTCTTATTATTGAAAGAGGTTTTCATACTATTTTTTAAACTATAAAGTTAATTAAGCAAATATTGAACATAAATAGATCGAGAAAAAAAGTTATATGGACTCCTGTTATTTGGTTTGCGTTTTTAATGCCGTAGCACCATCAAAATAGGAACCTAAATGACATAATTTTTAATTCTGGCTTATCAAAAATACAATCCATAATTTTGACTGGCCCGTTAGTCGAGTGGTCTGAGACCCTGGCCACAAAACCAAGGGTCACGGGCTCGAATTCCGCTAGCGGCAAATGTGTGTTGAACATAGACGTATAAAGTCGCGTCATGGATGTATGAAATTCTATTTAAGTATGTCCACCCATTCACCTACGTACCCGTACCGTAACACAAGCATAGCTATGGCAAGCATGCTTAGCTTCGACCTAGGGAATTGGTATGTCAGTCTAGATAATTTAATAATGAAATGCAATCATACTTTTCGCAGTGCTAAATTAAAGTCTTGGTGTGACTTATCCAAGGCTCTATACTTGTTGAAAATATAGTGCCTGAAACTACTTACATATCGAAGGCCAAGACTCTTTAAGGCCCTGCGCTAACTTAATTGACGTAGTCATAGTACCAGAAGTCGTATTACAGTCATAATTTGCTTTTTAAAGTAAGACAATGCTACGCTGACCCCAGATAACTTGTGCAAGAAAAGGAAGAAATTATTGTAGATCCTTTTCGTTCAGTTTTTCGTAATAAATCATTTTCATAAAACCTACCACCCTCTTTTTTATCATTATGAAGGTCTGGCACATAAAAGAACTGTCAAAAGTGTATCGAAGAATTCTGTAAATGTGACACTGTTCCTAACAAAATCTTTTATTCAGTAGTTCGACGTCAAACAATTTTATAGATGAAAAAATTAAAAGTGTTTATAACAAAATACCAGTAAAGTGAATATAATACAAAATGGAAACACTTAATCGCATCACTAATACATTCGATAACGTAAGGACTGCAATAAAAAACAAAAACTCTTCGGAACGTCTCCAAAGCCTCAAGAAAGATATTCAAACTCTGAGCACGGAACTAGTCGTGCTTGGTAAAGAGAATCATGACCAATATATAAGGTCTTTAGCCATGGAGGGGTACCTGTCCCTCCTATCTGCAAAGACTATGCCAGTATCACTTATAGAGAAGAGGAACATCCTCCAAGTAGCATACGATAAACTGAAGCCGTACGCTCTACGAGACGAATGCCTCTTCATTTTGCTAAGAATCCAGAACCTCCTGTGTTACTACCTAATTCAGCTTGATCAAATCAACCACGCACGGGACATTCTAGAAGGAATGGAAGAACTGTACGATAAGATAAGCAAGTCGCAACCTGACAAATTCTTAGACGCTGAAGACTTGTTCACATCCGAACCGCTTTGCAACATCAGACGAGTAAACCCGGAGAAAATAGACAAGGTGATAACAAACAACGTGCAGATGCAAGCGTTCTTATACAACAAACTTAATTTGCCTCAAAAGTACACGCTGTATAACCACACGGCGCTGAGGAGGCAGTTGGAAATGAAAGAAGGGACCCCTCAAGACTGGGCATTGAGGACGGCTAGATTGGGAAACTACTTCACTTACCTCAACCACTTGGGAAACGCTCGGCACCACCTCTGCGCCGCTTACCATGTTCTGAGAACCTGCCACGACAACTGCAAGCTGATGCCCGAAGAGTTCGTACTGCAGAAAGCAGATTTCGAGATACATTTCTTGGAGCTCAGCCACCACTGGGTCAAATACGGCCTGACGCTATTCAAGCTGTCGAAAAAGAAAATATTGAACCGCTACTTTTCACAGCCAACCTCCAGAGCCGATTTGTGGAAGACCGTAGATTTGCTCGAAGACCACGTTGAGAATGTAGAAAAGTTCGAGGAGGAAAACATAAAAGATGTAGGTGCAGAGAAGATTGGGAAAGGCGATTGCAACCAACAAGCGGAGAAGCCGTTCACATTTCCATCGTTGAACTTGAAGGACATGGAGGCGAGGGTACCGCTGGAAATAGTATGCAGCGTTGAAGAGGCTCGGAAGCTCTTCGCATTCACCCATAAGTGGCTTATGAGAGCGAAGCATTACTATGACTTCGAGCACCACTCCGCGCAGTACATATCCTGCTCACTGCAACTAGCAGAGCTCTACGAACATCTAGCTTTCTTCGAGAGGAATATCGACAATCAATACAGCATACAAAAGAGGAGGGCAGACGTACTAGAGACTCTGAATTCGTTATTGAAAACATGCGACAACGTCATGTCAGTTCAGATTGACGTCATCAGAGAGTTGTCCCAGGTGCAGTTGGAACTGATGGCCTTGAATCTGCAGAAGCTATGGCGGGAGGAGTCGCAGACGAATATCTTCAATCTGGACACAGACGCAGACTCTATAATTAATTCGCTGGACTCGGAGTCTAATAAGACATTGACAGAGAAGACTTTGAATACGACGTGCAAGAACATGTTTTTGAGAAAAATGGAAGCTGCGACGTCCATCAATGGGAAACTCTTCAGGCTTAGCGGGCAGCTAGGGGCTTCCACGCCATCTCAACTGAGCTTCGGGACCGCCAGCTTGCTCAAGAACTGATGTGCACTCATAAATTCCTACTTGGTGAAAAAATGTCAGTAATTTACTAATTAGTAAAGAAATGCAAAAGCCCACTTTCTTATAATTTCCTAATAAATAAACACGACAACAATGTTTAAGTTTTCTCTGCCTGTGCATACAATGCATCACGTAGGTACTAATTAAACGAGTCAGAATGTCGAGTGTACTGTTGCATAATTGATTAAGTTATACATGAAGGAATGTACTGGGAATGTACCTACTATTATGTACCTTGAATGAAATTCAATGTACCTCGATGAACCAATGATGATGAATGGGTTTAGAAATTGGTACAATGGAGTGAGACCAACATATCCAACTGTGTATCATAATTTTTTCAACATTTTTTATCAACTGGAACGTGTCCATAGATTTTGAATGACATTATATTGATATGAAAAGGCAAGCCTGTAACTTAATATGGAAGGCAATGATTTTCACCTTATTGCGAGCACTTATGGCGTCGTAATATTTGCCTATTATTTTTATTTGTTATGTGGTTAATAGGCTAGCTGCCCCTTTGACTCTGCCTTCGGGCATGACGGGCGTGTGTTTATTTGATTTAAGCATTTTAAAACAAATAAGATAAAATTTGACAAACGATTAAAAAGGGTCAGTGAATGAACATCTTTTAGGAGATGTTGTATTTGATAAATTGTTGTACGGAGTGCGACGAACATAGATTTTTATCATAAATCTATGGTAACTACTAACTTGTGATCGATTCCGATCGGCCGCCGACATCAGAAATCTACCTAAATGTCACAACGTGAATTTCCCGCCATAATTCCTACCCAGCCCCCGAGATAATTTCCTAAATAACGAAATATCGACCAAATTAGGAAATTTTAAGTCAATTTGAGACTTGTTAAATTAGCATGATTTATTACAATAAAACATAACAAAGGTTTCTGATTATTACAGTATAACTAAACAAAGGATTCATCATTCATCATCATTCATCATTCATTGGTGTATCTGAAATTTTATGTTTGTCGTAAATCATCGTCAGGAAACCTTATTTTTTATAATTCTCCACGGAGCTTGATATATTCAACTAAATAGATGTATTTACACATAGTATGTGTGTCTGACAATATTCGTTACATTGCTGCCGTAGCACTACTTTTACTATTTCCATTAGTATATAACTTTTTTTATATATATACAATTTAATATAAAAATATTAATTAAGTGCTGATCACACCCATAAACAGTTCAAATATTTATTTAAACCCGCGATTTCTACGCCTTAGTAGTTCCTCTTCCTAAACAGCGATAAACCGCTCTAAGAAACTAGTAGCGCCATCTTCCGTCGAGTAGCGAAAACCGAAAACGAAGGAAAAACCCGTGACCTCACTGAATTCTCATCACACATTATAAATGGCGCTTTATTAAAACTCTTCCTTTATGTAGGTCTATTAATTTTAGAAAACAAAACAAAATAAATGAACGTTTAACTAACTAACTAAACTCCACGCCGGGTACCGGGTACGGGGTGGCACGATCCTTACACACCTTACTCGCCTTATCAACATTCATGATCCTTTTCATACGTTTACTTTTATTTATTTATATTAATGCTCCCAACTGATTATAATATGCAAAGCTTCGCTTTGGTGTTAATACGGACGGAACAATTAGGTATACGTTTATAACAATAGTGAGGACACAGAAGTTTGATATCATTATTTGCTCATTCAGCAACAACTAGGTACTACTAGATACTACTAGGTCTCGTGCGTACCTTCGGTGTACATAGACGTGGCCGCCATCAATATAATTTTAATTTTTTTATGTGTCACTACTGTAAAAACGATTTATAAGAAACATTTAATCTAATTTTCACTGGCTGTCCTAATAAATAAATAAATAAATAACGATTCACTCCGTTTCCTCTTTACATCTGTGTATCAGATTAAGATCTAGAAGCTTGTCGCTAATTATTGTACCCGCGATTGTGAAACGCTAAATGAAAATCTCATAATTCTTCATATATTTTATTACACGTAAGATAATAATTACATAAATTATAGTAATATACAAAATACATTGACTTCTTTACGAAACGGGGGAACGAAACATATTATAGGCCAAAGTTACACATTACATAAGTTTCTAGAGTAACCAATTAAAATAATTATGTAGAATAATTCTTCAAAATACACCAACAGATTTCAATTTTTGGCATGCCGACAAATGGACTTTAAAAACGATTTTTTTTTAATAAATGCATTCATAACAATTATTTAACTCGTAATCTTATTGTAAAAGTATAAAACTAAATTGTGTACTATGATCTAACGATTTTTAAGATAGTAAATATCGTTAACATATCGCGTAGACAAATTGTTGAAGCAAACAATTCAACAGACTAATACTTTTCTATAATAAAACCACTATATTTAATTCCGAACTTTCACTATGACCATTATACGGATTGCCTACCTTGTGAATATTTTAAATAATTGTGATCATAACAAAGATTTCTTATGGCACCAAACATTACATTTTAACGGCAAACATGATGGAATATCCTGTCACTCTTACCATAATCATAACACCTTCACATAATCTCTATTTGAAGTTAATATTTCTTCTTATATATAAATCAATATAAACAACGTATTGCTGAGATGTTGCCAACATGCAATACCACTATTTACAGAATTGATTTGGACCAAAAACATTGTTTCCTTTGTTATTAATATTTTTAAGATACTTCATCATTATGTGGCATAACGTTTACTGAAATTTATTGAGTCGTTTTTCAGGACAGAAACCCCAAACTTTGGATATCGTCGCATGCGACATGACTTGTTTTTCTTTTTACTCATAATAATATTCTGCAAATCTAATGAAATTAATACAATACTGAGTACAACATTTAAAAGTTATATTCAGTGAGTTCCTTAAACAGAAAAAAGAAAAAAACTTAAATAAGTAGACGAATATAGTTAACTTAGACTTGTCCAGTGTTGGTCTGGGACTAAAAAAGAATGTGCCAACTGTGTTTCTTGCCTAGCATGTCGTAAAAGGCGACAAATGGTAGGTATATCGGGTTTAATGTATGTGATTGTGTGGGCGACGAGCTAGCCACTTGACACTACTTTTTTACAATTTTACATCTGACCCATACGGGTTTTATTTTTTGCTGAATGTGGTTAAGAGGGTTGCTGCCCCTCTGATTCTGCCTACCCCTTCGGGGATTATGAGCGTGATGTTATGTATCTATGTATGAATATAGTCAAAATGGTATTTAAATTGTATGTACTGTCCAAAAGCAAAACATTCCCTCTATTTAGGTACTGAAATTACGTCCACTAAAGTATAATTATGTATTTATTTCAAACCGGTCCAAAAGCTGCGTTGAACAGATGGCACATTCCTCCAACAATGTCCAAGCTAGGGTTCCCGCATCAAAGGGGACAGACTGGACTGCCTTTTATTCATATCCCTGATCCCTTTTATTCCTACGCTTACAGAATAATAGATCACCCTTCGTTATAACAGTCAGGCTTTGGTAATACTGGTTGAGCAAGATAAAATTGCGAATTTAAAAATATATTTTTCATTTTAATACCAATCAATAGGTACCTTTATCAGGTATTTTGCAACATATAATCCTGCAAATGTTGCATAGAATATTGAGTGATTTACGGATAAAATACATATGTTAAGTGTGTCAATGTCGCTTCAAGGATTTCTTGAAAAAAACTCTAGTAGTAAAAGGTCTAAGACGCATTCAGGTTTAAGACATATTATACTTGTTGCTGGTTAACAGTGAATAATTTTTGTCGTATATTTCAAAGACAATATTTGATTTCCTAATCTGTACCAAATTCTGATGTGATTTATAAAATCCAGTATTGGGCCCGCCCAATACTGGATTTTATAAATGAAGTCATACCCGTATGACTTCATTTAATTAACAAGGCGGATTAAATTACATTTTGTTTATCTTCGTATCAACCTTTTTACCCCCACACTACGACGTAGCTATCAGTTGGATATTAACACCCAGACACAGAACAAACACAAGTATTCGTCATACGATTATTTGTCCTGGGTGCGGATCGAACCCACGACTCTTGGCGCATGAGGCAGGGTCACTACCGAATGCGCGATCGAGCTTGTCAAATTGTGTAAGATGCTATAAAAGCATTCTTTTAATTAACAAATATACGCGTTTGTCAAACACAAACTGTTTGTTTTTAGACAGAAGAGTGCACGATGTTGTTTCGAAAATTTATTACCCAAATGTCTATGCAGTCCGGCAATTTAAAGTTCTGTACTTTTGATTAAACTAACTAAGTATATTGCAAAATATCATTAGAAAATACCAAAAAATGATCCTGTGATACTATAACATGCGTACAGCATATTCATATAAATCTTGAAGATAGTCAAAGAAAAAGTTAGTCACTTTACATTTTGCCACGATGTTTTAAAAAGGTATTTTTTTTAATCCTTGTCAAGTAAATTAAAAGTTAGAGGCAACGTGAACTATCATATCAAATTTTATATACCTAATCAATGTTTTCGACGAGTTGTAGCGACTAAATCTGATGTCTGGCAACTGTATTGCGGTTGCTACGACATTTGCTTCTACAGGGAACACCACAACGCTTGAAAAATTATTAATCTTCTCTAACGCTCAGTTTGGCTTTCAATGAGGGTTTTCACAAATACAAAAACTGCCAGATGGCACGAGGGAGTCTTGTGGTCTTATCACTGTCACTATTGGCTCCTTGTTGACAGCATGCCAGTTTGGTCTGAACTTACCAATGAGGAGGGTGACAAGTCCGCACGTCACAGTTACGCCATCTATCTGATGTTATAATTCAAAAAACCCTCATTGGTCGTGAACGTCTGTGGTAAAACTTTTAAAAGCGTCTGCTATTGGTCTGTATCCACATTTTTTAATACTGATATAATTAATATTTCTTCATTAAAATTTGTCCCATGTTGGTCTGGGACTTGGCCCATGTTGATCTGGGACAAAAAAAAAGAATGTGCCAACTGTGGTTCTTGCCTAGCATGTCATGAAAGACGAATAATGGTTTACAGGCTTTTGGGTATGTGACTGAGTAGGCGACGAGCTAACCACTTGTCACTCTTTTTTCACAGCTTTCCATCCAACCCAGCCCACTATCCCATGTTGGTCTGGGACTTAAAAAGAATATGCCAACTGTGATTCTTGCCTAGTATGTCGTAAAAGGCGACTAATGGTATATCGGATTTTAGGTGTGTGATTGTGTAGGCGACAGGTTCGCCGCTTACCACTGCTTTTTCACAATTTTCCATCTAACCCAGCCCGGCTTTATTTTCGGCTGGATGTGGTTGAAGGGGCATGCTGCCCCTTGACTCTGCTACCCCTTCGGGGATTATGGGCGTGATGTTAATTATGTATGTATGTATCTTCATTAAAAATGCTATTAACTATATATTCATAACCATTTCCCTATCCTGTAACAAGTAACTTCTAATTGTTGGGGTTCATACTCTTTAGTAATCTAACGAGGTTTACATCTTAGCTATCAATTCTATTAAGACTACGGCGATAGGATTGTCTTAACGTCTCATACTATTTGGTGCTTATCTATTTTAGTAACTCCGTATTGCTTCCTAGCTATCTTGTAAGTTAAACTTTACTTAGAGGGTAAATCTTTCTCATACGATATTATTACTTCCATCACAATGGAATGAGATTAGAAAACTGATCATAACGGATGTCTTATTTGTATAAATCAACAAACATGCTGAATTGTTGACACTTTTATACATTTCTTCAGCACATATAAACTGACTCCGAGGTTAGTTGAAGCACTTGTGTTACAGATATCAGAAACAACAGTGGTTTTACAAACCAGACACAGAACAATCACAAGTATTCATCATACTAATATTTGTCCTGGGTGGGATCAAACTTACAAATCTTGGCGCATGGGGCAGGGTCACTACCGAATGCGCCTACGAGCCAGTCTGAGATTTATTATATTGAGTAATAAGGTGGAAGTTGTTTCAATTTTTTAACTGTATCTCAATTCAGTTTTCAGTAAGTTCTCTATATATCGGAAGAGAAAGACTCCCTAGCTTAAAATATAATCTGTTATCCATATGTAGAATTAACAATATCTGTGAATTTTAACAAAATGCCCTGTATAACGACAAACACTTTTATGATCTGCTACAATATATCTAAAATTATATTTAGGTAAGTTAATTGACTATTTATTAATAACATTACCTACAGTTCTATGTGCCAATATATCTTCCTATTCGGTGTCTGAATACATGTATACAACTTATAAATAGTATATAATAAATTGCCGTGTCATGTTTTATTAGAAAAAATCATTAAAACACGATTTTAATAAATTATACATTCTTCAGCGATTTGACTAGAAATCAAATGACACCATTCGTATGGTGCTTGTTACAAATTTTATAAAATATCGTGTTTTAATTGCCATAAATTATTTTCAATAGAGTATATGCTATGCCCATAATGTTATTATTAACATTCACAACATCGGTGACACTGAATCAATTACAATGAGTTCGTGAACTATGACGTCACAATAGCAGACACTGTTGTTGAACTTAATTCAGGTTTCTATCTTAGCTTTTAGTGTGTATAGCGAAACAGTGTTTTTTTTTTTTATTTCGCTTCAAATCTATACTAATATTATAAAGAGGAATGTTGATTGTGTGTTTGTTCGTTTGTATTGAATAAACCCCGAAACTAATGAAACGATTTGAAAAAATCATTCAGCAATGGAAAGCTACTTTATCAGCGCGTAACATAAGCTATATTTTACCCCTGTATTTCCATGGGAACGGGAACTACGCGGGTGAAACCGTGTCGCGCTAGTTCTTGCAAGGTTTTTGGCAAAAACTACCCAAGAATTAGCAGCATTTCAATCCTGTGCTTTGGAAATTGCGTATTAGAGCACATTGATAAATTTTTTCAAATATTGATATAGGAAATAATCTCATTTAACGTGCTATTGAAACTCCTTATTGTTAACTTGTCTATGTTATTCTCTTGGCATGTGTGTTCTTAAGAATAAATAAACAGTTTAGATTGAACCTCAAAACCGGCGTTTTCATTATATCATAAAACTGTAAAGACCTTTTTTAAGGTTCTCCGCCTTAAAGGGTAAAATAAACAATTATATAACTTCGTTGTCTGTTTCTCTTCTCTTCTTCTCTTGTTTGTATTACAACTTTTAATAAACAATGCATATACTCTATTACATATATACACGACAGGCAACTTATTCGTTACAAACTGCTCAACAAAGCCGTTCTATATATAATTTAACATCTACAGGGTGATGGTTCTACATGTCTCATACTATTGGGTGTATTTTTAGTAACTGCATATTGCTTGCTTATAATGCCAAACGGTACATATTTCACTTCGATATTAAGGCACGGTTCATATATTTCAGTTTCTTTTTTTGAACAAGAACGTTTTAACCATTGGACAAAGAAATTACACGTTTGTCCAAACTTTACAATTTCCTTTGATGTTTAAGTACATTGTACATATAGTTGAAACACACAGCTATGTATTACTGAGATGAAAGTGTACGCACGATTATATTGTTTCCTTTCGTATCAATGCCGCAACTCGCTTCCATTTGTTAAAACGTTTTTGAAATTTGTGCGATTAAACGTAGTGACTTTTTGCAATGACTCACTTTTGTAGATTTCCGTTGTTATTCTATAAATAATGTTGGAAGTAAGTGACAAACTTCTAGGCTTTCACAGAAACCGTATCTTCCCGTTGCATTACAATTAGAAAAAACATCAAACGGACTAATGTTAACTTATAAGTCCTCATGTGCAACATAATGCATCGCGTTTAGTCCGTTTAGTCCCGATAGTGTAATTTCTATACATTTTGACAGATATGTGATATTTTCCACTGCAAAAAGTCGCCAAGCGTTGCAACTTGCATATCTGCAATCTCTACACACATTTGTAATGTTGCATTAAACAACTAAATAGAAACATAACTACATACAACGAGGAGCTAGTTAGCATTTAAGTAGACAGATTTGGCAAATATGTGCTAGGAGTAAGTTTGAAATTAAAATACAACATTAGCTCTAGTTCTATAGTAGATTTTACACTACGAAGATAACGAAATAACATGGTAGGTTAATTTTTGTTAAGATATTAAACATTTGCATTGAATTTATATAGAAAACACATTAAAGGTACTAAAGGCGATTTGCATTAGTACATACAGCTCATCGCGTTTAGTCAAATTAGTGTTAATATTTTAAACTTTTAAATGAAATATACAGGTTAGGGTACAGCAGTAGAGGGGAATGGATTCACATATTTGGTGACAGAACAGTGAAGTATTGAGATTAAAAAAGAACTGCACTTTTTAAATTAAACAAATCTTTTTGTATATAAATTACTCTTCTTATTTCAAAACATGTTCGATATTGTCTATTTTCCATTTTCCTGTATAAAAACATTAGTAATTCAATTACAGATAATCATTCTTAACTGTAAACTTCAATTTTCCGGATAAAATGTAGTAAAAAACTCACAAACGTATACAAATATTATAAATACAATATCGTATGTTGCTATAAACTTTAATATACTATACAAATATGTGTTGTAACATGCGCAATGAACAATCTATGTATATTTAAGGCAATCTTAATATGTATCCGTACACAAACAACTTTACAAAAATATTCCCTTATATGTACCACACAACGTTATATGTAAATTAATATTTCATTAATCAATTTGAATCTGTTGACTATGTGTAATGTTTTTAATATGTATTTATAGTGTATGTCTTAAAAGTGTAGAAAAATACACGATTTTAATGTATTTTTTCTACGCTTACATTGCTGTGCCTGCAGACACGTGATATTTAATTTATAAAATACGCAGATGCGAACTTGATTCTTTGACAAAACAAATCGTGTTTGAATTAGCATTTTCGGTTTATTGTATGAAGTTACTGTATTATATATACTAAGACTATTACATATCGAGTTTCTTGCCAGTTTCTTCTGCATATAATCTTTTTAAACGACTTCAAAAAAAAGGAGGAGGTTCTCAATTCGACTGAATTTTTTACAAACCAGTGGTAATATTTACTATTTTTATATGATTCAAATAAAGAAATACAAACAAAGATATTTTTAATTTGAATTTATATCGCGAAAAAAAGGATAAAAGAGGAAATAGCATTAATCATACTGCATAAATTATTTTATGGTGACGATTACCTATAGCATATTTTTTTATGAATTATTATTATTTAGAAACAAGTCGCCAACGGTGTATCTTGTATATTAAATATCATAGTGATAGCATTTCCCCAATAGACATTACACAAATAAAATTTACATGTCTTCGATGCAATTTGATCATTAAAATGTTCGTTACATGTTCCCCCTTGTAAACTGTGTTAAAACTTATATCTATAAATAAAAAGCCGGCTGTTTGACTTATATAGGTAACTCAATTAATGACATACCCATTTAGCCGCCCAATACCCGACCAACCAAGATTGAAAGACCTATCCATGACATTTGATTTTTGACAGCTGAAAAATTTTGTACTATTTTGAGGTTTAATTTCATTTGTCAGTCTATGTTGTTGAAATTTGTAATAAAATTGAAATGACGAGATATAAATATGTAGTATAAGAAAAGACTATTATGAGAAAGAGGTTATTTATCTTTAAAACTAACTAACTAAACTTCACGCCACTTCCCTAGCGGCTATAGAAATAAACTTTAATATATGCTATACTAGCGTACGGCCCCGGCTTTGAGCATAAAACAATATGAATACATACATATAAACCTTCCTCTTGAATCACTCTATCTATCGTTGAAAACCGCATCAACATCTCATACGTATTTTAAGAGATATAAGCGAACAGACAGGAGCAGCTACTTTGTTTTATTGTTAATAGAATTTCAAAGGAGGAGGAGCGGTGGTAGCTCAATGGTAAGGACACACGCCTCTTAACCGAGGAGTGCGGGTTCAAACCCGGGCACGTACCTCTGGATTTTTCAAACCTATGTACGTATTTATACCACTAGCTCGACGGTGATGAAACCTGCAAAATCAAATAACTTTAGATTTGTAACCATGATCCAAAAAATTGTCTGGTTCCCCTATCTTAGGGTTACGAAGGTCAGATCGGCAGTCGCTTCAATGTAATTGCCAAACTCGCTAAATCCTGGATCATGGTCTAAGCGGACCCCGTCTAAGCACGGAACATAACGCTAGGAAGATGATGAGAATTTCAAAATATACCCATACGCACATAACACCTAACCCAGCCCAGTTTTGTTTTAGACTAAATCTGGTTAAAGGGGCCTGCTTCCCATTTGACTCTGCCTACCCTTCGGTGGTTGCGAGCGTGATGTTTTTTCAAAATATGTTGTCTACTATCTTTTTCATTGTTATGTTTTAAAGGTACTATCTCTCTTCATTAACTGAAAGCTTATATGTCAAAGGAACAATAGCTCTGCTGTCAATATAGTCTCTAATAAACGATACTACGTAATTTTATCACATTTGGGCTATTAAATTTGGGCTAATAATACTCATCTGAATCTTCATGTATGACTTGGTATAAATATTAATTCAATCTGTAAATTTTAATTTTTATATTCAATCTGGCATTGAAAAGAGTAACTAACAAGTTTCTTGCCGGTTTCTTCTCGGTAGATGCGACATTCTGAACCGGTGGTAAATTCAAATTGTTCTATTTTGTACTTATTACTTGACGATTTACAAGTGCTTTTTGAGGACTACGTAAATAAAGATATTTTAAGTTTGAGTTGGAGTTTGAAACAATTTAACTGTAAATTTTAGGTGATAGTTTTCAGATAGGTCAATCTATCTAGCTAGGTCGAGTCAACTTTACTTATCTGTCTAGACATGACTGTATTTCTTAGGAGCATATCTTATCCGCCCCGGTTCCTACTTGTGATTTAGTCTATTCATAGATAAAGCCAAACTTTTAAGTCATTGTGCCTCTAACTAGTAATTTATAGGTGTGTCTCAAGGCAAACAATTATATGATAACATTTATATCCGGGTACAATGGTAATTATAGCGGTGGTGAGGTGTGTAATGATCGTGCCATATGGCGTTCGGTTCTCTCTGCCTACCCCGCTGGGGGAGTGGCGTGAGTTTTAGTTAGTTAGTTTAGTTATTGTTAACGACACACCTATAACAAAGTCAGAGTCACACATGCTCAAACCAACTAGCCTTAAAAATCTCACGTACAAACTTTATTTTACCTCATATCAAACTACAAATGTATCAAACGTTGCATTTCTCAACACGCCATGTCACTATTGTGTAAATGCAAAATGGCGTTGGTCCAATCCGTGACATGTGCTTTAGTGCCGACGTGACGCAGCGCGGTACGGCCCCGCGAGTGTGATTGGACAGGTTCGTTGTAGACTAGTTACTCGCCCCGACTTCGTACGAGTATTAAAATTCAGATTTTGCATGAATTTTTAGTGTTGAGTGCACTTTTTTCTTGGCCATGTATCTTGGAAGGTACATTAAACTTTGAAAAATAGGTATACAAATATTGTAACGAATCTATAGAAGATATATTTTGTATTCAATAGACTTGACAGATTTAAAAAGGTTCAAAGCTGTTAGTTTGACTGGGATCTGTCAAAGTTAGGTAAGGAGTTAATTAAAAAGAAAACAAAAAAAAAAACAAAATATATAAACAAAACACATATTTCAGAATATATACAGGATATATATACGGGATATATACGTATATATACGGGAATAAACTGATTTAACTGTTCCTTACTATTTACGTGTTCATTTATTTTAAAACAAAACTATCGCTTGTTATCTTTTAGTACAATTTCAGTGTTTTTTGGTTACTAATTCTTCCTTTTCTAATGTCCAACCACATTCGCGGCTAACTGTACACAAACTTAACAAATACCTTAAAAATACAAGAAAAAGTATTGGATATTTACATAAAAATCAAAATTACATAATAACGAAAAAAAAAAACAAATTAATCCTAACAAAAACAACATCAATTTACATATACTGGTTAACAGTTCTCATTTATGTCAATACATACAAATATTACAACAAAAAATAATTTGAGTTAAGGAATGTCTAATGATAGTCCAATAAGGTTTTCAAAAAACATAATCCGCCAGATGGCGCGAGGGAGTCTCGCGGTCTTATAACTGTCACTATTGGCTCTTTGTTGACAGCACCCTCCATATTGTGATACGCATGACAGTTTGTTCTGAAAACTTACCAATGAGGAGGGTGACAAGAACGTACGTCACAGTTACGCCATCTTTTGGATGTTTTAATTCAACAAACACTAATTATATGTCGAATGGAAAGTAGAAAAAAAAATAGGAACGAATACATTACGGAATGTTAGGTTAGAAAAAATTGATACATACTACAATTTTCGAAATATCACTTAGTACTAAGTAGGTATAGTTAAAGACTTATCACAATCCGCAGAAATGCGTATTGTAATAAATCTTTATGTATTTTTTTTATATTTTTAAATGCAAAAATATATTAATTTTTATGAGCGTATAGGTACAACTAGACGAATTTGCATTGATCTTCTGTAGACGCTATAATACCGTGAACGCATCGTGAGACTAGGGATTGCAGCGATCCAGCTGTGCCCAGGACAAGTTCAGGTGGATCCAACGACATGTGCTGGTCCAATATGACTGAATTCCAATCTCTAATAGAGATTGAAATACTGGATCAATCAATCCAGTTGGTTCTAGCACAATTTCAGCTCTCCTAGATCCAGAACATAATGCCGCTGAATTGCAATCCTTACGTGAGATGTCCATAGAAGCTATTAACCTTCTGTGCAACTAATCTTTGCATTTCAATGTTTCCTTAAAACCTATAATCAATACAGTTTTACCAAAGGCAATCTTGGAACCTGCTCTGGACATTAACAATTTTAATAATTAATATCACTCTGCTGTTTATTGCACAATATCTGGTTTCGTTTTTATATTTCAGGCACTATGGCACGGGAAAATTATGAGCGTTAAGGGTTAAAATTTTTTGATTGTGTGTGCACCCGAATCCGTATGACTTCCGTATGTTTTAGATTAAGATGCGTTTATTTAAATGACTTGGGAGTCATTGGCGATAGTTTGATTATTTGATAAAGATATTTTCGATGGTCGGGGTAGATCTGATGGTGTTAACTCGCCAGGGGGATTATATTTTCATTTTCTCATTAAGAATCAATAAATGTATTTGTATTTCTGGGGTTTGAAATTAGGTAGATATTAAACAATAGTATCGCATAGATTGTTTTTTAATTTTTATGTTGTTTTTATGACCAATTCAAACATATTCGTCGTCGGAACGACGAATATTAAAACCAATAACACAGGCACAGAACATTGATTATCCGATGACTCGTTGTATCTTTTAGTAATGAATCACTAGCACAACAAGGTATATTTTTCTAATGATAGTGGACTTATCACTCTTTCGTATATGTCATCAGTTAAGACAATAGGAAATAATCAGGAAGACTAAGGCAAATGATTACCACAATTACTGTATCGAATTCAATTTACTTCGTCATATTCGTATTGTTTATGTTCTACGTTGACGCCCAGCGTTCGGGTTTGATACGTTTTCAGTATAAAAATATTTAATTCCTTATATCTATCTACGTATGTGCGCAAAACACAGATCAATGCTTCAACAATGCGTGCTTTCTTGTATAAAATGTGAAAAATTTCTATAAAATTACGTGAAATATTCATATAAAAGTTACGTGGGTATTTGTATAAAATTGTGTTTTAAAATTTAAAACCACTTATTTGACATCCTTATCAAATCTCACCGATGCGTCCACAGTCTTAGTTAAGCGCAGATCTTATGAGGAGAGGGGGGATAGTTTCCACTATGGATGAATAGCGTCAATACGTGAACAAACCGCGCGAAGAATCAAATGTGTACACTGATAGTGTACAAAAATATCGTTATTCTTATATTTTCTACACTGTCAATGGACACTTACACAAATGTGATTATAATTTATTTGTAATTTTTTTGCTATGGTTTTATTTAGATTAAGTGTTGACACGGTCTGTTAATAAATTACTTTAACTTTATTCAATTGCGACTTTTTGGTATTGTAAATAAACATGAGTCAATTCGACGAACATTTACTCATTCGTTGAATTAAAATGCAACTACTAAAATAAAATCAACATAGCAGAACTCTGACCCCCCTCTCCCGTCACTCCACACCAGAGTTTCTTAACCTTTCTCTGAAAACCTTAAATCCCTAGGAATCAGCTTCCACATCATCACGATCCAGTGGTAAAATGCCAAGTTACCTTAGATGTTCCGATTCTGCAGCTTGAAGGTCAAGTAACCCTGCTTATGAATCCACGTGCGTCGTCTACCTGCCGTCTCTCCGCTGCAGAACTTGGAACAGCACCACGTTGGTGTCGACGTCGCTGTCATCGCTCGGCTGCCATTTCTGGTCTTCCAACAGAGGCTCAGCGTGCTCTCCAGACTGCTTAGGCGCGCGGCTCCGAGTAATTGAGTCGAAGTCATCCGCGTCTATCACGCTGACGGAGCCGGCGACGGACCTGGAATGACGAGGGAAGGCTTCGTGTTATTGTAGTATATATATCTTTGTAATAACAGCCGGCGCGAGTGGTCCGATTATACAGTCAGCTTTCAACGTGATAACAGTTTGATGCTGACCCATGTAGCACGATAGTCTGGGACTTAGAAGATTAGACAACAGAGTGACACGAATCCAATTAGCAATACATATAATATTATAAAGCTTAATAGTTTGTTTATTTGTTAGTTTGCTTTGATAATCTGAGGAGCTGGTCCGATTTGAAAATATATTTTAGTGTTAGATAGCCCATTTATCGAGGAAGGCTATAGGCTATATGATCTTAGCCATAAACGCGAGTGAAACCGCGGACACAGCTAATGTTTTTTTTATATAATAACAGTTTAATATTTACACATACCATAAGTTTGGGTAAAATTAATTGCATCAACGGTGATCTTTGTCTAGCATATTGTAGAAGGTCTATGTTTTGTCAATTTGTTGTCAGCAACTCAATATTGTCTCATGTAGCTTATTGGTCTGGGCCTTAAAACAATAAATAAAAAAAATAAATTCTCCAGACTGACACACCAATTCCCTAGTTCGAAGCTAAGCTTATGCTTGTGCTATGATACTAGGTGAACGGATAGACATACTTAAATACGTTTATAAACATACATGACTCGAGTACAAATGACAATGTTCATTACACGAAATGTTTTCCCCTAGCGGGATTCGAACCCGCGACCCTTGGTATCGTGGCCAGGGTCTCTAAGCACTCGACCAACGGGACAGTAGAACTGTGTTCCGTGTATAGCACGTCGTAAAGGGTAATTATGGTGTATTGCGGTATTTGATTAAGTTGGTGAAATAATCAAATACTGAATTGCAAGTACTTTTTAACGTTTCATAATGTTTTTGTTAGATGTAATCAATGTCAATAAATTTATTTTACACCCAGGCTTTAAGGTGCTGGTAATAAGGGCTTTCAAGAAAGTTAAATATGATTCTTACAACTTTGTTAATACTGTTGAGTGTTGTCTGAAAAGAGTAACTACAGAGTTTCTTGCCGAATTCTTCTCGGTAGATGTAATATTCTAAACCGGTGGTAAAATCATAATTCTTCATCCGTATTTGACGTAAATAAAAATTATTTTGACTTTGACTTTAATTGTAATAAGTCGTCAAATACTTCATAAACTAAACCAATCGAAATCTGCCACCAGTCCTCTAAGTACATTTAAGACTTAATCCCTCAACCATACAGACCTGATGACCAGCACTTTGTGCACAATATGACAGATGATGCCCAGCAGACACACGGCCAGCCCCGCCACGTTGATGGTGCTCAGCTGGTCCCCGCTCACCTCCACAGCCAGGATCAGGATGAACATTTCCTGGAGACAGAACGGTACACGTTAAAATAACGACTAGCATGACGAAGGATAAAATATTGCCAGAGGTTGTAAGCGTCTATTGGTAGATAGTGATGCGCCGGAATGTTTATTTGTATCCGCGGATATGGAGTGTTGAGTCTAGCTTCGTATATGACCTTTACATAGGCCGAGACGGACCATGCAACCTTGGAAATATAAATGACGCTTTGAATCAGAAGAAATTTATGGATTTAATGCGTTTTTGTTAGTAGAGTAAATAAAAAAATGGAGCTTAGGTCACGAATACTTTTCAAAAGTTACAGTTTACATATAAAATTTTCTTAAATTTATTCATATGGTATAAATAATATAGAAGTGGCGTGAAGTTTAGTTAGTAATAAATAATACAGCTTCAATGTAGCCCTGACTCCCAAGATTTAATTAACCTCGTTTAAGAAATTAGAATGTTGTTTAAATTCAATTTATCAAATTATAAATTAATTGTTGATGTTACAATGCCAATTTAACAAATACATACATTAATATTTACATATTACATTTTAAAATTCCGCATTTTAAATTGATTTGATGAAATACAATTCATCCAAAATCTTTCAAAATTCACTTTATTACCTTCCGATATCCGCGGGTTCATATTACTACGTACGAGTATATCTGACGCATCACTAGCAGTACATGATTATGACATGGGATGACTAGCGGATTTTAAAGGGACCACATCCGTCTAAGGAATGGTTGTGGTACATCACTACGGAGGAAGTAATAAATAGAAAAAACATGTTTACCCAACTGTTTCAATCCTCGAAGACGGTAGGGACGGTTAGCGGACTAGAGATGGCGATGTATATACAATGCTATTAACTATTACTAACTAACTAACTAAACTTCACGCCAGTTCGCTAGCGGGGTAGGCAGAGAGAACCGAACTATTACCTTATAATAAAACCTTTTTGCATTACGTATGAACTGTAACTGTTTTTGTAATGTGACATGCAATAAAAGTTTGAATTTAATTTAATTTAATAAATATTAATAAGACTCATGAAACAATAACTTTATTGATTCGGATGGACAAACGAGATCTAGACGAGATCTAAATCTAAACTCTGTGTATCTATACAGAGAGGAATCGTAGTATCTTTCCGTGTGCAAAGAAGGTGATATTAGAAGGCATAATGACCGTAGAAAGTGTATGAAAAAGAATATAATTGTTAAAGAAACTATTGATGTATGTAAGGACCGACTTCCCTAGCGGGGTAAAAATATGCTGGTAAATATAACATATCATCATCCTCTTGCCCTTCTCCCAGTTCATCTGGGGTCGGCGCAGCATGTCTTCTTCTTCCATACGTCCCGGTCAGCCGTCATCAAGCTATCCACACCCATTTCACTCATATCATCATTTACACAATCCACCCATCTCTTATTTGGCCTTCCTCTTCCTCTCCATCCATTAACATCCATACCCATCACTCTCTTTGTTAATGTCCTTCCTCTCTTCTCATCACATGCCCATACCAAGATAAACGGTTTCCTCTCATCTTAAATGGTAAATATATATATATATATATATATATATATATATATATATATATATATATATATATATATATCGAATGAAGTTGTATGAAGAGTGGGTGTTTTTTCTTTTAAACCCGCACATACCTTATCTCTTAGAAATCTATTTGTATAATGCGTGTTTTGACTGACCAAAACACGTGCGCACCTTAAAAATGCCCGCAATGGACAACGTCAAGCTGGACGTGTAGGTGACGACGACGAACTCGCTGATCTCCATGGCGAAGGCGATGGTGGCGCCGCCGGAGACCCTCAGCATGGTCGGGAGTAACTCCTCCGGGGTCTGCTCGTACTGCTGTTGAAGGTGCCTGAAGCATTGGAACCCTGGAACGCGGGAGGTGGGGAATTAGTTCAATGATTGGACAGGTTGAAGTTTTGGAACATAATGGTTCAAGAGATGTTTGAATTACTATAAATAATAATATAAATATCAGACTACATCACATACACTGATCTGATTTCGAAGTAAGTAGCTTAAGCACTTGTGTTACGGATATCAGAATCAACAGTGGTATTACAAATATATATACTTAAATATTCAATATTAACACCCAGACACAGAACAAACACAAGTATTCATCATACGAATGTTTGTCCTGGGTGGGGATCGAATCCACAACTCTTGGCGAATAAGCCATCGACCCAGTCAATTGTATTGGTTAAAACTGTGGAAAGCATTCATTCTAGAATAGATTCGACGTTTGGATTATTAAATTTTATTGGTTCGAGTCGAGCTCTGTAATGCGTTCGTTATGTAATCTATAAGTATGTAATGCAATATTTGAATTATTGTTTTATTCGAAGGTCTGCGACGCAGTCGTTTTAGAATTGATTCTATATTTGAATTTATTGTATTTGTTAATTGTCTAGAACGCAATCGTTCTAGAATGATTTTGAGATTATTTATCTTTGAATTATTGTACTGGCTCAACTACTATATCGCAATCTAGAATTAAAATCAATTCGATTTTAGCATTATTGTATTCGTTATTAACTTCTAAAGCGTAATCGTTTAAGAAATGATTTAGTCTTTGAAATAAACAACAATCTGGATCGAAAGCTTTCTAAAATTAATTGACAGGCCCGTTGGTCGAGTGGTCAGAGATCCTGGCCACGAAACCAAAGGGTCGCGGGTTCGAATTCCGCTAGGGGCAAATGTTTCGTGTGATGAAAGTGGACATTTGTACTCGAGTCACTGATGTTTATAAACATATTTAAGTATGTCTATCCGTTTACCTAGTATCCATAGCACAAGCATAAGCTTTGGAACTAGGGAATTAGTGTGCCAGTCTGGAGAATTTATTTATTATTTATTTATATTTATATCCTTATTTGGATGATTCCGTGTCTTCCAATCACATACCTGCATATTATTTACGTGAGAACATCAGTACTCATATAAAAATAAACAATAGTTTGAAATAATTTTTATTTTAATCAGAATCCAAAATAAAATAAATAAAACAGTCCATTTAACTGCCCTAGAACTTTTTATCGAATTGAATAAAAAATCGAATGGCTGTCATACGGAAGCAAAACTACATAGTACCCTCAAATTAAAAGTGTCACTAAACTCTTCTTAGGTAAAATTGACTATAGTATCATGTATGTTTAGACAAGAACATATTTGTTAATCTTCCTTTCCGTGTAAATCTTGTTTGGGTTGCTAATACTATGTAGGGAGGGAATTTTAGAAATTTTCAAACTTCAGGACCTATGTAGATAGCCTGTACACGAGATCACTCTTTTTAATAAACCCTACAATTTTAAATAACTAAAAATGTGTTGTCAAAACTTGATTTTATCAATAGCAAACCAGCAACTGATAAGTTTGCGTACAATTAAAGCTCGGAGTCAGCGTTATTTTTAAAATCTAGGTCGCCTATCCGATTGCAGGCTGGCGCAAATTTTAATTGACTTCTGAGTTAACGCGTTGATAAAGTTTAGTTTAGTTGGTGTTCAGGCACGGTTAGTTTAGTCGCCAGACTATTGATTACCAATTAGCTGCGTAGCCTATCAGAAAAAAAACGGACTCAAAATCACGGCCCTCAAATTACAGAAAAATGCCTCAACCAATGTCTTAAACCCATAAAATCCAAACAGACACACACCTTCGAATTGTGCAGCCTCATCTTTTCTTGTAGTGGTTATGTGGGCCTCCCAGGGGCCTCTGCAACACGAGACCCCTTCTCCGGCCAAGATGAAAGTGGCCGGGGTAAACTCACAAAAGCTCCGAGATGCATCCTCTTTGCCGACTGAGGCTTCGCGGCTGCTTCTATATCTACATCAACAGCTGCCTAAGCTCCCTAACCCAAACTTACCCTCAAACATGATGGTAAACGGCAACAACGAGACGAACATCCACGGCTGCACATGGAACACCATGTCCACCGGGTTATGGAGCCCCAGCTTCGACTTCTGCATCAGCAGCTGCGCCAGGGTCCACCGCATGCCGGCCATGAACGACGCCAGCAGCAGGAAGTTGAAGCCGAGCAGGTTGAACTGGGTCGCCTTGTACGTGAACATGATGAGCCCGACTGCTATGAGGAACACGATCCCGACTAGAGACCATGACTGGAATGAGAAGATATGTTTATTAAAATACATACATGATTTATATAAATAAAAAGATATAAACATCTGACGACATCACATACATTGATCTGACTCCGAGCTAAGTAGCTAAAGCACTTGTGTTACGGATATCAGAATCAACAGGGGTTTTACAAATATATACTTACTCAAATATTATATATTAACACCCAGACACAGAACAAACACAAGTATTCATCACACGAATGTTTTTACTGGGTGGGGATCGAACCCACAACTCCAGCAAGAAACTTGGTAGTTACTCTTTTCAACAACATCTTTTACAAAGGTGTATATATCATATTTGCCTTTGAACAATGTCATGGAGTCGGATTGTAAGACACCAAATTATAAAATAAAAATGTTTACTAAATTAAAGTAAATTAAACAGACCAGAGCAGACCAGTCCCCCAAGGTGGTACGTGTTTTCAAGCATGACGTATATGTCAGCCATCGCTTCACGTATTCCCTTAAATCATATTTTAGGGAATGTAACGACCCGCTATTGAAAGTCACCACCGTTGCCACCGCGCCTATGTAATAGTCTGTACATATTTTTGACAGGCTTGGCGCATTCGGTAGTAACCCTGCCCTATGCGCCAAGAGTTGTGGGTTCGATTCCCACGCAGGAGAAACGTTCGTGTGATGAATGATTGTGTTTGTTATGTGTCTGGGTTAGGAAAATGAAATCTTTTCGAAAGATACCTGACTTTTTATTAGGTTGAGAGTTTAATGGGTTAAATATATTTTTTATCCCCTAAAATTCCCCCGATGGTCTTCTTTTACAACCAATTAGACGATTGCAATCGAATTTCAAAAATCGAATTTTTGGCCCGACCTGGCAATTGAACCCGTGACCTCTTGGTCCTTAGGCGGCGCATGCTACCACTAGACCAGAGGCAGTCAAAATGTATTTACACCAACATTATATATGATGGAAATAATATAGACTTATTTACACCCTAGTGTTAAAAGATTAATCTTTGCCTCTAGTTTAAGAATATGTACACACCTACAAATGACAATAGCTTTTGCGATCAAAATAGATTCAATAAGGCAGATCCTATATCCGAGACAATACGCAGGCTGTCGCTCGAACACTTCTGCGTCATCCGTACTAATAAATTGTGGCAACTGTCTGTCTGTACGATTAATCCAACGATCTATCAAAACATACATACGCCCATAATCCGGATGGGTAGGCAGAGTCGAAGGGGCAGCAAGCCCCTTCAACCACATTCAGCCAAAAATAAAGCCGGGTAAGTTAGATGGAAAATTGTGAAAAAGCAGTGACAAGCGGCTAACCTGTCGCCCACACAATTACCTACACACCCAAAACCCGATATACCATTAGTCGTTTTTTACGACATGCTAGGCAAGTTGGCATATTATTCTTAAGTCCCAGACCAACTTGGGATAGTGGGATGGGTTGGATGGAAAGAAAATCTATCAAAACATTTTGGGATTAAGTTTGATATAGTCATAGTCAAGTACACTTTGGACCGGACAACTAGAGTTCTCGGGTGCATGGTTCCAGTTCCATTTTCCTATAGACAGACCTCAATCCACGCGCAAGAGTATGCAAGCAGTATTATAACGAAACCTCTTTTAATACCCTTCTTCTTAGAAAAATACCATATACATTGAGCTATTATTACTACGTAAAGAGAAGCTATGTCAAACAAAAATATTATCACGAAGCATGGACTGAGCGCATTTCAGCATTTGCAGCGCTAAACAATTGTCGTCTAAAGCAATTAAAACACGCAGCGCTAGATCGCTCATAGAGTACATTTTTCTCGCGACCAAAACGTCGTAAACGCCGTGAATTTCATGGCGCTTATGCGGGTGAATGCCGTGAACGTAGGCAAGTGACAACGAGTTGTTGCCGATCGGCAACAACGCACGGCGCAAAAACTTGATCGCTGCGTCGGTTCCATACGCTAGCAATAATAGTTCAATGACCACATAGTATTGAGTTATGATATGTGTTGGTCTAAAATCCGAACATAAGTCGATCTTCACCAAGATGATAATAAAATAAAACATATTTAATAATCAATTTAGTATATTAAAAACGGTTGGCTAAAAAATCATAGACTGTCCATTTTTAAATATTTAAAAAAAATATATATATTTTTAGTTAAAAACAGATTAAAATAAATATTTAAGGTGGCATACAACAGACATGATTTTTGTGCTGTTTCAAAGATCATTATTAAACTTCCGCATTAAAAAGGCGCTGGCTCTTTTGGTAGTAAAACAAAAAGTGTAATAAATCAATCAAAAAAAGCATAACCAATAGCTATCAAAATCATAGACAAAAAGGTATAAAAAGGTAAAAATATATAAAAGGCTACTTGCAGACTTGCACAATCATGGTACGGAACCCTTCGTGTGCTAATCCGACTTGTACTTGGCCGTTTTTATAATTATAATCGTAAAACATTCATCTTCCTAGCGTTATGTCCCGTGCTTAAACGGGGTCCGCTTAGACTATGATCCGGGATTTAGCGAGTCTGGTAATTACATTGAAGCGACTTCCGATCTGACCTTCGTAACCCTAAGATAGGGGAACCAGACACTTTTTGGATCATGGTTACAAATCAAAAGTTGTTTGAATTTGCAGGTTTCATCACGATGTTTTTACACTGCCGAGCTAGTGGTATAAATACGTACATAGATTTGAAAAATCCAGAGGTACGTGCCGGGGTTTGAACGCGCACTCCTCGGTTAAGAGGCGCGTGTCCTTACCATTGAGCTACCACCGCTCCCATAATCGTAAAACATTATCTCACTTTAATCGCATAATGCACATTGACTCGTTATTTCGCAGACACAACCGGGGCTATCGCATGTAGCCGTGTAGGCGGACAGTTATGATAAACCTCAGTCGACCTCTGTAAAGGTCAGGACACGTCTAGATAAACATGGGATCCCCCACGCGACGCGACGATCTACGTCAGCTGAAACGGTACACCAGACCTTGTAGGCACGTGTTACTGCGCCGTAGGCTTGGGTAGTTCGCGATCGAACTAGTTCGAAAGAGCGCTCTTTTAGGTGAACTACGTGAACTAGTTCGCAGTTCGAGTTAATGCACGTTCGCTAGTTTTTTACATTAATAGTTCGCTAGTTTGTTCATGACTTAGTAGTTTATCTGAGTATTTTATTTATATTAACTATAACCGTTTGTAGTTGTAGTCATAAAATATTGATTAAATATTATTATATGCAACTTCCCTTCTAATAAACTACTAGGAAGAGCGGCATAGTGGCATTAGTGGCATATCCACAGAACTATCATCATCTTCCTAGCGTTATGTCCCGTGTTTAGACGGGGTCCGCTTAGAACATGATCCAAGATTTAGCTAGTCTGGTAATTACATTGAAGCGACTGCCGATCTGACCTTCGTAACCCTAAGATAGGGGAACCAGACAATTTTTGGATCATGGTTACAAATCCAAAGTTGTTTGAATTTGCAGGTTTCATCACGATGTTTTCCTTCACCGTCGAGCTAGTGGTATAAATACGTACATAGACTTGAAAAATTCAGAGGTACGTGCCCGGGTTTGAACCCGCACTCCTCGGTTAAGAGGCGCGTGTTCTTACCATTAAGCTACCACCCATCCGAAGACTTGAGTGAACGTATCGATCGTAACGAAGATCGTAACGAAGAGTTTATCTGAGTTATCTACGCCATGAATGTATAGTTAATCAGTGGAGTATGCTAAGCCGTCATAAACTCCTTCGTATTTCTATACAAAACCCATGAAAGTTTTACATTTTGACTACTCATAAAAATACTTCAAATACACAAATGGCACCATCTTAATGAGGATTTAAAAAAAAAACAAAAACCGTCTTATCACTCTCACTATTGGTTGTTTGACAGGACCCTTCATAATGTGATACATAAGTCAGTGTGTTTTGAAAACTTACCAATGAGTAGGTTGAAAGACGTACGTCACAGTTACGCCATCTTTTATTTTAATTCAACAAACCCTAATTAAATGTATTTGTCGAAAGGTTTTTCATACGGAGATTGCACTTACACCCTCCATTATACAGACAATGGGGTTTTATTATGTAGGGTACATGACAGCTTAGGATTGAGGTGTCAATGTACATCCTATTAGATGTCCCACGCACCTCTTCATTGTGTACAGGATGAGATATAGCAAACAAAAGAGGCTAGCATCTAGGACGTACATTATGCGGACAATAAGCTGTATATACCTACAAGAGTAAGTGATACCACAAGATAGACAGGATTAATGGAAGGACCGTCATATGTGTCACATGCTTTCCATCTTATTTCTGCGTTACACGTATAGATTAAGTTAAGATTTCAGTATTAAATGACCGTCTATAACCGTGTGTTAGACAATAGTTATTATCATCTATGAAAGGCGTCAACTCTGCAATGGCGTTTGAATAAATACAGCGAGAATGTATTAACATTTTGAAACAAATTTCCCGCTTCAGAACTAGTAATGTGCTACGAAAAATCACGGCTTTACAAGTAAGCAACTTGCTAATTTCATTTCCAAGTATTTTTACGGTAGATAACAAGTTAAATAAATAATCTATACTAACATTATAAAGCTGAAGCTCTGAACGCATTAATCTCAGGAACTATTGGTCCGATTTGGAAAATTATTTCAGTGTTAGATGGCCCATTTACTGAGGTAGGCTGGTTAAACAGCACAGCTAGTGAGTTTATAAGACATATGTATCACAATAAAAAACAAAACATTATCTTTTGTCTGGCACTTGGCCCGTGTTGATCTGGTACAAAAAAAAATAATGTGCCAACTGTTCTTGCCTAGCATGTCGTAAAAGGCGACTAATGGTTTACGGGCTTTTGGGTATGTGTCTAAGTAGGCGACGAGCTAGCCACTTTTCACTCCTTTTTCACAGCTTTCCATCCAACCCAGCCCACTGTCCCGTGTTGGTCTGGGACTTAAAAAGAATATGCCAACTGTGGTTCTTGCCTAGCATGTCGCAAAAGGCGACTAATGGTATATCGGGTTTTGGGTGCGTGATTGTTGAATTTCCAAAAAACTTAATTCTAAATCACTTTATCTCACTGTCTTCTGTGTAAAGTTTTAAGGTCCTAAGATGTAGAATTGGGCTGATTGAGAGACAGTCAACGAGTTACAATATCTATATATCGATGTCTTAGTTCACACTTAAATTTATAACAAAATTATGATTTATAGTCAAAGGAACTGATGTAATGACACTTTGCTTACAGCTAAATCCAATATTTTTCTATAAAAAACAAAGTGACACAATAGGCTACTTCACTCAAAAAAGAAATTATAGTCCACTATTAAGATTACAAAAAAATATTGCTTACTTACGTATTGTTTCTTTTCTTTAGCAAACTAAAAATGACGAAGATACAGCGCGTTATAGTACCGCGTGACGTCACTAGATGTGTAAAGTTTTACCGTCCAAGTGACATGAAGCGCAAAATTTCAGATCTTTGAAGCGCTGTTTCTTTGTAATTTGAGTTTTAGATAAAGCAAAAAATACGTATTAACTATTTTTTGATAATCTAATTTAAGGACATAAAAGTTTGTTTTTTGAGTAAAATAACTCGTATTAAACAATGTTTGTGCTATGATTACAGTGCACTGAACTTTCAAATTATCTGAATAATCATCATTTACGTAGCTGCGTAGTAAGCTCAATTTTATTTTTGGCTGAATTTGGTTAAAGGAACTTATTACCCTTCTTACCCCTTGGACGTGTGTGTTAAGCAATTTTGTGTAGATATCACGAAAGCACAGCAAGTTATACAAGTAGTAGGTAAATTGAAGAATTGCATCGCCAGCGAAAAGAAATAAAAAAAAAACAATGGCAAAGAGTCGATCGTCTCCAGCGCACGCGCAGTCAAGCAGTAAGGTCGCCGCCGCGCTCGACATAACTCGCAATGCAAACAATATTCGACTCTCATTCGCTACGCATAAGTTTCGATTCGGCATGAGCAAATTTAGCGATCAGTTGTTACAGTTATCTAAAAAGAGGTGTGTTTGTTTGGAAGATTAGGTTACCTACCATTACTTGTAAGTGAGGCATCATAAATAAATAGTGATCTGCTACGTCAACATCGCAAACAGATGAAGTGAAAATAAAGACAATCAGTTACACTGTGGGTATACAAAGACCTTTTTCTATAAATTAATTCGATCAAATATTAAGACACATAAAACACCAATAACATTACCAAAAAAATCTAAATAAAAAAAAAAATAAAACACAATTTCTAATGAAGAAAAATGATACAAAACACGCATATATGTACTGAATACCTGAACAATGTTCACATTTCAACAATATGCAACTTTTAACCTTGGAACATTCAAGTAGTTCGTCATATTTTTCAACCATTCGTTCCAATACCATGTAAAAGAAAACAATCGAAGACCAAAAACGTCAAAAAAAAACCAATCAAACAACATCACAAATACAAAACTGGGCTGGGTTAGATGGAAAATTGTGAAAAAGTAGTGACAAGTGGCTAGCTCGTCGCCTACGCAATCACTATTAGTCGCCCTTTACGACATGCTAGGCAAAAAACACAGTTGGCACATTCTTTTTAAGTCCCAGGCCAACATGGGACTGGGTTAGATGAAAAATCAAAAACGTCCAATACCATATTATCATATCTACTATACTATCCGGAATCTTCAAAGATCGAAGATCACAAGGAACGGTAGACTCCTTCATTCACTAATAGCTACTGCCCGCGGCTTCGCTCGCGTGGTACATCGATGAAACATAGCCTATATGTTATTCGGGTGTATAAGTTATATTATTCTAAAGTTTCATTAAAATCCATTCAGTAGTTTTTTAGTGAAACAGTAACAAACATCCATCCATACATACAAACTTTGGCATTTATAATATTAGTAGGATTAGCAAACCAATATGTAAAGATCGTGCCATATGGCGTCGGGTTCTCTCTGCCTACCCGCTAGGGAAGTGGCGTGAAGTTTTAATTAGTTAGTTAAAACAATTATATTTTTTGCTAAATTAAGTATTAAATTCCCAATTAATTTAGGTTAAAGTAACTCCTTAGATTCTACCTATCATTTCGGGTATTGCAGATGTGACGTCTTATATTACTAGCAGCCGCGTTGTTGCCATTTCCGCGGAAATACGGGGATAAATTATAATCTATGTTACACCCTCATAATGCAACTTGCCGATGATAAAAGAGTTTTTAAAATCGGTTCAGTAGTTTAGGAGTGAAAGCGTTACAAACAAACAACCCCACATTCGCATTTATAATATTAGTTCAGCTAGAATTATAATGAACTTGTACATAGCTAATAGGATATATAAGGATACAGGTATATAAGCGAATCGATCGGGATTAGGACGCTGGTCACCACGGCAGCAGACTCGCAGGTACGCTTATGTGAGAACTGATTAACACACACACTGACAGAACCTAACACCGTATACATAGGTCTTAATATAGATTGGCAGACAGGTCTAGAAGTGGGCCTTTAGTTAAGAGGTCGAGAACAAATATCTGGCGCAGTTGCTAAGTTAGTTAGTTTAATTTTATTGAGAACTCTTAGAAATTAATTACATTGAAATGTTTGTTTTTGGTATCGAATTAATAGGTTATATCTAATCTTAATATATATAAATTACGCGTCACGTTGTTTGTCCGCGATGGACTCCGAAACTACTTAACCGATTTTATTAAAATTTGCACACAGTGTGCAGTTTGATCCAACTTAAAAGATAGGATAGCTTACATCTCAATTTATTTAACCCGATTATGTGTCATTGACTGTTAGGCGGAACGAAGTTCGCCGGATCAGCTAGTATAGTATAGTCTTATTAAACTCATTAAATAATATACGGTATTTATAACAAAATAAATATTATAATAAAATTTATGGTTATGTCTCTCTGTATATTCCGTCTAACATCTAAAACGGCTGAACTGATTTTGACGAACATTCACTAGCAAATCACTAGTGGCAGTTGTCACGTATATACTATCAGAGCATACCCCGAAGTGGGAGGCAAAGTCCAAAAAGCAAAAAGCGCGTTAATTACATTAAACCAAAAATTTAATTGAATTGTATTCTATTCCACGAGAGCTACTCATGTTTTAAAAAAAGAATTAAGTCCAATGCGCATAAACCACATTTAGTCAAAAATTATACCCCGCTAGGGAAGTGGCGCGAAGTTTAGTTAATTAGTCAAAAATAATATTGGCTTGGGTTCAAAAAAGTTACCTTTGCTACACGAAGAGAATTTCTCAAAACAATTTCGCGAAGTAAAATGCTACTGATATTAAAGCAAATACTTATTATCAAAAACAATCCGCCCAAACAAAGCCACGAGGCACACCCCAGTAGTACAGTAGTGCACATTATTCCACGATAAAAAACCTAAATAAATAAAAAAAATAAAGTTTACATCCATATTAGCAGGTACATGGCACAATGGTTTCAAGCGATCGTTGCACGCACACACACCCACACACACATACAATCACGCCCATAGTCCCCGAGGGGCAGGCAGAGTCAAAGGGGCAGCAGGCCCCTTTAACCACATTCAGCCAAAAACAAAACTGGGCTGGGTTAGATGGTAAACTGTACAAAAGTAGTAACAAGTGGCTAGATTGTCGCCTACACCGAATTTTAAAGCATTCCACATTGCCCCACCAGTGGGGCGCCTTGGTGGGGCAAAGTGGAATAATACTACACAATCACACACCCAAAACCCGATATACCATTAGTCGCCTTTTACGACATGCTAGGCAAGAACCACAGTTGGCACATTATTTTTAAGTCCCAGACCAACATGGGACAATCGGCTGAGTTAGATAGAAAATTGTGAAAAAGTAGCGACAAGTGGCTAGCTCGTCGGCTGCACAATCACATACCCAAAATCCGATATACCATTAGTCGCCTTTTACGACATGCTAGGCAAGAGACACAGTTGGCACATTATTTTTTAGTCCCCGACCAACATGGGACTAAGCCATTGGCTTGTTTCGCGGCGACCATCAACTATTACTTAAACTATTACTATACATTTCGCGATTACATCCCAGGCATCCTAGTTGGCAAAGAGAACCGAGAACTTGCCTACCCCAGTAGTAAATGGCGCGAAGTTAGTAACTACACAGTTAACCAAAAAATTATATCTCAAAAAGCAAATTTGCGTCATAAACCACCTAGTGCCGAACACAACGTCTAGACCAATCAGCAACTTCAGCCGTTCATTATTCCACGGGCCGCTCAAATATATGCAAATGGAGACGAGCGCGGTGGAGCGTGACGCGTCCGCGACACGTACGAGACACGGCGAATTGTTCTGACAACTGAAAATAATATGCAAATAAGAGAGCGGTGGCCCAGTGGTAAAAAATACGCCTCATATGCAAAAGTTATTGCTTCTAATCTGACACGTGTCTCTAGAAGTCTAGACTATTTGAATTTATTTACATACAATACTGGGGGGTGACCATGGTACTACTAGTCTGGTTCCCCTATCAAAGGGTTACGAAGGTTAGAAAAGGTAGTCGCTTCAACCAGGCTTGCTAAATCCTGGATAATGGTTTAAGTGGGTGGCCGCCAAGAAGATGATGAAGACCACTAGGGGTTAGGGATAACATCACGAGGTAATAATAATTTGACTGGCTCGATGGCGCGTTCGGTAGTGACCCTGCCCTATGCGCTAGAGATGTAGGTCCCCACCCAGGACAAACATTCGTGTGATGAATACTTGTGTTTGTTCTGTGTCTGGGTGTTAATATCCAATATATAAGTATACATATATTTGTAATACCACTGTTGATTATGATATTCGTAGCACAAGTGCTTAAGCTACTTACCTTGGAGTCAGATCAATGTATGTAATGTCGTCGGATATTTATTTATTTATTTATATAATTTCGTGCCAATTCAAATGATTCAATGGATCTGGTTCCCCTACCTAAGGATTACAAAGATAGTAGATGGTAATCGCTCAATGTAATAGAAACAGACTCGCTCAATCCAATATCAGGCCAGGAACCACTTTTCAACCGTGTTTCCTGGCCTGATCTTGGATATTGGAACACCTCAACTAAGACCGGGACGTTTTGCTAAGTAGTGGCAGAGATTCTAAGTCATCTAACAAATCGGACTACCCAAAGCCCCCACAATACCCAAAGCGGACCTCTAGGTGTTCAACAAAAACAGGACATGATGCTTGCAAAACTAGGACATTCTCAAATACCGTTTTTTGATATATTATACAGTCAATACATTATCGAAATCCGTTAAGTGATTTATAAAACCGGGAATCGGGCACCAGCACTCGAATAATTTGCTATACAGAAAAGTTTCATCAACGCGTTTCCAAGTTGATGTCAAAGTGTCAACGTGTTGTTAGCAACTGCGAGTTGCGGAATAAATGTGCACAATAAAATGTTGATGCTGCTGCGAGCAACTTTCTTGTTGTTCATCAATAATGTCGATTGTGTCGATCAACCGTTAAAGTAATGTGTAAATCAGTAGCTGATCCTAGCAGGAAAGACTTAACCTGCTAACTAGATAAGTAAAATCTAATTCTTGTATAGGATCTTAAGAGACACACAAAAAAATACTATGGCGTTCGTTTCTCTCTGCCTACCCCGTTAGTCACTATCTATTTGACTAGCTCGAAGGCGCAATCGGTAGTGACCCTGCCCAATGCGCCAAGAGTTGTGGGTTCGATCCCCACCCAGGACAAACATGCGTATGATAAATACTTGTTTTTGTTCTGTGTCTGGGTGTTAATATCCAATATTTAAATATATATATGTAATAATACCACTGTTGATTCTGATATACGTAACACAAGTGCTACTTCCCTCGGAATCAGATCAATGAATGTGATTTAATATTGTATCTCGTCTGTAACCGGACTCCAAGGCGAAATAAACTTAGCACATTTACCCAAAAATCAAACTAAGACTAGCTCATGATAAATTGTCTTTTAAGAACACTAAAATTGACCATTTGAGAAAATGATATTAAATGAACAATTTTGTAGCGGTTAAGATCTGCGAATATGACGATCAGCGTCTAAACTATGGTAAGTACAATTCATCGCCATTACATGGTAATAATCACATTGTATTCCTAGTTGTCCCTGTGACATCGTACTGCCCCGTTCTCGAGATAAAAATAGGGCTGGGATAGGAGGATGAAAAATACTTTACTACTGGGGAATGCAATCTCGTTTTCGCGATCTCGGCCAATTTTAGCGAGATTGATCTCGGTCGAAAAATAGGCGAAATCTCGCGAGTTTACCGAGACTACCCACGAGCATAAAAACGTATTAAATAAAAATAATTCGTAATTATGGCGTGTGATGTGAACTGAACAAGACTTTAATTTGATTGGTATATTTTGCTAATTAAGCTCTAATTTCTAAAAGATCTTTGAGTAGGTATAGTTTTCCTTAATTGATAATAATATCTTAGTTTAATAGTCAGCTCAACTAAGCTTATCTAATGAGTTTCATTTAAGTATTTGACCTCTTGTTGTTTAGTTAGAAAATAACTGTATTACTAATAAAATAATTTTGTTTGTTAATAGAAGAGAGGTTGTTTATTTCATTTCTTATTTGATTAGATACGTCAAGGTTTACTACTTAAAAGTTTATTAAAAAAAATGATAGATACTTCAAACAATGTTTTGACTGGCCCGTTGGTCGAGTGGTCAGAGACCCTGTCCACGAAACAAAAGGGTCGCGGGTTCGAATCCCGCTAGGGGCAAATGTTTCGTGTGATGAACATGAGCATTTGTACTCGAGTCATGGATGTTTATAAACGTATTTAAGTATGTCTATCCGTTCACCTAGTATCCATTGCACAAGCATAAGCTTAGTTTGGGACTAGGGAATTGGTGTGTCAGTCTGAAGAATTTATTTATTATTATTATTTATTAAAGATAAAAGTTTATTGAAAAAATCATCATCTTCCTAGCGTTATGTCCCGTGCTTAGACGGGGTCCGCTTAGACCATGATCCAGGATTTAGCGAGTCTGGTAATTACATTGAAGCGACTGCCGATCTGACCTTCGTAACCCTAAGATAGGGGAACCAGACAATTTTTGGATCATGGTTACAAATCCAAAGTTATTTGAATTTGCAGGTTTCATCACGATGTTTTCCCTCACCGTTGAGCTAGTGGTATAAATACGTACATAGATTTGAAAAATCCAGAGGTACGTGCCCGGGTTTGAACCCACACTCCTCGGTTAAGAGGCGCGTGTCCTTACCATTGAGCTACCACCGCTCCTCCTGAAAAAATCGTACAAATAAATGTTTATTTCCTAATACCTATAATTACTTAATTTTTTTACTCAATAATTCAAATATTGTAATAATTTGTAAGAATAAACACACAAAACTGCTAACCTCGCGAGATGTCAAAATATCTCGCGGTATTGAAATGAAATGAAATGAAATTATCTTTATTTACGTAGGCTCAAATAAGCACTTATAAATCGTCAGTACATACAAATGAAAATGAAAATTTACACCGGATTCGGAAAGTAACTTCTACCGAGAACAACCGGCAAGAAACTCGATAGGTACTCTTCTATTGCTATTACTAACACTGCTGAGATTTCACCTGAGCCCCAATTTCGTGATATTGCATTCCCTATTCTCACACCAAACAAATACACAAATGAAATGAATGAAATGAAATGATCTTTATTTACGTAGGCTCAAATAAGCACTTATAAATCGTCAGTACATACAAATGAAAATAAAAATTTACCACCGGATTCGGAAAGTAGCTTCTACCGAGAAGAACCGGCAAGAAACTCGATAGTTACTCTTTTCATCGCCAAATTTACAATAAGTATCAATAACAATTATCATATCCTTAAGCTACTATGCTATACAAATCTAAAAAAGTAAATATGTATAATAGCAATTACAAATATTTGTCACTTAAAAAATCTTCTATATTATAATAAGGCTTTCTCATAAGATGATTTTTAATGTGTAATTTAAATCTATGCATAGGCAGTTCAATTATATTGCCTGGTAGTTTGTTAAATAATATTATACTTAACCCCCTAAATGAACTACTAGTCTTGTGAAGTCTTAGATACGGAACGGCAAGCTTGTGTTTATTTCGGGTGTTAAAATGGTGACAATCAGATTTTTGAATAAAGTCATGAAAGTTCTTACGTACATACATAATACAGTCAAAGATGTATTGTGATGGCACGGTTAATATGTCAATTTCCTTGAACATATCTCTTAGCGAATCTCGAGGTTTCAGGCCATATATAGCCCGGATGGCCCTCTTCTGCAATACAAAAATAGTTTGTATGTCAGCAGCGGACCCCCATAATAAAAGGCCGTACGACATTACGCTATGAAAGTAACTGAAATAAACCAATCTCGCCGTCTCAATATCAGTCAAGAGTCGTATTTTCCTAAAAAACAATTCAATGCAATCAGTCGAGCCGTTTCGGAGGAGTTCGACCACAAACGCAAACACACACATGGTGACACGAGATTGGTTTTTATATATTACTAACTGACCCGGCGCACTTCGTAACGCCCCGTTCTCGGATTTTCAATACCTTTTTTTTAATTTACCGCGCAACTTTTTTTTTCTTTCATAAGAACCTTCACTTGACAATAACAAACACAACTAAAAAAGAATTAGCAAAATCGGTACAGCCGTTCCCAAGTTAAAGCTTTGGGATGGACCACCCTTAACATATAGGGGTATGGAAAATAGATAGTAGCCGATTCTCAGACCTACTGAATACGCATATAAAATTTGGTAAAAATCGATAAAGCCGTTTCGGAGGAGTACGGTAACTAACATTGTGACATGGAAATTTTATATATTAGATTTTTATATCTTTACGAAGAAGAAAGTAATTTTTCCTGTAATAACACAAAATGGGACTAGCAATACCCGTAGCAAAACAAATTATGTACTAAGTAAACACAATTATTTTGTTGTAGGTATAATCAATCATAACGCAAGAATAACAAACAATCAATACAACATATTACTTTAATCACATACGAGCGACTGGAAAATAACAGCAATAAAAATATAAATGAAAAGGCCTACAGCAAACTATAGTATTAAACCAGTGATTCTCGAACTTTAGTTCGGTGCCCCATGTATTTTATGACCTGCGTGCCCATATGAATAGATCAATAATAGCCTATTATCAATAGGGTATTTGACTAATATTTGGAACCACTTTGACGTTAAACATAAGCACTTAATTTCCACGAAAAAGTAATTTTCGTAAGTAAATATTGTAAAATTTAATCAACATTTTAAAAATGATCTTTAAATATTCCCTCTAAATTGTTCCGAACTGTTATTTCACTTGGCATAGACTACTCCTTTGACTTTTTACTTGCGTGTAAAGTCATAATTGGCACTGGGCGTTAGACAAAATTGACAATCTGTCAAACTTTGAATATCATGTCGAACTTAATATTTATTTGTTCGAAATATTTTCAACTTACTTGCTTGTGACGTAGTTCTGTCGTCGTGGACGTTTTAGTCACATGATGAAATGCATTACATAAATCTTCAACTACATTCAGACAAAAATAAAACTGGGCTGGGTTAGATGGAAAATTGTAAAAGTAGTGTTAAGTGGCTAGCTCGCCGCCTACACAATCACATACCCAAAACCCAATATACCATTAGTCGCCTCTTACGACAAGCTAGGAAAGGCAAAAAACACAGTTGGCATATTCTTTCTAAGTCCCAGGCCCACGAATGCCGCGACAAATGTGATTCGTAAATTTTTATGTTTCTAAGGGAAGGTATGTAATATGCCCCAAGAAACAATATCTACTGTAAAACTGTAATACTATAAAGCTGAAGAGTTTATTTGTTTGCTTGGACCCGCTAATCTCAGGAACTACTGTCAGAACTACCTGAAAAAATGCTACAAATCTACTAAATCTCCTGCAAAACCATTTCTAGTTCGGATAGATAATAACTTTGGCTACCGTTTTTAAGTTATAACATTAAGTAGAATGAACCGATACGGTTGACTGTTACTCTGATGTAGTCTATTTTGACGACGGCATTCCATTGCAGACATTTTATTACCGCTAATGCACCCTTGGATGGTGATAGCCCATGGGATTGATATATAACAGTTTGGGGATCATTGATCTCACAGTTCTAATAAAACAGAAACTTGGTGTATTGGACCATGAAAGGTCACAAATTCACCTTGAAAGGTGCAATGAAAAGGTCACCCATCCACCAAGATGGATCATAACCTTAACGATAGGCATGCCCACAACCTTAAGTCGAGTCAATAAAGGGAGAACAGGCAATCTATGAAAGTACTCAGGAACAGCTCCGATTTTGATGATTTTTTTATTTTCTTGGTTTTTACATACCTACGTTTCAAAATCAGAAACATTTTGTATGCCCCGCTACAAAATGTATTATAACAATTTTCAGGGGGGCAGCTGACCCTCCTCCTTGCGCACGCCCATGCATACATATCCTGTTTTTACATACATATGTATGTAAGAACTGGCAAGAAATGCTACGGTGGCTGTTATTTTGTAAACATGGTTTACCAGGAAATCTGATGCCAGACTTACAGGTGTGCCTTAACTGAAGCGCTCAAAATTATTCGCAATATATGAATAAATTCAACATTCAAAACCACCTACCGCCTGTGTTTCAAAAATATTCCATAACATCACGCACGCAATAATAATAATAAAGGCGTAAGGACGTGACGACCTCATCGGCCACTGTCGAGAGTTGGTAAGCTTTGCACCATGAAGGGCAACAACTCCCTTCAGTGCAATCACTATCCGCAGGGCAGCTTGTGGCGAGCTGTTGGTGTGTGGCGACACCACGGACCCGAGACCTCCCAGGGGACCTAGCTCGTCACTTATACAATCACACACCCACGGTGTATATGGAGACGGCATCGAACGTTGTTTGCCCCAGAACCAGTGTAGCCGACTTCAACACGCACACAATTACGTTAAAGTTCGCACACAATTTACAAACATTGAAATCTTAATCCTAATTGCCTGCGAATTAGTGTGCATGTACGCATTGCTACACGTTACTAGTACTACGACTGAGCGGCGTTTGACAACATCATGAGCGTCTGCTCATGTGAGCTGTAACACGCGCCACGCCCCTTACCGCGTCTATAGTATTTCTGTGGTCTGTGCACAAACCCAAAACAATATGATTCTGTAGATTATTATATTATAGCCACAAAAGTATAAAACATCAAAGCGTACCACAACAATTATTGGCTGATTTAAATGTAATAAAGTACCTAATTATAAATTAAATTTGACATATACATTCGAACATAACCAATGAATCTCAAATGTAATTTAAAAGTAACGATGTCTTAGAGTAATTTGCGTTAGCTGTCAACATCCCTACATCGGGGCGCTCATATAAAATGTATAACCACCAATAACATTGAATAATCAACGACTACGCTTGGCAGAAATGGCAGACAACTGTCGGCAACAGATTTTGGTTCTTAAGCCCTTAGGAATAAAAGCTACACGTGTTTAATTTTATTGCCTGCTGCACCTGTTCGAAATGTTTCTAAATTAGAGCTTAATATGTATGGAATAAGGGTGCCTTTTTGCTAGCGTTATGGGGCATCTGCTTTTGTCGCGTGCGAGTATACGAAGTGCCCTATCTGGGCTATATGACATTTCTGGGCCAGCGGTTAAATTCTTCAAGACCTTTTCAAACCTAGCCATCCTACCAAATAAGCAAATAACTAACTAACTACACGCCACTTCCCTAGTGGGGTAGGCAGAGAAAACCGAACGTCATATGGCACGATCCTTACACACCTCCCTAGCCTCTTCAACATTCATGATCCTTTTCATACAAGCTCTACGGTTTTTATGACTCCTAACATCACTTTCCATTAATACAACCAATTGATAACTCTTATTAAAGGTAGAACCGTCATCTTCTATGACGCAAACACGGTCTTTTATTTATTTATTAAAGGGCAACTTACAAAACATACTATCAATAAGTGCATTACACCAACAGGTTACATGATCCTTGCTGTGATGCTGTTTCCATTACTAGTTACCACGGCATGCACATAATTACAGGAACTATTCATATATAGTCTTATAGAATTTGTCTGACAAAATCTTACACAGTACTTATGGTGGTATGACACTTTATGGAACGAAGCGTTATATTCGTAGTATGAAACATGACGTCACAAAATAAGATAACGTCTTTGGATCTTTATATTATATTAGACTAAGTAATTAGACTCCATGCCTGAGAATAATAAAATAAAACAATGAATGTATCCCTACAAATAATACGCAAAAGTTCACACAAGGGTGAAGAAGAGTACTTAGGGTTTATTCTAATAAATCCTATACTACTTACTTGATATATATATTGATTGATTTATAAGTGGGACCAAGTTTATTCTTTGCCAGCATGCCGTAACCCAGACACAGAACAAATCACATGAATGTTCTGGATGGAGATCGAAGCCACAACTTTTAGCGTACGGGGCTAGTAGTCTAAGAAAATAGGCATTTAAATACGAATTTTGAGGTAAAGTAAATATTTGAATTTTTGGGTATATGTCTGAGTAGGCGACGAGCTAGCCACTTGTCACTCCTTTTTCACAGCTTTCCATCCAACCCAGCCCTGTCCCACCCAACTGTCCCGTGTTGGTCTGGGACTTAAAAAGAATATGCCAACTGTGGTTCTTGTCTAGCATGTCTCAAAAGCCGACTAATGGTATATCGGGTTTTGGGTGTGTAATTGTGTAGGCGACAGGTTAACCGCTTGTCACTGCTTTTTCACAATTTTCTATCTAACCCAGCCCGGCTTTATTTTTGGCTGAATGTGGTTGAAGGGGCATGCTGCCCCTTTGACTCTGCCTACCCCTTCGGGGATTATGGGCGTGATGTTATGTATGTATATGTATGTATGTACTTGAATTTTTGATATAAGTTACTTTGAAAGATTTAAAAACGAACTGTGAAAATTTTTGTAAAATCACCCCCGAGCAAGTTTGAAAAAAAAATCACATGTAAGTATTTGTATAAATTTTAAGTACTAGAAAAAAAAAATTAAATAAAAGTTGTACAGCATCAGATTTCATAAAGAAATACCCTGTTTATGTTTTCGCTAAAATTAAAATTATCCGAGATAGGGCGGTTAGAAGCTTGGTGATGATAGTAATAGTCCGGTAAGTTTGCCTAGGTCCAGTTGGCGCATTCGGTAGTGGCCGAATGTACCAATATTCTGTATCGATTAAGTTTATTATAAACCTACAATGCAGATATATCTGGGCTTCTCACAGCTTGACCAACTAGAATATTCAGTGACTTGCCAGGGAATGGAGGGGGTGGTGACGTCTGCCCGGCTGTTTGGGGAACAACAAACGTTCATCTCAGTGTTGACGAGACAAGTAACAGTGTTTCTGAATTGGGAATCTGTCGCTGAAAAGTCTTAAAATGCGCAACACTAAAAAAAAAATAAGCGCAGTATGGCAATATCTATGGTGGCAGAGGATATAGCCAAGCTATGGTTTCAGAATCGGCACCATACTACCATTTTAGTTTAGATCGGTGTAAATTAAAAGTATAAAATGTTAACCGAGGTGGTAAGATTCGTGTAGTTTGAAACTATCAACCCCTGCTAGGTTGTCAAAGCATAATACTTTTGGTGTTACAAATAACCATAGACTACGGTTACTGCTTAACACCTGGTCATATGGTATTAAGAAAGTATTTCCTTCGTAAATGATTCACACTAACTAATTAATGATAGGCTCGATGGCGCATTCGGTAGTAACCCTGCCCCATGCGCCAAGAGTTGTAAGTTCGATCCCTACCCAGGACAAACATTCGTTTGATAAATAATTGTGTTCGTACTGTGTCTGAGTGTTAATATCCAATATTTAAGTATATATTTGTGATGCTATTGTTGATTCTGATATCCGTGCTTAAGCTACTTACTTCGGAGTCAGATCAATGTATGTGATGTCGTCGGATATTTATATTTATTTATTTATTATTTACTAACTAAACTTCTCGCCACTTCCCTAGCGGGGTAGGCAGAGAGAACCAAACGCCATATAGGACGATCCTTACACACCTCAGATCCAAACATTTCAATATTTTAACATGCCTTATAAAACATGTCTCAGGGATCAATGACCATCGACCGGTTATGGTAATGGACCAATGAGGGCGATTCTAATTTTTTTTTAATAGCAGTTCACTCACATTTCTCTCCACCCGCTAGTCAGTGATCACCTTACCTAACTAACTAAATAAACTTTACGCCACTTCCGTTGCGGGGTAGGCAGAGAGAACCGAATCTCATGGATAAAAATATTGAATAACAAAGAATCTCAATTGAAAACCAGTAGGTATCAAATGGATTGCTAGTTACATAAAGCCTAGGCTATACAGAGGCAATAACTTATATAAAGGGCGGGTGAATCTAGGCGATTGAACGGCTCGTGGGGCGGTCTATCCGGCTACCAAAGACTAGAATTATCAGGAGAGCTAGCCACCCACGCCTCATAATAGGGATATTGACACATGTAACCAATTCATGTAAAGTTATGTTTTATACACTAAAGACATTACATATCAAATAACCTAAAATACCATTTTAAGAATATATTTATTCGTCATAAACAAAAAAATAATCATTTAAATTACGTTATTACCCATTATCACGTGACTGCGAACGCCATCAAAGCGCGATGACGTCACTGACCGGTAAACAAGCTGACATGTTCGTGAGAACTCACTCAAGATCAGGTTAAACTTTGACAGAGCGCGAGAATTTTTACCGGTCTGTGACGTAATTATAGTCACGTGACAATTTTAATGTGTGTTGACAGTGTTTTGACGGGAATTCTAAAAACTAATTTTAATAACGAATTTTTCATGATATTATTATTTTTGTGTTTAAATAGACAAACTATCTACATACTATCCTATATAGGTATATCTACGAAACAAAATCAATCCCAAAAATTAGTCAACATCCCTATTATTAGAACATAAGTTAAGTTATAACCAAATCATTTGGCAATGTTTTGGATGTTCTTTTGAAATGAAAAGTCAAGTGTTTATTCTGGCCAAGGTTTATCTATATGTATTATTTAGTGGTGTGGTATACACCACTATTTTTTAATTAGTACAAAAAAAAAACAGGGTACTCAGTATCGGTTACTAATCATATTTATGTAGTCAAAAGTAAAAAAAGTTAAATCCCAAAATTATCCTCAAAAAAGTGAAAGAATTGGTCAAATTAAGTTGAATCAATGTGACACGCGCCGATAGATAAATAGTAGGGTAATTGCGCTGGTTTGCCGTCCAGTTTGACTTTTCGTCCATTTGGCTGAGCTGCTACAAACATGTGCGTAAAACTTGAATACAAACCTACTTTTCAGCGCAAGTTTGAAATTATTGCAATCCATAATGTCTAAACAACAGTTCTACTAACATAAAAAAAGGATTCGATTAGAAACGACTTCAAAAAATTAACCTTAGTGGCCGCTTCGCATCCGTGCCTTGCAAATGTCATCGCGCCAAAGAAAAAAAAGTGCCGACGGGAAAAGTTCATTGTAAGTTTAATTACTGTTTTAGCAAATTTACGTAATGTTTTTTGGCACATATGTTTATTTAAAAGTATAGTAAACACAATTATAAGTGTTTATTATACTTTTTTTAAAGAATTCTTCGAAAAATTAAGTGGACGGATACTAGCTCACCAAATTTTAAAATTATTTGGTATTCGTCCAAGTGGACGGAAACCCAAACAGCTACGTGAATATTTGTTAAGGTGATTTTACTTCAATGGACCTATAAAATACTGAATAACTGCTCCCAATATGATTTTTATTGCTATTAGTTTAGACGTTTTGGTTTCCGTCCACTGCTTTGTCAGTGTTGCTTGAATAAAAATTATTTAAAATACGTGGACGAAAACTAAATTTAGATTTAAATGTTGTTTGTTTTCGTCCATGAACGAATATTGGGGTGGACGAAAATTAAAAATAGCTATTCTTTTGCATTACTTTTCGTCCATATTAGTATTTGTGGGTAGAAAAAACAAAAAATAACATATTTTATTATACATTTGGCATTTTATTGTACATAGGTACTAGTTTCCTTTTCCGTATCTTCCTTACAATTGGTAAGGGCCGGTGTGTTTTAAGTACCTACTATATTTATCATTCTCCTTTTGAGAAGAGCCAATTATTCGTACCGTAAATCAGGGTAGGTCCGACCTAATGCATCGTATTTTTCTTGATTTCGTCTTCAGTCAGTCTTCTTTCTTATTCTTTCTTCAGATTTCGGGGGATTATTTTCATATATCATCTATTTCTGTTTTGCATAAGACCAATGCAGTATTTTTTTGTTTGATTATCTACCTACTGAACTTATCCTCAATTTTCGAATTGTTTTAGATGGCACCGGGAGAGTCTAAAAACTCTAGAAAAAAAACCGCTGCGTACAGGGAAGATTCCTTAATAAAGGCTTTAACGGCAATTGGGGAAAATAAGGCATCAGTTAGACAAGTCTGCAGTGATTATGGGATTCCTAAATCTACAGTCCTTAATAGAATACACGGCAAAACTACTGATATTTTAAAGAAACGTGGGCCAGATCCCGTATTAGGGACTGATGATGAAGAAAAAATAGTTAATTGGCTGTTTAGCATATCAAAATGCCAGTTAAAAAACAGGAACTTTTAGATTTTCTTCAAAAAATTCTAAAAAATTCATCGATTCCCAATAAATTTAAAGACTGTAGGCCTGGCTAGACGTGGTATCTTAACTATTTGAAAAGAAACCCACAAATATCGTGCCGATCCGCTGAAAGTATAAATAAGGCAAGAGCTCAAGTAAGCGAAGTGTCCATCCGAAACCGCTTCAGAGGTCTCGAGATGTATTTGGATGAGATTAATCAGAAAGACATCCTTAACCGTCCTTCGACCCTAATGCGCCTGATTACACTAAATGTGTCCTCGATACATTGGCAAATTTAAACTCCAGACAGACTTACCGGAACAGCCATAACTAGACCAGACGTAGCTACTACCAAAAAAGTATTGAAGCAAATAAAAACTGCGCTGCTAAACAAGAACATTAACTACCGAGTACAGCCTGTTCAGACTAATGTTGCTGAATTATCATTAGACACTGAAATAATACCTAAAATGTAAGTAAGACTAAAAAGCTACTATTAAATTGTAGACTATTTAATGTTGATTAAATAAAAGTATATTCATACCTGTAATAGGTTTTTTAACTTAATAGTGTACCTACACTCCTTTTCCTACGCAGTGGTCGAAAACTAGCTTCCACTAGGACGAAAATCAGTTTTTTTGGACGAAAACTAGCAAAATCCGTACTTTGACAAAAAACAATTTAAATAAAAAAAGCCGTGAAAATAATTTATTTTCTCGTAATACTAACCTAAAGAAGACTATATAGGCACTTAAAATAAATATGGTACATTTAAGTTAGGGTGCTTTAAGACATTAATTTCTCATCACAAAGCTGGCAACTCCAATAATTGGACGAAAACCAGCTCAATCACCCTACTACGCGCAGTGTTTTTCCATTCCTTTGAACGACCGCAGTCCATTGATAAATCCCGGCAAACTCGCGTCGAAGCTTAAGCCCCGCCCCTTTCTCTGCGCCAGCGATCCTTGCGGAAGGTCAAATAACAAATAAACAAAATAGTGCCAAATCGATACCGGAAGAGATAGCACGCGCGCGCGCACCTTTCGCCCCGATCACTTTTCCGATTTCTTTGTCGCGTCACGATGGCGTACCAGTTTTCATCCCGGGAGTATGTGATTATGTGTGTACTTTTTGTGTGGTGAAAACGCGAGTGCCGCCGTACGTATGTACAGAGAAAAGTACCCTAACACTCGACAGCTGAACGTGCGAACCGTGGTAAATGCATACCAGCGGTTTCTCGACCATGGTTCTTTGCATGCACCGAGCCACAGTCAAGGACGAGAAAGGCCGGCGTATCCGCAAGACCTGTACAATAATGTACTAGCGTATTTCTCCGAAAACCCCTGTCGAAGTACCTACGAATGACGCTGCTCGGCATTTCAATATCAGCCAGTATTGTACCTGGTAAATCGCTATTTCGGCTGGATTGCATCAATGCCATTACAAAAAGATGCAAGAATTAACCACCGTAGACTATGCACCGAGGACTGCGCTCTGCAGCTGGATACTCGAAAATGCCGGAGCAAATGTGTTGTACTCGGATAAATGTCTGTTTAGGCGAATCGGGTTGTTTAATTAACATAGGTAATGAACACTGGTGGTCAATACGCAATCCGTGAGAGCAAATAACACGTGAGATCTCACACCTATGGACTTTTTTTGTGGAGTGAAATTAAGCGTCGAGTGTACATAAGTGGGCCAGTTACTGTAGAACAATTAAAACAAAGTATTTTAGACGCTTTTGACGAAGTGAAACGGCAAATAAGTGTACTTATTTCGATAAAAAAACAAGTTAATTAAACGTGCCCGTCTGTGCATTGATAATGAAGGTGGACATTTTGAAGGACAATTAAAATACTTGTAAGTTTTTAATTTTTGTAAATACGTAGGTAGTTATGTAGATAAAACCAAAATGACGGTAAATATCGTGATTCTAACTTTTTAAGTACGCCAAAATTACTCTTTTTATGTATGTATTAGTGGTTTTGGTATTTTCTATCTACTTTTTTTTTGTTGATTTTCGTTTTAATTTAAAGTAAAAAAGTAATTTTGCCGGTTCTAAGCCCGGTCTAGTATGAAGGGAAAGTTAGATTTTTTTATTAAAGTGCGCATTATTTTTCGAATGCTTATTATTTTACGTTGTCTGAGTTACGCTGGTTAGAAAACCATAGTAAAGATTTATTGTAGTTTAAAGTTGTAGCGAAATCTTTTATGTAGGTAGGTACCTATGTATCTACAGCACGGGGCAAGGGGGGCGGAGGTGCGACTGAAAGCGACCGCGAGAGCGAGACAGCTTGATATGCATTTTTATCATAGATTTAAGATGTACAAGATACACAATGACGGCTCGGAGACATGACCAAAATAAATTTAAACATGTGTTGGTTGATGTCTATGTGTGGGTTGAAAATAGTGTTGTCAAAGACGCACTTTTACATTATCGACTGATTCAGTTGTATACCTACTAATAGTATAGGTATTTAAAACACATTTTTAAACTTACATACATAACATCACGCCCATAATCCCCGAAGGGGTAGGCAGAGTCAAAGGGGCAGCATGCCCCTTCAACCACATTCAGCCAAAAATAAAGCCGGGCTGGGTTAGATGGAAAATTATGAAAAAGCAGTGACAAGCGGCTAACTTGTCGCCTACACAATCACACACCCAAAACCCGATATACCATTAGTCGCCTTTTACGACATGCTAGGCAAGAACACAGTTGGCATATTCTTTTTAAGTCCCAGACCAACATGGGACAGCGGGATGGGTTGGATGAAAAGCTGTGAAAAAGGAGTGACAAGTGGCTAGCTCGTCGCCTACTCAGTCACATACCCAAAAGCCCGTAAACCATTAGTCGCCTTTTACGACATGCTAGGTAAGAACCACAGTTGGCACATTCTTTTTTTTCTCCCAGATTAACATGCGTCAAGTCCGAGACCAACATGGGACTAAACTAATTTTTAAACTTTTGATTAATATATGGCATTGATGAAATCAGCAGTTGTTTATATTAGGTAAATCGGAATTAGTCGGTAAGAAATCGTATTCTAAGCAGTTCTATAAACAATGAGAAGGTAAAATGTATTCCTCGTATATTCAGCGTGTAAAAAATGAAAAAAATAGAAATATGTTCTATGATTTATACCTATAAGACAAAAGACATGACTTTTGCGTTGACTGATGGAATGAAATGAAACAAATAATATATTAGCAACTTTTAATTTGGTGACATTTAGTTATTTAAAAATAATATGTAGTGCAACAATTTTTTTGTTGCCGTCATTTGCCGTCAAAATGTTTGCTGCAGATAGTGGAGTCCTTATTGGGAGTTCAATCTAGTCTGTCTATATATCCGCATCCACTTTTTACACAATGCTGGGTTGCTTGGAAACCTAGAAAAATTATCAGTTTCTTAACTAACAAATTTACGGAGATAATGAGTTCCCAATGTGAATATAATTATATTTCAACACAACTTGGCTAAATAACTTTGTATTCATGTCATGATGTCGCTAAAAGACGATTAATTTTTTATCGATAGGTACTCGTGACGTCACCGCTTTGTCAAGCACTAGCGTAACCAAACTATTTATTATTTTACACAATATTTTCCCCAATTCTGTTTAAAATCACGATTTTTACTTAGAAAGATCAAGTATAATCAATATACTATTGTAAACATATTTTTCTAAACCAATTACTAGCAACAATTTGACAAAATATGGTTCGAAAAAATCTAATGATAAAATCGTATTTACCTGCGAAAAGTGTATTTATTCGAATTATTCCGTCGTGTAACCTCACAATCGCGTACAGAACATGTCACCTTAATTGCACATTTAATATTCTCGATTATAATAGTTAGTTTAATACATAAATGCACAAATTTTGCGTAGTCAAAAAATTCCAAATCTATGATTTTTATGAATGGGCTCTACAAATTACGTCCATAAATTGAGCGACATTTTGGGATATAGATAAACGCTAATAACTTTGCTGTTTATGAATATTATAAAATAATTTCTTTTCTTATATAACATACAGGCCGCCCCCAATGGGCCCTTAAATTTTTTGTACTAATTAAAAAGTAGTGGTGTATAATAGGTAGTGGTGTCCGATATCTGTAACCGTCGCCGCGGATATACGAAAAATGAAGATATGTATCCGTATCCGTAAATAATCGATGAATCTTTATCGATCTTTAAAATTATTACTCAACCAGTACATGAAATTGAAAACTATATGTACTAAAGGAATGTTATGAGATTTAATTAATTTTTGTATCACTAAAACTAATAGATATAAAAATCTTTTTAATCACATAAACGAAATAAAATATTGAAATCCTGCTAGGGAAGTGGCGTAAAGTTTAGTTAGTTAGTTCTCAATTGATATTGGAGAAAATAAAATATTTCAATATTTCATTTTCCCCAGGTAGTAAGTAAAATGTCAAATTACTTTTCAGGTCGAGTTCCCCGACACTGTGTGAGAAAATCGACATCCGATCGATTGAGTCAATTAAAGCACTAGTCCGTATCCGCATATACAATATTTTATCCACATCACTATTAAAACAAAGTCATACTTCGTGACACGCTTTCTGTATACCGTCCAGATAACAATGAAACTAAGTTGTTCATAAAACGTTTCGCTAATTACCATCCGACCTTGCCCGCTTTGAGGAAAAACAACGCGAATTTCCGTAATACATTTTTTTTTTTGCATTTCCTACGGTTTCTTTTATACCAGTTTAAAAGGAAGTTTTTTTTTTTGGACCTGACGGTTTCATCGTAAGAAAGGCTTAGGTACAGTGGTAGCCCAATAAATTAGGAAATGCAAGGGATACTTAAAACTCTTATTACATCTCTTTACTGGCCCGTTGGTCGAGTGATCAGAGACCCTGGCCACGAAACCAAGGGTCGCGGGTTCGAATCCCGCTAGGGGCAAATGTTTCGTGTGATGAACATGGACATTTGTTTATAAACATATTTAAGTATGTCTATCCATTCACCTAGTATCCATAGTACAAGCATAAGCTTAGTTTGGGACTAGGGAATTGGTGTGTCAGTCTGGAGAATTTATTTATTTATTATTTATTTTATCTGTTTTTTGAAATCCATTCCAATGAACACCCAATCCATTTATAGATTTAAATGAAATAAGTCAGCGGTCAGGGAAGACATTATGAGGAAACCTCCACATTTAAATGACTGTAGATGTAAACCCAAGGTCAAATTTATTTAAATTTACTCTCTAAAACAGTGGTTCTTAACCGGCAATCCGCGGACCACTGGTGGTCCCTGAAAGCATCCCAATTGGTCTGCGGAGCCATCCATAAAAATCAGTAAACAGAAAAAACATCAACTCTATATTTATTATACAATTGTATTACTTGTGATTGTATTAAGTGGAATAAGACTTAGGTACTACATTTTATCTTTGTTATGTTCAGAATTTTGCGCAGTTTATTTTGTTTAGTAATTTTAAGTGTGTATGGTGTGATTGAGCAGCATTAAACGCCCCGATCTCAAGGCATCCGGTGAAAACCATCGTCGCGGTGATATGCTGAGCGGACCTTTTAGGTACTACATATTTCACTCCTTTTAAATTATGACAGTCTGTCATTTTAAATTAATTTAATTTGTTATGTGTTAATGTGTGTTACCTAATAAACATATTTCTTTCTTTCTTTCTAAATAATAGCAATATACCTACAACGCGACAGCGCGTGGCGCGAGTCCGAGCGAGGTGCACTAGTGCAGGAGAGGACCCTTTATTTCCATCCAACTATATACTAACCAACTAACTAAACTTCACGCTACTTCCCTAGCGGGGTAGGCAGAGAGAACCGAACGCCATATGGCACGATCCTTACACACCTCACTCGCCTTTTCAACATTCATAATCCTTTTCATACAATCTCTACGGTTTTTATGACTCCTAACATCATCTTCTTTTAATACACGAAATCGATCGATCCGATCTGATAGTGGTAGTTGAGTCTGAGCCTTCCGCAGCTCCTACATCCTTCCACTTTCGCATATCCAACTATATATTACCTCCAAAGCAATAAATCAATGAGGTGATCCATGATAAGTGAGAGATTTTGTCTAGCGGTCTCTTATGACAAACAGGTTAAGAACCACTGCTCTAACTAAAGGTCACCATACAATACAACCATAACCTCTAACCAGGATTATGGTGGAAGCGCACCCTGACTGAGAACGGGACATACTTGTAGGAAGGTATGATTCTCCACCATCATTTCATTTCGACATTTTTCCTTTATCTTACTACAGCAGTTATTATGTCATAGAACGCGTCATAAACCTTATAATAATAAATTTCAATAGAGTTGTTGATACTATTGATAATTAATTTTGAAATATCAATTCCGTAAAAGAAAGTATCGTAGAATGCTGCAAAACTTTAGTGATTTTGAATTATATTGAGTCTACGATTTTATATTTTACAAACACTGCTTAATATTTAGGCAACTAGTGACGTCATAAATCGACAAGCCCATACAAAATCTATGAATTGATTGCGTTTTGACAGCTTAAAAAAGTATCTCAATTGACTCGCCAGTCAACATCCCTATTCCGTCAATTGATAGCCCCGTTCACTCATCCCAACCTTTTCAAGGCGAGCGTGCTTAACTTTCGCGATCAGCATCAACAAAGCCTTTCAGAAAGCACTTAATCAAACTATTCGTAGTGTCCACAGCGTTAACTCGTTACGCAAACGGTTATAAATTAAACAATCTTATGCAAACCGCGTCGAGCAACTAAAGTAAATATTTGAGCATCTGTTTGATACAGACGGTTATTCACACGCATCCAAATACGTTCTAAGTAGTTAATGTCCTCCTAACCGATTTCGATCACGACGACCAATGTCGACGAAGAATTGCCAAGAAAAAGAAGATATTATAGTAAAGTGTCTGCACTCTCTGTTCCTTCACTCCTATAGTCCGGAGTAGCGTTGCCAGGCGTCCGGATAAAGCCGGACATAGTTAGGCTTTTTGATTGCCTGTCCGGCCAAAATAAGTGATGTCCGGCTTGTCCGGCTTTTAATAAGCTTTCTACATTGCGCCGAGCGTGGTCGAGTGTAGGGGAGTGGACTGTCGATCGCTCCCGCAGTCGGTCAATAATGTAGGATTTCCGGCCTTTTTACCCTAATGTCCGGCCAAACTGGCTGGTCTGACTGTGACCTGGCAACCCTAGTCCGGAGAGACGACTATCCGTCATGATTTGTCGGGCAAAACTAACGACTATCGTGCTTTACCAGGCCCAGGGATGAAAACCGCCAATTTCCTGACTCAGGGCTAGTAGAAATAGAAATATAAAACATTTCTTGACCATTAAATAATACAGACATATGAGACAGAAACTTACAATTTAAATATTGATATATTCACAAAAATGCAATAGTGATTTACTCGGATATAAATCGCATTAGGCGCCGCCATTACCCATTGTGCTAACACAGTTTAATCGAGATTAGCTGGCATATAATTTTATTGCAATAAACAAAGGGGATTTGCATTTGTCATCATATGATCACCAGAAATAAATCTTAAAGGACATAAAACCTTGCATGTCGTGAAAAGTATCCAGCCAAATACATTATTTATTCATAAGTTTCCATCAAACTTAAACCCAATTTTTTGGTAGAAGTGGTTTTGAAGCTCACTGCACGGACTGCCTACCCCTTTGAGGATTACGAACGTGATTCTACGTATGTATACAGGGCCTGCTCTTCTGTAGGGACTTCTTGGGATGCAATGCAACCCAAGGCACCGTTGAAAAAAAGGCTCATATCTATCGGAGGGATTACAGATCACTGTATACCTAGAACAAGAAAAATTTAAGACCACTATGTAGAATTAGCCCAGGACCCTTCACATTCACAATCCACCCCTGTATGTATATACTAATATTATAAATAGGAAATATGTGATTGTTTGCATTGAATAGGCTCCGAAACTACTGGACCGATTTGATAAATTCTTTCACCGATAAACAGCTACTTTATCAGCGAGTAACATCGGCTATATTATATCTACGTATTCTCACGGGAACGGGAACTGCGCGGGTGAAACCGCGGGTGCTTTTAGTATATAATATGACGCATTCATACCTGCACGCCATGCAACGGGATAATCGCCTATACGCGTTAGTGGCTCAAATCATCTCTTTCCGGTGTCTGTCAGTCATAATCGAAGTAAAATTATCTCCGTAGCTGTTGGGGTGCGATGCGGAAAATTCAAGGAAAACACTACGTCAGTAACACGTGACTGTATTGAGGGTCCAGGTGACACCACCAAGCATCTATACTTACTTTTACTAATATAATAAAGAGGAAAAAAATTATTGTTTGTTTGCATTGAATAGGCTTCGAAACTACTGGACCGAATTGAAAAATTCTTACACTACAGCTACTTTATCAGCGAGTAACATAGGCTATATTTTATCCCCGTATTCCCACGGGAATTGGAACGCGGGTGAAACCACGGTGCGCTGCTAGTTAAACACAATTTTATGAGTTGTCATAATGAAATGATTCTATACATACTGTCATGGTCGGGTAAACTTAACTGACCAACTACTAAACTATTTCAAAACAATTTAAATGAACATTACAAACAACAGGAATTAATGAGTATCATCTTCCTAGCGTTATGTCCCGTGTTTAGACGGGGTCCGCTTAGACCATGATCCAGGATTTAGCGAGTCTGGTAATTCCATTGAAGCGACTGCTGATCTGACCTTCGTAACCCTAAGATAGGGGAACCAGACAATTTTTGGATCATGGTTACAAATCCAAAGTTGTTTGTATTTGCAGGTTTCATCACGATGTTTTCCCTCACCGTCGAGCTAGTGGTATAAATACGTACATAGATTTGAAAAATTCAGAGGTACATGCCCGGGTTTGAACCCGCACTCCTCGGTTAAGAGGCGCGTGTCCTTACCATTGAGCTACCACCGCTCTCCATTGATATGTATGTTAAATATAATTTTCTTTCAAATATATGACGCCTCGGAACTGTCTATGCCTGCAAGGTGCTGTTTATCCAAAGAAGCTGCCATATAGTTCCAGGTGTGGGGATACCGACTCCCCAAATACTGGCCTGGACGTGACTAGCATGGACGTCATCTATTGACTTAGTTAGTTCAAGTCCGTCACACCGTTTCTCTTTACCTACCAGACAGTAACGGGTTAAGGGAATTCCCCGAGTACAAAAGGTTGTTATACCACGAGAAGTTTTGCTCAACATCTAACATCAGCGTCAAAGTGAGAATTACCCAAATAACAAAAGAGAATCACTCACCTTCTTCTCAAGTCCAAGCAGGATCGCGAACCCAAGAATGAATATGATCGTCGTGGACTTCGTCATGGTATAGAGGGAGATGGTGACCAGCTCGAGGCCCCAGTTGGAGAAGCCGACGTCGATGCCGCTCGCCAGCCCGGTGGGCCCCACGGAACGGAGGCACGTCATGAAGGGGAGCACCAGCTGCGGAGACCGCGTGACCAGGTAGCGGATGAGCCGGACGACCACAGACAGGATCCACTTCACTATCAGGTGGTACATCACCACCGTTAGAGGGAAGTTGAAGCCCTGCAATTGGAGGATCGATTAGATCTAGAATCTAGAATTAAGTCGCGAGTGGGCAATGGTATACATATAATTAAAACTAGATTCCGCCCAAGGCTTCGCGTGGTACATCGATAAAACATTGATCTGACTCCGAGGTAAGTGGCTTAAGCACTGCTGTTACGGATATCAGAATCAACAGTGGTGTTACGTATATGTACTTTTTATTATAGATACTAACACCCAGACACAGAACTAACACAAGTATTTATCATACGAATGTTTGTCCTGGTGGGGATCGAACCCACAGCTGGCGCATGGGGCAGGGTGCGAATGAGCCATCGATCTTGTCACACAGTGTAGATACATTCGAGAAAGAATTAGGCTTAATTGATTTAAACGTGTTTCTCTATTACACAATAGGCAACCAAAATTATTTATCGATTTCAATTATCTGTGACCCTGCCCCATGCGCCAAGAGTTGTGGGTTCGATCCTCACCCAGGACAAACATTCGTGTGAAGAATACTTGTGTTTGTTCTGTGTCTAGGTGTTAAAATCCAATATTTAAGTATATATTTGTAATACCACTGTTGATTCTGATATCCGAGACACAAGTGCTTAAGCTACTTACCTCGGAGTCAAATCAATGTATGTGATGTAGTCGAATATTTATTTATTATTAACATATACATAACGTAAGTATTATGCATTAGAAATACCTAACTTATACACACATCACCAATTTTTTGTGAAATAAAATATATCTATATATCACTATATGTAATTCATATCATCATCGTCATCTTTCTAGCGTTATGTCCCGTGCTTAAACGGGTTCCGCTTAGACCATGATCCAGGATTTAGCGAGTCTGGTAATTACATTGAAGCGACTGCCGATCTGACCTTCGTAACCCTAAGATATGGGAACCAGACAATTTTTAGATCATGGTTACAAATCCAAAGTTGTTTGAATTTGCAGGTTTCATAACGAGGTATCCCTCAACGTCGAGCTAGTGGTATAAATACATACATAGGTTTGAAAAATCCTGATGGGTTTGAACCCGCACTCCTCGGTTAACAGGCGCGTGTCCTTACCATTTAACTACTACCACTCCTTAACTCAATATTCCATATACACAATGTAATGTGTATACTCTTTTGTTCATGTGCTTAAACTCATTCAGGATATTTCGATGTTGTAATCATAGTTTATTACAAATATTTTCAAGGTTAAATATTTATTAAATTATACATAATAATATATGGTTTAAGTTCCACCACAGAACAGAACCATTAGAATAACGTTACTTAGAGTTGGTTGTAACTAACATTATTATAGATTATTAAGAGGAAAATGAGAGGTTTACAAACAATACCTTTTCAAAACATTGTTTTACATGTGAATTTATCCTCTGGAATATGTAAGCAATCAAATAATAACTAAAAATCTCTGTTAATACCATAGGGAGCGGTGGTAGCTTAATGGTAAGAACACGCGCCTCATAACCAAGGGGTGTGGGTTCAAACGCGAGCACATACCTCTGGATTTTTCAAATCTAATATTTATATCACTAGCTCGGCTGTGAGGGAAAAATTGTGATGAAACCTGCAAATTCAAACAATTTTGGTTTTGTAACCTTGATCCAAAAAATTTCTGGTTCTCCTATCTTAGGATTACGAAGGTCATCATGGTCTAAACGGACCCTGACGGGACATAACGCTAGGAAGATGATGATGATGATCTGTTATATCTGGTATATCTTAACATGTTACAATTAATTATTTTCGCTTTGACCATCTAAGGAAAGATGTTACAATAATGTGATAACAGAATTGTTTTAATTGAATAACAAATTCTGTTAAATTGGTGATAATACTTAATATAGATAAATTCTAGGTAACTTAATTTAAGGAGCCAACATATTATTGTACGAACTAGCGCTTGCATTAGAAGTGGGAATACATACGCCGAACTCAGGGACCTAGGCCCGACTAACCATCTCATCATCATACTTAGTGGTGAGAATAACTTTGTCAGTGCGATGCAGGATTGTATGGTGTTTCTGCATGTATGATTGACGTCATCTGTTTATAAATTATAGCTCCAATTTTGACTATTTTGTAGCACGATTGCCACAATATTTTGCAAAAGGAACTGTATATTAGCTTTCTAAAAGTTAAAATCCTACCTCTTAAAAAGGTTAGAAAGGAATGAAAATAATTTGGTTGCAGGTGCACTGACCAGTGCTCACTAGACTCGCAACAAGTTTAATTAATTTTGAAACTAAATACATGCATTGCAATAAAGTCTAAAATGATTATATATTATTACTAGCTGTGCCAGCGGTGTCACCCGCGTTTATGGTTAATATTATAAAGATTATTTCCGTCATACATAATTTCTATGTAACTTTAAAAATGGCGTAACTTCTCCCGTTTTCCCAACGTTTCCCTGCTCCTATTGATTGTAGCGTGATGAAAAGTATACTATAACCTGCCCAGGAGTATGAAGAATAATTGTACCAAGTTTCGTTAAAATCCATCGAGTAGTTTTTGTTTCTATAAGGAACATACAGACAGACAGACAAAAATTATACTGATTGCATTTTTGGCATCAGTATCGATCACTAATCACCCCCTGATATTTATTTTGAAAATATATTTCATGTACAGAATTGACCTCTCTACAGATTTATTATAAGTATAGATTATCGAACAAATGAACTTTCCTTTTCTTTCCTTAAATATATAATTTATTGAAAGAATCCCAAAATTCAATAAAAAAAAGGACCATTGCTTATCAATCTCAAAACTTGCGCCATGTATCCACAGTTATGGATAGTAACTTAAGGTTACTTTCCGCATCTGAGAGGTTAAAATTCATGCCCAAAAAGAGTACAGGAACCCTTTTATCTCTGAAATAAATATATGAACACAATTCATATTTATAAAATTGTATAGACAACTATACATTAAACAGATAAGAGATGCTATTTTTATTAATTTTTTAGTCTTCCCCAAAACAAGGTTATTGGCTAACAGGGTGTGATAAAAAACCGACAAGTAACTGAAGTAACCCAGTCAGACATTCAACGAATCAACAAAAACAAATTGTGCAAATTTGTCAAGTGACAATTCTTATCAGCAGCAATATCCTTTCATAGATAAGCAACTTACCTTTATATTTATTTTATTACAGCACTAAATAACACTGTCACATACATGGCCTTGTGGCTTGCATACTGCATATGCAATACTTTTATTAAACAATACTTTTTGTATAAAAACAAAGTAAAAAAAAAAGCATTTTATCATAATACTAGTCATGACAATTTGTAATTAAAGCCCAAATGGAATAGATAAACTGGTATAAACAAATACATAAAACCATGTGTTTTCAAGTTGTATTTGCCTATCCTATTAATTATTTACATATTTTGAATATTAATTCAACAGTTTTTAAGCAGTTTCAAAATATCAGACATTTATTTGATGAATTAATGGGTTTTATTGCTTGAGTATTAATAAACGACCAAGCACGCTTTCCAGAATAGTACTAAGCATGTTCTACTTATCTACCTAGAGACTAGTGAAGCACTGAAAAGATAAAACAAAAAACATTTAGAACGAAAACACACTCACTTTTAACAGCCATCTTTGGTAGAATGTGAGGCCAATCGAAAGGGAGAAGTATATTAAGATTAAGCCTAAGGATAGGAGGCTCTTTTGGACACAAATATCAGACCATTTCCCCTTTGGTTTCGTTGTAAACACGTCTTCTTCGGTGTCACCTTTCAGAGACAGCTGTTCATACTTTGCGTTCGGCATGGCGAGGTGGGCCGGACTTCTCGCTAACAGGGCAACTCAGCTGCATAGCAGCTAAGGAAAGTTTCGCACAAAACTTTTGAACTACCGAGCGAATGTTTATTTTTAATGAATTTGTCCCGAGTCCACCACCAGCCGTGCGACCCAATATGTGTCCGATTGCAAACTGTCAAGTTGTCAACACGCTGTCAGATGATGTCAGTTTCACAAGCGGTCCGAATCGCACTCTTCAAAATATATCGGTATGCATTCCACTTGTTTGTGCGCGAATGTTATGTTCGCCTTTTCATTAATTTATAGTACTCTTTAAATATTTAATACACTTATAAACTACTCTGGGTTAAGAAATCATGTGTTCTAGTCGAAGGAATTATCATATTAGTATGCTTTTTTATAGAAAATAAATGAATACCAACATTTGCTTTTCAATATGATCGGGTTAAACAATGTAACCCCTAATGATGACCACTAATTATTATTAAATATGTTTTGGAACCATTACAAATTTATTTAATGCATTATTTACATTATTACATTTGTTTGACATAATGATCATGGATTTTTTATAATCCTTACAATTTCATTACCAAGAAATCTCAATTAAAACATAAAAATCTATTATCTCCTTTTAACCACTTTTGCAGTTACATTTAATTACACTGCAAATTGAAAATTATTATAAATAAAATCATAGCTCAAAATTTTATCAAATCAAGTTTGTATATTAAACTGTTTTTTTTGCAGAGACGTAAAAGGTTTGACCGGACCAGTGGTCATCATATGGAACACACTTATTTTTATGGATTTTGTGATTGTATGTGTGCGCATCTGAGGAAAATCAATAAATACTCTAGAATGCAATTTGCATCGGGATTACAAACAATGGTAGAGTGCATTTAGAGAGAAATTGTTTGCTCACAACTGTTTTACTGCCGTAAACGTCTTAAATAATTCATTTTGACGAGTTATGAAGTGAAGTGGTTTGAAGTTCTTGTTCTTTGTTCTTGAAGTTGCACAACAGTGACCAAAATGACGGAGTCGGGCTCTTTCTCATCGCTAATGGCGTTGGTGGATAGTCACCTGTCGAAGACTAGCATGCAGGCAGGCGTGCAGGCCCCCGAAGAAAACCCAGAGATCCCCAAGCTAGGCAGCTGGCCTCCGAGGCCTCCACCTTCCTGGATACCTACCCTAGTTGGAGCCAGCGAAACCTTGTCTGAAACCCGTCTCTCCTTGGGCCCAAGCCAGCGGCTGCCTCTACCCACCCTCAGCCTTACCGAGAGCCCCATCCAGGCAGTTCTAGCCAAGCAGGTGAACAACATGCTCATAGCTAAGGAGAAAGCAAAGCTGAAGAGGGAGAGGAAGGAGGCGCAGAACACCCGCCTCGCCCGCGAGAGGGAGAAGCTAGCTGACGAAATGAAGAAGCTGAAGTTGCAAGATGACATCGACCTTGCCAAGGCTGTCAACGAACCGGTGTTCCGTGTGCCACGTACGCCCCCACGCAGGACTTCAACGGTCAGCAGCAGCAGCTCATGCGAGTCACTGTTTGAACCAAAAATTATTGAGTGCAAGGCAGAGCCTGATGAGGACAAAGGCCCTGAGGAGCCACTGCCATGCAAGAGCGATATGTCTTACATGATGAAGGAGAAAGTAAAGAAAGGTCGCTGCTCACCCTTCGGAAAAATTCTCACTTCCAAATTGAGACCGGTTGCTTCACCGTACTTGAAGGAAAAAGTCAATACTAAGGTGGTGCGATTTGATTTCTCCACCAAATCGCCTTGCGATACGATAAAGGACAAACTGAAACAGCCGCGACCGTACACAAACAACAAATATGATCTCTTCAGCATCTTCCCTGATTTGGATACTTAAATCTGCTATGATGCTCTTATAATCATTTAAAATGGTTGTATTTTACTATTATTTTTGATGCGGTATTTAATACTCATGATGTTATATTTTGTGTAATTTTACTTATTGATGTCAGCAAATTTATTTATTAACGAAATATCAATAATTAATCATAATTATTTTGACACTGGGCAACAGTGTAATATTTTATAATATATGTTTGAATCCTTTACCATCTATTGGAAATTCATATTTTTTTTATAAAATCCGGCTAGTGGCTGACTGCATATTTTCACTAGCTATGAGATTTGACAACAACATTGAAGCCAAAATTTGACCTGGGAATTTAAATATTAAGGATAGTAATTTTGAATGACATCCCCTGAAGGCACAATTTATATAGACAACTCCATCCTAGACGTACTTAAATTGACAACTTATGTATTAGAAATCAGTTAAGTTATTTTAATTAAGTTATATTAAATTAAATGGTAATACTTTTGTACAATTTCTAATAAACTGATTGGGATGGAGACTTGTTGAATGGCATATTTGCCTAATACTTATCATCACTAAAGTCAAACTGTTATTTTGTAGTATTAGTTGCTCAAATTCGGGATTAAACCCATTTAACATTTTAAGTAGAGGAGCCAAGGACAAGGCAGGGAAAATAATCATTGTTTATTATAAGTGTAGTAGACTCCCCTCATTCCCATGTTATTTCTGCAATCAGTTTGTTAATTAGCCTTCTGATACTTTTCAGCAATTCTATGGACTGAATGCAGTATTATTCCCTAATTATAACTTGGATAGACATATTGATTATACACTAATGATATATTATTCAGATGTTTCAAATCATGGGGTGAAACCACCAACTTTCATCAACATATCAATTTGAACATTATCGGTATCTACATACAGAAAAATCAAATCTCTATGCAAATTATAACTGCTGTAATCAATTTAAAGACATAGCTTAGATTTTTGTCAATAGACTAGTATTAAAGTTTTTAACTAACATGATTATCACATGCCAAATCTCATATGTATATCTGGGTATAGCTACAATCCCGGGAAATACCAAAGCCGATGTTTATGTAGATTATATTCTTACCATTTCAACAATTAGTCACCACTGCTAAACAGCCAATAATTCAATTGACTTTATATTTAGGAATATAATTGTTGGGTATGTTCTGTGTTGCTGATAAATTGGATGACTTTTATGAATCAGTAGATTTAGGATTGAAATTTAATTCCATATAAGTGCAGCATATCCTAATATTTGATCTATCTAGACTGATGGGCTTTCGACCTGATGACCTCAAGATCCGCAAGTCCTTTGTGGATTCTGCGCTGTTTGTGTGCCATATAGAAAGAAGAACTGCTTAGTTTATCAAATAGTACTGCATTAATCTAGATTGATGGGGTGTGCGGATAGGCAGGCACTATAAATCATTCGGCCTAGTGATTTTAGGATAATGTTGAAAGAGTAGATGACTCTCTGCTGTAACTTTCATAGAAAGAGGCAGTGAGGTGCCTGTCCTCTCATCTTGACGACATTAATTGGTTTGTCTAACTTAATTGATTATCTTGGAGAGGCAATCTACTCTAAATGTATGCTGTGTCATCTATCGCAAAAGATAGCGGTGTGGCTGTGGTGACAAGTAAAATAAAGTTATACAGTTGTATCTTTGTTCACTCGGGATCGTGGCCACTGCCGCACACTGCTATTTGTTATGGTAGTGGCTACAGCTTTACATTCTTAATGTTAGTGATTAACCACATATCCGTGGTATTTTAAAGGACTTTCCTTATAAGATTTAGGTAGGACAAAACATGACACAAAGATGTCTGTTTGGAATGGACGGTGTGATATGACTGAGGGTGGGGGCGATGGAATATGTATTCGGATTTATTATAACATTATTGATGTGTACTTATACATGTATGTACTCTTAGTCTTAAATGAACTCTGGAAACTTGGAAACTGGAAATGACATTGGATGTATGTATGTATTCATGTGTGATAATTAAAATAAAGTTTAATCAAAATGCATTTTATTGTTAATAGGTTGTATTTTTATTTTTGTATTTGTTTGGTTGCTTTTTTTCTTCTGTTATACAATTTATTTTTTGCTGAGATTTATTTATTTGAAAGACAACCCCTATTACTTTATTTTTCATTATATGAACTTTGTATTTTATTTTAACATCACAATGGCCAATTTTTAGCAAGAGCGAATTCATGTCATTTTATTGTGGACCTCTACTGAAAATAAAGTTAAGCAATATGCGAAAATCTGATATATTTCTATCTACAGAAACAGATAAATGTTTTAAATGTGTGAAAAAAATTGCCGGTGCTGCGCTGATGGAAAAAAGAATAATTAAGTCCAATTACCCCCATGGGAAAAAGGCGTGACATTATGTACCTACAAGCATCGATGTAGTGGTATCCTCGCCCTAGTTACCTCTACCAAGGAGGGAAAGCTTGTTTTCTTAACATATTCTTAAACTTGGGGTGACAAAAATCTAACTGAAATCAGGAGCGTCTCTGAAGACTCACCCCAGCATATTTTGATTTTATTTGCTGGTATTTGCGTTGCAATATCGTTTATTTTTATTAATAGGCTTAGCGCTCACTTACTTTGCTTGAAGCATCATTATCTTTAGTTACAATTATTTTGTTTGAAAGCTGTTCTGCTAAGCATAATATTTTTGTTTCTTAAATATTCCGCTTTCTATCTAGTTTTGGGTTTTGTATTATGAGCATGTTAATGTAGTTTTGCGAGCGATAAGATAACGTGTGCAAATGCGAATTTTAATAGTGGAATTTACAGTCCTTTGTGCTAGCTTAATTCTTGCTTGTTGTTAGTGCTGTGATGATTAGTGCGGCATTAGTGATTTTTGTTATCGTGGCTGTTACTTGTAAATATCTAAGGATGTACCTATGTAATGTACATGCCATACCTATACTTACTTAGTGGATACCTATCCAGTTCGCGTTCCTCTAAGAGTTCCGCATGCTAACGTTTTTGTCCGTTAAATTCCTGTTAGGGCTCATATGACGTCAACTCCTGCGCTTCCATTCGTAACGTAGGGACCCAGGCGCAACAGTTTTATGAATTAAGTACTTATTGACAAAAAACGCTTACGCCTGCCCTTTGCGGCCATCGCGCTTAGGTTGTGTGTGTAGATTTAATGTCTAAACAATGCATGCGCGGCGTTGCTAAATGTAAATACCTACGTTCAAAGCAAAAAAAGACCGATAAATCACGTCTCTGTGACAAGGATTAAACTGACTGATAGGATGGATTGACCTTAAAAAGACTAACAAATTGGGGTCTTTCGAGAATTTTAATTGCGAGCGCTTAAAGCAAATCTGCTGGATTAATTAATTGGTACATTGCTTTGCATTGTACATTCAGTTTTAAGCGTAGTATCCATATTAAATGTAAAGTTGGATCAATGTAACCAATTTTAGATTCATTGTTTTTTATGCTCTTAAGGTAAATTTGAGGGTAGCACATTCCTCAACCAATAGGACTGACCTAACTCATTCACATTTCATGTTCAAACGTTCACAAAGGTCACCGGTGTGACACAATTGATAGTATGTTTATTTCCCTCTTCTTCCATCTCTGTATGTCCTTTTGCGAGGTGGCAAAGGCCTCTCCCAATCTCTTCCATTCTAACCTTTCTATGGCCACTCTACCCCATGCTGTTCCTGCGACTTGTCTAATATCATAATCCCACCTTCTGACCAAAAACACTACCACAAAGAAGGTACCACTCTTTCTTTTTCTATTCCTTGGGTACCACCATAGATTTAGCAAAAAATTCTAAATCTATGGGTACCACTGTGTGACTTTTTTACTCCATTTATCTTTTCCCCTAATTATGTGACCTGACCTTTTTTGAGTTAAGTATGTCTTGAACCTTGGTCTTGTTTCTGATGCTGATATTTCTTATTTTGTTCTTTCTTTTGATCCCTATCGTACTTCTTTCCATGGCATTTTGGCATATGGTTAGGTTAGAGCTTATTGTTACGTTTTTTGTTAAAGCCCATGTTTCGCTCCCATATGTTGGTGCAGGCAGTATGCATGTGTTAAAAGTTTGCTTGGCTGAGATATATCCTACTCCTACTAATATTATAAATGCGAAAGTTTGTATGTATAGATGGATGCTTTTGTTACTCTTTCGCAAAAAAACAATATAGCTCATACACCCGAATAACTTATAGGCTACGTTTCATCGATGTACCACGAAAGTGAAGAGAGTCGAAAAAACTATATTGTAACCCTTTCTCGTTTTAACAAGGATACTGAAAAAGATATAGGGCACTTTCATCCATGGAAAGTTACTGTTCTCGAAGTATTTTAAATATCTAGTGAATAAAACACGGCATTAAATATAATATCTGTTTATTAACTGATTATAATGAGCTAAAAAGCTAAAACAATTAAAAATCAACTAATAATAAACACCGGATAATCTTGTATTTAAACACATAAAACAATTGATGAAGGAAAAATAAGAAACCCTCTTTTATATATAGCTTATACATTTGCTTAACTCTAACTAACAAAATCTAATAAAAAAATCTCCTAAAATCTACAAATTAGCAGCAAAATGTTATTGCAAACTATAAATACATCAAAATATATAATCTCCTTTTCCATTGTTTATTCTATTACATTTTTTTAATCCTTTTTAAGCTTGTACTTGTAACAAGCAATATACCTATTATTGTTGTGCTTTAATTTGTTACCTATCTATTTCACAAAACAAATTAACGACCATGGCTTATATATTGCACATAGCTTCGAAGGCAAGTTAATTACATTTTAGCACTGCTCTTCAAACTTTTTAATTGTTTGTCAGACATCGGTCGATTTAGTAAACTTATGAATCTTACCAGTAGTTAAAACTCCGAAAGAAATAACGGCTGATATTATTTGAATATTATAAACTTTAAAATTTACAATTGAATTTACTCTTTTAGTTATAATAATACCTTCTTAATGATACGCCGGAAATTTAAACCAAAATCCGTCTTCTCTAAAACTTGTGATGTCCCCCTAAAAATCGACCACTACGCCTTAGTTTTAAAAACACTGCCAGAACTATCAATTTAATGATAAACTCATATCAGTTCGAATACCTAACTCATGTTATCTTCTAAACTGAAAAACCGGTTCCATCGCGATAAAATTGTTCCAACTTCGCTATCGCGGCCCTTGATACAAAGCAACACAGTGCGTCCATTCTCATTTTAAATCTCGTCCTTAATTACGTTTTAATTAATTAATATACCTATTAGTCGGATAGTCCCCAAATGAATAAATTCACATAGTATATATTAATGCAAACGAAGATGTTAATGTAATATTGAAAACTTTATGTTGTCTGTGGATATATAAGAAGAGAATACTTTAAAGCAATTATTATATACAAATATAAACAATATTTTAATTCAGTAATAATGACATTTTTTCATGAAATCTAATGGTAGCCGACGTAATCTACCTATTATTGTCTTACTTTACGGTAAAATTATACCTCAATATTTTATATACTCTGTCTTACAATTATTACAACAAAATTACATCTTACAAATACGTAGGTACTTAATTGAGACCAAATCTCTCATCGAATTTAATCACTAGAAGAATAAGTGGCAAGTTTTACTAGTTTTTTTTTATAGATAACAGCTTTCGATCAGTCTTTTAATCGTGAGAAGAGGATGCGGATTGACAGAAACATGCAATTTTATGCCTTAATCCCAATTTGACCACTATTTACTTGACTTTCCCTAGGTAATATAATGGTATATCGTGTTTTGGGTGTGTAATTGTGTAGGCGACAGGTCAGCCGCTTGTCACTGCTTTTTACAATTTTCCATCTAACCCAGCCCGGCTTTATTTTTGGCTGAATGTGGTTGAAGGGGCATGCTGCCCCTTTGACTCTGCCTACCCCTTCGGGGATTATGGGCGTGATGTTATGTATGTATGTATGTAATATACAGGGCAAAAATATACTTATACTTATGCTGTCGTAATAAAAAGGTAATGTGTTCAAGTCTGTTTCAGAATAATTTTGCCAATACGATGCTGCAATACTGCTTTTCACAGTAGTACAATGTTAAGACTAGTGGTCAATTGTGACTAAGTATACCAACAATATTGGCAATACTCGCCGAATGAAAAAAAAAAAATTAAAACCATTTTTATATAAAGGCAAATTTTACTTCCAAGTTACGTCAAAAAGACGTCACATTTTAGTATCAAAGCAATCTTCATACCAGTAAAAGAGATCTCAAGTGATAATTAAATATTGAAATGAATGCGATTCTCGTGGTAATAATGGCAAGATATAGAAGAATGACTTATACTGTAAAAAAAAAAACAAAATATTCAGAAAGAGCTAGGACAAAAGGTCGTGGTCTCAGATGGAGCGACCAGAGAAGCGGTAGCGGAAGCGAGTGAGATGCTCAAAACGAATTTATTTAGTCTTGCTTCACTATGACCCGTATTTACAAACATTATAATTCCATAGCATCAACGAGGACAGGATACAGGACAAATATTTCATCTATCCTACGCTATGACATGATAGGGGGGGTCCATATTACCTGACGAACTTCGAAAAGTACAGAACAACATTAATAAACCAATCGCAAAACAGAAATTAACGTTACTACCATAAATAGTGTTTTACATACTTGTTCGCGTAAACAATAGGGTATTCCTCAAAAAAAATTATAGCCTATTATTGATTACAAAAAAATATTGCTTACGTCATTTTTCTTTTGTTCCACAAACATGATGAAGATACAGCGTGTTAAAGTACCGCGTGACGTCACTAGGTGTGTAAAATGTTACCGTCCAAGTGACGTAAAGCGCTAAATTTCAGATCTGTGAAGCGCTGTATCTTTGTAATTTTTCGAGTGTCAGATAAAGCAAAAAATACGTATTCAATATTTTTTGATAGTACAACTTACTATTACGACCTAAGCTTTCTATGTGAATAGTTTGCGAAAAGGAACGAAGATATAATACTTGCTTATTGACGCTGATACTTGGACAAGCAGTATTTGTGAACACGTGAATATTCCTAGTTGCTCCGCTGTTCGTCTCTCATCGCTATAACCAGGAATGCAACCTATATTCTTAATTGTGTATATACTATACGCTCATAAGGAAACAACAATATATTTCACATATTACTAGATGGTTTAAGTACAATTAAAGTTTCACAACAGCCCACTTTCAAATTATAGAACAAATCGATCAAAAATATCATAGATCAGAGAATCGAATAGACAATTGAGAATCGAACACCACATTCGCAATATTTAGTTATCATCTGCATTCTCAAGGGTAATTCACCGCAGCAAGAATCTATGAGGGAACTTCTTGTAAAACATATTCGCAATACGAGCTAAGACCTCAGTCCTCCGGCCGTCCCTAGGGTTGGTAGTGCCTGCCCAGGAACTGTTGAGCCTCGTGCCCGTGTTTCCTGGTCGCCTGGTACACGTCTCGCTCCTTGTCTGGGTACTTCGTGGGCAGGTTTGGCGAGTGCAGGTTCACTTTTGCTGCATAGCTGTCGATAGAATGAAAATTTAAGTTCACACTAATACTAACACATTAGTTTACATTAAAGGCTAATGAGGATTCTGTGAAATAATATATCTATTCGATGTTATAATTGTGACGTAGGGTCTCTGAATCTAGATGTTTTTAATATAAGTATGTGCTGATTTTGCTGAACTATAACAAAAAGCATCGATAGGATATCTACACATTATAATAACTATGGATGTGTAACTATCATCCAATTTCTTCTTTCTGATTCCCTTATTGAGGGCTGTGAGGACCAGAAGGCAGTCGCCACATGACCTTTGTACAAGTACAGCTTGTCGTCAGAACGCGCGCGGTCAGCATTTACACGCTGACTCAAATTAGTTTTATTTTTAAAAATAATTATCACACAGTGTACAAAGGTCATCAACCTGTCTGTGCTCTAACCATTTGATCCTTAACCAGTGGCGGACTAAGTCTGTTTTAGGCCTGGGGCGTGAAATAGCTGTACGAGGGCCCTAGTGGGGACAAGAGCAATGTTGCTGGCCCGAAATGCCCATTCCACTGTTTGAAATAGGATAATTACAGGAACATGGAGATAATATGAGGCTCCCCATGACCAGAGGCCCGGGGCGGACCGCCCCTTCCGCCCCTCGGTTAGTCCGCCACTGTCTGTCAGTCTCTGGTTCTCACACTGGCGGACACATAACTCTAGGAAGATAATGTACTGTTTTATTGTCAATATTGTATACCGTATCCCTGCAATATCGATCTCGTAGTGCCCGCTGAGCACGTAGTCGTTGGTGACGCGCTGCGCCACGCCGTTCTCGTCTATGTTCTGCACGAAGCCCAGGCACACCTGACCAATAGACACTGTATCACTACCACCATTTTCTGGGACTTGAAACTTTACTAACGAGTGAGAACTGTCATTTTTTGTCTCACTGTAGAGTGAGGTCCTAAAGCACGGCTGTCAAAGATTGTTATTACGGGCGCCAAAATAAAAATTTACGTTTAAATCTTATTTAATACAATAGAACCGAAGAATAAAGGTATTGGCCATGCCACAGTGTTGCACAGTCCCGTTTTGCTCGAAAAGCGGACATAAGTTTCCGAAAGATAAAACATCACATTCATTGATCGTAACTCATATTTGCCATAAACGTATTTCTAATTAAATTAATGTTGCGAATAAATAAAAATAAACCCGAGAAGCCAACCCACAAACAGTCACATTTGACCATCATTTGACATTTCGGAGACCTCACGCTACACAAGCGCCCCTAGCGGCGAATTCATACGCGATAGCCCTCATTGTAACAATTCAAAAGAATGGTGACAGAAATATTTAAGATATAAATTAATCTTAACTGTTTCACAATTCACATTGAATTAAATCTGCACATTATGTTTACCACCTAATTAAACATTTTTCTTGTCGAGTAATACGACATAAATTAACCTGTGGATAACGGTGTGGGTTTCACAATAAACTAACCAAAATTGTTTTATATTCATAAATGTACGTCGTATGTGTTTGTCATCCCAAGTAAAATAAAATAATAATAAAATATTAAATATGTTGTTGGTAACGTTTTCAGTCCCAGAACATAAAAAACATTTCTTGTCACAAAGAAAAACATTCCTTTCTGTTTTCATTCCTAGCTGTATAATTGCGTAGGCGACAAGTTAGTCATTTGTTAAGTTGCCAATAAAAGTACAATATTCCATCTAACACTAAGTCAGTTTTTAAGACATAAACATTTCAACGTTTCGGAAGTTTGCCTCCATCGAGAAGAATCGGCAACAAACTCAGTTTCAATAGAAGCTAATGAAACGCATAAATTCTATTGTGTCTTTCACATTGAACTCTGCCTCCCTAAAAGTCTAAAACCCCCTTAAGACGGCGTTATCGCCTACTTTGAGTATCTATTGTGATTACGTCAGCCGTCGTCGTAGCAATAGTAATCACGTTACCAGTTTAATAAGGGTTTTTTTAAATTAAAACATCCAAAAGGTGGCGTAACTGTGACTTGCTGGCGTAACTGTGACTTGCGGTCTTGTCACCTTCCTCATCGGTTAGTTGTCAGAACAAACTGACATACGTGTCACACTATGAAGGGCGCTGTCAACAAATAGCCAATAGTGACAGTGATAAGACCGCGAGACTCCCTCGCGCCATCTGGCGGTTTTTATTATTTAAAAACCCTCATTGCTTGCTTCTCAAAAGAAACCACACCGCACCTGCTTCTTAAACGTGAACCCGTAACTGGTGGTCGTAGTCTGGCCGCAGTAGTTCCCGTCGCGGTAGATCGGCTCGCCGCCCCACGACCAGAGGTCCAGCTCGTGGTCGTGGTCGGTCAGCAGCAGCTGCACGTACTGCCGGCGGACGCCCTCCTCGCGCTGCCGGAGGAGCGCCTCGCGACCGATGAACGGGATGTCTTTCTGTTGGTGGGAGACACGTTAACAGGGGCGGATCTAGAATGTTGGGGCCCTGGGCTAATCCTACTTAGAAGTTTAATGTGTTTCTAGGCACTACTAGTGATCATTGTTCTGTTCGTTAGATGTGTGAATTATCTTCAACAGGGGTATTTTTGTTCATCGCGCCCTGGGCTGCAGCCCAAAAAGGCCTATAGTACATCCGGACCTGCACATTAATGTACTTGATTGAGTGGTAGTTGGGATTGTCCCATGTTGGTCTGGGACTTAAAAAGAATGTGCCAACTGTGTTTCTTGCCTAGCACGTCGTAAAAGGCGACTAATGGTGTGTGGGGTTTTGGGTGTGTGATTGTGTAGGCGACGAGCTATCCCCATTGTCACTACCTTTTTACAATTTTCAATCTAGCCCAGTTTATGAATGTGGTTGGAGGGGCCTGATGCCCCTTTGACTCCCCTCCCCTCTCCCTACCCCTTCGGGGATTAGGGGCGTGATGTTATATATGTATGTATGTATGGGATTGCGTGATAGTGAAGAGCTCAGAGAACTCACGATGAACTTGGCTGTTAATACTTAACTAAGGCCATTACGACTCAGAGAAGTTTTGACGTAAATTGTTTTGGCTGGGCCTGGTGAACTCACAATTAATTTGACTACTGTTGAACTGTTGAAGGTTTAAAAGAATATCCACATTGAACATTACTGGTGTTAATTGCTAGTAGCGCCATCACACACAACTCAAAGGAGTATCCGCGTCGATCTTTGTTGCTGCTTAAGCTTTAGTATAAAAGGCCCAGACATCACATCATACTACCCAATAGTGAGTACTATTGAGTAGTATTAAGTGCTTTACTGATTTCTTTAATACTTACGCTGACCAGAGTTGTAAAATATCTCTCATCTCTATAAAACTCACCCAGTTCAGAGCATACTGCCAGACTTTCTACACGTGTGCCCTATGGTCCAATTTTACGCTGATATCGTACCTATAGTTCCCTACGTGTGCAATATAACAACATCTTTAGGGCCTTGTTACGGCTTCCCCGTTTCTATAGTGCATCTAGCATGTTTGGAGTTGCTGCGGTAGACAATTTCTATGCTGTGATAATGAACGCAGTGTAAGGGGGAGTAGTAACGAGATCCTGAGGATGATAGCAGATAGGATGGATGCGGCTATTTATAGGAGGCTTACTGAGCTGCACGTTCTGTGTGAAGGTCCGTAAACTGCCGGGCCGTGTTCATTAAGTTCCTAACTTACTTGTATAATTATTCCTTTCTATGTATTTTACTAACCGTAGTTATTAAGTACCTTTGTTACTAACCAATATGGATGGATACAAAGTCCGAAATAAATATGTTTTATTTATTTTATTATTTATCCCTACACATGTATATATTATACTCACGTTGAACTTGACCCGCCACGTGCGTCCGCACTCGAGCGGCGTGGTCATCGTGTCCAGATCCTGGCCCCAGAACGCGAAGAACTTCTCGACGCGGAGCGCGCGCGACGCGTAGTACCCGACGTGGCTGATGCCGTACTTGCCGCCCGCGGCAATCAGCCGGTTGTACACGTGGAGGGCGAACTGTGTATTGAAGTTGAAATATTGGTGTCTATATATGATAAAAATAAATAAATAAGTATAATACAATAAATTCTCCAGACTAACACACCAATTCCATATTTCCAATCTATGTTTGTGCTATGGATATTAGGTGAATGGATAGACATGCTTAAATACCTTTAATTAACATCTATTTATTACTCGAGTACAAATGTCCATGTTCATCACACAAAACATTTGCCATTAACGGGATTTAAACCGTCCTTTAGATTCGTGGTCAGGGTCTCTGACAGCTCGACCAACGTGCCAGCCATTTTTTTTTAAATAAAGATATATCTAAGTGTATATTTGTAATGCCACTGTTGATTCTGACATTGGTAACACTAGTGCTTAAGCTGCTTTCCACGAGGTCAAATCAATGTATGTACCTAATGTTGTTTGATATTAATTTAACATTAGAGTACTTGGGTATATTGAGGTCTTTAAGTGCGTCAGTGCGATTACAACAAAAATTGCGAACTTAGTTTTTTTATCCAACAAACTAAAAATGACAAATATACTAAGCATTACAATTCCACGTGACGTTATTAAAACCCTAAAATTGTAGGCCCTAGTGTCGAACCGACCCACTCCAAAACTTTGATGCGTCGTTTCTTCTAAGTTTTCTTTAATAATAGACAATGAGGGTTTTTTGAATTAAAACATCCAAAAGGTGGCGTAACTGTGACTTGCGGTATTGACACCCTCGGTACCCCCCTCATTGGTTAGTTTTCAGGACAATGAGATACGTGTCCCATTATGAAGGATGCTGTCAACAAAGAGCCAATAGTGACAGTGATAAGACCGCGAGACTCCCTCGCGCCATCTGGCGGCTTTTGTTTTTTTTAAACTCTCATTGGACCACGCATACGTAAATGTTTGTTTATCGTGCTAGTGGTATAAATATATAGATTTGAAAAAAAAATAGGTAAGTGCCCTAATTTGAAACCGCGCCCCCCGCATTCGTCCACACCATGGAGCTATCACCGTTCTTCTACCATATCTTTTATTCTGCCTAATTTTCAGGCCCATTGTAGTAGAACAATGTCCATCGACCGGACTAGTCTGTTTTATGATGCAATGATACTCAGTAAATAGATAACTAAAGTGTGGCAAATAATGCTTTAAAAAGACATATATACGGTCGAATTGAGAACCTCCTCCTTTTTTCGAAGTCGTTTGAAAAGACGTTGACATGACGAGTCCACTCACCTCATTGGGTATGTACAGCACGTAGCCCAGTTCTCCGGTGTGGGTTAGATTCATCGCCCGGATCCCATTAGCTAGACCCACGTCCAATTCCTATAACATTAATAGCTAATCACAAACATGTTAAAAATTATATCACAATACCTAGGTACATACCTATATACATATTTGTCCGATGTGGTCTGGGACTTAAAAATTAATGTGACAACTGTGTTTCTTGCCTAGCATGTCGTAAAAGGCGACTAATGGTATATGGGGTTGTAGGTATGTAATTGTGTAGGCGACTAGCAAGCCACTTGTCGTTACTTTTTCACAATTTTCAATCTAACCCAGACCAGTTCTGTTTTTGGCTGAATGTGGTTAAAAGGGCCTGCTGCCCCTTCGACTCTGCCTACCCCTCTCGAGGATTATGGGCGTGATGTAATGTATGTATGTTTAACAAAATGCGCCACATATGTAGAGCCATGTAGAGCTTATTAAAATTTAACTCAATTTTATAATCCTGCACTATATTATACAATAAGGGCAGTAAAGCAGTCCCCGTAGCCGAAATCGGCTGTGATGCATAATATAGCATAAAATGTATACAGATCATAAGTCAAAAACCGTAGAGCTTGAATGAAAAGGATCATGAATGTTGAAGAGGCGAGTGCGGCGTGTAAGGATCGTGCCATATGGCGTTCGGCCTGCCCCGCTAGGAAAGTGGCGTGAAGTTTCGTTAGTTTTAGTTAGTATAATATATGTTATTAAAAAAAAGATGATTCTATTATAATTTATAAAATGACACTTAAATGTATAAATACATCTTCTTAATTGACATATAATTGTACCCTAAGGCACTGTTTAGCAATTGTTTTGTGTTCAAGTTACACTCAGAATACTATTAATGGTTAATAATAACTATTCTTACTATGTGTATGTATTATATTATAAACTTTCAGACAGAACTTTTCATTTTCATCACCCTTCTTAACGACTTAACAGACGAACCTTACCTTAAACGTGAAGAACGGAAAGTTGGACGGCGACAGGTCAGTGTCCGTCAGCTCGGACATGAGGTTCCTCGTGAAGGGCCCCATGACGCAGATCGCGGTGTACATCGACGTCACGTCCGTCAGGCTCACCGACCCGTTGGAGGGGAGGTACCGCTTAATCCACACCTTGCAGCGCGTCTGCTGGATGGTGGGTGCTATCATCATGTAGCTGGAAGAGAGGATGTCGTTAACGATACATACATCTATATTAGTACCCAAGCAGTGGAGGACGGGCCTCTAGGGGTTCGTGGATCCGTGAAGGTTTTTATTAGTTTTAAATTATAAAAGGTTACAATAAAAAATATTGGTCATGTGGGCCCTGCTAATAAAAATGGATTCAGAGTGGTCTTTTTATACATTTTATTTTCTCAAAGTTATAGATAAGGTAGATAAGTACACCTGCGTATGAGCAGACACTTATGCACAATAATATCTCCTGCATTGGCTAATCCTCGCAGTGATTGGACGCAGCGACTGAAATCGGTTAGCAGGATATGATTGAATTGGCAGGAAATCGGTTCAGGCTATTGTGTGCGATACTGACTGGTTCTCCGCGATCCTGGCGAGGCTGCAGTCGTTCTCGTAGCCGCCGCGGTCGTTCTGCATGCCGGTGTGGATGATGCTGCCTACGGGCACGTCCACGTCGTTAGAGCACAGGTACTGCAGAAGATCCACCACCTCGCGCCCGTTCGACTAAAAAGAGTTACATGTTATGTTTAATCTGAAAGATTGCTTGTTATCAAAAATTGTTTGTCCTTTATAAGGATATTGGTAGGGTGTCACAAGGCAACGTTTTCGTACCGATACTTTTTAAAATGCTAACCTAGCAAGACAAGGTCGTTGTTGTAATATTTTCGCACAGATACTCCTCTAAAATACAACTCAGTAAAGTAAGGTTGTCGGGTTGCCTCAGGGCATCGTTTTCGGACCAACATTCTACAAAATATTAAGGGCGCAGTCGGTCTGTCTCAAGGCAGCATTTTCGCACTGTTACTCTTCAACCCAACGTACCTGCAGATCAATCTTGGTGAAGGACGAGTAGTCAGCCAGGCCGACGGCCTCCCGGCACGCCCAGTACTCGCGCTGCACCGTGTCGAACCAATGCGGCTTGCCGAAAGTCTTCGTGTACGCTATCTTGAACGGCCGCGGCGTCGAGGGGTCGTTTGTCGCTTCAACTTTGCCTAGAAGTAAAATTAAATAAAAAAAATCTCCAGACTCTAAATATAGATTATCAGAACGAATCGCACAAATTTTAAACAACACTAAGCCCGTATGTACAGTTTAATAGCGTCAAACTAAATTTGGCGCAATGTACATCAATTTTTGACAGTATTGACAGGCTAGATGACAAAAAAAATTATACAGAAGTTGGATTAACATCTAGAATATCATCTAGCATATGTCTAAAAACTCTAAGTACGACACTCACCGACATTCTCAAACCAGGTGGGCCGCTCGTAGCCCATCACCTGTCCAAACACAGCGCCGTTATCGCGCAGTGTCGGGTAGATGGGCGACAGTCGCAGGTTGCGCCCCGTCTCGAACTCGTGAAACGGGTACGGGAGACCGTAGTGGACGCCTGGGCAGAACAACCATACAAAATGTATACATATAATAAAATTGTAACTGTTCGCTGTCTGTACATGGAAGATATACAAGAAAAACTATTAAAGGGGGGCTTTATGAAAGCAATAGGACCAGAAATAATGATTTTAAGATTTTTTTTCTGTTTGTCGGTTTGTCTGTTTGTCTGTACGTTTGTTCACGCTTATCTCAGAAACGACTTAAGCGATTTAAATTCGTTTTTGATGTTATAAAGCGTTGCGGTTTACTCCACTTAACGGTTAATGTTTGTTTCATTTCAATCGGTTCGTAAATTAAAAAGTTATATCAATCTAAAGAATCACATATAAAATGTTATAAAATAACTCTCTCTCTCTCTCTCTTTCTCTCTCAGCATGTCTGCGTCCACTGCTGGACATATGCCTCTTGCATGGATCTCCACAAACTTCTTGATGCGGCGTTTCTGGTCCAGGTCGGCCCTGCCGTCTTTCTTATGTCGACGGACAATCTGGCAGCTGGTCTGCCCACGCTTCGCCTTCCTGTCCGAGGTACCCAATGCAGGATTCTAAGGCTCCATCTGTCGTCGTCTCTACGGCAGATATGTCCGGCCCATTGCCATTTAAGCTTCGCAGCTATTTCACCGATATCGGTTACTTTAGTGCGCTGGCGTATGTAGTCGTTCCGGAGTTTATCCCGCAGGGAGACTCCCAGCATAGCCCTTTCCATAGCTCTCTGCGCTACTTTGAGCTTGTGTAGTACCCCGGCAGTAAGTGTCCACGTCTCGCAAGCGTATGTCATGACGGGAATAACACACTGGTTAAAGACCCGTGTCTTAGGGTTTCAAATAACCCATCAGTTCAATTGGCTGAAACTTTAAGAAGGTAAGGAGTCGTAGCGCTAACACAAGTTAAGCAACCCCGGACGAGGTTCCAACTAGGACAGGTGACCATAATTGGCACAAAAAATATGTCAAGTGCTCAGTGATAACTCTGTTTGCAGAATTGATTATCGCCAAGCGCGACCTGTATTGGTGGTTGTTACACTTTCACGCCGTAGCTACTAAACAAATAAGTATGAAATTTTGATGTCTCATATGTTTATATAGAAGCGCATAGGAGAATCGCATCGCAATATCTTAGGAGATATCGCAGTTTTAAAATAACATCGCAGCCCAAATGTATGCAACGGAACGGGTCCATAATTCGTAAGCTCAAGTCTATCTGGTTTATATAGTGAAGAACTAAAATGTTGGCTTGACCTATCAATGTAGGCAGATTATATTCTGATACCCTCTCAGGCTAACTTTACTTTTTTGACATCCACTAAAAGCACAATCAATTATTTTATTAACCGATCAATCCTAATTTATTTTTTTAAACTGTTAATTGGAACTCAGCCGCAAAGCAAATTTCCATTGTTAGATCTAATCTTTTAATTTATCAACACATCGTAGGAAAATAGCTGCAGCGGGTCCACCGAGACCAGCTAAATTTGAACCCCTCTGGTCTAAATTATATAAAATTATAAGACCCAGTACTTTCACCTAACGAATTAAAGTCCCACTCTTAATGATAAAAGCGTGATGTAGGTACCTAAAACAGCTCAATAACGTACGTATTATTCAAACATATTTTCACTTTCTACGTAAACGAAGTCGCGAGTTAAAGTAAGTGTTAGCCCAAAGTATATATTCCACGCAAACGAAGTCGCGGGCAGAAAGCTAGTATCTTTATATATCTATATATGCATAACGCATTTCTCAAAGTTTAAAGAAAGACTGTCAACTGAATTGCCTACCCCGCTAGGGATTGACGTTAAGTTTAGTTAGTTAGTTTGCGAATTTTTTTATACTTCACGTCGTAAAAAACTAAGACATGCTGTTGTTTAAACGAACCTTACTGTAAATATTTTAAACATAGAGGTAAGACATATCGAACCCAACCTCTCGTATTAAGGGATGTCCAACGTGTTTCAAGCACCGCTCTTACTACTACAAAGCTGTTCCCAATGGCTCTTACCTGGTACCTCCTTAACCCTGTCCCTGAGGAATCGCTTGTTATTATGCAGACCCAGGAACCGGTTGATGTCCAACTCGTACATGTCGTACTTGGTGTACCCGTCCACGATCTCGGCCACGGTGGCCTCTGCGACCCCGCCAGCCGCGGATATGCCCACAGTCTTCATTCCGCACGCCACGTGATAGTTGAACATCTATTGACGGATAGGTTTTCATTAAAAAGTTTTACATTAAAAATAATAAAAAAAGTCTACGATTTTTTTAGCCAACCCATTTTTAATATATTTTATAATATACAAAATAGCTGACCCGGCGAACTTCGTTCCGCTTAATAATCAATGACATATTATGAGATGTAAGCTATCTAAACTGCACACAGTGTACAAAATTGATTAAGAACCGATTTTTTAATGGTCAGATACGAATTAACTGACTGATAAAGTATAAAGTCACTAATTTGCGGATGTCATACGGTATTTTACTTAGGAAACAGGCATTGACATTTTACAATTATCCGGATTGTGATTTATTCGATTGTTATCTTTTAACTGACTGTTGAAAAATCAGCCCTAAAATATGTTAAGTAATTTCGGAGTTCATAGCGGACAAACAACGTGACGCGTAATTATATATATTAAGATTTATTATAAAATATGTTTAATTCTATTATCAGCTCGGTGAAGATCGAATTAGGTTCAGATCTTTTACTAACTGCGAGCAGTCAGCAACAATGCTTTGTGGTACAAATGTTACACATGTAATAAATCCTTGTGCGGCTCTTCTTTATTCTGTCGGCGCTAAGGGCTCCTCAGCACGTTCGATGACACGAATTTAGCTGACTACACAATAGCCACTACCCGCTCAATTCGCGAAATCGAACGCCCCAAAGAGACCAACATCTTCTTTCTTCTCAAAAAGCTGTAAAAAACAAAGAAACTTATCTAGGAAAGAAATTAACACCTTAAAAGATGAGTACATAGGAAATATAGGACCATTTATATGATCAAAAGCGTGTGGGGCACATACTTTCAGTTAATGGGAACTAAATATTTTCATAAGGAGTACATTTTCCAGAGATAGTAACACGAAATGCGAATAAAACCCCTGTACTATAACGAAGGGGGCATATGAAACTAAATAAGTGCTATCGACCACCCGGGTGGTGAACGCCACGTATTAGTGTCAACTACCACCCGGGTGGCAAATGGAAGGGGGCAGATGGGAATAAAGGATATCCACTAATATCGAATATAATGTACATTGATTATTTATAACACCACGCCCGTAATCCCCGATGGGGTAGGTCGAGTCAAATGGGCAGCAATCCAATCAAGGAACGCAGTTGGCACATTCTTTTTAAGTCCCATGCAAACATGAGCATACATTGATTAACTAAGAAACTAAAATTCACGCCATATAATATCCCTAACGGGGTAGGCAGAGAGAACCGAACGCCATATGGCACGATCCTGACACACCTCACACGTCTCTTCAACATTCATGATCCTTTTCATACATTGATTAGTTAACAATAAGCCCCTCGGTGTTCACATTGTTTGTATAGCCAACTGTCGAATAACATGAAGTAAAACTCCTAAGATTAGTAGCTAATTTGGGGCGGTCCTGTCAATTCAAGTTCTAAGTTAGACTGGAATATGTGTCTAGAACACATATTCCAGTCTAACTTAGAACTTGAATTGACAGGACCGCCCCAAAGAGTTCAGAGTTATTTCGATACGATGCCCTATATCTGACACTCAAATATGAAGACACTTCAAAGTAGCAGAGCCTAAAATGGACTACATATACAGGGTTATTTGTAAAACATCAACAACCTCGCAGGAGTAGATTGCTGACATTATAGACAACAACGTTTGTTCTACTATTTTTCTTGGATGGACAAAAAAAAAAATTTTTCCAAACTACATCAGATGTTTGGTCATTTAGTATGGAAAGCCTAACTAGCCATATCTTTGCATAGAAAAATAGTAGAAACTTAATTCGAAGTTTATTGAAATGTTGAGCATCTGACTATCAATTATGTTCACGTTTTAATAATCTTTATGTTGTTAAATAAATCAAGAAAAATCGTTAAAATTGCAAAATTTTTCATGTGTCTAGTCAAATAACTAAAAAATGTGACGTGATGGGAAAATATTTAAAATGGAATTGTATTATGCTGGTACTGATCAGTAGAAAAAGTAATGAATTATTATGTAGCAAATAAAACGTGTAATTTTGTTGACTGGTGATCTATACTAAGTGGTAAACGGCTAGCGTAGCAAAAGCATATATTTATGGTAGAGCAATACTATCTTCAAATACTATAAACGCCTGAGTTTATCATTCACGCAAACAACTACATTTCGGCTTCAAATCAAGCATACGTAATATCACGGATCTCCTAGGTAAACGACAATACCAACTGTCTACCTTGCTTGGCATATTTTAAAAGCATGCGAAAAGTTGTATTGTTGTACAATTCATAATTATGTAGTCGACCAGCTAAACAATTCTCACTACTCAGTACTACCTAACTCAGTTACGGGAGCTTACTACTTCGTAGACACTGAACATACCTACTTATCCGAGGATTGTAAGCGCGATGTACATATGTACATACAAAGAGCATGTATGTATGTACATATGTACATAGACCGTATATGAATAGCAATTTATTCATGAGCACGGATTGCGCGCGGCACCTGTGAAGTAATCAAATCTCGCGGCGATAACGAGCGTCTCCGGCGACGACTTGAGAAGCATCCGTTGCAATCTGCACCAATCGACCTATTATCCAATGCATCGCACAACATCCTGTTTACTAGTAGTCTTTCGTACTCGTGATATACCTTGAAGAGCATATATAAGATATTATTGATACAATCTGGTGGTTGTGAACTTCCTGCCTTATTCATATACAACTTCATCGTGCTTGTAATCTTATATTAAAAAAAACAATCTCGCAGTGAAACCAATTTTCGTTAGTTCATATTTGGTTGCGACATAGACATCAGAAACGATCGTCTTAGCGTGGTGATGCTCCGTTGTTACCACAAAAGTCTACAAATATATTCTCACGATCCGTGCCAATATCTATACTTATAATAAATCTGTAGAGAGGTCAATTCTGTACATGAAATATATTTTCAAAATAACTATCAGGGAATGATTAGTGATCGATAATGATGCCAAAAATGCAATCAGTAAAATTTTTGTCTGTCTGTCTGTCTGTATGTTCCTTATAGAAACAAAAACTACTCGACGGATTTTAACGAAACTTGGTACAATTATTCTTCATACTCCTAGGCAGGTTGTAGTATACTTATCATCACGCTATAATCAATAGGAGCAGAGTAGTGAAGGGAAATGTTGGGAAAACGGGAGAAGTTACTCCATTTTTAAGCTTCCGTCGCGTGTGCAGCCTTAATGGTTAAAGTTACATAGAAATCATGTATGACGGAAATAGTCTATATAATATTAACCATAAACGCGGGTGACACCGCTGGCACAGCTAGTTATAAATAAGAAAGTTATGCGCTAAAACTGCATGATTGACAAAAATTAAATTTTGTATGCCAAAAGTTTAAATACTCAAAAAAAATCACAGGCTACTTTTTATCCCGAAAAATAAGGCATTCCCCGTAAATGTAACAGACCTAATTTCATGCTGCCGGTAAAATCTAGTACGCGGCCCGGACCTAAACAATGAATTAAGCGACACGTCACATATTAAAATCATAAGCTTCCTATTCGCTGAGCTATAGCCAGACAAGGATATACGTCGTCTACCAAGTGCAATTTGCAATCAGCAGCATCAACTTCAGCTAAATAGCCAATTAGACAATTAAATAGTTGTGCAAACTTCGTCGTGCCGAGTAAACCCGCCGGGCGCTCAGCAGTGGCTTTCTCGTTAATTTAGAACGATTCGCTTTACATATAAATCGCCGTCGGCTCCTCAAAGCGCGATACGGGGCGATTAAGCGGCGCAGACGACATCTCGTCGTAACGCAGCCGGCGCAATCGCCAAATGATTACACGATGCAAATGCAACGCAGCCCATTTGCAAATAGATGCATATAGACGAACTAACTCGATTTCATGTTGATAGAAAACAGTTTCGCGTGATTATTATCATTCAGAGATCTTGGGAATGTATAATTTGTAAATCGATCAAGATTTTATCCATGCGAGTTGTTAACCGACGTTTTAAGGTTTTTATTTGTGACGAGATATGTGTATGTCTTTATTTTCACCACACGGTGATATTACCTATTCATTAAAAAAAAAAATAACCGCCCACTGCCATCTTGGGCGGAGCAGGGTCCTCCTATCAACTAGAGGGCCCCGGGAGTCACCTCTGATTCCCCCCGGTCTCAGCGGGGCGGTGCGTAACGCATTCCCCTGGGTAAACAAAAAAAGGTGACCTTTACAACCAACTTCAAAAAAAAAGGAGGTTCTCAATTCGTCCGATTTTTTTTTTCGACGATATGGGTGGGCATTTGCAATTACTGCGATGCGATTTAAACATTTATGTGACTGAAACATAAATGTTTAGATCACATCTGAAACTGAAAGTTGACCAAGGAATAATATTACTTATTTACTTCGATGGCTCAGCAGCCCAACTTGGTATAACCTTGGTATAACTATGGTATAAAGGAATAAACAATCTATGTAAATCAAATCGCCTTGGACAAATACCACTGGACAACATTACATGTGTATATCGATCTGATTTAAAAATATGAAATAAAATAAAATTTATTCAATCAAAAAATGCACATCTTTACAATTCGTTACAAATAAATAAATAAATTCGCCAGACTGACACAACCCTAGTTCCAAACTAAGCATATGCTTGTGCTATGGAAACTAGGTGAACGGATAGACATACTTAAATACGTTTATAAACGTCCATGACTCGAGTACAAATGTCCATGTTCATCAGACGAAACATTTGCCCCTAGCGGGAATCAAACCCACGACCCTCGGTTTTGTGGCCAGGGTCTCTGACCACTCGACCAACGGGCCTGTCACAAACTGTATCACAGTTTGTTGGCAGACTAGCTGAAGGGCTTGTGTTATGAAAATCAGAATAAATATGGCACCAGAACCCAGACCCGGGAAAAATACCTGTTTCATAAATTTGTCCTTGGGGTAGCAGGTATCAAACGCGTGCCCCTAACGTACAACTCGAAGTCTAAACCATTGCATATTGAGCTGTCGTGAGCATTGATGTCAGCGGACCCCGATTAGAAACGAGACATGACTCAACAGAGACGATGATTTTCAACAACATCATCACGGTTACACATCCTTATTTATTTCGGAGGTGCAAGTTTCATCAGGATGTTTTCCCTCACCCTCGAGCGGTGGCACTGTCCAGTATTTCCGTACTTAGATTTAAAAAAACAATAAGAGGAACGCAAATTTGAGAAATCTGTAGAGCCTAAGTTTGGTCCAGCACCCCTCGCATTATAAGACGAATGTTTTTACCATTAAGGTAGCACAAGCACTCTTTAATTTTTTTTTAATTATTATTTACTAGCTGACCTGGCGCACTTCATACCGCCCCGTTCTCGGATTTTCAATACCCATTCATTCCGGCATTTGACCCGGCGCAACTTTTTAATTTTTTTATTTTACCTGACAATAACAAACACAAATAAAAAGAATTAGCGAAATCGGTAAAGCCGTTCTCGGGTTATAGCGTGACCAGGAGAAATAGGGGTTAATTTTCATATATATAGATTAAAATTGTGCGTAGTTAATGATTCAATTCCATTGTTTACTGCACTAAGCTCGAGCCTTGTACCGCAGTACTAACATACTATCATGCACACACATGTAAGCCATATATGAGGCCATATACCATTGAGCTACCACCGCTCCCTATACCTATAACATTACTTGAAAATATAATGCGCGGCACGTGAGAAGCAATCAATTCACGTAGCAACCAACATCTCCGCTCATCTTGCCCAGCATCCGCTGCAATCTGCGCCAATGAAGCCGCACCCGACCTATTATCCAATGCAAATAATGCAACACTTCCCGTTTATAGGTGCACTCGAAGACGGGACACTTAGAAGGTTGCCAACCGAACTATATGAACATACATAAATATATAACATCACGCCCATAATCCCCGAAAGGTTAGGCAGTTCAACCACATTCAGCCAAAAAATAAAGCCGGGCTGGGTTAGATGGAAAATTGTGAAAAAGCAGTGACAAGCGGCTAACCTGTCGCCCACACAATTACCTACACAGCCAAAACCCAGTTCAGTTAGCCGCCGCTATAGCGTACGACATGATCCATTAGATCAAATCTTAGAGCGTTTGAATGCACTAGACGGCCGGCTGCCAATTTCGGTGCCATTGACTTCGACACCGCTACCGCGTCCTACCGCTGTAGTGTGCACTCAGACATCCGTTCTAGAAGATAGCATACTGTCTGCCGCCGGTGCGGAGATGCGCACCGAAGGCCAAGCCGCTGAGCCGCCCCGCAAAAAGGCATAGGTACGGCGGAAAGGATTGTCGGCGCGCTCTCTTCATTCAAAACGTTATTATATTTCAAACTTCGACCCTAGTGTACATGATTTTGACACGTGGTGTGCTAAAGTAGATCGCGGTCGGGAGTTGAATCACTGGGACTGGTTGTTAACGCGGCGATGCTAAGTCGTGGTTAGACGAGTGGGTAACCGCGGATCGTCCATAGATAAATTTCAAAGCCGAATTTCGCTCAATGTGTCAACGCGACGTATCCGAAGAAGAGTTCAGAGGTTCCTCAGAACCAGAGGCCCGAAGCCGCCCTTTCCGTTCCCGATTAGTCCACCACTGCCCACTATCTGCAATTCTTAACCAGGGCTCAACTCAGGAGGCTCCTTTATGACCGTAATTACCTCTAGTGGTTATATGCTAGATGCTTTCGCACACTAGCCGATACCTCTTCTTCCAGAACTCCTTCACCAGGCCCACTGCTCTGCATTATCTTACCCTGCAATGCCAAACCATTTCTTACCTCAGGCGCCTGCCCAACAATCCACTTGCAGTCCGGCGAGAAGGCTTCCAGGCCATTGCACAGCTTGTGCAGCACCGCCTGACTGAGCGACGGGACGCGCTTGAGGAGCTCCTCCAGGAGCACATGGAAGTGGTCCCAGTCCTCGGGCACGCAGCGCTGTGCAGTCGAAGTTACTACAGACAGGGGAGACTTCGTAAATCTTACTGATATTATAAACGAAAAAGTCACTATGTCTACGAGTAACATAAACTCTGGGTCTATCTAGTGCGATAAAAATTAACACGTCCAAAGTTAGAACTCTAAGAAAGGGCATAGATTCAGTTAATTATCTGTTTTTTTATCCGGGATAAATAGTAGCCTATCGCCATTAAAATACAATACCACATAAATCACAAATTCTGTTATATAAATAGAGATTTTTAGACATTTCTGATGTATGGGTGACGTTATCATCAAACAGAAGAATCAACATTTACATGCTATTTATATTAGGTACAACTTTAATGACGGCTACTTTTTATACCAGAAAAAACAAACCCAGGGCACCCAATAAAGTATCAGTAGAAGACTGAATTTTACTCGGGTAAAGTTAGCAGTGTATAAGATTCTAAGCATTCGCATAGCATTGTAATAAAAAAAATAAAACGCAAACTAGCGAACTAGCGAAGGCATTCTCTCTCAGTTTGTGTCTAAGTCGTTGCAACATGGCCGAAACGAAAAGTTGTAAGCGCTTATGTACTACATGACGCATTTAAGGTTTAGACTTGGCATATTTGAGTACCAGAACAACATGGTACTAGGACTTGAGAGGGGGACAATTTAAAGAATAAAAAACTCAATGAGGTATTTAAATAGATTTCATACTTTCGCTTTGCATTTTGCTCGGAAATTATAAAAACAGTACTTAATCCTACACAAATAAGGCCGTTTCAGCTTAAACGTCAAGCCTTAAGTACTCTATAATGCATATCGTATTTAGTCCCGTCTGTTTAAGTCCTATATTAATACCAACACCATCAATCAATGACATTCCTTGTGAGACACTAACGAGTTGTGGTCTTGACAGTTGTTGGCCAAAGGTACTCAATCGAATTGATGATTTGATTGATCGATGCTTATAATCAAGGGTGCTTAGTCAAATGCGCGCCAGCGATTAGATAACGAACTTCGCTATCGCTCTTATTGCGCCACAGACTTGTTCAGGTGGACAAATCGGGAACTAACTCCGAGTTCCGCACTATGAGTTCTTAGTAAACAAGTTTGTGGCGCGATACGAGCGATAGCCAAGTTCGTTATGTCTCGTATTTGTCTTTTCGTTTCGTTCTCCATTTAGGTAGATAAGGAAAATTAAAAAATCTAGATTCCAACTCAAATAGGTTTAGGATAATCCAATAACCCTTTCCCCGTGTATAATAGTATATGATACAAAACAATTATTTTTATATAATGACTACTTTGGACGGGCGCCTTTTAACCATGTTATTGGGTCTTCGCAAATTCCACGAGAGAGTAGGGAGTTAAAATGTATATAATGTGTATGGACTTTGCAAATTCTTAAGAAATATTTTAAGCGGACGAAATTAATATACGAGATGCTGGATGACCTGGGAACTGTAGTCTAGTCAACACGTTTCACCAGGTAGGGGGATAAATAAATAACAACAGTCAACTAAAAATCCTTACAAAATGAATGATATAACACTTACTTTCCTCCTCATAAACCGGCTTAGCTACGGGTTCGAAGCCTCCCGCCAGTATACAGCCGTCTCTCTCTCGCAGATAAATGTAGCCGTCTGGATCACGAATCACTGTACGAAAAGAGGATAAGTCTATACAGTGCTCTTTTGATTTTGTCACTATTACATTATATAAACCATCTATTAACGAGACTTTAAACAGTCTATTAATTATTTTATATACCTAATACTAGCTGCGCCCGTTTTACACGCCTTACTCGATAAATGGGCTATCTAACAGTGAAAGAATTTTTGAAAATCGGACCAGTAGTTCCTGAGATTAGCGCGTTCAAGCAAACAAACTCTTCAGCTTTATAATATTAGTAAGTGTAGATTCATCTTATGTTTAAATTTTTCATTGCCATAGAAAATAATTCGCCACTATGAGTCACTGTTTAAATAAAATAATAACCTTACATTAAATATTGCAATGTCCCAAAAACATCCTTTTAAACATAAATAATATATAACTGTAAATATTGGCGAGATGTTGCGATAATAAAGACTTCGGAACACATGTTGTGTAGGCACCATAGAGTTTGTGAGAAGCAGACATCAAAAGAAGCACGTTGTATTCGTCAAATATTAGACACTCACCTGGGGTCATAGGGTCCAAATTCTCAATAGGCTTCGTATGCAAGTAGTAGTGCTCGCACGGCAACAGGGGCAACTTCACTTGCGGCCGGCTGAGAGCGCCCACCTGTGCGAAACGGCTTTTATAAATTGACTGGCTTTTTGACAGATATTTGTGGGGAACTTTAAGTTATTATTTAAAAATCAAAGGGGCCCATACGTATGTATATATACATACATACATACATAACATCACGTCCATAATCCCCGAAGGGGTAGGCAGAGTCAGGGGCCCGTGTTACTTTTTATACTAACAGCGGCCAGTGACAGTTCTATCAAAATCGACTCAGTCGTTTCGGAGAGTAACTGGAACAGATGGACAGGAACTTTAAAAATATTGTTGTTTTAAGTTAAGTACCTACTAATATTTTGAATCGTTTGCTTCAATGTAATTATCAGACTCGCTAAATCCTATATCATGGTCTAAGCGGGTAATGGCTAAGGTCGGGACATAACGCTAGGAGTATGATGAAGTAACTAATACTTTCATACGAATTTAATCATACTGGTTATTTTAAGGGCGTCGTACCCAAAAGGTAAAAGCGGGACCCTATTACTAAGACTCCGCTGTCCGTCTGTCTGTCACCAGGCCGTATCTCATGAACCGTGATAGCTAGACAGTTGAAAATTTCACAAATGATGTATTTCTATTGCCCCTATAACAACAAATACTAAAAATATAATAAAATAAATATTTAAGGGAGGCTCCCATACAACAAACGTGATTTTAATGCTGTTTTTTTGCTCGATATTGGTACGGAACCCTTCGTAAACAAGGCCGTCTCGCACTTGGCCGGTTTTTTCACACACATACTTCAATTTTATGGGGGAATTTTATGGGAGCGGTGATAGCTCAGCGGATAACGGTGTTGTCCCTCACGAGAGGGAGAAGTCCTTACGCCGGCGCGGGTGGACAGCGACGCGGGCCACGAGCTACGCGTTGCCCCGAACTGTTTCATAGTGTAAAATTACACATTAAAGAGCATCTTATGAGAAAGGCTTATTATACTATAGAAGATTTTTTAAGTGATAAATATTTGTAATTGCTATTATATTTACTTTTTCTTTAGATTTGTATAGCATAGTAGCTTAATAATATGATAATTGTTATTGATACTTATTGTGAATTTGGCGATGAAAAGAGTAACTATCGAGTTTCTTGCCGGTAGAAGCTACTTTCCGAATCCGGTGGTAAATTGTTCATTTTCATTTGTATGTACCTATGTACTGACGATATATAAGTGCTTATTTACCTATGTACTGACGATTTATAAGTGCTTATTTAAGCCTACGTAAATAAAGATAATTTCATTTCAAAACTGCCTGGAATTACAACACGCGCTGATTACGATACAAACACAGTGTTACGGGACGCGCTTCAGCTCGACTCTGTAACCAGCCTTACAGAAACTATCGCGCCCTGTGGTATCTATAAATATCCGAGATAAAAGATAGCCTACGCTTTTTCCAGTGGCCATCGTAATCGCTTATGCAGTCACTAGTATAAGGTAGAAGATTATTTAAATGGGCTACTATAAGGATGAAAATTATTTGAATGATAAGAATATATGGCCAGTCTCAGAATAGGCTGTTCGTCTGCACTGATAGATTTAAATTGACTAAAAAATTGTGACTACATATTAAGACTTGGCATTTAAAAGAGTAACTATCGAGTTTCTTGCCGGTTTCTTCTCGGTAGAATATGCTGTTTGAACCGGTTTATATTTTTTTTTTTCTGACGATTTATAAGTGCTTTTTTTGAAGCCTTTATAAATAAAGATCATTCCATTTTATTTCTGTTTAAGCAATAATACGTAACAGACGGACAAAGATACTTTCGCATTTACAATATCAGTACCATAGGCAGAACGCTCAAACCCACGCCACCTGTTTGGAACACGCTGTATAGATATAGAGCTAAGGCTAGAATACATACACAGCAGCTGAGTAGGGGGACAAACATTTAATTAAAGCCAGGATACACACATACAAGCCGGCTAGGTGACGAGCATTTAATTAGCAACCGCTCACACGTCTGCCGCGCCGCGACAGCCCATTGTTCCGATGGGACTCCATTACTGACGCGCCGTAAGGGGACACTTAGCCCGCCGTTTGTCTTAGAAGGAGACGGTGTTTTGATATTGATTGAAAATTTTGTACTAATAAATGTAAATATGATGAATATCGCTAATCTAGAAGATTCAATGATAAACGGCACCACCCTTATGTATCTTGTTACATACTAAGTCAACAACTTTGATTTTAAAAACTCAAAATAATTACAAAAATATACTTAGGTAACTTATTACATTAGTTTAGGAACTTAATTATTAAGGTTAAATTGAAAAGGTTTATTAGTCTTTTTTCTTTCGACGTCAAAAAATAAACATACTTCGATGTAACATATCGAAGTATATGTTTGTTAGAAATAGATAGAAACCGACAAGGTGATGGACGTTTAATAAGCAACCGCTCACACGTCTGCTGCGCCGCGACAGCCCATTGTTCCAATAATGACGCACCCTATGGAGACACTTAGTTCGCCGGTTGTCTAAGTAGCGCATTATGAAAGTAATGGGACGCATTATTGAGAGCGGTCTAGGGCAGGCGCGCTCAACCTTTGACGCCTGTTAATAAGTACAGACCGGTTGACGTATTTGTTATGAGCTGTCACCACACAAAGGCTGCTTAATTTATGTATGTCAGAAAATTTTATTATTTCAAAACAAGAAATTAAAAACAATGGATGAATTACTGTCTTAAAAATGTTGTTATTTTACATAGGCGATGTTTTGTAATTGTTTGTAAAATTTTTGATGACTGTTTTATTTACACTACTAAACGTGGCAATTGAGCATACAGCCTGCCTAAGACGGTACCGTAAAAGAAAAGGTTGAGTACCAATGATCTAGAAGGTTAAATGCTAAAAAAAGAAAATCGAACGAGGCATCACTTCTATTTTTACCTTGCTACAATATTTACTTTGTTCTCACTTTGAGTTTACGTTTGTCGGTTTTATACAACTGTTTATTTTAATAAACTTTATTTTTCTATGAGTTAAAAAATAAAAAAGTCATTAAAACATTGTGTTCCAAAAACGTATTTTGGAACACATGTTTCGAAGATATCTTCAATCATAAATAAATTAATTGAATGGCGAGACTTTGATTTTTCAACGTTGCCTTTCGAGTAAACGTGTTTTTCATAAACCATCCCACCCGATTTTAAGAACTTTCAATGAAAAATAAAATTAAAAACATAAATAAAACAAATATAAACATAGCATCACGCCCATAACCCCGAAGGGGCAGGCAGAGTCAAAGGGGCAGCAGGCGCTTTTAGCCACATTCAACCAAAAAAAAAACTGGGCTGGGTTAGATGGAAAATTGTGAAAAAATAGGGACAATTGGCCAGCTCGTCGCATACAAAATCACATACCCAAAACCCAATACACCATCAGTCGCCTTTTACTACATGCTAGGCAAGAAACACAGTTGGCACATTATTTTTAAGTTGGAACTTGGTCTGGGGACCAAAATGAAACATGAAATAAAAACATGTATAAACTACCTTACATTTAACGTTACACATACACACAATAGAGATATGCTGTATCAAAACAACAAACGACACTCAAACTATCTAAATACAAAACGAATGGAAAACTGTCCATTCGATAACTCGTCAGTTCCGCGCTAAACACTCGGACTGACAAGCTGAAAATTTGCAAAGGATCAAACGATACGATGCACACAGGGAATACGGGAGTAATCGAAATTCAACCCCCTGCGTTTGAAAGGGGTGGGCGCAATTCGCGCAGACGGAGTCTGGACAGTTAGTCTGCTAGTTGCATATAAGTCTGGCTAGTTGTATTGTATATAATATATAACTTCTGACGCTATACACCACCGATCGAGAAACTTTACAGAAACCTTGATAACCAATGTATGAATAGGATTCGTTAGGCGGCACCTTTTGAATAAAACCAATTTGAAACCAATCACATACGTAAGGGAATCAATAACATTGTTTGTAATGATAATTTATAACTCTATGATAGGACTACGTAGAAGAATCAAATAGCATAATATGAGCTATTTTTCAATATTTATAGTTCGTCATTCGTACCTATAATTCTACAAAGTTCGTGGAAAACAACAATGTCACATTTTCTAACCTATAATTATGAATGACGTCACAAAAATAAGGACTGACTAGACTAACCATGACAATATTCGTACTAAAATAAATCACGATTGATATAATATAAATATTTAAATTTTCTATTTGTAACACATTTTCTAGGACATTTTACTTTGTTTCTTGCTTATTATTTGATGTAAAAAGCGACGAATGCCGTATTTAGTGCAGTGTTTATGATTGTTTAGGCGACGAACTAGCTTGTCACATTTTTTTTCACAATTTTAAATCTAGCCCAAAGTTATTTAATTTTTGGCTAAAACGGTTTAACCAGTTTTAGCCAACATGACGCTAAAACTGTGGTTAATGCTCACAAATCTTTCGAAGGTAGCAAGTCATAATAGTATTTTTAAATATCAGACTACATCACATACATTTATCTGACTAAAGTAAGTAAGTAGCTAAAGCACTTGTGTTATGGTTATAAGAAACAACAGTGGTATTACAAATATATACTTTATTATTGGATATTAACACCCAGATACAGAACAAACACAAGTATTCATCACACGAATGTTTGTCTTGGGTGGTGCTCAAACCCACAACTCTAGGCGCATGGAGCAGAGTCACTACCGAATGCGCCATCGAGCCAGTCAAGTCAAGTAAGTATGTATGTATGTAAATATGGAACATCCAAAAGAGCAAATTGCATCCTAAAATATATCCTCGAATAAAATACACCAATAAAGTAACACACTTTAAAGGTGCCATTTATATAAATGGAAAATGTAGTATTCGTCTGTCGCTACAACACAAAAGATCAATAAGCCATATTTACTTCAAGCCGTCGGATTCGCGATCCCCCAGGGCACAAGTTAAATCCAGTCAGGAGCAATAAGAATTCAATGCAAACAGAATAAATAAAACATCTGCACGTACATGCACGTCATTCATATATACAAACATACATACATAACATCACGCCCATAATCCCCGCAGGGGTAGGCAGAGTCAAAGGGGCAGCAGGCCCCTTTAACCACATTCAGCTAGAAACAAAACTGGGCTGAGTTAGATGGAAAATAGTAGAAAGTGGTAACAAGTGGCTAGCCTGCCGCCCACACAATTACATACCCAAAACCCGATACACCATTAGTCGTCTTCTACGACATGCTAGGCAAGAACCACAGATGGCACATTATTTAAGTCCCTGACCAACATGGGACAATGGGCTGGGTTAGATGGATTAGATCATTCATATGTGCAACTTGGGAATGCTTTATAATACCCGCGCGAGTGTATTAACCACAACTTATCGTACGACTTGACTTATTGAATATGTTTCCAACTCTATTGAATAGAATAAAAACGGTTGCTAAATAGAATTTAGTTATAACATTGCATAGCGAACTTAGTCGGAACATTGCATAGAGTATTAACTTTTTGGTTCAATGTCGTTAGAATTTACATTACTACCGCTTCGCAATGTTTACGATTTATATAATAGTTTCAGAAGCCTTGACAAATGAAAGCCATTTTAATGTTTTTTTATGAAAATTTCATCTTGATTTATCAAGTTTATTTGGCGTTCAGCTTATAAGACTCAGTCATAGTTGACTGACAAACGAAGGTTTAATAATTATATCTTACGCTATTAAAATCACGTTTTTTCTAACCCTTTGTTATACTTTACTATATAACAACAACTGTTTAAATTAGCTACTAGGTAAAGTAAAACATACCCAGATTCGAAATAATGTTTTTTTTAATGAAATACTCATAAAATCATTCTGCAAAATCTCGATACATTCCCCACTACCTCTCAGTACTTTTCCGCAAAATGTTTACATCTACCCCCAGACTTCGTCTATCTATCTACAACTACAAAGGACAGACAACATGTACAAAACATCAAATCGACGCACCCGTATTCGCGAATGCGATATTTCCCCTTTAGATCAACTAAAGGGGAAATATCGATTTTCGGTAATCGCGACCATCCCCTGCGGAGGGGAGCACTAATTAACTAATACTCAGTAGGCTAGACATGTGCGGCATCGGGATAGCTGTAGGGTAGCCGAGGGTAGTTTAACACTAGGGTTTCCAATCTCCTTGTTTTTTGGACAAGTCCTGGTTCTTGTAACTATCCTGGATAGTTCTTAATCAGCAGCAGCGACCTGGGTTTTAATGCGTGTTGGTAATGATCATGAATTTTATCTAAGTTTTCCTGAGGTCCATTTTTAATTGTCTTGAGAATGGACGCTACGTGCCCCCTTGTAGTATCGCTTTCTCTTTACTATTGCCACGCAGTTGTTTCTTATTTATCACGCATTAGGCATACAGAGCTAACAAATAGAGACATATGTGGATAAATGACAATATACATTTTAAACCTAGATATTATTCTTCACAGCTTTCCATCCAACCCACATGTTGGTCTGGGACTTTAAAATGATATGCCAACTGTGGTTCTTGCCTAGCATGTCGTAAAAGGCGACTAATAGTATATCGGGTTTTGGGTGTGTGATTGTGTAGGCGACAGGTGAGCCGCTTGTTACTGCTTTTTCACAATTTTCCATTTAACCCAGCCCGGCTTTATCTTTGGCTGAATGTGGTTGAAGGGGCATGCTGCCCCTTTGACTCTGCCTACCCCTTCGGGGATTATGGGCGTGATGTTATGTATGTATGTATGTATTATTCTACACACCAGTTGAAATATCGCTACTCTATTACTGCGTCTTTTAAAAACTTACAGTTATGTTTTTCCAAGTGCATACATATATACATAACATCACGCCCATAATCCCGCAGGCGTAGGCACAGTCAAAGGAGCATAAAGCCCATTTGCCCCTTTACAAGTGCAGATCCTAGTTTTTTCAAATCGCAGTTGGCAACCCTATCCGCACCCCTGCACTCGAATGCCCCCAGAGCAGAGTGCAATCTAATTTTAGAAATCAACGGGCGAACTGCGCCGGCTCCATTTAATCCCGATGCCGATGCGTTTATTTTGAGATAGTGCGTTTTAATGGACGTTTCAGCTCTAGCCCACGGATAGTGCGTTTTAATGGAGCCACCTCCTGCGGGTCTCGCGTTTTATTTCAGCCTAGACAACTTAGTATAATTAATCGAATCGATTGATACAGACAACGTCGAAAACCGTAAAAGCACTTTGCCATTTTTTAATGCGGAAGGAAGCGATATCGTTTTTTGTTACTATCGGGCTTTTCGCTGCCCGAGAGACAAATGATTTTTTGTACACATTTTGCTAGGACTATAGCGTATAAACTACGGCCGAAAAAAGGCACTGGTCAACACAAAGCCACTAGAAAAGTTAGAAAAATAAAATTTTCCACTCATAATAAATTGCGTATATATTAAAGTAATAATTTCCACTCATAATAATAAAGAAATAAATTGCGAAATGAAATTAAATTAAATATGAAATTAAATCATTTATTTCTGCAAGTGGATACATAAAACAATCTTTTGCAATCAATTTCAATTTCAATCAATCGTCAAACATTTTCTTTGCCCTACCAGCACCTCGACGTGAATGGCCTGCTGAGAAGAGGTGCCGCAAGAAACTCAACAGGTGGCTTTTTTAAATACGCTCAAATATACTTACCTATATCTAATTTAGTGACATTATAAATAGTACTTTTTATATAACATCTGACACCGTCTAGTTAGTAGTTTTAATTAAATCCTAGCTAATAGCAATAGTAGTTTTCCAATAACAATCAATCTCATTTTCAGAGACTGACATTTTGCAATTACTGCGATATCATCATATCAAATGGACAAATGCCAGCACCTTTACTTGGCTCTACTTAACTTACACTACAGAACTAATAACGGGCAAATTGGAATTAGAACTTAGAAGTGCTCTTCTAATATCTGTTCACTTGACAGTATTTTATATGACTTGCTTTTTCTTGCGACTTTCTTCGCATTATTGCAGATTTCTCCTATCTCTCGGAAACTATGTTTTTTTTTGGAATCAACGTACCGTTTTTAATTAGTATCCCTGATAAAGTTTTCGCAAAATTGTAAGATCATCGATTGCATAGTCAATTTGGCACTTTGAGCAGCAGCTAGTGAAAGACAATAATTTAGTAATTAAAAAAAAAAAAGATAAGCTTTTATTAATACTATCACGCTCGTAGTCCCTCAAGGTGTAGACAATATTTAGAACTTTAACGACATTTAACAAATTTTAACTAAATGTAAAATACGCTAAATTAAGATAAAATGATAAAATTGTGAAATGTGACAAGCGGCGAGGCCGCTACACAATCACAAACTAAAACTCAAAATCCAACCGCCTTTACGAGCTAGACAAACAACACAGCTGGCACACCAAATACCAGACCGACCCGACTCTTATTTCTCAGTCCATAATTTCACATGCCCTCCCGACGGCGCGCGTCGCGAGTCCTTATCAAACGCGCCCACCCGGCAAACGGCAAATCGTCAGTCCCCTAAGGAAGCCGCCACCCCACATCTGCCGGCGACGCGACGCCTGGGGTTCAAACTGTCGTCTGCTTTGCGACTAAAAGCCCTTTATTCACAGCGCACCTTGATACATCAAGGTCAAATCAGATGCACAATACAAAACGACGACGAATAGGTCCGATGGTTGTAATTGGTATTAACTGAAGGGTCGCTTGGAGTAGGGGTTAGGGCGTACCCGTAAGTTTTATTGTATTGAATATGTATGTATTATTTTTTATTATAACGGCAACAGAATCACATTATGAAAGGCCGCGACTAGTAGTCAGATGGGTACCCATTTTTTTTTCTTCATTTTTATCATGTGAAATGTTAACGAGATATAAAATACACATTCATTAAATGTCAACAGTCTACCTATTAGGGTACAATATATCAGCCCACAGACAGACAAACAGATAAATGGACGCTCAACGGTGGCCTACTAATAAGATGCATGGCGTTATTATATAAGCTAGTAGTTTTATTGAAGCTAATAGGTAGACTGTTGACATTTAATGAAAGTGTATTTCTTATCCCGTTAACATTTCAAATAATAAAAATGAAGAAAAAAAAAAATGGGTAACCCTCTGATATTGTACTTGTACAATATATACAAGCCGTAAACTCGTCTTGCACCCATCACACTGGACTCAGTCCTTGACAACACAAGAGCGAGGTGTACCGTGTATAAGGCACTTTATTCAAGCCCCATTGTAACATCTTTGACACCGCCGGCGTCGGGTGCACACCTAAGCTTGCCAGATGGCAAATCCGGGGTTGTCCCGGAATTTCGCATCTTGTCCCGTGTCTAGTAATTAGACCTTATTCCCGGATTCCGAAAACCTACTATATAGTTTATCACAGCATAAGACATTTTTAACCGACTTCAAAAAAAAGGAGGAGGTTCTTAATTCGACTGTTTTTTTTTTTGCCATTTTTTTCTCGTCTTCACGCGGGGTATGCTATACCGCCCCGAAGCGAAGCGGCGTGGTGTGTGAGACTCCCAGAATTGTCCCGGATTTGATAAGTTGCCAACTGGCAACCCTATGCACACCCGATCTAACGAGGCGGACTTAAAGCACAATGAATAGGGCAGCTCGTAATATCAAAGTACATTGCCGTTCCCATGTTCAGCTTCGACGTTTTAATATACTAGTCCTTACAACAAAAAAATATCACAATCCTATTGACAAAACTAATTAAGAAAGAGCGGAGTCTCCTGGCACAGGCATTATGCTTAAAAGGAGGCTCTGACAACTGATGTATAAAACTGTAATTTGAACGAATAAACAATTTTTGTTTTTTTTTTCTTTTTTTTTTGACTTCTCCTTGTTTAGCAAACTAAAGCGTGCTGTGTTATACTAACGGCATTTCTCGACCCATTCATGAAAATTCAGCAGTCCACTTATTACGACACATGTGATAAACGCACTGACAAAAAGACATTCACTTAGTAGGACAGTAATTGTGCGCCGTTAGCACCTATTAGGCACCGAACACCAAAAAATTCAAGAGCGACCTCTCCTTAATTGTCTTTCATCGACCATTGGATTCGTCATTGATAAAAAAATAAATAAATAATAAATAAATTCTTCAGACTGACACACCAATTCAATAGTCCCAAACTAAGCTTATGCTTGTGCTATGCATACTAGGTGAACGGATAGACATACTTAAATACGTTTATAAACATCCATGACTCTAGTACACATATCCATGTTCATCACACGAAACATTTGGCCCTAGCGGGATTCGAACCAGCGACCCTTAGTTTCGTGGCCAGGGTCTCTGACCACTCAACCAAAGGACCAGTCAATAAATACACATACCATCACAACTAAATCCACAAAAGGCCTACCCCTTTACTCAACCCTATAACTCAGAAAGTAATAATAAATAAATAAAATCATTTTATGTATGTATGTATGTATGTAAAATCATCTAGCAACGAATCCTTGACAACAAGTTACTTCAAGATGGACTGTATATACGGCTCTTAATCCGCGCCCCAATGTAACATCTTTGACACCGCCGCCGTCGGATGCACACCCGGTCTAACGAGCCGGACTTAAAACACAATGGATGGGGCAGTTAACTCGTAACCTCAAAGTACATTGCAGTTCCTGTGCTCAGACTTACTATAATAACTCCTTTATGTAAAGCAAATTAAGGCGTGCTGTAAACGTCAGACGACGGATATTAAGCCTGCGTTCACACTATAACGGTATTCGGTTGACATGCGAGAGTAATTCATTATCGAGTACATATGAATATAGCATGAATGTAATCGATAAGTATACTCGCATCATTAACACATCTGCTATAATACATACTAATTTACTATAGCAAATATCACGATTTCACTATGAGCATGGTTTCATTCAAAAACCTTTTGTTGTCTATGTACTACACGAAAAGTTTCGTATCGATCAATGAAAAAGTCATTCTAGTATTTATGACACAGGATAAAAGGCGACTAGCTATGTGTTACTATGAATTCAGACTACATTGGTTCATAACTAACTAACTAAAATTCACGCCACTTCCCTTGCAGGCCACACCACTTCTCTCGCAGAGAGAACCGAACGCTATATGGCACGATCCTTACACACCTCACTCGCCTCAACATTCATAATCCTTTTCATACAAGCTCTACGGTTTTTATGACTCCTAACATTGGTTCATATTTTAGTATAACAGTTCCCAACTATATTATGACTAGGGAGATGGACTACCTTTATTTCAATATTATTAGCAGGGACCGAACGATTCAAAATAATGTGAATGAGACTATTGATATAAAAATAACATTCAGTAATTTGAAACGAAGGAAGGTTAGATCTTTTACGAACCGAATGTTGAGCCTGGACGACATCATTGGTACAACTATAATGTTGAACTCTGTAACCGATTTATACATGTCCCATGTTGGTCTGGGGCGTAAAAATAATGTGCCAACTATGTTTCTTCATGATTTTACAGAGCTTGTCTCTTTATTCCAATTTTCCATCTTATCCAGCTTTATTTTTAGCTGAATGTGTCCCTTTAATTTTGCCTACCTATTCGGATTGCGGACGTGATGCTGAATCCTACAACCGATTTAATAAATCGGTTATAGAATTCATCATCACGCCATTCATGGGAAAATCGAACTGTCAATCGCGTTTCATTCATGAAAAATCTAACTATCTATAGCGGCTCAGTAATGCTAGGACAACAAGGTTCCGATAAAGCGAGTGTTCCCTTTAAATCATGCCAACGATATAATAAAAGCGACGGAAAACACAACGGCTCTCTGAAACGCGATACTATCTTGTCATTACCAACCACATTTTCCTCGAGTTATATACCTAGCCGGGGTCTGCTTCCCCAAAATCTTAGAATTAACGAGGTTATTACGTTGAAGCATCTGCTATTTGAACTTCGTAACCCTTAGATAAGGGAACCGGGCATATTTGATCATGGTTATGTCGCAGCTATCTGGTTAAGTTAGACGCCTAGGCGGTGCATTAAAAGCCAGTATTCAATCAAACTTCTGAAGAACATCTAGTCAAGTTGTTGATCGAAACGTTTAACCAGTTAGTTTTACATCAAGTTAAGTAAAATTTAGTTAAACCCACCGAACCCATTCTTCAAGCGCTGAACGTAGACTATAGAGATCCCCATTGTCGGGATTCGCGCGAATGGCCTACGCAGCGCGCTGCGCTTCTGAATTGCGGCCGATCTCGGGAGAGAGGAAACCTCTTCGCAGAACACCTAGTGTGTGTGTACGACAACACAGACAGCTCTATGATCCGTATCCTGTCGGACAGAATTTTAACTAACTGGATTGTAACCCAACCAAACCCTTTTTTTAAGAAAAAAAAATCCTTACCTAATACCTACACAACCACTGTTATTTAAATGTTACTGGTTTCCATGTGATATTTTCCCTCACCGCCGAGCAGTTGAAATAATAGCCCATTGGTCGATTTGTCAGAGACCCTGGCCACGAAGCCAATGTTTCGTGTGATGAACATTCATAATTCATCACACGAAACATTTGCCCCTAGCGGGATTCGAATCCGCGACCCTCGTTTTCGTGGCCAGGGTCTCTGACACTCGACTAACGGGCCTGTCAAAACTGACCTGCCTCGCCCAGAAGCCGGCGCAGTTGACGAAGTAGTCGCACTCGATGGGGCCCGCGGTGGTCTCCACGCCGCACACCCGTCCGTTCTTCGACAGCACCGACGTGATGGCGCAGTTCTCCATCACGCCCAAGCCTACACACAACCCACTTTAAATAGTCTTATTTATTTGGGAAAATCCGGAGAAGTCCAAACGGATTGTAACAGTTACTATACTACCCTGACAGAAAGAGTAACATTCCCATATATTTCTAATATTATAACCGCGAATGTTTGTTCACAGCTTTCCATCCAACCCAGCCCACTGACCCATGTTGGTCTGGGACTAAAAAAAATATGCCAACTGTGTTCTTGTCTAGCATGTTGTAAAAGGCGACTGATGGTATATCGGGTTTTGGGTGTGTGATTGTGCAGGCGACAGGTTAGCCGCTTGTCACTGCTTTTTCACAATTTTCCATCTAACCCAACCCGGCTTTATTTTCGGCTGAATGTGGTTGAAGGGGCATGCTGCCCCTTTGACTCTGCCTACCCCTTCGGGGATTATGGGCGTGATGTTATGTATGTAAGTTTGTATGTTTGGATGGAAGAGTGAATGTTTGTTTCATTAAAATCCATGCAGTACCTAATTTTTTCCGTGAAAGATCACGGAAAAAATTACTGCATGGATTTTAATGAAACTTTACAGTAGTATAGCTTATACATTAGGTTTACACATACGCTATGTTTAATCGATATGCCACGCGAGCAACGCCGCGGGCAGAAGCTAGTTTATAATATTTATAAGGATTTATACCATCGTGTTTATGTTTCAATTAGTGATATTAAAAGTTGTAAAGAATTAAAAACTTAAATTCGTGGCGGAATAGTCAAATAAGGAGCTAAGTACATTGTAATTATATTTAACAATAGAAAACTTCACACCAGCTAATACAAAATTAAGTCCAATATTACATCCAAATGTTTTTAATTCCTGTATCATTATTGCGCTATAATCAACATTCCTACTCTCTGATTAAAGGCTTAAAAAAGAGAAAACTTTACTCAGAAAATTTTATTGATTGTGTTTTTATAGCTTAAAATTATTAAACGTTTTTTTGTATGTAAGTTGTACTATAACAAATAAGCTGTTTGAAAAATGTTAAAACTAAATTCAATACAATGAATAAATCTCGTTCTAGATTTTCTTCTTTTTTTAAATTAGTATTGTAGACTATAATAACTAATTTAATGATATCTCATTTATTAGAATCGGATGAGCAGTTTAGACGCTTTATTTCAATGCCAAAATATACCATAATAAAAAAACAATCAAAATCATATCCCTCCCTTAAATCTTCCCTAGTCGCAACAAACTCGCGCGATCTCATTGTACCATCTAGTCGCTAACTAACTAAACTTCACGCCACTTCCCTAGCGGGGAAGGCAGAGAGAACCGAACGCCATATGGCACGATCCTTACTAGTCGCGAAAAACTCAAACCGACGCGATCGCATTGTACCTCATGCATTGAACCCCAAATGCGCTCTCCCTACGCTAGTAACATTTGTAAAAGGTAATGTTCAACATCCGCGAGCCCGCGACCGCACCTGACGGTTGCAATTGCAATTGCACGGTTGGGATGTATCTGCTTGAAATAATCGAATCAATTGTTAAATAAAAAGATTGCCTTTCGTCGCTCTACGGGAGCGCGCAATGTATTTCCCTATTTCCTGGTTACGACTACATCCTCATAAACTGGCTTTTTGAGAGACGAATTTATAGAGATGGACTGATTTGAAGCAGATAGTCGATTAAACTGCAAATTTTACGAATTATGTTTTAAAAATAACAATTACAAACCATTCACAATGTCTTATATAATAAAAATAAAATTGTGTTATTTTAAATGTAATTTAACAAAAAACGACAGCATATATTTTCTGAACCAAGATCAACCAACTCTGATGGTTTTTCCATGGGTTTTATGAGATCATCATCATCATAAATTCTATATCTATAAATTTGATTGTACGCAGTTAAGTCAACCAAATTAACACAGAAACAAAATATAACTCGAAATTTCAAAATTATGTAAGACTTTCGCATTCACAGAATTATTTGAATAATACTTTCAAAGTTAAAATCTATGCATTGCAGATCACGGTAAAAAATAAACAAAATTAAATAAATAAAATAAAGACTCAAATTAAATTGCCGGATTAGTTAGTGCAAGCGTCGCCTGCAAAACAAACAACACATACAAAAATACTAATCCAACTGAGCGACTTCTAAAACAAAGTCTCCATCACGCCATCTAAACAACCTATTATAATTACAATACAAAATTGTTCATAGTCCATACCATTGTCCACAGCCTCCCGCATGAGCGCCAAACAGAAAAGATGGGTGTCCGACACGCCGTCATTGGGGATCCAGAGCCCTCCCAATATGTCATCAACATTTAGCATTGGCCAGATCTCTTTGCATCGTCCTGGAGTCACTAGCTCGCATGGTATACCCCATGAACTGTCTGAGAGAAATTAAGATAGGTCAACATCTATTTTACTTAACAAAATGGAGACATGTCGCACTTATTTCATTAAAGACCACAAAATTTAGCTAGTCTTACAGCCATTAATTATTGTATAAATACAATAAGAACATTACACAGATAAATAAATTATATGAAACAAATTAACAAAGTAATATTCGCATATGCAATAAACCATACAACAGTAATAATAATTTCTACATACACCGATTGACTCTTCATCCTCCTGTAGACCGTCATCCTATCTCTTGTCCGTGCCAGTAATAGAGACCCACACTGCTTCCACCCAGTTGATCGGCCTTTAGATTCCAAATCTTCAAGCAGTCTGAGAGAGGATTGAGCAAGACGGACTTGAGCAAGTGTGGGCTTAAACATTCCCACCAAGCCCGATGAGTGCCATCGACTACCACCCCCCACTCTGAAACAAAGAATGAAATTTTAATGTAAAATAATTGCTCATTTTCTATTGTAAGCAATTTCATATTTTTTGCCAAATTATAATATTATTATTAACTTAAGATTTAGGTATTATTATTATAATACCTAAATCTTAAGTTTGAATAAAAATTGTTATTTGTTTTTAAACAAAAGAACTACCTACATTAATATTTTCTTAATAGAAAGTAGAGACTGTATGTATATTTTAAATACAGAAAAGTTGAAGAAACCAAAACAGATCTGGGGGCACGGCAGTGCCCCCGCCAAGTCCAGCAAAAAAGCGGCATTTGCTTTTCAAAATCATATAAGTTTAAAATTCATAACAGAACAATAATTATATGCTTGATCTAGCACACAATCATTTTAATTACTTTTTGTGTTGTACCTAATTAAGAATTAAGAAATCAAGGTTTTAGGTAACTATCAAGCTGTTTAAAGTAACATTGAAATACCAATGTCTCCAATGTCACTTACACTAATAAATTTAATTAAAGTTTAAAATGGATATGCACATTTGTGAAACTTGTGTATTATATTTTTAAACTTTAATCAAAGTCAATATTTCTTGCAGTAAATAAATAACTTAAACAATTTCTAAAGTCTGAAGAACTAACTGATCCCAATTAAAAAGTCTATAGAGCACTGTTTCCAACAAACCAAGAAACTCAACAATAATTTTAAAAACTCTAAAAAGAAAAGTAAAACTTCAAAAGACAATTAACACAATAAGAACTTACTAATTTTGTGAGAGTCCATGAGAACTAACTTCACTTTAGAACAAGTAACTGCAGCACAACTGTCTCTGCTGAGAGCCACACAATGAATGCAATGCCAGAACAGGCAACAAAAGGGACTTGCATTGGAGCCAGACGCTCCACACAACAACGCGAACTAGCGTCCCTATTGATTCTGAACATATAAATAGAGTAGTTGTATTGAACTGCTCTTAATTCAATAGACCAGACAGACGCCGGCTACATACGTATACTTATCTGTCTAGTGCATACGCGCCGACGAACAAACGTCTATGTATATGACATCGCGGTCGATACAACACTTACAGCTCTTTTTCTATGAGGAGAGTCCGGTCTCCCCACCCCCTGCGGGCGAGGTGGTAGGCCACCGCGGCACCCATGACGCCGCCACCGCATATCACCACCTTCGCCTTCGAGGGCAGCGCCGACAAGCACCCGTCCAGCCTCTCCTCATTGTCCAACGCATCCAGCCGATTTGAGTACCGCCGCGCACCTACGCCACTGCAATTATGCACTCTACACCAACCCACACCACCGCGGAAACGCCTTGCTAGCATCGCTACTCTTTGTTGCGCGCATGTAATAAAACCTAACAGCGTTTAAGTTACACAATACATGAAGTAAAACATTAAATCTAAAAATAAATGTAATCGCCAAATAGCGGTGACATTTTTGTTTTGGCAGAAAAACTGACAGCGGCCGCTTGGTGCTGCCATGCTAAATCGAAAATGTTACCATGGTTAAATGCGAGGGTAATCGATAAAAACTTTTCCTTCGTATTTCACCTTTTGTTTCCATGGGTAACGAAAGCTTTGTTTTTGATGTCCTAGATTTTTCCATGACGTTCCCTTTCTACATCAAATATCAAATGTTACTCGAGCTAGGTAGTTGACGCAGATATTTTTGTAGAGGTTTTAGTTATACATCGTTCCTTTTGTCAATTTTTGCTTAGTGCAGCTATCCATTACTAAAAAATGTCTGTAGTAGAAATAATTCATCATAATGAAGATATTTATACAATACTTGATAAGCCTCCTCCGGAACCACCCAAAACTCCAAGGTACGATTCGCTCGTCAGTTTACTACAGTATTCTTATTATTCTAATTATTTAATTATCTTGGCATTTTTCATATATAATTCTCGTTACTAATAGTTTGTTCTGGCTAATCCCCCTAATCGATATTCCTAGATCCTTTCATTATACCAAACTTTTAGGTACGAATCTCAATTAGAAAAAGAACTAAAAGCAAGAAAAATACCACAACTACGCCGTACATTTGGCTATGCTGAAACTCCGCTTAAAACACCCGATAAATTCCTGAAGAAAGGCCATGGTATTGGGCAGCCAATCAAGGAGTCGGATCACAAATGCTATGTAACAGGGAACCTGCCTCCTGTGCCAAAGCGACCTCCTCCAGGGAAAAAACCTGAAAAACCGAAGGTTAATTTCCGTGTGGTGAATATAAAAAAAGCCATAAAGACGAAGCCAAAACCTGTAGAGCCCAGGTGAGTTTAAATACTAAAGTACTTAGGTACTAAATAAACTGTAGGTACCTATCGTAGTTTATACTTGTGGTGTGGCTAATATACTTAATATTAAAATAGCTACTTCTTGCCCTCAGTCGGGTTCAAAGTGTATAATGATTGATCACAAGTGGAAGCGTTGTTTATCAAATTCATAAGTATTTCTTTTTTATTTTACCTACTACGTTATATATAACTTAGTTGTTACCTACTTTATTATAAATAAGCAATACAAATATCTCATGTCGTAACTAGGACCATATCCTAGAGGGCCAAGTCGGATTAAACGAAACGTACTTGGGTATCTTGAAGTTCATGTACATATGTCTAGAATTTTGAATTGAGTAAGTACCTTCTTACCTATCCTAAATCCTGGGGTTGGCACAGCTCTTCACTCTACAACTTCGATCTCGTTTACTATTAATTTCCAAAATAACATGTCAGTATATGGCATTTACTCTTTAACGTTCTCTATGCTATATGAAATATTTCTGTAAGCTTTGGGAATCATAGCGGCAACAAATTGAGCAAAATTTAGGTACACCTTACGCTAAAATCCCGTACTGTATCGTGGCTTGTCGCTAGTGATGCTAAGCTAAGATGCTTAATTTGTCTAATAAGAAGTACAAGTCTCAATTTATCACCTCTATTCATCTCCTCCAGATCGTTGATTGCATCATATCGCTCATCATCTCTGATCATTGTTATAATCTCCTATTCTAGACTAGTAGACACAAGAGACGGTCATACAAAGAAGATCAAAGGCTCCGGCGAAGTCCCCGAGTACTGCTTGAGGCCCGACTTCGGTCAGATGCCTGCGTACCTGGTGAAGCGTAACAGAAGAATCCAGAGGGAACTTGACAAAATTCAGTACGCGGACGATCACAAGGAGAGCCTCTGCAAACTTATCTCTGATGAGGATCGCCAGAATTTGCTCAAGGTTAGTTATTTACGTCCTTTGTTGCTTTTGGTGTCATCAACTACCGTGAACATGTTGACCCAGAGTTGGAAGCCGAGGCACTAGGATGACTACAAGCGTCTGATATAGTGTGAGTAATTCGCCCATAGATTTAGGATGTATAAAAAGATTCTAAATCTATGAATTCGCCACATCTGCTGATGACGTCACGCAAAGCCCGGGAGTATAAATTGGTAAGAGTTCGATCCAGCCACATAGGTAGTTATATTGCCAACAGCTGCCTTTGAGGTGGAGGATGATATCAGTAGATATTTTATGCAGCCGTCAGCACTTGATTCCAATATTTCACGAAAAGTGCGAGATTTGTCTAGAGTAGGAATCGTGTTGTGTTGACCCAACATTAGTAGGTAAACGGGCAGTGAACTAAAAAACTTGCGAATTAATAGCGTAAAGCTTAAGAACTTCTGTTGTAATATGCAGGTTATACTGGAACCAGTCTTAAAAAAAAAATTTTATACAGGATCTGAAGTTCAACTGGCAGCTGTTGCAGAAGGCATTCCTCCAACTGCCGATGCTTACCGACACCATTCCGAAGATATTGAAGAAGACGAAGATGGAGCAAGAGTTGAGACAGCTCGAAAAAGACATAGCTTTAGTCGAGGGGAACCCTTACATTTATATTTACGAGTGAACATAATAAATCTTCGTTTTGCCTCCACGAACACGACTTTGATTCTGAAGCTTCATTCATACACGTCGTTTGATTACTTAAGTAGTTTGCGGCGGAAGCCCAGGGGAAATCAGCGGGTCATGAATTTAAAGCGAGTTGTTTCCTCGTGAGGTGTTATCGTATTGAAAATCAGGATTTTTCTGATATGGAAGTAATGTTGGAAGTTAACAATTCAAAGTGATGTTACGAGATAGCCGTAGTCATCTATACTTATAATAAGTCTGTAGAGAGGTCAATTCTGTACATGACATATATTTTCAAAATAACTATCAGGGGGTGATTAGTGATCGATACTGATGCCAAAAATGCAATCAGTAAAATTTTTGTCTGTCTGTCTGTATCTTCCTTATAGAAACAAAAACTACTCGACGGATTTTAACGAAACTTGGTACAATTATTCTTCATACTCCTGGGCAGGTTATAGTATACTTTTCATCACGCTACAAACAAACAAACAAAAAATAGGGGCAGAGTAGTGAAGGGAAATGTTTGGAAAACGGGAGAAGTTACTCTATTTTTTAAGCTTCCGTCGCGTGTGCACAGCCTTAATGGTTAAACTTACATAGAAATCATGTATGACGGAAATAGTCTTTATAATATTAACTATAAACGCGGGTGACACCGCTGGTCACAGCTAGTCGGTAATATAATAGGAAGAAGTTGTAGACACACAGACTCAATCCCCGTAGGGGTAGACAGAGTCCAAGGAGCAGTGAGCTGCTTAAACCAAGTTGTAGACATTGTCAATATTCATTCAGCTCTCTAAGAATATTACGTACCTCCTATTATCTGCCTATTTTCGTAAGGTGTACAGCACCGAGCGTTCGCAAAGTGGGTTTTCAGGCGATACGTGCATACTCAGGGGATAACAGCATAGTTCTGGTTATGAGAATACAAGACTCCTTCGTACTGCGCTGATGGAGGTCGCCTTGAAGTTTAGTCGGTTCGATACCGACCAAGCGCTGTCTCCCTGCTCAAAAGCCATTGCTAATTAAAGTACAGGTATGTAATGAGTCACAGTTACCAACTTTTAGTTGGCAAACGACAAGAGAAATATGGAGAGGCTAATCGCAAGAAAAGGAATAAAAATAGGTAATAAAAAAAAAAAGAAATCAGTATGCACAGATAACCTCCAAGTATGTAACGGTACCGTAACACACAAGTGCTGTATAGAAAAAGTACCGTTGCCGGAGGAGATAATCTACATTACAAAATAAAACACTGCCTTGGACTGAACCAACAATATATTTCGACAAAGAAATTACAATGTTCACAAAAATATGGAATGTTGAATTGCTCCTACTTACTAATCTTATCCTAATTGACTAGATTTGGCTGCGTTGAGCCCAATTACAGATATGTGTCGCCGTGTTTAATATGAAAAAAAATATATACAAAATAAATATACTTAGTAGTATAAAGCCAACGCAATCAGTATTCTTTCTTGATTATGTTTAAACAGCCATTTTCAGAGAACCTCTTAAATATGAAATGAAACGTAGCCGTTATTTTCACTAACTTTCAGAATTTATATACATTTTCTTATTCAAAAAACAGCCGTTCATACTATGTACCAACAGCCTACTCACATTTTTCAACATATCATAAACGAAATGTTTATATAGGATGAAAGTGAATTGATTAACAAACAACACAATAACAAAGTTGAAAATCTAAAGGACTCAAATTATATGGAAACAAAAATTTAATATTAGGCGTTGGCATATCATCCGGCGCCCCTACTGCCCTGGCGCCAGTGTGCGGTGCACACTGCGCACATAGGGGTGACTCGGTCTAGATTAAGGTTTGATGACTAGATTCATAAACCAAGTTATTGGCTGAAGAACGAACACTGGTCGCGTTTGATTCAACTTACAGAACAAACACTGCTCGCGTTGTCTTGGTAGTACATTTGGGGACAATGACCACTTCTCACTTCATTTCATTAATTTACGCTTGTGACCCCAAAACATTTCGCTACCAACATACATAATATTATGTTAACAACCAATTTCTTATGCGTACTATCGAAACTGGCTTCCGTCATAAGTTTAATACGAGCTAATGAATACTCTCAATGATTAACCCACGATAAGTCGCAAAAAATACAATTATTATCATTATTTAAGTACAAAATTATTTAATTTTTTTAAAGCCCATGAAGACGAATCCTCTGGATCCAATAATAGTGGTACATAATAAGGGCTAACATTATGTATCAATTTTTAGATACACATTAAGAATTATCTTTGAATGTGTTGAGTTATTACAGTAAGTAATTGTCACTTTTATGCATTTTTTTTTATTTTTCGCTTAGAATAATTTTATCTTTCTTACAATAAATTCTTGTTTTACCTAGTTTTAGTATTAAACTTTCATCTGATGGCACTAAACTTACGTTAGCCCTTATCAATCCGCTAAATTGGTTTAATATTTTACAATTTTTGATTTTAATTTGCAGGACGTATCTTATTTTACCCGAATGTCCTTCTTAGGATATTTACACACCGCTGTTGCACTCACCCTTCACATTATTATAATAGACACAATTCCTCACATTTTGATATTACCTTATCAGTTCCAAACCTTTACCCAATATTAGTCTATTAAGTACGTAGATAGTATTGCACATTTTCATTAAAACAACACCATTATAAATATTGCTAAATCAAATAATGTACGGCGACAATGTATGTATGTGGTACTCATATTAAGGTACAACGACGTTTGCGCAATGTCATAATCCGTGTCCTGAAGACTATAAACATAACAATTTATTATTTTAATAATTTTACAGCTGAAGATGGGAAACCATATCAGAAGAGGAAAACAAATTCAGAATACTTAAATGTTTTAAAAAAATTTATAGAAGTTATTTTGTTCACAATACTTATTGCTTAAATAAACTGCTCAACCACCTTTGGTTTAGGTGCCATTAAATAAAAAAATAATTAAAAAAAAACAAATATTCTAACCGTCTTTGTTAGTGACTCAAATTTCAGGACACGGATGTGACCGTCATATAAATAAATGCAACAGTTTGAAAACTTAACTTAGCCGATTCGCTAAGGGCCAGAGAGTAACTTACACACAATGATATTACAAATACATGTCGTATTTTATGCCTTCGGCTTCAACTCTTCGAGGACATTCACGATAAATACACTTATGATAGACCAGGATTTAAAGTATAATTTGTCAGTTACTTAACGTAGCTGGAAATACCTAATATATTTACCATTTACCGTTTGAAAATAAGTTATAGTTTAAAGAAAAGTGAAAGATTATTATCTCGACTGCTGTTTATAACGCGCTATGTACATGCAAGTACTTAAAAGAGGAAATGTTAAGTATGTAGACTTCAGAGGAACTAGCAGTTGTACTTCCATATAATGTTTAATTAAGCATTTTTCCAAGACATAGTTGAGGATACTTTACGGTTAGATATCTGGAATGTGACCTCTTTTAATAACTATATATTCCTAATTTCAATCTTTAATTGTCAATTGATGAACTACCATAAGGCGTGTCTTCACCGAACACAAGCAAAAGTTTCTGTAATTTCTTGTGTTGGTAACAAAAATTGTTAACAAAATATGTTGGGAACCGTGTTTTCGTTTCTGGCGGTAAACAACAAAGAATACGCTTGTTGCCGATATTAATACTCAATTCCCAACATTTGTTGTAAATTTTTGTTGCCAACACAAATGAAATTACAGAAACTTTTGTCACCAACACTCGCTTTTACACTATTTATTGGCATAGTGTTGTGAACAGTGCTAGAAAATATTACTATTACATTATTTTTAAACTTAACGATCAACGGTCAAAAACTCCTATATTTACTTAAATGAATTTAACCCGTAACCAATACATAAAAAAAATATTGGATGCGTTCACAAGAGTAAACACAAACCAAGGCCTCGTCGACTCTCAGAAGCGTCTGTGTGCGATGCTATTCGGTTTTTTGCCTTTTGCGCCTGTGTGCAGCGCACACTATACACACGGGCCATTTCGGCCCTGGACATATGTAGCTGATAGTTTCCTCTGGATGGTGGCATTTCAATAATGTGCGCTAACATGCTATCCGGCGCCACTATTGCCTGGCGCCTGTGTGCGCTTCACATGCTGCACATAGGGATGACTCGGGTATGAACATACGTGCTACGAGATGTCATCATGTTTGTTGGTTATTTTCATACCGTACCAACGTTAATAACTGCTTCGTGAATGCCCTCGAAAACTTATCTACACAACTACGCATAAGCTTATGTATAAAAATAATTTGATATTACCAATCGGTGCTACCTGTAAATAGTGTCACATGAGCGCTTTAGATGGTATCTTAAAAGCTAAACTTAGTAAGATCGAAAATAAATTGCTTTTATGTAATAAAAAGGGGCATTGAAACTGCCACATTTAAGTGTGGAGGTTTTGATTTTGGTATGGCCGTCTAAGAAAGATAAGTTGTATGCTCATATTAAAATCTTCCTGTTTAAGAAAAAAATTACTTTATTTGGTTACTACGTCTAAGTGTAAAATTGCTTAGGGTAAGCAATTGTTTTTAAGATAAGCTATTTTTCTCTCGTCTAATGAACATGTGGCACAATTCACAGACAGCCCCTTCACCCTTACAATTCGATGGCTAACAGAATGGAGGGCTGTCTTCATTTGAAACTTGATGCCTTACAATTAAATTATTAAATTATTGCTATAGGTAAAGAGATCGGAAGAACTCGCACAACGCGTTTGCTTACTACACCTAACGGTTACGTAAAATGGAAAAGACAAAGTCACAATTCAGGTTTTTTGAATTACAACATCCAAAAGATGGCGTAACTGTGACGTGCGGTTTTGTCACCCTCCGCATTGGTTAGTTGTCAGAACAAACTGACATTCTGTCAACAATTAGCCAATAGTGATAGTGATAAGACCACAAGTCTCCCTCGTGCCACCTAGCGGATTTTGTATTTAAAAAAACCCTCATTCAAATAACATAGCCCTACGTGTTTAATCTAACATTCAAAACGTACCTGTACATTCACAGAACTGCATTTCTCGATAGGATATTATATCTTGTATATTGGATTACAGTAAATAACTAAAAGCGTGTTCACACTATCAATTAACACTTAGTTCTGCGCAAGCACCGCGTCAACGATTCACGTATCTTACAATTAATATACGATTACACGTTTTGTGTATTGAACAGTAAAGATTTTAACAGACCCCCCTTAAGTGACTATTAGTATGTAAAACATTTTTTCAGAAAATCACAAAAAATCAGGTCGAGTGTCTTTCATTTGAAGAGGCCTATGATTAACAGTGGCATATACGTCAATCCGTTCTCGGTTGAGGAAACGGCAAACGAAATAAAAAACTTTAAATTAGGTAATACGTGAAGCAATGAGAATTACGCGGACGGAGGAGTGTGAGATTTGGCACAGATTAAGTTTATATGAAGAAGGACTGAAGAAAGCTAATATTTCAATAAATAATGTTATAGTAATACTTTAAACAAATAAAAATAAAACTCATAATAGTCGAATTGTTCTACTAAATGTAACAAATATGTCATGGTTTCTCACGTTTTTTATTTTTTAACGTGTTAACAGTATTCCTTCCTACCAGGGGTGTCTTGCCCCTCAATCCATACTACTCCAGAAAATGTTATGGTCCAAAACATTTTATTCACGTAAAAAATAAGAGGTATTTTTTTTAATAAGCACACTTGGTGTTTTACGATTATACAATATATCCACATACGCATTATACGTGCAAACGTTGCAGCAATAGTGTGAACAAGTACTATATAAGTTCCGTAACTAAACCTAAATTTGGTTACTTAAATAAATCGATTACCTCGAATATTGCTTTATGTCGTGTCTCAAAATAGTATATTAAATAGTTTATATAATATACATAATAAAAATATAGAATAGAATAACCAAAACCACATTTCTAGCTTTTGTGATTTCATTTAAGATATAAATAATGACTACTACAGCAAAGACGAAATCTATTTAATTATGTAAAGTATGGATGGATACAGTATGTTGCGGCTTCATTTTTATTTAAATTTAGTCATCATTGGAATATTGGATAAACATACTACGGGTTTGTTTATTTCAAGGTTATATTTATAGGGTTGCCCCACACAAATAATGATAATCGACTAATCTGACTATAAGGCCGTGACTTTGATGACAGCGGAGAGCGGAGCGGCAGCGGAATAATAATCGTTCAAATAACAAAAGCATGAATTTAGCCCCTATTTCACCTATTATCGTCATCTCCTGGTAATTTGTCCACTGTCGCCAAAGCCACGGTTTTATACAACTCTTATCATCTACTATACTCATCATCATCATCATCATCCTCTCGCCCAGCTCCCAGGTCATCTGGGGTCAGCGCTACGTCTATACATTGTCTATTATCATCTACTATACACATCATATTATTAAACTGTATACCTATTGATATTTCCCACACTTTGGATGCACTTATCTTACTTTAACTATATCAAGGTAGTCGAAACCACAGATAGACATTGTCATATTCCTACTCAATAATTGTATACCTATTAAGAATTTAATTTAAAAATTAAAACATTAAAGCGACAACAGTAAATATATATAAATTCACAATGGAGTCTTAAAATATGTTAGTTGACACTACCAGTTAAGTCATGTACTTGCTACGGGCTGTCAAAGAACGGTGATTCCATGGAATTTATATCGTAATAGCGAACTGTGACGTAAATGTCTGCTTAACTAATAATAATAATGTCCTCCTAACGGACTTGTCACGGCGGGAAATCTCAACGAGGATTAGCCATCTGCGCAGGAGAAATTATAGTGCACAAGTGTGTGCGCAAACACAGGTGCACTCTCTATTCTTTCACTCTCATAGTCCGGTGAGATGGCAATTCGATATGACCGGAGAGAGGCCAGGCGCAGGACTAAAGGCTTAACGTGCACTCCGAGGCACAGGGGTGATTAAACCGCCAACTTCTCCGGACTGTTACTGAGTAATTTCAATATTGAAATAACCAGTCACAAATGTTTAGTCCGACCCGGGTTTTGAACCCGGTACCTCTTGGTCCTTAGGCGGCGCATACTACCTTTAGACCAACGAGGCAGTCAGACTAAGCTAACCTAGGTACAGTTTCCAAATATAATAAGATTACTTCCATCAACAATGTTCAGAGAAACGTTATTATGGTATACCTTATACCTATACAATGGCAATATCCCTCGCTGTAATAGTCAAAGTAATAATAAAAGGTACCCAACATTCGCTAGTAAATAATCACTATGACCCTAATCCATGGTTTCGACCACCGTGTACTATACTAGAGACCTGCAGGCAACAAGTTTCAAGATACACCTTACATTAATATTCGCCTGTAGTAATAGACTAGTCAACGAGCCTAAGAAACAAGTTACCAAAATATCTATATAGTCCAAGATCCCAGGGCCGCCAAACGTCACTTATTTTCTAATAATAGGTATTAATTGAAACCCTTTTCCAGCCCTTTTATCACACATTTCATTTCTAAGGAAATAAGTGACGTCTGGCGGCCCTGGGATCTCACTCTAATAGTTTACTATTGTGAAAGTCTTAGTTCAGTGATATAGTTTAATAGTAGGCAGCTTCAAGAACAGCTGTCATGGAATGAGTATACTTACAAGTTAATATAAAAAAAAGCAGATATAAAATTTAATTAACAAATCGATAAAGTAAAAACGAGCCTTATATTTCGGAATTAGCTTAGTAAAATTTCCATCTAACCCAGCCCAGGTTTATTTTTGGGTAAATGTGGTTAAAGTGGCGTGCTTTCCCTTTGATTCTGCCTACCCCTTCGGGGATTATGGGCGTGATGTTATGTATGTATGTAACTTTGTAAAACTAACTAATATCACGCCACTTTCCTACCGGGCTAGGCAGAGAGAACCAAACGCCATATGGACTTTGTAAAGCTATTGATAAATAAACCAGTTAGTATATCGAATAAGACTATACTGAGAAATTATTGCAATATGTTATTATGGTTACTTTAATATATAAACTATTGTAATATGCTATGTAATATTTGTCACACGCTGTGGAAGATATAGTTAATAATTATTTATCATTTCCATTACTAAATGCAATGTGAACTTGCACTGAGACAAATAATAATCATCAGAATATACTTCTGCTTTTATTCGTTACGTCCAAATATATTATACCTACTGTGAAGTACGATGCAGTGGAAAACGGTCATTAAAATTTTAAACATACTTTTGCCTTTACTTCGAACCATTGAAAATCCTATTGATGTTGTTCAATGTACTTCCAGAAATGTGATCTGAAATGATTAATTTGAATCTGATACCAAAAATATGGAAGCTTTATATCCATGTATGTGCTGTTTCACAACGTCATCTAATTAGCCATACCTAAAGTAACTTACAATTAAATTATGACCTTAAAACTAATTTGATGTAATAATACTACTATGGCCCGTATTATTCAATCAAATTTAATTCAATCGAGCGTACTCGAAATTACACTTTATCTATTCGATAAAAGGTATAATTTATATTACGCTCTATAATATAATTACAAAATCGTGTTTGAATTATCAATTTCCACTAAACATTTTCCAGTTCGGAAACAATACTTGCCTTTTTCGATACTTCATTAAGCATTTATATTACCCTAACTACCTCAAAAACCTTGACAAACACGTTGATATCTAAATTATCTTATTAATCGTAATTTGTAAAATAATCGTTAGAGCCCCTTTCCGTATATAATACAAAAATACATTCAAACTACAAAATACTCCGTCCGTACCGCCAATAACAAAACAGTTCTAATAAAAACAATAAAAATACAATAACAACTTTTGATTTTACTCGATATCATAAACATAGCCGATACATACACGCATTCACGCCTTTTCCCATGGGGTAGGCAGAGATCACATCCTTCCACATACCATAAGCCACCATTGTATATTTTTACCGTTTCAGTCCACCCTTATTAAAAGATAGCCCAAAATCATGAAAGTACTCCTTCAGTTCAGTTTATACAATAAAAAGTTTACAAGCCCACCTTTAAAAACTCTTTTACAAACGACTAAATTCAAACTAGCTGCCAAATATTTACCCGTAAGCATTAACGAGATCTTAATCGCAGCTATATATAAAAAATAAGTACTAAGCGTCAGCAATCGCCATTAAATACAATACATTTACAAAATAATTATCTTCGTCATATTTGAACAATTTAGAACATTAAAGGTACATCAGTTGACATTGTTAGTACGTACAGTTTGGCTCGTGTTACAATCTCGTGTTCAGCCGATTCTGAAACAATAAACAAAATTATAATATTATTATTTGCCTAAGAAAATTAAGAAACAATTGGCTAATTTGTTAGCCTACAATATTATTTTTTTATTTACACAGACTTTGGAACTCGTTCCAAATAATTTAAATTTAATTTTAAGACAATAGAGGACTTCTTATGCACATTAGTGAGTAAGGAAAAAATGAATGAATAAGGAAATGGAATTATTTTTAGAAGATATGAATGTCCATATATTATGTATCACTGAGCATTGGTTCAATCAGTATGAATTAATTGTCACGTCAGTATAAAAAACTATAATGTTAGTAGCGCGTTTACTCGATCTAGTCGCTTAATCTACTGCGAAACTCGATCAAATTTAAGGAACGTAAGGATATTCTTTCGCTCTCAATGGAACGCATTATAGAAATTTTCATGTGTAGAACTAGAGTATCATGTTATTATATTATGTGTATATATGTAGATGTCATGTGTAATGGAAGAAGTATGGAGGAAAATTAGTACATACCTATAATATAATTCAAATATAATTAAATATCCGACTACATCACATACATTAATCTGACACCGAGGTATATAGCTTAAGCACTTGTGTTACGGAAAATTTTGAATCAGCAGTGGCATTACAAATATATACTTAAATATTTAATATTAACACCCAGACACAGAACAAACACAAGTATTCATCATACAAATTATTGTTCTGAGTGGGAATCGAACGTGAATCGATGTGAAATGTTCAAAGAAATTGGCATATTAATCGTATCATCACAATACATCTTTGACTGTGTTATGTACGTACGCAAGAACTTTCATAACTTAATCCAAAAAAATCTGATGTCATCGTTTTAACACTTGAAATAAACACAAGCTTGCCGTTCCGTATCTAAGACTTCACAAGGCTAGTAGTTTATTTAGGGGGTTAAGTATAAATTAAGTATAAAATATTTAACAAATTACCAAACAATACAATTGCCTATGCATAAATTTAAATTACATATTAAAGAACATCTTATGAGAAAGGCTTATAAATCTATAGAAGATTTTTTAAGTGACAAATATTTGTAATTGCTATTATACATATTTACCTTGTATAGCATAGTAGCTTCAGAATATGATAATTATTATTGATACTTATTGTGAATTTGGCGATGAAAAGAGTAGCCGAGAACCGGCAAGAAACTACTATCGAGTTTCTTCTCGGTAGAAGCTACTTTCCGAATCCGGTGGTAGATATTCATTTGTATGTACTGACGATTTATAAGTGCTTATTTAAGCCTACGTAAATAAAGAAAACTACTATATTAATAGAAAATTTGATTCCTATTTAATGTACATGTATTGGTAAATACTTAAACAAATTTTAATCTAATTATTTGAACACATGCACATTTAATTTATTAATACTCTGGACCGTTCCCATTCATTCTATACTGTTGATAAATTATAAACTACTCAGATCTGCCTAGTTTTGTGCTATAAACCTAGCAGTCTCTAGCTCCAGACTAAGCTGAAATAATAAAAATATATTTAATACATATAAATAAAATCTAAATCACATACATTGATCTGACTCCCAGCCTAGTAGCTTAAGCACTTGTGTTAAGGATATCAGAATCAACAGTAGGTATTACAATTATATACTTAAATATTATATATTAACACCACACGGAACAAACACAAGTATTCATCACACGAATGTTTGTACTAAGTGAGGATCGAAACCACAACTCTTGGCGCATAGGACATAATCACTAACAAATGCGCCTAAGAGCCAGCCATATATCTGGAGTGGACAGTAGTATCTAGACTGGGGCAAAAATAGCGACGTTCATCAGACAAACTATTACCACTACCGATATTGCAACCAGAAGGCCATTGAATCCGTAGTCAAGGTCTCTAACGACCCAAACTAGCGGCTACGTTTGAAATACTTACATCTTAGCAGACTTCTTGTTTAGTTTCTGGTACAGGGAGCCCTTCGCGAGGCCCCCGGGCCCCTTGGCCAGCCCCGACGGCCCCCTCGACAGGGTAGCCACCTTGTCCCGGGGCTCCGGTCCCTCCGTCTTCACCGTCTGCCCGCCCCGGTAATCAGGGTTAGGACCGTTCCACGGCATGTAGTCTTTCCTAGAAATACATAAATGATAAATGTATAAATAAATAATAAATAAATGCTATGGATACTAGTACAACAAGTGAAGGGATAGACGTACTTAAATACGTTTAGAAACATCCATGACTCAAGTACAAATGTCCATGTTCATCACACGAAACAGCCACTTGTCACTTATTTTTAACCCAGCCTTGTTTCATTTTTTTGGCTGAATGTGGTTAAAGATGCTCACTGCCCATCTAACCCATGCATGGGCATGCTGCCCCTTTGACTCTGCTACCCCTTTGGGGATTATAGGCGTGATGTTATGTATGTATGTATGTATGTACTGCCCCTTCGAGATTGCGGGCGTGACGATAGTATACAGAGCGTCCCACGGCTATGCCACATGGAGGGAAAGTACCTTGAATATCATAGATGGATATTTTTTCCTGAAAGAAGGCATTATTTTAATTTAAAAAACAATTTAAACTTCATTCATAGATTTTTTAATAATAACATGGTTGAACCGGGAGTCGAACTCGCTACACGAGAATAAAAATTACCCTGTAACGTTATCATACCGATCGAAAAGGTACTTCATAAGGATTATTTTTTGCTAAATAACATAGTATCAGTGTAATAACATTTGCTACAATATTCAAGGTACTTTCCCTCCATGTAGCATAGCCGTGGGACGCCCTGTATATGTAGTTACTTACAATAGCAGACTGTCCCTAGGCCCGTGTCTGATGGTTGGGTTGGCGCCAGCTGCGGATGTACAGAACTGAGACTTGTACTTCGGCTCCGAGCTGCTGGCAGTCTTCAGAATGGGCCTGCAATACCGTGTGTAATGACGTCACTATATTATCATGTGAAAGAGCTAGCCAATTCGTTTGGAAGTAACTGCAGGGTTTTGTTAAATGTTTGATGTTGAAATAGACTGTACTAATTCATCTGTATAAGAAGTACAGTTGGAAAATATGCAGTACTTTGTAGTACTTGGTTACACACGACTCGATAATTTATCGAGACGTTTAGATTTATTTTAACAAAAACCCTGTATAAAACCTTATTGCAATATTCAAAGTATCCAGTTTTCGTTTAGTATGTGAAACAAAATTGCAAAAAATAATCGCTATTTATTAAGCCAGTAAGATAACGCGTATGTCAGCATTATTTCTGTATAGGAACACGGCCTTGTATAGTAATTTTGTTGTCATTATTAATATTCTGGATAAGTAAAGCCAAAGATATATCCAGAAATCGATTAATATAGAAAGACCAAGACGACGAGGTAAGCCATAAATACTGCTTCAAGGTTCCAAGGTAACTTCCACCCAAATTGGCTAGCCATGTCGTAACATGCATTGAAATGGTCACACTTTAAATAACATTTCATTGCACGCATTGTATTTAACCAATTATTAAAAATTAATAAGCAAATTTTTAAATACACATATTAATATAATACTATAACACACTACACATATTTATTAAATGTGTTTTGAAATTTACAACTTCGTAAATACGAAAAATTTTAGTAGATACAAAGCAGGAAGATAACGGCTAGAACTAGTTATAAGTTAATTTCAATAAATTAGGTACATTAAAAACATCAATATATACTTTCTGCTGTTAATTTATAAAATACATAAATAAGATTACATATACTTTATTATTTGCCTAACTATGAACACAAAAATGAATACGAGAATGAAAATATCATGCATTGAGTATGTACATAATATATGTTTCATTATTTTTATAAGGAAAAAAATCATAAAAAATGGTACATCTACCCTTATCAAAAATGTTCTAAGTCTGTTCGTGATAAGTATTAAAGAAAACATAATACCGCGAAAGCTAAATAAAAATAATATGATAATGGATATTGTGGCGGGTACCTAAATCTAGTGTGAATCTAAATTTCATACAATTCTAGACTTTCTATCTCTATCACTATCTGAAGTTCCTTTTCTGTACTCTTTTATGTCTATATTTATATAATGTCACAGTCACAACACGTATTTAGAGGTTTTATGACATCTACAGATATAACAAAACATACCTACACTATGAAAATCTATTTTTTTTCTCACTGTCTATGATATTTTAAGATGGGCTTGCACTAATATGTTGTATGTCAAGACACAAAACCTCTACACATGACATAAACATACACTATACAATTAATTAATAAATAAAAAGCTTATTTTAATGAACACAAACACATTCACAGGGTACAACAGCAATATTTATTGTATTATCACTCACACACGTACATATAACGTAACGTTAAATTCAGGGCTGTGTTATACGGAGCAGTCATAATTTTAACTTTTGTAAAATTGGTAACAAAATTAGAAATAATTTACAAGGCAATCGTCAAAGAAATATCATATAATTTTAATGATAAATATTTTTACAATATGTACACTACATATTGTAATTTACAATTTAACTATGCACAAGAAATAAGGTCGTGCCTTGTATTTACTTGACACGCCAAATATATAAGAACTTTATCTGTCTCGTCTGATAAGTGAACATGTTATTAAATATCTTATTGATAACAATCATGGGTGAATCATGAATATAAATAGAAACATTTCATATTCACCGGGTAAGGGGAATAACATTTGTATGCGCAAAGTTTTAGTATTAAACCAATAATGTTAAAAATATAAATATAAATGTAAGTACTAACAAAGGCTTTTATTGTAACTAACACTATGGACTTGGTCCGAAATAAATGTTTTTTTATTTATTTATTTTAATAAGATAAAATAATTTGATCATGTTGAAAATAAAACAAACAACTCAAAAGTCATAGCAGTAAAGACCATTTTCGTATAACACAACCCATAAGGGCGGGTTTACACATCATAACCAGGACTAACTTTTGATTAAGTTGGTATAAGATATTTGACTTCTTCTTGATGATAATACATAGTATGTATGTATTGTTAATCGCCTTGATTTATTAATTTTACATTAGAAGGCGCCTTACTTGGGGAGGAGGCAGAAATATTATGACATAATCTGTGAACACAAAATGACGAATTGTACGTAATGAATACATAACTAATGCTTTTATGTACCTTTGGACATCTTTATTTTTTTATAAATATAAATTGAAAATGCAGCAGACACACATGGACATTTTACACTGGCGAAATCTCTTTAACTTAAACTATAAAATTTAAAGATAGTCTATTGCAGTATTCAAATAAAATATGATACATAAAATATAATCTTTAATAAATCAATTAGGACATTTCATACTGTCATATTTTGAACTATAAACACCATAACAACAAAGAACAAAAATAAATGCGAAACGTTTTTGGGGTCACTGAATATAGGAAGAAAGAAAGAAAAATTTTAAATATAATGTCGTCACTGACTATGTTTTTTTTTATGTTAACTTTGTTTTTTTTAAGTCCGAACATATATGTAAGATCATTATGTCAAATATCTTATGTCTAACAATTCGAAGCACACCACTCATGTCATACACATAATAGCGAACACCATGCAAGTCACACATACCCACACAGATGCAATATACGTAGAGCTCTGTCACACACACACATGTGCGATTCGTGTTGGCCTTTGTAAAAATATAATAAGAGTACAATAACTACAATTATTGTGTGCGATGCACACAGATGCCAAGACAATAGAAGCATAGGGTTACATGCTTATTATTAAAAAAATGGCGTTATAGGTGTGCCACCAAGAGTGGATGCGGTGGTGATCCTTATTAATAACAAAGATTTGTTAAACCAATTTGTTAATCCTTAAGACATGTAATTGTCTTTTAATACAAGGGCCAACACAGTCGCATGCACAGTTATAGGTCTACACAAGGACCTTAGCATTCGGCCTTTTGCTTCCTACTCAGACAGAGAAGTTTTCTTATAAAATAATTTGTTTTCGGATTAGACTCTTGAACAGGGAGAAGACATATTTTGCCATAAAAATAGAACAATTATGCTGTATAGTGTAAAATATAGTGTCGTCGTAGTGTATTGTTTATGTTTATGGATTCAAAATCTGTTAGACCATACGTGGGTTTTATAAACAGTCAACAATAACGTGTTAAATTGTTTCGTTTACTTTCTGAAACATTTTCACAAAAATACTTTTTATACTTACATGAGGGTTGCGTTAAGAAGGATAACTTTTTACACCTATATTAAAACCTATTTAATCTACACTTTACTACATTTTACTAAACATACAAACTATATTGTTTGATTCATGAAATGTTAAACTGTAATGCATTCCAATGATAAACGCATTTTTATTTGTTTGGAATTCAGCAGAAAGCTATTTCAAGACAAGAGCTAATTTAAATTATATAAGGAGACTATAAAACTCATTATTATTCATAAGAATGTATTTATTTATCAATCGACAAGTTTAAAGGTTCTTTGGGTTACAAGA